>CM062809.1:1117472297-1118672297 GCA_031772625.1 Pinus tabuliformis
TATTGATTTTTTAAAGGCTTTCTCTCTTTTTTGGAGTTTGACATGAGGAGCAGAGGTATAAGATTTTCCAAGGAGGATAGTATGGTTATTGATGGAGTCATACTGACTGCAAATAGTCATGGTGACAAATTTTAGTGTAACAGATTACCCCCTAAAGTGCGAGGTCTGTAGTAGATTAGGGTTTTATATCATCTAGGAAGGGTGAAGCACTTTATCATTTCGAGGATTATCTTGTGGAGAGCCCAGTCGGAACCTGCAAATATTCAACGCAAAATACATATATGAGATCATATCATTGCTGAGGTAGGCATTCCCATACTCAGATCAAAAACTTTAACTAACAAACTAACTACTGCTCTGATATAGGAATGATTTTGCAATACATCATAATCATAGACATATGTAGACACAATATGGACGCAGCCATATGTTTATAATTAGTCTACTGTATAATGAATACAAAACTCCTCGCAGCCTGGATGGCAAAAACTAGATCCAGGGTCTTCATTTCTTCTTCCCAAAATAGTACGATTCTATCCATGCGAATAAATGAGTTGATGTCGAACATGGTAGAAACCACTTGATTACCAGTCAATGATGTAAACTGTTAACAAGTGTGAGAGAGACCACCAGTGATGTCAATCGTTCTCAAAGTACCCAGTACAATCCGTGAGATGTGAATGAATGTGTTGATGTCGAACATGTCACGAAATCCTTCGATCAAAATTCAATGATGTAAACTATCTTCAAAGGCGAGAAACCTGCCATTGAGGCATGCAGATCTCAAGGTACTGATGATTCCTAGATCATCTTTCTAGATAATGTGCTGAAGTCGATAGAAAGCGATCTGTTGCAGGCAAGCCCACAACACGAAATCATAGATCAAGTTGAAGAAATGTAGCTGTAAGCACTGACTCAGGGATGGTCAAGATGGATGACAGATATTTTGCAGATGAATGGCTTATTTGCAGTGACCTCTTGAACACATAACGACACAACAGATGGCTTGGTGACAATTGACCCAAAGTTAATACCCAGAAACCGGCTGAAGACTTTCAATGTGGTTTGATCAACTGTTAGGCAAAGGATTTCCCAACCCAGGTGAATGAAAAGTGTCGTGTTCAAGAGTGGTGATAAGGTTTTTCCGAGACAAAGTATAAAAAATAGGCTCATTTTCCTCTCTTTTCCCCCACCATTTCTGGCGAGTACCTCTTTATTTTTTACAAGCTTGAGGAGGATAACATTTGCTTGATTATAAGCTCATCCTTCGGATGAGTCCAACTTAGTTTAGATTCGAACCCTAAGAAGGAGTGGTACATTCCTGTTTGTAATCGAACAGGTCCTTTACTGTGAAATTTTAACGAGTCCAGTATAGGAGAAACTCGGTGTTTTTCAATTTTAGAGAGTCTGAAAAACTTAAGAAGACTCTAGGGTTGACCTTTTTCGTAAATTTGTGTCTCCCAAGCCCGAAAAAGTATAAAATAATACTTGAGAGAACCGCTTGATCTTTACGACCAAGGAGTACTTTCATAATTAGTGTCTCTGATCTGAAAAGTAGAAAGTGATCAAGGACACGTCGTTTTATTTCCAATATCGAATTTGAAACGACAAAAATCCGGCAATCTTTTCATGTTTTTACGGTCTGAAAAGGGCTATAAGAGGACCGTCTTTTAATTCCATTTTAACGAGTGTAAAAGAAACGCTCGGCAATATTTTCATGTTTTAGGAGTCAGAAAAGGGCTTAAAGATGACTCTGATGTTTTTGTTTGTAAAAAATGACAATTTTCCCTGAAAATCCTTTATCCTGCACAAAAACCAACACATTACTCATACCTGTTGAAGGTAGATAAAAATACTTTGAAAAATACCTTTTCATGGTGAAAAATAAACAAATTTACCATTTATTTACCCAAAAAACCTATAAAAAGGGCTTTTACCAATTCATTTTTACCATTTTACTTTTTGAGGAGAGAAAAAGGGCTTTTGGCAAGAAACTTCCTGTGGACATTGCGGAGAATCCGATCATCGAAACCGAACACCGTCTCTTCCAGGTAATTTACAACATCCTCCTCTTCAATTTTATCCGTTTATAATTCTTTTTTAGGCCCCAGATTTCATTTTTGGGAGGTTTTGTGGTTTCAAAAACCACCTCTCGGGGTACGCAGGCACCACACTAGGGACCCGCGTACCCCGACATTTTCTCTGTTAGAAAAATGTCGGGGGTACGCACCTTGCCTTCAGGGACCCTGCGTACCCACGCTCTGTTCCTAAAGGCAGGGTGCGTACCCCGTGCAACGAGTTTTTAAACCCTAAATTCTCCAAAATGGACCAATTTTTTTTTATTTTATGGAATCTAATGGATGTTTTTTGGCATGTAGATTGTTCACCATGCTCGATTGGCGCGAGAGAGAGCATGAAGATGCTGATTTGGCCACCATTAATCATCAACCGTCAATTGATGCTTTGAAGGCATGCGGCGTTTATAAATACTGGGCCATACCTGGCATGAGGGCCCAAGTGAGCTTTCTAGAGTGGCTGGTAGAAAGATGGAACGTTCAGGACCAGTTTTTTTATATCGGAGGGCACCAGCTTGAGATGGAGCCGACAGATATCTACTTTCTCACTGGTTTGCCCAAGAGAGGCAAACACTTGACTCTGTTCGGGACTAGGCCAGGTGGCCAGTCTATCGCTAGTCTCCGACTAGAGTGGTGTAACACTCAGTCTCAGGAGAAGGGGATAGAGATCAAAACTATATCCCATCCTAAACTTATGGTGATTGCCTTTACAGTTACCATAATTTGCGGGGCTTCCACTTTACACATTACCACTGGATCCCAGATGCGGATGGCAATTGATTGCTATCGAGGTACCATTTTCAACTGGTGCGATGCTGTGTTGGCCAATGTAAAAGGCCAACTGACTAGAGCCAAAAACGGAAAGCTAAAGACCTTTGGTTATGGGGCTTTAGTTGTGAGTTTTGGCTTAGAGAGGGTTCCGATGCTGATCCCACAGTAGCTCACTGTTGAGGTTGGGCTTCCTCGAGAGCCCAAATTGATGCGATGGGTTGCGGTTATGGCCCGTCATCCTGATGAGGGGATGAAGGTTGTCCGATTTAATCCGGAGTACTTTCACTGGTTAGAAGACCAGGTCTTTTCTATACAGGATTTTCCTTATGCCGGAGTTGATTTTCGTGGAGATCCGGACATGGTTCTTCCACCGGGAGAACAATGGGATGATACAGGTAACTTCATTTTTCACAAGTTTTTTAAACTATCTATTATTTTTGTTTGTTTTATATCGTCTCAAAACTGATAGTAATAATTTTCAAAATGCAGATGTAGGCCCACGATGTCCAGCCAATCTCCGGCCTTACGAGAGGAGACTACCAGCTGCAGCGGCACCGGCCCCACAGGACGAGGCCACAGAGACTTTGGCTGAATTGGAAAGTGACCTAGAGCGTTTTACAGCAGACATACCGGAGACTACCATAGATGACATTCCAATCAGGCTTCAGCGCTATGTAGTCGGGGTCCCAAGACCTTTTAGGAGGTTCTTGTGTAGGGTGGCCCATGCAGTGGTGTCATATAGAGATCATCACCAGTGATTGGATGGTCATTTCGTAGACACATGTGACATTTTGGTTTTTTTGTACTTATCATTTTTGCCGATCATAAGGTGTTTTTCAACCTATGATCGAAGATGGTGTATTTTTTGACACACTCCTATATATATATATATATATATATATATATATATATCATTATTACCGGCTTATCTTGTAAATCATGTTATGGAATGGTTTTAAATTTACATGTATGATTATTGCAAATGTCTATTTAACATTCGAGAAGCAATTGCATCTACTAATGTATTTAAAGACCTTGGAATATGTTGATATTCAATGTAATCAAACTCACGTTCCAAGAGACGCACTCTCAAAAATAATCTTAATAACACTGGATTTCTAATGGCATACACTCTATTAAGCTGTAATACAACGAGTTCAGAATCTAACCTCACTATCAAACTCCGAATCCCAAATGAAATAGATTCAGATAATAACTCAATCACTGCACTGTACTTAGCAATGTTGTTTGTTGTTTGACCGAGGCTTACCCCATGCATAGAAACTAACTCGTCAGAGGGCAAATAGATAACCCAAGCTGCGGAAGAGATATTCTGTGTACTACGACAAGCACCATCAGCGAAACCAATGTATGTTTGGAGAGGCATCAACATCTGCATCATCAAGGGTAAAACCAAGATAAGCAGAAATAACGATGGAAACACACTCTCTAAGTGAAGCACACTTTTTAAACTAACAAACACACCAGCTAGAAAGAAAAACTAACCTAACTAAAAATCTCCATACCCATTCTTTTAAGCATAATACCTCTTCAAGTAAAGACCATTTCTGGGTTTACCTAAAGAGTCCCCGTCAAAGTCTACCAACTCATAGGCCCCTTTTGCTAGCTTTCGCTTGACAATATAGGGCCCATGCCACATAGGAACGAATTTTCCAGCACCTAATTTATCATTAGCTTGATCATATAATAACACTAGGTCTCCTTCCGAAAAATTTCGAGGGGTCACATTTCGATCATACTGAGCTTTCATACGTTTTGCGTGAGTCTCGATCGCCAATGCAGCATCACGTCGATTCTCATCTAATTAAGCTAAGTATAATAAACGCTTTTCCTCTTTGGAAGTAGCTGGAAGTAACTCGATGGCCATTTGCAGTGACGGGATTTCGCATTCAATGGGTAGCACAGCTTCCAAACCATAAACTAGTTGGAAAGGAGTGAACCCTGTTGATGTTTTCACTGAGGTTCGGTACGCCCAAAGCGCTGAAAAATAACATATTGTGCCAATTCGACCGATGAATACCAATGATTCGTCGGATCATGATAACTAAAAATTTGTTGATGGACTCAACCAGACCATTCGCTTGTGGATAATAAGGAGTTGAACTATCGTGACGCAAACCAAGCTGGCCTGTAAGTTCTGTAATCATAACGTTTCAAAAATGGCGCCCATGGTCAGTGATTATCGCTTGTGGAACACCAAACCTAGCAATTATATGATTGAACACGAAAATTGCAGCTGTCTTGCCGTCTGCCTTGAATGTAGGCATCGCCTCGACCCACTTAGTAAAATAATCTACCGCAAAGATGATATACGCATTCCCCCCGGCTGAGTGAGGGTTACATGTAATAAAATCGATACCCCATTTGGCAAAAGGACCAACGGAAATTATAGGGTGGAGAGGAGCAGGTGGAGCGCGCATCTTTCGATCAAACACTTGACAGTTGTGGCATTTTCGGACCGCAGTAATACAATCTTTAAACAAGGACAACCAGAAATAGCCAGCGCGCAATATCTTTTGGGCTGTGGCATACCTAGACATATGACCGCCACACGCTCTAGAGTGACAGTCATTTAGAACCCTTTCAGCCTCTTCGTGAGTTAAGCAACGTCGAAAAATAGAGTCCGCCCCACGACGATAAAGAGTATCTCCAATAATTTTGTATTGTTGGGACTGGAATCGAATTTTCTGACGTTCCGACTTTGAAACATCGGGCCGAAAGGATTGGGTCTTGAGATAGACGATGATATCTCCATACCACGGATCTAAAGTGCTGATTAGAAACAAAGATTTGTCCACAATGGGCTCCTCTGCCACAGTTTCCGTGTGAGCATGCGGGAAGTCACACATTAACTCTGCAAAAGCTAAAGATTTCTTAGACTTAGATTTCTCAAACTCCAAGTCGAACTCCTGCAGGATAAGAATCCATTTAGAGTACTTTCCCCTAGCAATTGTTTAGTCAAAATGTAGATCATAGGGTTGCAATCCGAAATGACTGTAGTTTTACGTAGTAAAATGCAGTGACGAAAACGTTGGACAGCTTGAACGGCTGCCAATGCCAATTTCTCCACATGTGAGTATTTTAGCTCAGTGGGATTTAATGTTCGACTAAGGTAATATATCACATGTTCCGTTCCGAATTCATCTTCCTGAACTAAGACCATTCCAATGGTGGAATGGGAGGCGGCGAGATACAAAAAGTAATCCTGGTTGTAGTTGGGAGGATGCAACAACGGTGCATGGGTCAATGCGTGTTTGAGTGCATCAAAAGATTTCTAAGCTATCTCATCCCAAGAGAATTGAGCGTTTTGTTTCAACAACCGTGTAAAACCCTTTGTAACCTCAGCGTAGTTAGGAATGAATCGTCGTAAAAAGTTTGCTTTCCCCTGCAAACTTTGGAGTTGGCGAAGACTCGAAGGAGGAGGCAATTTGATGATAGCTTCTACCTTCGAGGGATCGACGCGAATGCCGGCTTTCGAAACTACAAATCCCAATAATCGACCAGTTTCTATACAGAAGACACATTTGTGTGGGTTCAACCGAATACGATAATGCCTACACCTCATGAAGATTGCTCGTAAATGGACAAGGTGATCATCTCGATGTAATGAATGAGCAGGAAAATCATCGAGATACGGTTGCACAATGTGTTTGATGTCATGAAACGCATAAGACATCGCCCTTTGAAAAGTTGCTCTGGCATTCTTGAGCCCAAAAGGTAATTTACAATAAGCAAATGTCCCCCATGGACAAATGAAAGCCGTTTTCGGTTGATCGGCAGGTAGAATATTGATTTGATTGTATCCGGGAAAACCATCCATAAAGGAAAATATTTCGCTGCCATCACAATCATCAATGATTTGATCGATATAGGGAGTTGGGTAGTTGTCCTTTGGACAAGCTTGATTAATGTCCCTATAATCGATGCATATTCTTATTGTTCCCTGTTTTTTGTTAACCGGAACAATATTCGATACCCAATCCGTTAACGGGATCGGATAAATGAAACCTGCTTTCAACAGTTTTTCAACTTCTGCTTTAATTGCAGCAGCTTTTCGTGGGTGAATCTGACGCAAACGTTGCCGGACGGGTTTAGCATCCGGGTAAGTTTTGATCTCATGAACAACAATCACGGGATCAATTCCTAGCATTTCCTCATAGGACCAGGCAAACACGTTGCGGAATTCTTGAAATAGGGCCTTGTATGTCTGAATTTCGTCATCTGTACACGAGGCACCTATATGAATGTTTTCAATAATTCCAGGGTTAACCGAAATGTCAATGGGAATAGTTCGAGAGATGTTTCCCAAATTCAGCTCTGAATTAGGATGTTTCATGGGATTCTGAGATTCCTTGACATATTCAGCTGTAAAAATTGATGAGAAATCATTTTCAAAATGATCATCCTGGGTAAAAACGAAGATCTATGATGGAGATCGTCCCATGGTAAATCATCTATACACAAGACTTCACGAAGTTGCTCGTCAGATGAAACAACTTCGGGAAACGCTATTAACTCCGAGGTTGATGTGAAAAGTGATTCCTCACGGACCACATTCATTAGGTCGATTTTGGTTGAACACGGGTCGGTAAAAGACTACACGGCTTCATAGGCAATTTCATATGGACTCAAAGGCATAAAATTACCAAATGAGCCTATTTCAGATTCAGAAGGAATGATCCAAGGATCGTCATAATAAATAGTGTCTGATGTAATCATATGAATGGTTGCAAATGAAGATGATGCGTTGAGTGGAGGAAAAGGAAAAGTTCCCAGTAAACCGACGTCTTTAACTAATCCTACTCCAACATCCTTATATGGGATAGTCGTTTTACCGACATGCTGAATACTCTCTAAAGAGGCTGGGTCGGATGAAAAGTAAGCCAGCTGGTCTATGGTTACTATCTTTCCATTATGTGGGAACTTTAGTACTCGGAAGACCAATGAAACGACCGCTGTCATAGCGTAAGACAACTTCGACCCAAGAGAAGGTTGTAGTCTAGAGGGGCATCAACCACCTCCACATCTAGACTAACGGTTTTTCCTTCAACCCCTATAGGCAAATCCTGTAGAATGCAAAAAGGATGAAACCCACGGCCATCAAAGGCCTTAAGAATTGTCGGGGATTGATTTAGTGAAGGAGAACCAAGCGATCTCCAACACTGTATCGACATAATACACGTTGAAGCTCTCTCATAAATTACAGTCTGATGAATAGGCCTATTTTTTACTATCACTGGGATCTGGAAAGCCATTTGATGAGGCAAATGCAGTGTACTATTTTCTAGATCAAAGATTATTAGGTTCGGGTCCTGAACATCAACAGCTCCTATAGCCGACAAAAGTAATTTTCGCTGTGCTGGGCATGATTGCAGCACTTCCAAAGCCAACATTGCTGAGGGTGAAACAGCTAAGTCCTCAACAATGTTATAATTCTGGGCCGCTCTCGCATGTGGATTGAAAACAGAATTTCGAAGTATACCCTTGGCGGGCGGTTTGATTACTAAGTTTGGGTTAGGCTTCTCGATCTGTAGTGGATCGGAACCGGGAGCTGAGGTTGATGGATTAGAATGAGAAATTCTGCTTCTTTGCCATCAACAGGACTTTTACTACCATAATCTTGCGATCGAGTCACAATCCTTACATGGGACATCATCAATATGGGTTCTTCATTGGCACTTGAGGAAGAACCTATCATCTTGCTATCTTTTGGAAATGGATCCTTCAAAACAGCAGGAGTTTGGGAACCTTTGACGATCTTCGCAACCTCTGCTCGATGAGGGCAGTCTCTTGTAAAGTGTTCCTCTTCAAAAATAAGACAAGGATATCGAGGTTTGCGTTTTTCGTCATTGGATTCCGCCTTTTCAATTTTCTCTTTTGAAATCTTGTCCGTTTTATTCTTCTTCTTTCCTTTTTTCTTTCCACCGGATTTTGATTTAGCCATAGATGATTCTACAGCGTAAATATCGGCGGAAACCTCTACAGAAGAATCTCCTGTCGGGGAATCAGGCAAGGTTATGATAGGAGAAGAATTCTTGGAAGACTTCTTCTTACTTTTAGTGTTAACCGTACCAATCATACCATCAGCGACATGAGATCCCGAAGGAGCTGCAGCGATTTGATTTGACTTGGGAAGATCTAGGATCTTTTCATGTAACGTACCTGACTGAGTATAAACTAAGTCAAGGTACTGTGCTTGAGCAATCACTTGCTCCTCAGTAACTACTCCGGCCTTAGCTATGTCTTCAGTAATCTTTGGTAACAATGATTTAACAAACCATTCATCTAAGATCTAGTCCGGGATAAAAACTTTCACTAATCGCCTTCGACGTCTCCATTCATGAATATGATCGGAAATATACGTGGACGTCGATTGCTTTAATGAAGTTAGTAACTCCGTCCCATTATCATATCTGACCGGCAACTGAAAATGAGTTAAAAACGAGGTAGCTAACTGGCTAAAATTATAAAAAGAGGCCCGTGGTAACTCAATATACCACTTGGCCGCAAGACCAATGAGAGTGCGCTGGAAAAGATGTAAGCGGATCGAATCATCCGAGATGGAATTAGAGGCACACCAGAGGTGGTAAGTCATCACATGGTTCGACGGGTCCTCTCCAGACTTACCTTCGAACTTGGGAATGTCAGTGGGCAACTTATTCGGCATTGGCGGCCAAAACGGAAGATAATTAATTGGATCGTTCGTTAGGCGTGACAAGTCTGGTAAGTCCAAAGTTGCGATAAACGGTAGCTGCCGATTAGGATCCCTAAAACTCTGGGTCATGAGACCAGCCCCAGGAGGAGGATATCCAGGATAACTAGGAATAGGAATCGCGTTCGGGATATTGTATCCTCCTGCAAAACCAGGATTAACCGGACCGTACTAGGGTTGTTGTGGTTGTTGATAAGTGTACCCAGGATATGGTTGATACTGGTAAACTGGCTGCTGGACAGCAGGACCAAATTGGTACTGTCCCTGGTACGGTTGATAAGTGAATTGTGGTTGACTTGTGACAACCGTACTTAAACCAGGTTGTCCTAAAGGCATCTGAACCGTAGTTTGAATCGTGGATCTAGATGGTGGTAAAGATGTCTGAGGAGTAGATACAGGAACAGTAGAAACCGAAGCTATCGATACTCCAGAAGTAGGTGGGGTAGATGGAACAGATGTTGCGGCAGTTGCAGCAGTCGTTTGAGATGGAGTACGAGGCGCAGTAGGCCCGGACTGAGAAACTACCGATGGTACAGAAGTTTGAATATTAGACTGGACTGGTTGCTGGGGTGAACCAGAAACTAAGGGTTGTCCAGTTTGAGATGACAACTGTACATTTGGCTGCAATACCTGTTGATTTTGCGATGGATCCCACACTATGCTCATTCCGGGGTATTGACCCATAACAGGTTGAGAATATTGAGATCCAAAACTGGGTTGAGGGTAGGATTGATAATTGAAAGGTACATTTCCCGTTCCTTGAACATAAGATTGACCTTGGGGTGGTTGGAAACCTTGGTTCGAGTACTGACCTTGGGGTAGATACCCTTGAGGCATGTACTGATACTGGGGTTGACCTTGAGGTATAAATTGATACTGGGGTTGACCTTGGGGTACATATTGAGACTGGGGTTGACCTTGAGGAACGTAATGTACCGTAGGCACGTACTGTCCTTGAGGTTGCACCCAGATGCAAATTGTGTACCTTGAGGTTGCCCCCCAGGCGTTAATTGAGGCTGCCCCCTAGGCGGTAACTAGCCACCTTGAGGTTGAGAATTGGGAATAGAACCTGACATCATAAAAATGTCTTCTATGCTCAACGGCTTTGCACCATTGCTTCCAGTGAATAACCTTTGTTCAATGGGTTGAGGAGATGCTCCCGAAAAAGTACCAGAAAGTGACTGATACCCAGAGGGAACAGAAGGACTGCCGTACAAAAAAGATTCAGGAGATTGAGTAAACATGGACGACTGACCTGACATATTTACGGGAGTATAAAAACCCCTAGGTGGATAAGGAGCATGAGGTGGTGAAAAACTTAACACTGAGTTGTCCAAATAATTAGTTAAAGAAAGATACCAAGTAGTACTTCTAGGTGGACTGTAAAAAATTGATTCACGCTCCCTTAGATCAATAGTAGGTTGATTTTCAGGGATAGGGATGCCTACTTCTTCTTCCGGAGCAAGTTCTTCAATAGCTATCAAACTAGAAGGAAGATTTTCGGTGATTACTCTTTCTACCCTAGGCGAATTAGGAGCACTAGAAGTCGGAGAGACAAACCCCGATGTTGGAGTAACAGGTTCAGATATCTCAGGTTCTTCGCCTATATCACTAGTAGATGAAAAGCTACCAGCAAGTTCGGAAACCGAAATAGCTTCAGGATTATAACCTGTTTCTAGAGTTTGGTAATCAGGATGAACAACCAATGAAGACTCTCCTTCTTCAGGTGACCCAACTTTACTGCCACTAGGAGTTACGAGGACTTTCAAACCTTCGTAATGGCCCAGGACTTCTTCAGGAGGTTGGCCCCGAAGTCTACGGGACTTCCTCAACAAATCAGCCATGGTTACAACCTCAGGAGACTGGCCTCGAAGTCTACGGGACTGTCTTGGTAATTCAGCCACAGCTAAAAACTTTTAACTACTGCACACGCAAACAAAGTAAAATCTCAAAGCAAACCGCCTAAAGTCTCTAAAGAACCAAACAAATTCGAATCACACACCTAAAGAATCTAGGGCGTCAAACCACACACAAACAGTAACTTTCCGGACCGAAAACACTAGTTGGTGATGAAATCCAACATCGCAGAATTCAGTACAGAAATGGTGGGTGGAACAGTTACCCCGACAACCTGCTTAATGAATAGACTGGACCAAGTTCCTCCACTTTAACCGTCTCGAGTGAAGTGAACCCCCCAGAAAATCCAAGTGAGTCTAGCCGACGTCTGCTCCAGGTATAGTGGGATCTTCCCTCCACCATCACCTTAGGAATAATCCTAAAGATAATAGTCACTAAGGTCACCAACAGCAACAAATATACCTGGGGGAACAGTCTACGATCCGATACACACGCAAGGGCAGAGTAACAAGCTCAATCCCCTTGCCGGCTCCTTGACAATAATCCAAGGTTTACCGACAAGTGACCCCAGGCTCCTCGACAATGGTTAATCCGAGGTTTACCATTTGTAGTACGTGCATATCTGGCGTCGTTCCCAATGAAGGAGGATTGATTCCCTCACTGGTTCGGACACGATCTCGTGCTTCTCCTTTAAGAGGAGCTTTCCCAGAGCATAAATCTAACAATTGGATTTATCCTACCGCAAGATAAGCTACTTGTTTGTTTTTACTGTCTTGGAGAGTTAATTACTCTCCTACTCCAAGACACTAGCCTGATCTATGTTGGTGTATCAGAGCCCTAGTAAATAAAAAGTTACTAAGTTAATTTTACTTTAAGCATTATTTTTTATGGCTTTTCTTTAGGACAAAAGGTAGCGGAGATGAAACTTTTGATGTGTAGACTCGACTCAAATCCACTAAAAAGATGCACCTAGGATGAAAAAACAATCTTTCCTTTTCAATGAATTCCCTAGCTAAGAGAGTTGGAGAATGCAAAATTTATAAAGACAACTTTCCTAGCAATGAAAATCAAAGAAAAATCTCTTTATCTTTTCCAAAGCACACAACACAAGACCACTAATTATTTCACGAAAACTTCCTTTCTCTTTTTCAAAGACTTCAAACGCTACTAAAACAAACTTTCTTCAAAAGAGATTTTGTATTTTTCCTATTTTAACAAAGCATGTAAAACTACTTAACAAAAATCAATTTTAAGATCTATGAAAATCTAAGAGAAATTTACCTAAAAGAAAATCTAATGAGGTAAAAGCCTACAAAATATAATTCCAAGTTGTTTTACTCAGTTACAATTCAACCAAGGACTAATTCATGCAGAATCATAAACTAGTCAAAAACAAAAATAAAAATAAAAATCTCTTGTTCTTTTTCTTAAGAATGAAATTCACAGCTTAAAAAACAAGCCTTCTCGAAATTCCGCAAAGAGACAACACAACGGTAGGTTTCTCAAACAAAGGTGGATTTTACGAATGGTCTGACTCCTAAGAAGACTGAAAAGACCAGGGATATCCAAGGTTTTTACAACTTCTAAATCCAGAGTCACTACAAGACCAATACAAAAATCAAACCTAGGGCTAGAATTTCTATGAACTTCACTAAAACCCTTGATTCTAATGAAACAAGCCTAGATGAGAAATTCTGACAGGTAACCAGTGGATCTGGGCAGCAATAAATAAGCTATAAACAAGATCTAATAGGTAAAAAAGGAAAAAATTGAAATTTTCTAAACTTTTGACAGGGTACGCAGGCAGCCCGTTTGCACAGGTGCGTCCCCGCTCTATGCGCAAAGCAGAAGTGCGTACAGGTACGCACTGTGCTTAACTCAAAGGGTGTGTACTTCTCTCAAAATCAAGAAACTAAAAAACTAACTCAATCCTAAGCTATTCTACCCAAATTCACAGTCAATCAGTGAAAAACTAGAGAGAAATCAACGTTTCTCAAATCAAAGTATCAATCAAAAGAGAAATCAATCAAATCCATGGATTCCCCAGTGGAGTCGCCATTTTGTCATGCAGAAAGAGTCAATTTTGCAGACAAAACTGACCTCCCTAGAAGCTAAGGCGTTTCTAGTGACAAACAAAACAATCAAGCACTATCTTTCCCTAAATATGCATTTAAAATAAAAGCAACCAGGTGTTTAAGGCTTACCTTTAGTCCAACGCTGTTTGTAGCAGCCAAGTCTCTTCAATCCAGATGAGCTCCTTCTCCTTGAAGCCTGCATACACTAACAAGCAAACGATTACATAGCACCTGAATAACTCATATAATAAAACATATTCATCATAAAGACCAAGGAGTTTATGAAACAAATTATATATAACAACTTGTTGAGAAAAATGAACTTAATTGTATTAATTGGAAACAAAAGAAACCTTACAACTAGTGCCTTGGTGTTGTGCAGGTCCCTCCCAGGGTCCAGCAAGAGTTCTCCTCTACTTTGATCAGCTCACCCACTTCCAAATGAAGCTAAGAAAGAAATGTGATCTATCCTCTCAAGCTCTATAAGGGAGTCCTAATTTTAGCAGCATCTACCCTTAGGAATGTTCAGCTTTCAACCTCCCCTCCCTCTAGCCCAATGCCTGTATTTATAATGCTTTGGAGGAAGTTAAACAGGTCCACCATCAATGGGATAAGCCCCTCTTTCAAAGGGATAGCTCCCCTCTTCATGGGATAAGTTCCTCTTTCATTGGGATGCATGAACCATCTGGAGGCGCTCAATCCACGTCAAACCATCTTCTAGAATGCTCTAGAATCGACCGCAAGTAAGTTTTTTGAAGTAAAACTTGCGCCTTTTGACTTTTACAGGGGTACGCACCCACCCCTTTACAGACAGAGCGTACAAGTACGCAGGTAAGAGTACGAGAAAGTGCGTATCCAGAGTTATATTGATTTTTTAAAGGCTTTCTCTCTTTTTTGGAGTTTGACATGAGGAGCAGAGGTATAAGATTTGCCAAGGAGGACAGTATGGTTATTGATGGAGTCATACTGACTGCAAATAGTCATGGTGACAAATTTTAGTGTAACACTCCTCTGTCTGTGTTGAGAATATGGTGCTTCTACATTCTCTCTCGCATCCTGCAACAACTTTTTAGCTTCCCTTGTGCGCTTCCGTCCATCTCTGGAAGACTCTGCTTGATTGGATGTCTCCACTCCTGGAACCTCTGCATGTGGCTTCTTCGCATTAGTCTGAGGCTCCTCCTCCTTAGGAACCAACAGTTCCTCCACAGCCTATAGTTGGAGCTCCCTCTCAAGGGAAACTTGCATGGCCTTCTTCTCATCAAACTTGAGATCTCCGCGAACCACTCTCCTCCGACTGGTAGGAAAGTACACCCAATAGTTGTGAGGTGTATCAGTGTACCCCACAAGTATCCCCAACTCTGCTGTTGACTCAAGCTTCTTCTGTGCATCCTTTGTCACATGGAAATATACTGATGAGCCAAAGATCTTGAAGTGACCCACATCTGGTCTCTTACCGGAGAAAGCTTCCTTTGGTGTCTTTGTCCTAGGTATGCAATGTAGGCTTCTATTCTACAAATATACTATTGTGTTGCATGCCTCAGCCCACAAGTGAAGTGGTAGGCCTTGGTCATGCAGCATTGCCTGTGCTGCCCCTACAATACTTCTGTTCTTCCTCTCGGCCACCCCATTCCACTTGTGGGTTATGAGGTGCCGTCAACTCTCATTTAATTCCTTTCTTTTTTACATAATTCCTTAAACTCTTGAGAGACATATTCTCCATCATTGTCACTTCTCAAGGCCTTGATCTTCTTCCCTGACTCTTTCTTGACCAAAGCTTTGAACTCACAAAACTATGTGAAGGTTTGGTCCTTCTTATGCATGAAATAAATCCATCATTTACAAGGATAATCATCAATGTAAATCACATAATACCTTTGCTTCACTGTGGATGCCATCAAGAATGGTCCACACACATTAGTATGTACTCGCTCTAAGATAGCCTTTGCTCGACTGTATCGTTCATGAAAGGAAGACTTGGTGTACTTTCCTAAGGTACCAAATTTGCATTTGTCAACTTGCTCAAGTTTACCTTTGGGAAGTCCTGTAGATATCTGCTACATTATCTTCAAAGTGCCATGATGCAAATGGTCCAACCACCTGTGCCAAAACTCGCCAATGTTTTGGCTTTGTACCAATTTTTCTTTCGTACTCAATGTTGCACAATCATCTACCTCTAGTTTATAGAGATTCTTCACCCAAATCCCAATCCTCTTGGTCTGACCCGTGGCTATGTGTCTTAGGAACGCCTTTCCTTTACTGAAGACAAAATTGTAGCCTTTGTCCTCCAACATCGTGATCGATACCAAGTTCTTCTTCAATCCAGGCACATACTTCACATCTGTCAAGGTGAGAGGAGATCCATGCTCCCTTTGAAAAGCTTTTGAGCCCACTTTTGAAACATTATACCTTCTATCATCACCCATCTCTATGCGCATCTTGAGGTCTTTCTCCTCCAAGGCACTGAATAAACTTTTATCACCGGTGATGTGGAATGAGGCTCCACTGTCAAGATACTAAACACAACCCATCATCAATGAAACCATGCATGAAATGAGGGTAAAGTCCATTTCAAAATGAGAGGCTAATGCCTAACCTTCTGATCCTTCTAAATATCCCTTCTTGGACTTCTTCGATGGGAAATTAGTCACATAATGTCCCATATCATGACAATTAAAGCATATTAATTTAGAATTGTCACCCTTCTTCCCTCCATGAGAAGAATTCGATTTGGAATGGGAAGCCTTCCCCTTCCCTTTCCTTGGCTTACTAGCTAGGCTATATTTTATTCATCATTCTTGGATGAAGAACCATCTAGTGTGCTCCTTCTAATCTCCTCCTGCATAAGATCCGACCACAGTCCGGCAGTTTCTCCCTTCCATTCACAGAGTCCTGGTAGCTATTCCAACTCTTTGGAAGGCCAAGGAGAGCGAAGCTCACCATATCATCATCGGCAACTATTCCCACACTACCAAGCTCATCTTTGTAGGTGATGAGCTTGTTCAGATATGTGGAAATAGTATCGCCCTTCTCCATCTTGATTCTTCGAAGCTTATCCTTGAGCGCCAGTTTCCTCTGGTCGCTACTGTTCTAGTAGAGGTCCTTCAATGTCTTCCACATTGAAAATGGAGTATCCTTCACATGGAGACTCGAGACAATATGGTCTCAAACTCCCTCAAGCATGATCTATCTCACCTTCGCCGCACACTTCTTCCACTTAGCTAACTCTTGTGCATTAGTTGAAGTTGGCTTTGGGATTTCTTGATCAATGAAATCCTTCAAGCCATTGTCTTCTAATGCAACTTCCATTCTATCTTTCCATGCTATGTAATTCGAGCTACCTTCCAAGGCATACTCAAATATCAAGCCATAGAACGCCATTAGCCAACCTTGAAGTATGATATGAATTCGATTTGCACTTGCAACCCCGAACTTCAAACTTAGAATTCTCTTCTCAAGATACTGTTCAAGACTATGATAACCTTGACTCCGATACCATGTAGAAATTTTCTACAAATCCAGCTCTGCAGAAAATATGTTGTAGGTTAACCTGATAATGCAATATAAATCAAAGCATAATATTATAACCTACTTCTACTATCAATTTGTGGAAGCTTAAAGATCGAGCTAAACACATATAACAAGAAGAAGAAGAATCAATGCACAATACAAATGAAAATAGTTTGGGGAAAGCCTCAGCTAAAACACACCACCATCTGTATTATCATACAAGGTGGAAATACATAGGAAATATACAAAGCCTTAGCTCTCACAGCTAGCTAGCTCTTAGTAAAATCCTCACAGATTCTCACAGGAAAACTTGGCTTCTCACAAGCCTTCCTCTCTACCCTCCAAGCTCCTATTTCCTTACGTTGTTCCTAGTGGATGATCTTCCTTCAACCAAGTGGAACACTACTCTCACACACTGTCAGAATTGCGCAATACTCAAGGAATGATTCCTTACTGCATGCATGTGTTTTCTTTATAAGAAAACACATGCAACTGATATTACACTGTACTTGTCTTTAATCTTAACTGGGTCTTTCTCAGAATAGACATGCATTAGGTACTGATGAGGGAATCTTCAGTTAACTGGAGTACATTAGTTGAGTGCATGCATGCATCAACTGATTGTTAACTCTCTATTAGTTCCTCAAACAATTTGGAACTAATTTAACTGGACTTAACTCAGTAAGCTGAGTTAACTAATTACAACTCAAATATAACTCAATCTTATCTCCTTAATTTAAGGGATAACTGTTGCATGACTTCAAAAAGACTTCTAACTTAAATTTCTCCAACTAATTAATTCAAGATGAATTAGTTAATTATTTCCAAGTAGCTAGTGAGACTAAATTCGATTTTAATTCACAATTTTAATTCAAGGACAAATTAAAATTGGAATATTCTTGTTGCCACATTTCAACAAAATATGATATTCAAAACTTTGTGGCAGAATGTTTGGCTTTCCAACAAAACAAATTGGAGACAATTAAGACCTCGGGTCTTTTAGAACCTTTATCCATTCCAAGTCAATGTTGGGAGGAGGTTTCAATGGATTTTATCATAGGTTTACCCAAGTCTGAAGGAAAAAGTGTCATCATGGTAGTAGTTGATACACTTACCAAGTTTGCACACTTTTGTGCATTATCTCATCCATTTAAGCCTAGTACAATTGCTACTGCATTTATGGAAACAATTCAAAAGCTACATGGAAGACCAAATATTATTGTAAACAAAATAGATCCCATTTTCACTAGAAATATTTGGAAAGAATTATTTTCTTTCTTGGGTACGCAATTAGCTCATATATAATCTTATCATCCTCAATCTGATGGGAAAACTGAGATAGTAAAAAAATGTTTGGAAGGATATCTTCGTTGCTTTGTATCTTATAAGGAAGCACAATGGGTCAAGTGGTTACCTCTACTTGTGAATGGTGGTATAACACTTCCTTCCATATTGCAGTGAAAATGAACCCATTTATGGCACTTTATGGATATCATCCATGGCTCATCACATCATCCTTAAGAGAAAATTCTAAGGTTCAAGTAGTGGAAGATCACATCAAGCATCAACAACAATTTTTCCAACTCTTAAAGGTTAACCTCATTTTGATGTAGAATTCAATGAAACAATAGGCATATCAACTTTGCAGCAAAAGAAGTTTCGATGTAGGCGACTGGGTATTTTTACGGTTACGAACATATAAACAAATGTCCCTCAAGTAAGCTAACAAGGATAAAAATTATCATCAAAGTACTATAGTCCTTACAAGGTGTTGCAAAAGATTGGTACTATAGCATACAAATTGGAGCTTCATGCATCTTCCTGAGTGCACCCAGTTTTCCATGTTTCATGCTTAAAGAATGTTATAAGTGACAAGCTCCGGGTTCAAACAATATTGCCATAACTTGACGAGGAAGGAATGTTGAAAAATGTGCAACAAGAAATGTTAAATTTAGAATGTGCTAAAAATAGTCCTGCTAAAAATAGCATGTCTAAAAATAGCAGTTTGGCTAGTGAAGTCATTGGCAACATTGGGTGAGAGGTGAAACTGCTAAAAATAGAAAGTTCTAAAAATAGCATTTCTAGGTCCCTTCCTATTTATAGTAGTACCTAGTCTATCTATAGGAAGTAAAATTAATTTTGGTCTTTACAACAGTTGGAAATATTAATTAATTAATTCAATTGAGTTAATTAGTTAAGGAAATTCGAATTTGAAGTCTTTGTGAGCGTGCACATGAGTTGTCCCACTAATTGAGGAATTTATCCTTAATTTCCTCCACTGATGGAGGGAATAAGTATGAGATCTATAATGAGAGAATTAGTTGACTTAGTTCTAACTAGTCAAGTCCAATTAGATTATTTTAACAAGTTGTTAAAATAATAAAATATAGTTTTTTAATGCTTGCATGCATGTGACAACTATTATTTTAGATAACTGAGGATTCACTCATGGATAACTTTTGCATGTCAGTTCTGTCAGAGACCCAGTTGAGATCAGAGAAGGGACAATGTACTATCAATTGGATGAATATTTTTCCTATAAAGGAAGCTCATCCATGATGAGGATTTATCTCCTTCAAGTTTGTGCAGTTAGATCACAGGTTAGTGAATGTGTGAAGAGGCCAATTCACACAGGTGGTAGCATTGGACCCCAAGGAAACTGTACAAGGAAATAGGAGGCTTGGAGGGCAGAGGAGAAGGTTTGTGCGAAGCCTTTGACTATATATGAGCAACAGAAGGATTATACTGAGAGCTCGATAGCTTCCGAGCTAAGGCTTTGTGTAATCCAGACTATATTTCCACTTGTATGATAATACGGAGATGGGTTTTTAGGCAAGTGCTTTCCCTGGGTAAATTATTCTCTGTTATGTGTGATTGATTCCTTCTTATCAGGTATATGTGTTCTTATTGATGTTTCTCATGGTTGATTAAGCTTCTGCTAAATTGTTTGTAGAAGTAGATCAAGTGTTTTTCTTTAGTACATATTACCAAGTTGATCTACAGGTGGGAAATTTCTACAAGGTATCGGAGCTAGCTGATTTGTAGAAAAAGTTCTACATGGTATCAAAGCTAGCTGATTTGTAGGAAAAATTCTACAAAATTCTACAAGGAAAAATCATATTAGAACCTGAAGCAGTCATGGAAACAAGAACTAGACAACTACTAAATCGATCAATTTCAGAGTATCTCATACAGTGGAAGAACTCACCTGTTGAAGATTCCACATGGGAGGATGGAAATTTTATACAAAAGCATCTAGAGCTACTCAAGCGTTGAGGAAAACACTTTTTTGAAGGAGATGGACATGTTAGGTTCGTATAATATTAATGTATCCCCTTATTGTTGTTGTTAGTGTAGAGCCCTAATTTTTATTTTTGTGCCTATCTAGTCCCCGTATTGTTTTTATTTTGCCCCATAGAAGCCCACTATTGTTATTGTTGTACCCTTACATTATTATTTTTATGTAGGCTCTGATTATATTGTGACCCCTTAGACTCCTATATATAGAAATGAGGTTTTGTCATTTGAATAATCCAATAATTGTTCATGTATGTAATGTAAAGGAGGTTTCCCCCTCAAAGAGGATACTTTTTAATTCATTGATCTATCTTTTTGGGTGTTGGTTGCATAACATTTTCTATCAGAGCTCAGTCAAAAGTTGCAGCAATGGGTCACAAAAATGTTGGGTTATGACTTTGAAATCATCTTCAAACAAGGGAAGGAAAATGTTGTTTTAGATGCACTCTCAAGAAAGGATGAGGATTTTGAAGAATTTCTTTGTGTCATTTCTATTATCCAACTAGATTGGATAAATGAAGCAAGGGATGAATGGAAGAATGACGAAGAAATATGGACACTCATTCAAAAGTTGCAAAAAGATCCTACTACATCTTATACATTCAATTGGAAAAATGATTCATTATGATACAAAGATCACTTATATATTTGTATGAAATCTCAACTCAAACAAAATATTATTTTGGAATTGCACATCTCTCCCTTAGGAGGACACTCAAGAT
The DNA here is from genome assembly GCA_031772625.1 of Pinus tabuliformis. Lineage (NCBI taxonomy): Eukaryota > Viridiplantae > Streptophyta > Pinopsida > Pinales > Pinaceae > Pinus > Pinus tabuliformis. The sequence continues at coordinate 1,117,493,335 of CM062809.1, forward strand.
TTTAAAAAACTTATCACAGGGTCATGAAGAAATTTTATTGTGATGGCCTTAAATATGATATTCAAAATTTTGTGGCAGAATGTTTGGTTTGCCAACAAAATCAATTTGAGACAATTAAGACCTCGGGTCTGTTACAACCTTGATCCATTCCAAGTCAACATTGGGAGGAGGTTTCAATTGATTTTATCACGTGTTTACACAAGTCCAAAGGAAAGAGTGTCATCATGGTGGTAGTTGATAGAGTTACCAAGTATGCACACTTTTGTGCATTATATCATCCATTTAAAGCTAGTACAACTACTACTGCATTTATTCAAACAATAAAAAGCTAAATTTAAAACCAAAGATTATTGTAAGTGACAAAGATCCCATTTGCACTAGAAATTTTTGGACAAAATCATTCTCTTACTTGGGTACTCAATTAGCTCATATCTCATCTTATTATCCTCAATTTGATGGGAAAACTAAGATAGTGAACAAATGCTTGGAAGGATATATTTGTTGCTTTGTATCTGACAAGCAAACACAATGGGTCAAGTGGTTACCTATAGCTGAATGGTGGTATAACACTTCCTTCCATGTTGCAACAAAAATGACCCCATTTATGGCACTTGATGGATATCATCTACCATCCATCACATCATATTTAAGAGAAAATTCTAAGGTTCAACCAGTGGAAAATCACATCAAGCATCAACAAAAAGTTCTCAAACTCTTAAAGGTTAACCTCACTTTGGCACATAATCAAATGAAACAACAGGCAGATTAACATTGCAGCAGAATAAGTTTTGATGTAGGTGACTAGTTATTTTTACGGCTACAACCATACACACAAATGTCCCTCAAGCAAGATAAGAAGGATAATAAATTATCACCAGAGTACTATGGTCCTTATAAGATGTTTCAAAAGATTGGTACTATGGCATACAAATTGGAGCTTCCTATATCTTCTTGAGTGCATCCAGTTTTCCATGTTTCATGCTTAAAGAAGGTTATAGGTGACAAGCTCCCAATTCAAACAATATTGACATAAATTTATGACGAAGGAAAAATCATATTGGCAGTTGAAGCAGTCATGGAAACAAGAACTCGACAATTTCAGAGTATCTCATCAAGTGGAAGAACTTACCCACTAAATATTACACATCGGAGGATGATAATTTTATACAGAAACATCCATAACTACTCAAGCATTGAGGACAACACTTTTTTGTAGGAGAGGGGTATGTTAGGTCCCTATAATATTAGTGTAGCCCCTTATTGTTATTTTTAGTGTAGTCCCCTTATTGTTATTTTTGTGCCCATGTAGTCCCCATATTTTTATTATTGTGCCCCATAGAAGCCCACTATTGTTATTGTTCTCCCTTACATTATTATTGTTATGTAAGCTCAGATTATATTGTGACCGCTTAGACTCCTCTATATAAAAAGGAGCTTTTTTCATTTCAATCATCCAAGAATTGTTCATTTATGTAATGTAAAGGAGCTTTTCCCCTCGAAGAGGATACTTTTTAAGTCGTTGATCTATCTTTTTGTGATTTGGTTGCATAACAAGGGTACCATAGTGGATGCGCATACATCAGGAGAGCACATGTGTAAGAAGATTTGCTGATGAAGATAAGAGGTGAAATTGACATAATAAAAGGAAAGACATATGTAAGAACATGAGAGGACTTTGAGAATATTACGTGTGAACAAAATGTGGCTTGTTGAAATTGTCAAAAGATCCATGATATCAAGAGTAAAAGTCATGGATCGATTCCAACGGTAACAGAGATAATAAGTTATAAATATTGAGTTAAACGTTGCTGCAAGTCTCTAACCTATGTATATTGAATGACCAAGAGAACTATTGTAGACTATGTAGAAAAGCTTAAGCCAACTAAAATGATGCAGGAGCATGAACCCCACCCAAAATCTAATGTTGGTACTAAGGTTCTTCAAGAAGAAACATGAGAACTAATCAATGAGGACATGATTTAATCAAATTTTATGTGATCTTAAATTATTTGTAAGCCTCTAGAAGGTGTAATGTGTCCAAAGGATGAGATTCCTCATGCATGTAGTCAATATGGTTGTTTTATTTTATAAGGTTTTCCTAGAAGTGTGGCATGGGCACTGGACGACCAGTGCCATTATGAAATCATGTTGATAGGTTGTTAGTTCCTACAAGGTTGTATATTGTAATGGTGATGTTTCTTTTAATTCAAGTATTCGGTGAGGTTTTTTTTTCCATGTGCATGATTTCCTTTATTTACCCCTATCAAAAATCTATTATATGCACAAACCACAAGGACTATTTATAATTGGTGGTTCTCACAATGATTACTAAAGGGAAGAGGCATGGAAGCTAATATCATAGGAATATATGCCATGCAATGTCAAATCCTTGGGAGTGAAAGGTTTGAAGAAGTTCAAAAGTGACTAAGGAATTTAGGTACATATAAATCTTACTTCAATGTCAGAACTGTGTTAAGGAAAATGTTCTTGAGAAATATTGAGTACATAGAGAGAGATGTGGATGAAGGCATAAGCTACTTTCCTCTAGAGGCAACTTATTAATCTTCCTTTGATTTTTTCATTTGAGAGAAAGAGGATAGTAATGAGTATAACATCTATAGGTACTGCAACATGCCTAAGGTTTGTTCATTTGAAGGGCCTTTTTCTTAGTGAGTTGTGTGCCCTGTTATTGGGTTGTAATATTAAACTTATCATACTTATTGGCATTAAGATAATGACCTTAGTTTCCTTGGAATGCTTGAGATGTTTGGTTTTGGTTACACTTATTCTTATTCTTCCTCATTGGGTTAAGGGGAGGAGCGACATTATTCTTAGAATACACCTACCACTATGGAAGAAGTAGTTTCTATGGCAGATGGTGTTGTTGTGTGGGACCTTGAGGTGTTAGTGCCATTGGGGTTGGAGCATTAGGTGGTGTGTAAGGATAGTATGGATTTGTAGTAACATTTTGATAACCAAGCTAAGTACTAATTGGCCTTGGAATCAATTGATGTGGGCGGAAACATGCATAAAATGTACTTATGCCATGGTATGAGTTAATGTGTGAAGAGTCTAGGAAAGGATAAGTGTAGGTGGAATTGGGCCCCATTTGTGGTTGGCCATAACTGATAGATCCTTGCGGATATGGGGAAGGTTCTAAGTGATATTTTGATCTAATTACACCATCTACGATGTGAGATGCCCCTATCATAGAAGAAGCACCAAGCCAACAGACATTGGGGAGGAAAGTATAGGAATAACCCAATAGGGCATATATCATATGAAACTATAAAACCTTCTTGATGGCTTCTTCTTTAGTTTGAGGGAAATGAGATGTGACATATTTACAAATTTGAGTGATCAAAGATCAGAAGAACCAATCCATGTAGACTTGATCTTTGAATTCAAGAGATTTACATAAGCTTCTCCTTATACGCCATTTTTAAACATGATCAGAAAGACGGGTTGTAGAGGTTTGAAAAAATGAGGTCAAAAGTTCAGTAATGGTGTCATAAAGAATAGGTAACTAAAAGTAAGATATGAAGGAATTGGCAAGGGTCGTAAACATTATGGATTTGAAGGAACACCACATGAAAATATTGAATGTGGTTGGTGGGATCCTAAGTTTCCAAAGATCCCTTCAATTTTTCGAATATCAGAGGGGAGATTCATTGGCATATGTGTCTAATTAGGATCATGGTGAAGAGGACCATTATTTAGCTAATTTAATTTAGTAATACTCAAACTGACCATATAGGGAAGAAATGGTTGATTGGCAGTCATTCTTTGTGAGGTTCCAATGTTACCTCTAGGAGGGGGACCTTGAGTATTACCAGTGTTACTTCTAGTAGCTCCTCAACTACTAGTGCTTGATTCAGGACCAACATTACTGCCAACATTGACACTAAACATGGGAGTAGCTCAAGGTTGAGAGGACCCATATTTTGAGGAAGAACTAGATGAATTAGAAAGATTAGAGTCCAAAGGTGGCCTAGGGAGAGGGACCATGACTTGTATAGAAGGTGTTAATGGATGTCCTAATAGAAAATGCAGGTGAATACCATGGAGACTCTGTGACAAATTCCATGTGGGTGCAATGATGTTAAGGAAATGAGAACCCTAAAGGCTAAAGGAAAATGGTGTAGAGAAAGAACAAAAAAGAGTAAGAAAACACTATTTGCAAGGGTGTGAAGTGTAAGCTACCTATAATATACTACTATTCTAATTCAAGGAAACATGTCCTATAAAGAGAAAAATAACTCCTAGTCTAGAGGTTAACTACACCTTAAACAAATATCAATACTTCATTTTGATGACCTTCTAAAAAAATTCCTAATTGCAAGATTTGATGTTTACAAATAGAGAATTGATAAAGGAAGGGTAATAGGGATGGTTTCTTCCAAGAACCACCCTTATAGGGTGTTTTAATCATAGGAATGGAAACTACGATTACCTCCATGCAATGGGGGAAAGTGAATCTCAACTTCTAGGTGTTAGCATAAGACCTAGATTCTTGACCATGAAGTGGGAGCTTCAAGGAGGACCACTAGTATGCTCAACCTAAGCCTTGACCCCTCTATTGGTTTTCTATCTCAAGCATTTATTTTCACCATTGTATGGAGTATTTTAAACACCCTATTTGGAAAACCACTACATCTCTATCTAATGTGATTAGTGGGCATTTTTGGAATGTGACATATTTACCAATCAAAGCAAGGAGGGATCAAAGGAACCAAACCATGTAGACTAGTTTTTTGAATTCCAGATCTTTGTATAGGGTCAAACTTATATGCCATTTCTAAACATGATTAGAAATATGGGTTGTAGAGGTTTGACAAAATGAATTCAAATGTTTTTTACCGATGTCATAATAAATAGGTAACTAGAAGTAAGATAAGAAGGAACTAGCAAGGGTTGCTAACATTGAATAAAATGCATGTGGTTTATCTACATACCAATTCATGGTATCACTGGTCAGGGTGTGTTGAATGAGGTATGGACACATGTAATCCTCCATTATGGAGTTGGAGGAACACAACATATGAAAAAATTGAATGTGGTTAGTGGGGCCCTCTCAAGAGTTCCCTTCGAGTTTGGGAATATCAAGGGGGAGCTAAGTTGGTATAGGTGGCCATTTAGGATCATGGTGAATAGGACATTTAATGAGCTAGTTCATATCAAGATACTCAAACTCACCATATAGGGAGGCAACAATTCATTAATTTTCATGCCTTGTGATGTTCTAATGTTACCTCTAGTAGGGCGACCTTGAGAATTACCAACATTATCGATAGTAGTTCCTCTTTTATTGGTGCCTGAGTTGAGACAAGCATTATTGCTAGCATTGACAACAAGAATGGTAGTATCTTGGGGTAGAGAGGACTCAGAATCTAAGGAAGAACTTGATGAATTAGAAAGACTACAATCAAAAGGTGCATTAGGGAGAGGGACCCTAACTCATATAGCAGGTGTTAATGGATGGCCTAATATAAATTAAGGATGAATACAATGGAGACTCTGCAAAAAATTCAAAGGGGGTGTAATGATGTCAAGACAACGAGAATGTTAATGGCTAGAGGTAAAGGATGAAGAGAAAGAACAAAAAAGAGAAAACAAACACTAAATGGAGTTGTGTGAAGTGTAAGCTACCTATAATGTATTGATATTCTAATTCAAGTAAACATGTCCCATGAAAAGAAAAATTACTCCTAGCCTAAACGTGAAATACACCTCAAAAAATCTTAATACTTTGTTTTGATGGCCTTCCAAAAAAATTCTTATTTGCAGGATTTAATGTCTACAAGTACATATTGAGTGAAAGGTAGGGTAAAAGGGATGGTTGCTTGCAAAAACCACCCCTTTAGGCTATTTCAATCATTAGAATGGAAACTAAGGTTACCTATACCTGATGCATATGAGAAAATCTCAATTGTTGGGTGTTAGTATTAGACCCAGATTCTCAACCATGAAGTGGGGCTTTAAGGAAAACCACCAATATCCTCAACATAATCTTTTCCTCCTCTAACATGTTTTCATCTCAAGCATTGGTTTTTATTGTTCATGGAGGATTTCAAACACCCTATTTGGAAAATTGTTACATGTCAATGTAAAGTGATTAATGGACATGATTAATGGTCATGTAGTGTTAAGAGAAAAATAATGCACATTATGGTAGAATGGGAGAGAGATAAAACTAAGAGTTAATTTCTTCGATGAAAAAAGCACTAAAGGAGATATAAGTGTAGAGAATTAAAGGCTCATGTTTATTCTAAATTTTAATTAATCGTAAGATAAATAAGTAATCAAAGAGTGCAATAGTGCATATGCACTAAAATGAGAGCACTGTGGTGGATGCACATATATGAGGAGAGCACATGTATAAGAAGATGCATTACTAAGGATAAGATGTGAACTTGACATAATAGAAGGAGAGCAATATGTAAGAACATTAGAGAACTATGAGAATACTATGTGTAAACAAAATGCAGCTTGTTAAAATGGTCAAAGGATCCATGATATCAAGGGTGAAAACCATGGAAGATCTAGTTCCCATGGTAATAGAGATAATAAATTATAAATATTGAGTTAAACTTTGTACCAAGCTCCCAACCTATTTATATGGAATGATCAGTAGAACTATAGTGGAACATGTATAGAAGGTTAAGCCAATCAAAATAGTTCTATTGATCATTCCACCTTTATCCCCCCCCCTCCATATTTATGTATCCCTGTCTCTCTCTTCCCCTTCTTTCTCTACCTCTATCCTCTCCTTTCTTCTCTCTTCCCTCATCTCCTCTCTCCCTCATTCCATCTTCATCTCTCCCTTGTGAGTCCCTTTCTCACTCCACCTTTATCTATCAATGTCTTTTTTCTTCCATCCCTTTCTTTCCCCCTCCAAATCCATCTCTCTCCCTCCCTCTCTCCACATCTCCCCTCCTCCTCTCTCTCTCCTTCCTCTCTCTCCCTGTCTTTACCACCTTTATGTTTCTCTCCTCCACTCTATTCCCCCTCCAAGTAACTCTCTCTATTAAAAATGATCTCATTGTATTGTATTTAAGAAAGCATCTAAACTTAAAAAAAAAACATTAATTGGTTGTAAAATATTAAATTTATGTTTTGGATCAATAAGTTAAATTCTAAAGAAAATACAATAATAAAAACATACCAGAATCATGCACTATGTTTCATTTACCATTGTTACTCACTTTGCCTCTTCGCTTAAGATGATCTGTCATGGTTCGTTATAATATTATTTATGTTATATAAATTTCTCATATATATATATATAATGTAGAGTTAATGATTAGGAAGCCCAGAAATATTTAAAAATATAAAGCCATTGAGGCTATCTAGCTCTGAAATAAACGCCTGCATAGAGGGCATTCGAGTTTAAAATAAAACCACTGGAAAATGCAGTTCCTATGAAGAAGGTGACTGCAAGGCAGTTGATTTGCAATTCCAGTAGAGAGCATATCATGACAAATGGCACATACGTCACCCTCACCATCACCAGTGCCTACAGATTCGACTGGAATGATAACCGTTGGGGAAGACTCAACAGCGGCCATAGCAGCAGCTGTGAGATAACTCTCATGGCGAGCAATGTATTCCCCGAGCAAAAGTGTATGAAGATCAAAACGGTCACCTCTCAATTGTATGGAATCACTATTGTCTTCCAAGAGTTGCAGAACCCAATGACAATCTGCAAAACTGCCGCTCCATGCAATTTGCTGGCTCCAGACATTTCCATCTAAGCGGCTCCAATCTATGATAGTTCGCGACAAAACAACATTCGGGTTTTCAGCCATTGCAACCTGGATATTCCTTAGGCCACTGTAGTTCACAGGATGCCATTCATACCTGGTTTTCTGTCCATTGTTGTCTAATCGACGTACAGACACATTATCCCAAATGCTCTCCAATTTCCACTCGTATCCGTTCTCTGTTCCAATCCTTGTAAACACCACGCTAGAGACCAAGTGTTGTGGAACCGCCGATTGTTCATCTGAGATATCATCAGTTCCACGTGTTTCCGTCGAATCCCAATATCTTTCCCATACCGTCCGTCCATTTGTCCCGTTGCCATTCATGTGACCGTTAATTCTCTCAAAGATTTCTGTCGCAAAACTGTATTATCAGTATCGCATCCAATTCTTGATTCCTCCATCCCGTCACTTTCTGAAAGATATGTTGGAGAATATTCAGCACGTACGGCGAAGAAACTGTAAATATGTAACGCGATCAGACGGCTTTGTTCCAATCCTTTTAAGGCTTTATATACACTTCTCATATCCGTTTAACGCCGCCCTCTCCTCCATTAACGTCGCGGTCCTCTGTTTAACTCCACCTATAAACGGTAATGTGTAAATATCATTAAAAACTCCTCTGTTTAACTCCACCTTTAAACGGTAATGTGTAAATATCATTAAAAACTGTGGCCTTCACATCACATAGTCGCGATCAGACGGCTTTGTTCCAATCCTTTTAAGGCTTTATATATACTTCTCATATCCGTTTAACGCCGCCCTCTCCTCCATTAACGTCGCGGTCCTCTGTTTAACTCCACCTATAAACGGTAATGTGTAAATATCATTAAAAACTCCTCTGTTTAACTCCACCTTTAAACGGTAATGTGTAAATGTCATTAAAAACTGTGGCCTTCACATCACATCCCTTAATAGTACACCCATCATATATTCTAAACCTTTGCTCAAAGGGCTTGTATAGGTTGAAATTTGATAAATAAAAGATTATTTATATTTTAATTTGAAATGTTCCTATTGTAATATTAAGTATTTTTGGTAGATTTATAATTATGGAATTATTGAAGTCATAATTTTGAATTAAACTAAAAAATTAAGTTTACTTTGATCAAACTATTAAGAAAAAACAACTTAATAATGGTTAAGATCATAGCCTTATATACTATCCTCACTTTAAAATGTTTATATTTATGTATTATTAGGAAAAAAATAATTTAACTTACATAAAAGTGGGGATCCTTATTGGACAAAGATAACAGATATGGACTAGATTTGTCAATATGTATGAGATGTGTAACATAGCGTAATATTAAAAAATTAAAATGAGTAAAAAAATACATTTATATTTTTATTTATTTTGATTGGACTCAAAGGTGCTCTATAACCCAGTGTAGGGGTTGTTATCCCCAACAATGACCCAGGCTTAAGAGGAAATCGATGGAGGCAACCACAAACCAAGCTTTTAGTTTGGTAGCTAGCCCTACCAAACGAGAGAGGGCTCTCTCTATGGAATCACAACTAAGAGATGACTGGATGATAAGGGATTTTAGGCTAGATAACTAATCTCAGATAGGTTTTGAAAGATTTAGGGTTTTGTTGCTGGATGAGGGAGAAAAACCTAGTAGCTATGGAAGAGGATCAAAGGATTACAACAACAAAGATATGAAGGAGCAAGGTAGCAACACTTTTGTGATGTATTTTAAGTTTTGTCTATGTAGTATGGTGTTCAGATGAAGCATGAAGGTCTTAATGACCATGAGACATGAATTCATTAAGCAAGAGTGAACATAAAATAAAATAATTTTCCATCAAAACACAGCTTAGTGAAAATAATTATGTTTATCAACTGCAAGGAAAACTATTGAAGAGATGATGCATGGAAAAGGAAGCTAACTATCATTCATATAAAGTAATAACAGAGGAAAAACAACATCATAAACTTAATGCACATGAATTCCTAGATAATAGCTGCAAATTTTGTCCTTTGATTTCCAAAAATGTCAAAAACAGGCTACAATGGTTCTCTCCTCAAATGTCCAACCCCTGGAAAATGATTCATTTCCATCTTATATAGGAAAATACAACATATGACATCTCATCAGGTCGAAAATTCTATTCAAGGCTCATCATAACTATATTTGATGAGTCCTCACTGAAAACTAGGATAGTTGAGACAGTTTCCACAATTTAGGCTAAAGTTTAGGAGAGCATATCTCCTCTTTAATTACAATTTTCCTCATAAAGTGATGCAAAAACCAATTAAGAAACCTAAAGTAACATTAATAAATCATAAAATCTCAAATTTTCCATCATTCAGTACTCAAGAGGTTACCAGACCAGATGGGTCACAACAAAACCAGATGGTAGCACCAGTCAGCAAAAAGGTCGCACTTGCATGCACGAAAGCAAGACATTTTGTAGAAGGGTCACACCTGTTTGAAACCATTTTTAGGTATCTTCCCCAAGTCAAAATTGAAATCTAAAAGAACAGTAAACTATATTTTTCTGTCTAGTTTCCATATCATCTTTAATTTTGGAAAATGACCCATGGGAAAGCCTCCAAAAACTCATTCTCCCAAACTGACTCAGAAGCGCCGCGCTAGTCCAGATTTAGTGGCAGAGAGGTGAAAAAGGTGAGGTTTTTTGAGTTTTTGATCAAAATGGGAATCCTTCGTGTAAAATTAGGATTATATTTTTCATGTACGCATCATAATACATCTATCCATGTAGAAAAAACCTCATTTGGGTGTCCAGGGAAAAAGGGTCACGGTGCTTCTATGTGCCTTTTCTTGCAAAATTTCAAAAAATTCCAAATTTCTCCAAAAATTTCAAAATTTGTTTCTTGGTTGTTATGGAAGATAGGCTAAAAATTCTTGGATTTTTTAGCCACCAATTTCACTCTCTTACCCCTTTTTCTCAATTCCCTTTGCTTGTCCTAGACCTCTTTCAGTTTTTCTTTCAGTCTCTTGATTATGATTTGTGCAATCTGATTTCTTATTTGATAATTATGGGCCATGTGCTTCAGCATCTGATTTTCCCTGTTAGCTCTATCAAGAAACTTCTCTAGATGATCATTTACTTTGCTGAGCCAATATTCCCTGTCTTCATTGATCTCCATAGCTATTCTATCTTCAAGACTCAAATCCTCATTCAGTAGGTTTTGGTCTTTTTCCTTCTACAATTTTCCTTCAAGACCCTTTGTCCTAGGCCTCTTCCTCCCAACCTCCCTCTCTTCCTCATCTTTCTCATCATGTCCTAACACTACTTTACCTTTGGACTCTTGCATACTAGTTTTAAACAAATCCTTTTCTAGAAGCAGTTTCTTTGCCTTCAGCTGCTCATTTTCTTGCTCGAGGAAGGAAATGAAAAATTTGGCTCTTGCCACATTGTCCAAAAGCTCCCTGATTTGAGAATCCTTCTCTCTGATAACTATTTTTAGGTTTTGATGATCATCTTTGGATTCCAAGTCCACTATTTGTATGTCATGATGGATAGCCTCCTCATCCTGTAAATGTAATCCTTGTTGTGCTGATGTAGAAGGCTTGGCCCCTTCCACAATCTATGGAGCAAACATAAGCATGTTCCCTCTTTGATCTATCTTTGTTACCTTTGTTCTAAGCTCCTCTGAAACCTTTGCTTGCTTTCTTGTTGAACCATGCTTCATATACCATGTGAACCTAGGTCCTGATGATGTTCTTTTTCTAGGAGAAACAATTGGAATAATGACAGGAGCAATATTTAATTTTTTCAAAAAGGTTTCCCAAGTGATTTTCTTGATCGAGAGATGATGCATAACCACAATCTTGATCAGGCTATAGTGAAAAAAAATTGTGCTATGAGGTTGTCCCCTGGAGTGGATTTTTTCAGTCATCTTCACCACACTCTTAGACAGAAAATTGCACAAATTAATTATTCTCGTAGAGGTGAAATGCATAAGTAAACTAGCATAATACCTATATAATTTAGAGAATATACCTTCACATGTAAAATAGTTCATGATAAGCTTCATTAGAGGGTCATACTTGTTAAGCAGTTGTCTAAAAGGAAAAACATGTTCACAGGTCTCTCTAACATTAGGTTTTAGGAACATATTATGATCATCAAGGGACAATTCCATGCCTTTGAACCAGGTTTCACCATGATTTGGAATACCCGTGGCTGAATAAATAATACCTGCTAAGACACTGAACTCAATACCTGCTATGACAACTTTATCTATGTTGAAATTTTGGGCAAAGATGCTTGTCAAAGGGACATGGGAACCAAACTTTGCAACCTGCTCACAAAACCTCATACAACCAACATTTCTAAAACATTTCTTGGAAAATGGAGAAAAATTGATTTCTCTTAGATTGGATGGCTCAAACCTTGAATGATGTCCTCCCTTGTGCACTTTCTTTTCACTCTCTTGTTCAATCTCCATTAAATTTGTTGAATGGTAAAACACTAGTTAGATGATGTTGATAAAACTGAAGTGGAAGTTTTTCTCAAGGTGAAAATGTAGTGGGGGGCTAGGGTTTGATGAATTCAATGGAAAATGAGTGGTGGAATGATAGGATATTTAAATTTAGGGTTTTCTAGATGATAGATGACAGTGGAAAATCAGAAGAAGTTAGGTTTATTCATCAATAATTTAATGGAGAAACCTTGAGAAACATTCAATTCACATTGAGAACAATCTTTGTAAGGATGATGTAGATGCCCAATTATTGTTTGAAGAAGATTTAAGAGTTCTTAAATGATCTTTAGAGGTTCGAAGAAGTCAAAAATCTCCTTAAAAACAAGAATAAAACCCCTAAGGGTCGATTTCGCTAAGAGAGGTTGCACTTCCTTGAAAGAGTCGCACTTTTGGACAGATGAGTTGCACTTTTGGACAGATGGGTCGCAATCCACTCAAAAGGTCACAATCTTCTTAGAAGGGTCGCACTACTCCACAAAAGGGTCGCAATTCACTTCGAAAGGGTCACAATTTTATGAAAAGGGTTGCATTTTGCATAAAAGAGTCACAATTCACTTAAAATACAGTAAACCTTCAAATTTCATCATGTTTTCCTATTGCACGATAATAACTAAGCTATGCTTGGACATTTGAAAGTGAAAATGAGTTAGAAAGTAACTCCTCTTATCCTTTTAAGCTCAAATTAGGATCCTTGACACTTTATGATATTTGAAACTTCGTCACTTTAGGATCTTTGATATTTGAAACTTGGTCACTTTGTGGCCTATTTGAAACATTGAACCTTTTTTGAGACATTGAACCATTTTTAGACATTGAACCATAGCCTTTGAAACTTAGAATCTTGAAGTAGTTATTACATATGAAAACATAAAATTACACTTGATATCAAATTTATTAAAGAAACTTTCTTATTACCACTTCTCCTTTACCGGATTTTTATGCATGGAATGAGAGTTTGGTGATTGTGAAACCTTAATGACCTAATGGAGGTATTGAGTGAAATGAAGACCATGGTGACATGACTGAAGCGATGATGATGATATATTCAATAGGTAGCACATCCAACTGAGTGATGGTAGTGACCGAACATGGAAATCTTGAAGGAGTGGAACTAATCCTAAACACACTAACCAGTGACCAAAGTTTGTGAATGGAAGACCTAGTGAAATGACAAAAACTTCACCTTAAACCCTAATGGACATTCTAAAAGAGAACATTTGATCATTGGTGGAAAGAAAACTAACTGACACTAACAGGGGTAATGTGTAGTTGTAAGTAGCAAAAATAAGTTAAGATCCATTTTACTTTATAAAATAGAATAATGATTATGTAACCATATTTAAATTTAATTAATAAGCACGTAAACTTACAATATAACGATATAATTATATAAAAATAAAAATTAAACTAAGAAAATAAAATTAATAATTAAACCAGCCGAGATCCATCTTAACTCTCGATCTATCAAACTCAGAGAGAGATCAAATATTTGTAGATGCAAAACTTTTTTCAAGTTATGCACTCAAAAAAGATATTTTCACCTTGAGAGATTTGATTCCTCTTAGCACTTGATAGATCCGAAACTAAAATGGATCTAGGTTGGTTATATTATTTGTATAATATAAATATTTTTAACTTTACTAACCATATATACATGCTTATATATACTTTAAATTTCATGCTAGTTTTATGTCATATTCACATATCATGAATTTGTTGTTGATTTGGTTAACACTTTTCCTAAAATATTTAATCAAAATATTTTTTTTATTCAAACTATTTTAACCTAGATTTGTAAATTTGATGTACGTATAGTAATTTGATAATGATGTCTCATCTCTTTCACACTTTTCTTTGGTTGATAATTTTTCTTGATTAGACTCTTTGTACCGAGTTAAGAGACTTGTCTTTATTTGTGGTGGGATTCTAGCTCCTTAATAGGGTCATATTTGGTTAGGATGCTTCATTGAAGTTGTCAGAGCCTTAGATCCATTTGGGAATGTTTAATCAGGAGTTCACTTATTCAATCCTTCATTAACCATTTCCAAATCTTATAAAAAAGTGAACCATGGCATTTAATTGATGCATCATTACATCCAAATGTTGGATTTTATGGAAGAATGCATGTATTTTTAAGAAAATACATGTAATATAGGCTTCAAAACACAAAGTTCCTCATCAAAAAAATACTATTATTCTTCCATGTTTATTTCTGCACTCAAATTATAGTTCAATTATCATTAATTCCTTGACATTATATTTGAATTATTAGTGTCCTCTCCTCTTTGAAAAACCTAGTCAAATATTCTCTTTCGAAAACCTATATTCAATGATAACTTAATGATGAGAAAGACGAGAGATATTTAAAAAGATGAAGACGTTGACTATTGAATCTAAGATCATTTGTTTAGCCTCCTATTGGATGTCATCTAATCGATGTATAGACACATTATCCCAAACGTTCTCCAATTGCCACATAAATTTGTTCTTTGTATGAATCTTTGTAAACACCACGCTAGAGACCAAGTGTTGTTGAACAACACCTTCATTTTCCATGGATGTGGATTGTTACACATCAATACTGGTGTAATCAATATCGCTTCCATTTCTTGAATCCTCCATCCTCTCGCTTTCTGGACGTACAACAGAGAAACTCTGAAGATGATAGCGTGATCACACAACTTTCCTCTGATCACCTCAGATATTGATCCGTAAGGCGGGGTTTATATACTTCTGATTTCAATTCAAAGTTAAAATACTTACCACGACATTGATATCAATTTAAAGTTAATATACTTACCACGGTGCAATTTTTTGGAAGTTTTTATGGTGGGTTTTTCGAGTCTAATTTCTCTAAAATCGGGCAGAAATTTATTGGAATCACAAGCTTGATGGTAACCCTTGTATAATCAAAGTGCCCTAAGGGTTTTTCAAGGTGGTGAATCTATATATACAATAAAAAATCCAGTTTAAATAACACAAATCAAGATTTCACCTTAATTTTTTCCGCCAAATTCCGGCAGTGGAAAGTCCAAATAGTCGCACACATTTCTGTTATTTTTTACTATATTATTTTTTTTCCTTTTTCCTTCTAAAAAGCATACACAATTGTATTTTTATACTTGTTTTTTAATTACTTTTTCTCATTCATAGCTTTATCCTTAATTTTAAGAATCCATTACATTCAAAATAAAAATAAAAAATTTAAGAATGAATTTTCATAATTTTGATATAAAAATATTTCTGTCTAGGTACATATGTAGAAGAGAAAGATGTTTGAAAAACACAATAAAATTTTTTACCTCATCCAAAACAAAATTTATTAACACTTTGTGACATATTTGTTCAACATCCACTCATTTTATGACAATTCTACCTGTAAATTGTTAATTCTTTTTTCATTCGTCATGGGCACATTTATAAATATCATCAATTCTGAACAATTATCACATTCTTTCCCTAAAATAAAATGATTGGTTCCCTCTCTTTCCACATACTCCATATCCACTTGTGATGCCCTATCAAAAAATGTTCACAGAAAGCTCTTACCAATTTGTTTTCAACCACTACACTAAAAAAATTGTATTCCTTATCATCTAAGAAATCACTCTATACATAGAGCCCATTGGCTACAAAAGTTGTTGGAGAAATGCCCTTTTTCTTAAACGTTGAAAGCTTCATGGTCATCCATATTCCCATATCATAGTTAATGGAACAACCATAAAATACTTTTCTTGTGTATTTCTCCCTTAATACCTAGATATGTTAGCCCATTGGCTACAAAATTTATTGGAACAATGTTACTTTTTTTATAAATTGAATGTTGCCTAACCATCCATATCACTCATTCTAGCATTAATGGAATAGCCTTAAAATTATTTGTTTGTGTATTTCCTACTCAATTCCTAAAACTTACTACCTCCACATACTACCACGCTTTTTTTAATACTAAGAATCCATGATGAAATGACAATTTTTCTTGTCAATGAATCTTTAAAGAGCACATTTATGATGCTCGAGCTAATTTCTCTTCTATAATTTCTCCCAAGTTAATACTTTATCCATTAGTAAACACCACATAAAAAATTTTCATTTATAAGGACATTTCAACTTCGAGAGATAACATTAACATGATGTAAGTTCTTTCCTTCCTTATTTTATGTTTAAAAGCATATATCTAATGAGATGAATATTAACCCCTAAAAGAGAAAAAGATCAATATAACTTATCTTGATTTTCGTGGAATCAAACATGAATCCTTCCTAAAAATGATTAAAAATCATTCTTTGAAACTATTTAATTGCTTATTAAGCCCACCTTCTTTTCCATAAGCCATCCCTGCCTCAATATTGAAGTTGTAGATGGATTTAAAATTTGTGAAAGCATGAAAGAGACCCTATATCTTAGTTATTAAGTAATTTAGAGTGGAATTAGGTGGTTCCTTTAAATCCCAACCCATCGATCCTTTCCATCCTAACGAATATGAATGAAACTCCCCACATGTACCTCCCAAACTAGCACCTGACCCTTTGGCCCACCATCTCTCACCTACCCCCCACCATTAAAGAAAAATCCTTCACAATGGTCTTTCAAGTCACCAAAATATTATGCTTAGATTTGTCAATAATCCTTATCCAATATTCCACATAATATGGAAAAAATAATTTGTGAATCACTAGTTGACACCACAACCCTTCGCCTCTAATAATCGTCCTAACATTCTTCACTACCAAGGATTTTGAGAAAAGGAAAATTTTCTCAAAGAACCATCCTCCGAACAACATTGAGAAAAAAAAAACATGAAAAAACACCCCAAAAAATGAAAAGTGTTGATGTTGTAACAAAAAAAAATATATATATATATATATATATATATATATATATATTTCCCAGATAAAATTCCTTATTTTTTTTAGCAGTGACATCAGAAACCAAAGTTTTATTGCAATAAACATGAAAACACACTTAGAAAAATGAAAATATTGTTGATGTTGCATAAAAAAATTTGAATGTTAAATTTTCATTTTTTTGTAATGATGACATTAAAAGATAAATTTGTTGTGTAATAAACATCAAAAACCACCCTGAAACTGAAAAGTGTTGAAGTTGAATTAAAATTTTTGTTTTGTTAAAATTCTAATATTTTTAAGCATGAACAATAAAAATAAAATATCATGACTTTGAAAAACCTTAAAATTTCAATAATTTTGAACTATAACATTAAAGATAAAATATCACAACCCCAAAAAACCTAAAAATTCCAATAACTTTCAACCATTAAACTTTTTATGTTTTTCAGCCATGGAATTAAAACCAAATCTCCTAAGCATAAAAGACCTTAAATTTTCAACATATTTCAATTATATAATTATAGACCAAATATCATGACTAATAAAAACCTTAAAAATGAATATCTAAATCAAAGAGCCATTGTATTGAGGGTATTATTTTTTTAAATGTTGAAAATATTGATATTTCAAAATCTTAGCCTAAGGTAACCTTATACATTGACACATAATGGGAGTGAGCTTGGACCATTGTAATGAAAACTTAAAATTGAACCAGCAAAATGAAAGACACTGGGAGAAGATTTGACCCATTGTAACAAAAACATAGAAATCAACTATCAAATTGATACATAGTGGGGTCGTGTTGCTAGTCGAGCATCAACATAACCCTACAACCAAAAAAAGAAGTAAAAAAATAAATACATAAATAAATAAAAATGAAAATGAAAAAAAACAAATTAAATAGAAAAAAGAAAAGTTAAAAGTTAAAAATAAAAAATTCAAGCATAGAGAATTTTAAAAAATAACCAATAATAATTCAAAAAATAGAAAGTGTTGCACTTAGAAATAAGTGTCGCTTTGTTGTCATTTCAAGGTGTGACTACTATTCATGAGTCTTGTGTATTCCCTTGGCTTGTATTGATGGATTTTATGTGTGTGATCCATGTTTGAGTTGCATTCGGATGAATTTCCATCTCATACTATATTGGTCTCACACTTAGCCATTTTGGAGATTTTCTTGATCTTTCTGCTGAATGCAAGTTGTAAAGGAAATAACCCTCTTACCAAGTGATGGGCTAAGCCTATTCATAAGCCTCAATGATGCAAAATTTCTCCCCAAGACTTGTGCATTAAGTTCATGACCACCTCAAATCAAGGCACATCAAGAATCTTCTAAGGACGATCACCTAACCCTGGTGGCTCATATTGACTCATTTCACCAAGCTTTGATGAAAACGACCTTACATGTCACATAAAGCACTCATAGCTATTATCAAGGACTCCTTCCATCTTCTTGCATAAGAAATATATGTAATGAAAACGAATTCATATCCTCATAGTGTAGTGAAAACCCTCCTAGGAAAAGTGACTTCCCTTATATGGCTTCCCTCAGTGAAAAGCACATTCAGATAAGAGGAAAAGCGCATTCAAATGAGTAGTGACCCCTTGTTGAGAAAAATTGTATTGTCCTTCAAGCCTCCACTTCCACCTGGCACATGGCATAGTAACAAGACTTAATCTTGCCTCTATTTCTCATTGTTGTCCCTCTCTGTGCCCAATCCTTGTCTTTTCCAACCTCTCTTAGCGCATGTCATAGTCTCAATAGACAATGAGCACCTTCCTTATCAATAATCCTTTCAGTCCTTCCACGGGCCTATCATAAGTAGATTATTCCGTGAGCTAGGTAGAGATAGAATGGGTGATTTCAAGACTATATTTTCCTTATCATGAATGATATTCATTAGCAAGAGCACTTTATCACCATGAAAAGGAGTTGCTCATGGAAAGGAGTTTCTCAACCTTCTATTATTTACCCAACCTGTCAAATGCTAAAATTTGTGCTTGATAATGAAGCCCAAGGAGATCCATTAGACAATTTGAATGTTTAACACATACCTACAACTGCAATATACAACAATATTCCTATTGAAATTGAGACTGGAAATACCCTGAACATTAATTCCAACCTTAATGACATCCAAAGTGAAATATTGATTCAAATTCTTCGAAAATATAAATAGGATTTTTCTTGGGAATGTTCAGATATGAAGGGCATCAATCCACAACTATGTACACATCATATTTACATTGAGAAAGATTCTTGTGCCATTCGTCAACCACAAAGAACACTAAATACACACCTCAGAGATATATTAAAACAAGAACTTCAAAAACTTCTTGATGTTAATTTTATATATCCTATTTCTGATAATTAGTGGGTTTAACCAATAATGGTAGTCCCCAAAATGAATGGAAAATGGAGAATTTGTGTCAACTACAGAGAATTAAATAAATCCACGTAGAAGGATCATTTTCCCCTTCCATTTGCAGATCAATTCCTCGACACTCTTGCTAGAAAGAAATATTTTTCTTTATTATATGGTTTTGGTGGATATAATAAAATACATATTTCCCCTGAAGACCAAGACAAAACTACATTCACATGTCCATGGGGAACATTTTCATATAGGTTCTTACCATTTGGGCTATGCAATGTACCAACCACTTTTCAAATGGAAATTCTTAATATTTTTCAGGACTTGATTAGTGATGGACTTGAACTATATATGGATGACTTTACCCCCTATGGTGATGAATTTGACCAAGCCTTGCAGAATTTTGAGAAAGTTCTTGCACGATGTATAGCCACCAGGTTGTGCTTAAGTCACGGAAAATCAAGCTTATGTGTCCTCTTTCATATGCCACTAGTCTGATCCAAATTGGATTCTCCAAGGAAGAGTTATAAAAAATCTCCCACAGTGACTTGATTATAGACTAGTTCAGTAGAGCGAACTTGTAAGACGTGCCACGTGTCATTGTTTCAACCTTTGGCTCTAAAAAATATATACAAGAAACTACAGTCTATCCTCTTTCTATACCTTCTTACGAAATTTCAATCTAATGCTCAGAGAGAAAGTTATGACGATTTTCCCCAGGTCACTTGTTTGGAATGTAATTCAGGAGTCTATAAAAAACCAACTTCCTCGAATCATATCTTCGCAGATATAGCACAAAAATCTCTGAAATTCTGACCCGAGGTTCAGTGTGATTTCATCTCAAATGGTTTTTTTTTTCATTTTTGAAATGTCACAGAAAAAAAGTTATAGCGAAAATGCCATGATGACCTATTTGGAGCAGCGAAACCCTAGAATCCAAAGCTCTGATACCAAATGTTATGAAACTAGCTTACAAAAAGATAGAAAAGATAGATGAACGCCTTAGAAATAAACCTCTTTGAGGGGGAAACCTCCTTTACATTACACAAATGAACAATTCTTTGATTATACAAATGAAAATACCTCCTTTCTATATATAGGAGTCTAAGGGGTCATAATATAATCAGAGCCAACAAAACAATAATAATGTAAGGGCATAATAATAACAATAGTGGGCTTCTATGGGGCACAATAGTAACAATATGGGCACTACATGGGTACATCAATATAATAAGGGGGTTGTACTAATAACAATAAGGGGTTAGACTAGTAGTGTAGGGGCCTAACACATTTGCATATAGGTTCTTACCATTTGGGCTATGCAATGCACCGACCACTTTTCAAATGGAAATTCTTAATATTTTTCCTGACTTGATTAGTGAGGGACTTGAACTATATATGGATGAATTTACCCCTATGGTGATGAATTTGACCAAGCTTTGCAGAATTTTGAGAAGGTTCTTGCACGATGTATAGCCACCAAGTTGTGCCTGAGTCATGAAAATGACACATGATGATGACAAAGGGCATAGTTTTGGGAAATTGTATTTCTACTATAGGAATTCAGGTAGATCCAACCAAGATCGAGGAACTTAAACTTCTTACTCTATGAATGCAAACAAAGGCACGTGGTCCTAAAAAATTGCAACACCTCTATATGTATTGACTGCACATGTGGAATTCGAATGGACTGATAAATGTGATACAACTTTTGAAGATCTAAAGAGGATGGTCTCACATCTCTTGTGTTAATGGGACCAAAATAGAATTTACCATTTCATATATCCTCAGATGCATCAGATACAATGATAGGAGAAGTCCTTGGAGAAGAAGAGGATAAAAAGGCTTATGACATTTATTACATTAGTAAGAACCCTATGCCAGTTGAACGGAATTACACTGTGAAAGAAAAAGAATTTTAGCTATTATTTATGCCATAAATAAATTCCTCCATGACATAATAGGAAATCCATTTTTTCTGTACATTGATCGTTCTGCGATTTGTTATTTAGCTAAAAAAAAATTACTAATGGTAGAGTAACTTGTTGGTTATTATTGTTGCAGGAGTTTGACATTACCATAAAAGATTGGTCAAGAAAAGAAAACCTTGTTGCAGACTTTTTGTCAAGAATTCCAACTACAATTGATTCTTCCCTAGTTAAAGACAAATTCTCAGATGAGCATTTGTCACCCTAGTATACTAATGTAGCAAATTACCTAGTAGCTAGAAAATTGCCATCACATTTTTCATCTCAAGAAAAAAATATTATTATCCAATGCAACGCGTGATTTTCATGGATGGACGGTTACCTTTTTCATACATGGGTTGATCTTTAGATTCAAAGATGTGTTAGAGAAGATAAAATTTATGATATCCTCCGGGTTTGACATGATGAGCCTTAAGGAGGTCACTTTTTTTATCGAAGAACTAGACATAAAGTCTTACAGATGGGCTATTTTTTTCGACAATATTTAAAGATGCAAAGAAATATGTCCAAAGTTGCGATAGCTTTCAAAGGATGGGTTATCCCATTCATTCTGACAAAATTCCCCTTCAACTCCAAATTGTACTAGAATCATTCGAAATATGGGAAATAGACTTTGTATGCTCCTTTAACCCACCTTCAAATAAAAAATCATACATTATGGTTTATATAGACTATGTTACTAAATGGCTGGAATAAATAGCACTACTAAGGGCCATGGAAGAAGCAATCATTAATTTTTTGTTGAAACTATTTGTTCAACATGAGCTCCCTTGCGAGCTTGTAACAGACAGGGGATCACAGTTCACTACTCACAAAATTTCAACCACACTGCAAAATTACCATTTTAAACATAAATTTACTTCTCCTCACCATCTACAAGAAAATGGGAAGGTGGAAAACACTAATAAATTCTTAGAGGAAATTTTAACTGAAACAGTATCTCTTGATCATCGAGACTAGGCTCCCAAGCTCCTAGAAGCCTTATGGGCCTATCGGAAAACTTGGGTCAATATTACTGGCTATTCACCTTATTAGCTCTTTTTGGTAAGGAACCCATTTTTCTAATTGAATTTGAAGTTAAGACTCTCAAAACTTCCAAGGAAGTCAGATTGGACCTCATAGAAGCACATACATAGTGCTTACAACAACTTAATGAATTGCATGAAATGTGTCTTCTTGCTTTACAATGGATTATCATGATTCAGCATCAGAGGGGTAAATGGCATGATAAATTGATTAAAAAAAAAAATCTCCAAAAAGGAGATTAGGCATTGTTATACGATTTGAGATTCCAAGGTTTCCTAGGTAAAATTCAAACGAGGTGGCTTAGCCATTACGAAATTATTGAAGTTTATGAAAATGGAATAGTATGCCTTACTACACTTGATAATGTCAGAATTTTGTTCCTTACCAATGTGCATCGGTTCCATCTATACCATCATCCACTTACTAAAGGTTATTCTCTTCATAAAATCGATAATGATGCTAATATGTAGGTTGTAGTTGATTGAGGCAATTTCCCCACTACCACGATTAGGTAAATATTTTTGAACACATTTTCTTTATTTTGTACATAATGTAAGTAATTATTTTTTTGTTATCTATTAATAATAATAATAATAATAATAATAATAAAATACAAAATAAAAACAAATCATCACCAAAAATTGTATCATAGTTGTTGTTTCATTAGTCACAGTTGTTGTTTCCTTAGTCACAGTTGTTGTTTCCTTAGCCACAACCATTGTTTCCTCAGTCACAGTTGTTCTTTCCTTAGTCACATCCATTGTTTCCTCATTTACAGTTGTTTTTCCCTTACTCATAGCCATTGTTTCCTTATCCACAACTGTTGTTTCATCGGTCATTGTTATTGTTCCCTTAGTCACATCCACTATTTCCTCAGTAGTTTTTGTTTCCTTAGTCATAGTATTTGTTTCCTATTTTATAGTTGTTTTTACCTTAGTTGCATTCGTTGTTTCCTCAGTCACAAAAATTGTTCCCTCAGTCACAACCTTTTTTTCTTTCATTATGTTACTGTTTCTTTATGCATCATTGTTTCTTTTAAATACAGTTGTTGACCTTTAAAATGCAATGATCATTTTTTAGTGGTATATTTATTCCTTTAGGGCAAGGAAAATTTTCACTTTTCTCCTTATATGATGATGGGAAACTGATTTGTTTTATGGCTATCATTAGAGAACCTTTTATGAGAATCATTATTAGAATTTTGAAATTTCTGTGAATTTTTAATTCTTTCTACAATTGCAGAAAATTTACAATATTGCCAATATTTCATTCCTTTCATCACCACTTATGAAATATCTTCTAATTCCAATCTTCCAGCTATAAATGACCATAATATTTTTTTGAGAACAAAATTAGCAAGTTAGAAAAGTAATTACTTTAATACTTCTTACACCATCCCTAACTCTTAAGGAGTTGACATGCCACCCCATTTACTAATTAAACTATTAATATTAATGAAAATTATAATTTAATAGAGGATAGGAGGTCTCATCATGAGTCGACCTACCATCATCATAGGATCTAGTGGAGTGACATTACCATTTCTGGTCACCCGGACAGGTTAATGGATTTTTCCTTTTAAGTTGAAGGACAAATGATCCAGGTGGATAGTGGTGGCCACCCACCAATTCCACTTGGACCCCCACCATTGTTTCTTTCAGTTTTTCAGTTTCCTTAATTGTAGTAAAATTTACTATTTTTAGCAATTTTTCGGGTCCTAAACTTCCAGACCGTTTTGAGGCCCTAAACGATGTTGTTTTGGAAATCTACTACTAATGAACCTTGAAAAGTTGTTTTTTTGTCATAGTCCTCAAAGATATATTTCCAACGGGATATCATGTGTGTCAAACAGAGATAATATGACCAAGTCACAACCCCGGGAAGTTGGTTTCCCAACCCATAAACTCTTGGTGTTACATCTCCTCGGGTTAGGATTTTGGTTGTTTACGGTTTTCTATTATTGTTCAATAATAAAAAGGCCCTTGAGCCTCATTGTAATGCGGTTTAGAGGCATGTAGCCACCACATCTCTCCTAAGAGATAAGCTACCATCGCCTGAGCTAGTTTATTTCCATTTCTGTTTGTAAGCATATTTCAGTATCTTACATTAATGAAGTGAAGTATTATTTTTGCTACATCTTTGTATTTATAGTTATATCTGTAATTTGTTGCTTTCTTGCATAAATGTGGATCAACAAGAGATATCATCATGAGCCGGCTTCTTCACCTCATTAGCTTTGGTGAAGGGAATTATTGTTAACTAGTCACGACCCTAGAACAATGACCTTCTATAATTGCTTCAAAAAAAATTATAACCACAAAATTTAGAAAACTTCTTAGTAAATTGGACATTGACATCTCAAAGGGTTAAAAAAGAAACCCTGTCAAGGCTATGGATGCCTGCTAGTAGCAGAGGCCATGCTTGTGGTATTGAAGTAAATCTAAGAATTACAAAATAGCATGGATTTTTGTTCCTTCAAAATTAAAACAAGAACAGTCGTTAAATCTATTTATGGACATTCTTAAACCCTTCTGCGAATGTGGTGATGTTTGGTTCTTTATGAGAATTTTACTATAATTCTACATATATAAATACCTTTTTTTTCTCTGAAAAATCAACATTCTAAATTAATCTTCCTTTCTTTTCTCTAATGATATGCTTGATATAACTAATACTTCCATCCATCTAGTCCTTTGTACACATTTCTGCATGCCTTTGTTTTATCCACATCCTCTGTGGGTTTTAATCAATTACGTTATTATTATCACACACAAATCATAATCATTTCCACATGCACCGGAGATATATCACGATTTTTATTTATCCTTTTAACAGTCGCTTTATTCCACTGCATTAATGTACCATTATCTTCCAAATGTTCCAAATCTACCATCTTGTCAAAATTTGATTAGCAGCCGTAGATGACCTTTACTCTTGTTTGGGGGGGGTGGGAGGGGTCGAATTGGCACTAATACATGACTAATTTTTTTTTTTCTATATAATACTAATTAAGCACCCATGGGGGATTTGAACAGGTGACCTATCACAAGGAGTGCCTTAACAGTGCACCCATTCACCGTCAATCCAAATCCCCATGGGCACTAATAGATGACTGTTATCTGCATTTTTGAATACTATTGCATGTTGTCAAAACTTCTATACATTGTACAAGTTTATTTTCATTTTGTGTTGTGAATTATGTTGTTTCCAAATCGCAAGATTGTGCCTTGTTGAACAATTAACAATGGGTGGGAATTTAGTCCGAAATGAATCCATGTAGTTGCAAGTTTCATAATAGCCACACAACATTTTAATTCAAGCTAGATGGATAGAATATTTTGAATTCCTATAGGGGTTCAATAATAGAGTAGCAATGGACTTCACTAAGAGTTTAGACAATGGTGTAGCAGTAGTGAGAAACATACAGGTGCAAGTAAATGAAAGCGCAATAGCAGATGTGACGGGTTTCTCAATGGAAGAAGAAAAGTGGTATGAGATACACACCTCTCTTCAGAACGTGGCTCTTCTGTTCTAAAATCTTGGTTGAGAATTGATCAAAATGGGAAGGGGTATAACCCAAATTCATTTCCTAAGCCACGTAAGGAGATCACAGAGATTGTCCATCAGTACATCACTTGTGATGGAAGATACAATGTGGTAAGGGGGATTCATCTTAAACTTATGGCATCCCTGAGGCAAAAGGTAACCCTAAGCCTCCCATATTTTATTAATTTAGTATTGCATGAGACTACTACTAGATTAAGGACCAAGCCGCAGTTGTAAGTCATCATGGAATTATGAAGCTATTAGTTATAAGAAGCCTTATCTGAGTCCAACGGACTTGGGAAGGGTTCTTAGAAACCCTGATGATGATCAAGGAACTCCTTTGGAAAACAAAACGATTTTTGGAACATCTAGGGACATTCCAGATAGTGATAAACAGCCAGAGGGAGACAATGTGGAAAATTTAAATAAAACCCCCACTATAGAAAATACTCCACAAGAGACCGTAGAGATTGAGAAACCTCAAAAACTTAGTAGAGTGGAGAATAGGATGGCCTCATTTTTAGCTTCCCTGCCTAAGAAATAGAGGAGGTACGCTAGACTTGTAAAGAAGGGTTATAGTTTCTCGAACCCTCTTGAGCAACTGATAGAAGAAAAATCAACTCAGGATGTACCAACTTCAGATTAGATGGAATAGGAAACAATAATAGCCCAAGCACTAGAAGGGCTAGAAATTTTACTAGATACAGTAAATTTTGAAAAATATGTGACCACTTCAATAGAAGAACTTGTAGTCCATCCTGATAGTCCTATTGAATAGGGAGCTTCACCGAATTCATCAGTTGTAAGTTCTCATGTTGATTCTGTATCCATTGTTATCCTAGGTTTAGATAATGATCATGAAGTTGTTTCGCCCCAAGGGTGTTCTAAAGACTCTATTGATACTTTATTAAAGCCTTCCTCTCCATAGGGAATTATGCCATAACCTTTTGAAAATTTATTGATGAAGAACAAGATGTTAGCATTGGATTTTTAGCTGAGCCTCAAATTATTTTTCTAAGGACCTCTTGGAGTCTGGTACTGATATAAAGACAACGGAAGATGAAAACTTACCAACAACTAGACCCACTTAGAAAACTATTCCTATGGAATCTGAAATATTAGTTTTTGTTTCCTCCCCAACAACCATGGTTACTAGTCTTGTTCATATTATCATAGATACTGAAGCTAGGAGAAAGCAAGGAAAATGAAAACTCTAGAAGAAAATTTACAACTTAAAAGGAGAAAACAAGAAACTACAAAGAAAAGTAAAATAGCTAAATAATTTGTTACGAGGTAGCATGAAGAATCATAGAGACCATGACAAGATACCTTAAAATTAGCAGGAAACTCAGGAAATGTGAGTTTAGATTAATGTTATATATTTCCTTAATGAAGCCAGCACTTAGACAGACTTTATTCCTATTGCTAAAGAAGGAACACATACTGATCCCGAGGTACAAGTAATGGACATTCCTCCTACCCTTGTTTAAGTAGGAATTTAGAACGATCCACCATTTACTTTTTATGATAGAGGGGTACAAAAAAAAGACATGCCTCCCATAGTCCCCTGATTGTAGAAGCCTCCGTTATAATTTTGCATAAAACTATGGAGGAACATTAGTAAACCATAGAAAGATATCAAGGAGAAGTAGTTCCATGGAGGGAACAGCAAGCGTTACTCCAATGTTTTAAAGCATTGACAACAATGGAAGAGGAGACCTATGAACAACTAAGAGCATCTGAAGAGAAGGTCTAGAATTTAAAGGACTACCTCAAGAAAGATGCAGAGAAAAGAAAGGAAATTTTCTCTATTTACTCAAATTCCTTGGCATGCAAATTCCCAACCTGAGATTATGCTTTATACTTGCTCAAGTGATATTTGTTGCTTAAATTAAAAGCAATATAATATGGACAACCATACGAGTTTACGAATGTACTGGATTTTATTTCTATTTTTCGAAAACAGGATGAGTATACACAATAATTTCTATGTGAGCTATATATGCATAACTTCTTTTTAGAAGAATAGGTAGAGGAAAATTATGTCCCTTTCATTGGAGATGTTCAATTTCAAGATTTTATAACATTTTCTAGAAACCAAATTAAGTGGGAAAAGGCTTACCATACTTTCTAGAGACAAGAACATGGCCTTGACCTTTGGGTTAGAGGGGAAACTCAAAACCCCTTTCACACATAGATTCGTCATAGTATTTTCATATAGAAACCTCGTGTTGCCACTACACTTGTACAAACCTAGTATGATGTCTTGCACTCGGGCATGGAATATCTAGAAGACATCAGAGAGGAGGCCCTTCTTGGAGCCAAGGAAAGATGAGAGGCATCACCAAACAAAGTCAAGAACAAAGAACCTTTTGTTTATTATAACTTTCGGTATGTTATGGCTAGAATAGAAGACTGTGTTCAACTCGTGCTGGAAATATGTAGTGTTATAGACATATTTGTGCACTGCAACCCCAATCTTATATGTCGATAAACTATTGCTCTTTAACCCCTAAAAGTGTTGTTTCATACCCTAAAGGATCATGGTCAACTAATTACATCATTCCCCATAAGTTCCACTTGAAAAACCATCAAGAACTGGCCAAAACAAGACCATACTGACTGCTCCACTGTCAGGGTGCGATGCATACTAACTCCTACACTAGCCAGGTGCGATGCATACTAATGAGGCCTTCTGTGGGGTGTGATGAGGGAGGATGGACAAATGTTCGAGACGGTTTGCTAAGTGGATGCTCATGGAATCTTCTAGAAACTTTTCCTATGACACTTGCCTCTCTGAATTCGCTAAAGGATGAGTAAGAGATGCAAGAAATCTCCAAGTGGAACCAAAAACAACAAGTGGAATGATACTAATCAAAACCCCAGAGATGACTCACACCCTTGCACACATCTATAAATGGATCCCTCATTTGGGAGCTCTAGAGGCTGGAATTTTGTAATTTGCAAGGAAGTGCTAATATTTTGTGGTTAGAAAAGATCATTGTATTGTTGGTGTGATCTTGCTTTTCATGAGGTGAATAGGGCTTTGATGCTGGGAGGATGATGCTGGATCAGACAGCTGGGTTGTAATTCTCCCTTCTATTTAATAAAGTTCTTTGAGTTTTCTTCCATACAACTATGAAATTATGAATGTTATTATTTGTGAATGCCATTGTATGTTATTTTTATTTCTGATTCTGTAATGCTTATGATATAATAGATCAAGATGCTTTGACGGTGTTTTGTTACAATGTTTCTACAGGTATTCTCTAAGCGGGATAAGTAGGAGAGGAGTTGCAAGCTCTGTCAAAGGGGAGAGAGATCAAGCAAGGAGTTAAGTGAAAGATCCAGGTTGGTTCCTTTGCTTCTCTTATATCTATCATGCATAGAAGAAATCCCAAATTGCTTTGATTGTTTGTTTCTAGGATAGCTACCAATCCTAGAGGGATAGTCAATCGAAAAGACACTAGTTTTCCCACAAACAAAATGGCAATTCCACTAGGGACCGAATAGATGTTTGTTTTTTATTATTGTTTTCTTTATAAACTATAGACGGAGCCTGAAGTTAGCCCGATAGCCTTCGAACTGCTCTTGCTCTCAAATTGCATAGTAGATGAATGATGCTTCAATCAATCTCCGGTTTAGTTTATGAATTGAACATTTGACTTACAAGCATTCTAAATGCCCTTTTTGTAGCTCAGTAACCTCCCAAGATCATTCCTCTGTACTTTTCTCTTTACTATCCATCATAGCTCAGCTTAAATCACTGAAATTAGCTACAAATTTGAGCCAAAAGCCACCTCAGTTGCGCTCCTTGGCCCATTACACTGTCTGTCACTGTCAACCAGTATGCATCACACCTCCTGAGCCTAAAAAGTGTGATTCATCCCTGTTTCTATGAAGCCTAGGTGTGATGACCAACTGAGCCTATTTCCTTTCTTGAAATTTGGGGTTTTTGTCCTTGTTTTCAGCTCTGTTTAGTTGATTTGCTGCTTATGAACAATGCCTCATTACTGAAGCCTACTTGCATTACATAGATCAGCCTCCATTGATTAGGATTAGTAAATGTTTTTATGTATTTTTCCATCGTTACAATCCTTTGTCAAAAATCTTCTTAAATCGATCTGTCATTTTGGTACAAAGAGTGTTGTAACTGTCATTTTGTGTCAAAAAGAGAAGTGTCATCGAGTCTTCCCTCTCTGAATAGTCGATTGAATTTTTTTCTCATGTATTTTATTTGATTTGTTGTTATTCAAAGTTTCGAAAGCATTTTCTATTCAAAATTGAAAAGTGTCATTTAGTCTTCCTTTCTATTTTGGAAAAGAAATTGTCGAAATGTCACTTTGCGTAAAGTATTTCAGATCTTTTGTTACATTTGTTTCTTCTTTTTGGCATTTCTCATATTAAGGGAATAAAAAAAAAATACATGCATTTGCATTTGCATTTAGCTTGTGTGCGAAAAATGATTTCGGAAAGTGCATTTAGTGTGTGCTCTTTGCTCTTTGTTTGAAATAATCGTAATTTTCTTTCCCTAGTAGCTAGGATTTTCATTGATCAAAATAAACAACGATTGTTTATCATTGTAGATTTCATTTCTAGGAATTTCAAATCAACATCACGTAGTGAACCATTGAAAGGAAAACTTTTAAACAAGATAAACTCTAAAATAAATCTCAATGAAGATAACAATGCTTTGGAACCTAACGCAACACATCTAGAGGTCTAGGCTAGAGATGTGTTCCGATGTCATAAAATCTAGTAACTATCATTTTCATTGAAGGTTGGGTGATTCCTCCTCTTTGATACGACAAGTGCTAGCATAGACTTGTGCTCCCCATACCGTCAAGTATATATTGGGAGACCACAATAGACTTACATCCTTTATCCATAGGAAGATGTGTCTGCCACCCTATACATCACAATGCACTTAACACAAAATTCGGGAAGATTGACTGCCATACATAAGTCCTTGGTAATTTCTCTTTAATTTATCACCAAGGTGTATATTGCAGTTTTGCAATTGCTTTGG
Organism: Pinus tabuliformis; assembly: GCA_031772625.1. Classification (NCBI taxonomy): domain Eukaryota; kingdom Viridiplantae; phylum Streptophyta; class Pinopsida; order Pinales; family Pinaceae; genus Pinus; species Pinus tabuliformis. Next base: position 1,117,524,371 of record CM062809.1, read on the forward strand.
TAATCCCTCTATATAGATTTCTAGAGTAGTCACTTTCGTTCCTTTTTTACTCTTTAAAAGAAAAGGTCCATTTGAGCACTTGTCACTTCAGGCTCATTAAAAATCGAAGGGGACTAGAGTCATCTTTAGCTTTTTCTCGACTCTTAAAAATTGAAAAAGCAAAGTTGCATCAAAGCATCATTAAAATTTATTAAATTCAGAATAACATCATTTTCCCCTTAATTTTGAGTTGATCAAGTAATCCGCAATCGTGGAAGAAAGTCAATTAAAAACCCATCATTCATGGAGACTAATGAGTCAACCATCTTTGACTCCTGAAACGAAACCATTCCGGGCAAAATGGCCTCATCTAACTGTGTCCAATTCAGTTGGTTTATCTGAAACTTTTGTTTCAACATTAGCAGGGACTACAGTTACTCCGATCATTTCTAGTACATCTACCTCTAGAGAAGAAGTTCTGCAGTTGCAAGAGGACATCAGAATTGATCCTAGTGTAACAGTAGACACTTCTATACCTGAAAAAGCTCCATCTAGAGTTGATCCAAAGACTGAAGTTCACTTACCTGAACATCTGGAAGCTGATTTCCAGAATTCAAAATGTGTCGCCCCTCTGGTATCTGCCACTGCAGAAGTTATACCTTCGTTAGCTTTAGAAATATTTTACGGACCTAACGGTCTACCTCTTCCACCTGGACTGATTTCTATAGGGGAGATAGTAGAGGATCCTCCATCCAGTACCCCATTACTTTTTGGGACTGGGATTCATCTGTATCCTTCTACTTCTGAATTTGGTTCTTTCAATCATCCTTCATTGCAAGTTCCTGTCGAATTGAAGGAAATCCTTTGGATAGACTAAACATGTCTGAGCGACTGTCAACATCTAGGACTGTGTCATCTGATACAGCTATAGCAGAACTTCCTGCTACCATTCCTACAATGGTTGCTGGTATACCATCTGTCCCTGCTAGTTATCAGTCACTAGCTGGAGTCCACTCAGGGACTGTTTTGATGACATGGTCTGTTCCTATTTATTCATATGGAATCCCATTTGGTATTTTTTATGTTGAAACTTACCAAATTGATCCTGCAGGATAGTATCAATTTGGGCAGACCAGTCTTCAAACACCAATATATCCTTTGAACACTAGACTGCCACCATAGGGAGGGCAGTATGCTTTTTCATTGTTCCCTCCTGGAGAACATCCATATGAGAGTTTACAAAAAAATTCAGGTCAAACTGGAATTACATCCAGCGGTTGGGTACCAATATTTCCTCGACAAGGGTTGTATATTCAATGCAACTGACTGAACCTGTGTCGAATATTCCCACTACCCCTGCTATTGTGACTGTGTCGCAAGTACAAGCACTGCCTGTTGTGTGTCAACCTAAAGTCTCTCAGGTTGCAATATAACAACCTCTTGTCTCTATAGCTCAATCACAACCTCAGGTTAGTCCTTCCTTACCTGGAACGGCTCAAGCTCAAATGGGTATTATCACTCCACGTCTTGGTCAACCTTCCAGTATTGGACAACAACACATGGTCCAACAACCATGTCTGGTACAATACCCACAACCGCAATTCCAGCAAACCTACTGAGGACCTGAGCAACAAGGTTTTGTAGGTGATGGATAGCCACATTTTCAAAACGGTTATCAATGACCACATTATACTGGTTATGTCCAACAACCTTATCAAAGTTACCAACATCAGATACATTATGCTGGTACGAAAAGACCTACTACTCAGGCAATCCCATCTTATCCTAGGTATGCTTCACCTAACCTGAATCAACAGTTGCCTTTTGTAGCAACTCTATAATTACCAGATTTGAACCGGCTAACGAATGATCCAATTACATACGCCCCTTGATGGCCAACGATTCCTCATAAAATTCCCTCTGATATTCCTAAATTCAAAGGCAATCCAGGTGAAGATCCATCGAATAATGTAATGACTTTTCATTTGTGGTGCTCATCTAACACCCTAAATGATGATTTGATTAGACTTCACCTTTTTCAGAGAACGCTCATTCGTCCGATAGAAAAATGGTATATTGAATTGCCTAAAGCTTCGTTCAACAACTTTAGTGCCCTTGCCACTACTTTTCTAACCCACTTTTAGCTACCCATAAGGTACGAAACATGAACATAACTCCTTACCAACTTTAAACAAACCACGACTACTCACATATCTGATCATATTCATGAGTGGCGACGTCATCGTCAAATGGTAAAGATTTATGTCACTGATTAGCTTGTAGCTGAGTGGTTTATTAAGTCCTTATTACCATCTATAACTAAGGACATAGCGAAAGGAGGAGTTGTCACTGAAGAACAAGTCATTGCTCATGCCCAATATTTAGACTTGATCTATACTCAATTTGGCACACTCCACGACAAAATTCTTGATGCTCCCAGACCAGAATTTTCTGTTCCTCCCCCTCCTAAATCAAACAGGGACTCTCACACTAGTGATGGCATGATCAGTACCTCAAGCACGCAAACCACAAAGGCTCCATCTAGTAAATCCCTTGTAGTTTCTAGTCAAAAATAAAATGACAAACCTCTTGCCTCGGAGATTAATGCCATGTCATCTGACAAGGGCAAGAATCCAAAGCAACCAAGGGGCAAGAAGAAAGGGAAAAATAATAAGAAGAAACAGGAAAATTCAACTCCTGAAAAATCTTTTGAGAACCCTACTGGGAAAAAGAAACATTGTGTTCCATGTTACATATGTAACAAGGAGCATTGGGCGAACGATTGTCCACATTGAGCTAAGGTCGCGAAATTTCTAAAGACTTGAAGTACCTCAATGGTGTTGACTGATCTGTTTTCGAACCCAGAAACTAATCTGGTTGCTATCGATCATGCTTCCACATCCTAAGTGCTTATGCTATCCATCTCAAAACAACAAAATGATTCTTTGATATTGACAAGGAACAAAGATTATGGGAATCCACCGTCATCAAACAACATGGCTACAGATCAACCTAGTAGTTCAATGACGACTTCGGTAGAAGTTGTTCCACCCGTTAATCTTGAATTAACTATAAAGCCACCAAAGGGAGTCATACATAAATCGACATTTAATCCTCATGCTCTAGCTACATAGAATTATAATATAGTGGAGGATCTGGCTCAATCGCCATCCGCTATGTCAACACTTGAAGTACTGCAAAATTTCCCCTCCCAAAAGCAGGTTTTGTTATCAGCAATAGGTGGGATTGATCCAACGGATTCCAATCTTGTGGACTTTAACCATAAAGGATACGCACCTCAGTTACCGGCCCAACTCACTTTCCTTATATAGGTAAAAGCCCTCAATAAAATTGTTCATCAAACAATCATTGATCAGGGGGAATCTACCTATATTATGTCGATGAGTTGATAGAAAACTTTAGGTTCACCACCCTTGTTGCAATCATCAACAACATTAAAGACATTCGATGGAAGAACGTACACGCTGTATGGGATTTTAAGTAACTTGCAAGTCAAACTGGGGGACAAGACAATAGAGATTGAAGTCGAGGTCATTGATGGAAACTTTGACTACAATATCTTACTGGGAAGGCCCTGGATTTATGCTACGGCCGCCGTTGTGTCTACATATTTTAGAAAGATTGCATTTCCCTTCCAAGGTGAAATTACAATTTTTGACCAACTAGCCTTCTTACTAATAGTTCACAAGCGGCTGGAAGCATTCAATTGATCCATGGAAGTCCTCAATTGCTTCAAAATGTCAGAGTAGGTCTCCTGAAAGACCCATCCTTAATGGGTACTTTTTCCCTCCCACCTCCAACTGGTCTTGCGGAAGTGGCCATGGTGGAAACCTATCATCTGATCTCTTCTACATTGTCTAAGATTAAGAAGAAATCTGACCATTTTGATAGTGTGGATCACCGCGAGGTGTTGCCCACAAGCCCCATAGAATCTTTGTAGAAATCAATTTTCTAGGCCTAGGTGGCAAACTAGAATTATCACTCAACAAGTGTTTTGATAGATAGGTCTCTATAGTATGGTACCTCTTCCGATCCTTGGTCTTGTATACATTCTACAGACGAAGGAATCATTCAGTCGATGATGATAGGAGAGACATGGTGGGAAGATTACCACCATCGTTCCCACCTTCAGGATAACAATGAAGATTATTCAAGCGACCTTAATCATTCTTCAGTTTTTTATTTTCTATCAAATACTGTAAATACAGTGGATTCCGAGTGAAATATGTCCAATATTGAAGAAACTATCACCATTAATATTTCGACCAAACCTAATGTCGTAGAAAATATTCATGTATCTTGTTCTCCATCAGAACTAGAGATTTACTGCGCTCTCTTTCACGAATTCAGAGATGTCTTTGCATGGTCATATGAAGAAATGCCAGGCATTGACTCAAGAATGGTTGAACATGAAATCAAGATGTATCCAAATGTCAAACCAGTATGACAACGGCTTCCACCCATTCACCTTTGTCTATTTGGTAGACAAAACCAAGGAAGTGTTTTGTCTACTCTGCGGATGAAACAATTCTACTTAACCACAGTGATTTCCATATGGTTACTAGAGACTCTCTTTTTCACCATGCTGGGGGCATGCAAACCTTTTTCAATTTCATTTCTTTTAGCTTTTTAGCTTCTTAGGTTAGGCAATTGGTCTGACACACAATTCACCTTCGTCCACATTGCGGACGAAGCAAAGGAAGTGTTTTTCCCGTTCCACGGACGAAGCCATCCTACCTAACCCCAGTAGTTCCTTAGTTTTTTTTAGTTTTTCTAGCTTTTTAGTTTTGTCTTTTCTAGTCTTTTTAGTTTTGTCATTTCTAGCTTACATAAAAAGAAAAACTAAAAATTGAGCATATGTTATCACACGGTTCAAGCTCGTTAAAAAATAAACCTACCACTGAGCATAGTTCCCCACAATTCAAGCTTGTTAAAAAATGAACTCGCCTTCGGTAAATAACCTTTGTGACTACCATGCTATCAGCCTTTTGAGCCTTGGTTGTGTTCCTGCCATCACCTCCATCCTTTTGGCCGATCATACACTTCCACTTGATTGTTTACCCTTTTGAGGAACAGTTGCGATGAGTGGTCCTGTTAGCCAACCTCTTCACATCACCATGTTTTGAGAAGTTCCAAGCTTACCCGGAACCAGTTCCTACCCTAAACACCACTCGTTCCTAAAAAACGAGTCTTCTTTAAACACTTTTCAGACTCGTTAAATATGAAAAGATTGTTGAGCTATTGGCCTTTCTAGCTCGCTAAAGTGATTGGAAGTGTCATCCCTCCTGTATATTTTAATCCTTTTTGGACCTGAGGGATTATCTCATGAAAAAGTTCGAGCGCTTGTCTTTTCGGCTTGCTAAATTGATCGAAAGGTCATCCCTTTTGTATTATTTTATCCTTTTTCGGACTTAAGGGATTATGCGAAAAAGAACTGTTGGAGTTTCCTTTTTGTTCCTTTTCAAACTCTCTAAAAAATAAAAGGACCGATTTTTCTTTCTCGTTAAACTCGTTAAAAAAATAGCGACAAACTTTTCCACCTAGACAAGGACGAGTTTCATTGTCGCTAGACTCGCTAAAACATAGCGACAGGTTTTCCCGAAGGGCAAATTATAGAACAAGCATATGTTATCCTCCTCAAGCTTGATAAAAATAAAGAGAACTAGTCAGCAATGACTGGGAAAAAGGGAAGAGAACTTGAAGAATTTTATGGTAGAAGGTCGCTCTTGAACATGACACTTTTACTCCATCACCTTGATTGAGTCAGGTTGGGTTATTCCATTCACCGGTCATTTCACCATTGGTATTCCGCACCATCCATCTATTGGTGTTAATGCTACCAATCCATCTCAGTGTCGCCGATATTTTCAAGAGAAGTCATTCAGTTGAGAAACCACCATCCAGTTAATTCCTCATCCACTGCAATACCTTCACCCTCCATTTTTCATGACTGCCATTCCTGAACCTTATGTTGTCAGATCGTTTTCACCTCCAGAAAATCATTTGCTTCATTTCATGTCGTAGATGTGGGATACATTAAGCCCCTCCTACGATGGGTCACTTCTTGTCAACATCAGCTCATTATCCAATAATTTGATTAGAAACAACCCTTTCAGTACTTTGAAGCTTGCATGCCTCAATGGCAAGTTTCTCACTCCCAGCGACAAGTTGACATCAATGGCCTTTGACTGAAAGATTTTGTGTGGTGTTCGACATCGGATCATATATTCACACCACGTGATTTGTACTGTAGTACCTTGAGGGTCATTATCATTATCGGTGATCCCTCTCACATCTGTTAATAGCTCAAATTATTGGCTGGTAATCAAGCGATGTCTTTCCATGTTCGAGTTCAGAACATATCTTCACATGGATTGACTTGTACATCAAGCAGAGATTGAACGAGATTGAAGACCCCAGATCTAGCTTCATCCACCTGGGCTACGATATATTCAGGGATATAAAGACATCAAATGTACACAGAAGCTACACAGATGGTCATCCAAGCCAGGGATGATGAATCTACATTTGAAGAATCACGAGTCTGCATATGCAGATGACTATTTTTTCTATGTACATGAAATGAATTTATAAAGTTGAGCATGGGAATGCCCACCTCAACTAGATCATGAAAATTATATTATGATGATGTATTTTACTGTATCTTATACAGGTCACCTTCCAGTTTCGAAAACCTCAGCTCCTCATGATAAAGCATTTCACCCGACATCAAATATTTATGACATCATGCTTTAAGGGGAAAATGTTATAGACATATTTGGGCACTGCAACCATAATCTTATATGTCGATAAACTAGGACTCTTTAACCCCTAAAAGTGTTGTTTCATACCCTAAAGGATCATCGTCAACTGATTACATCATTCCCCAAAAGTTCCACCTGAAAAACCATCTAGAACTGGCCAAAATAGGACCATACTGACTGCTCCACTGTTAGGGTGCGATGCATACTGACTCCTACACTAGCTAGGTGTGATGCATACTGATGAGGCCTTCTGTAGGGTGCAATGAGCAAGGAGGGACAAATGTCCGAGATAGTTTTCTCAGTGGATGCTCATGGAATCTTCTAGAAAGTTCTCCTATGACACTTGCCTCTCTAAATTCACCCAAGGATGAGTAAGAGATCCAAGAAATCTCCAAGTGGAACCAAAAAAAAAAGTGGAATGACACTAATCAAAACCATAGAGATGACTCACACCGTTACACACATCTATAAATGGATCCCCCATCTGAGAGATCTAGAGGCTAGAATTTTGTAATTTGCAAGGAAGTGTTGATAGTTTGTGGTTAGGAAAGAGCATTGTATTTTTGGTGTGATCTTTCTTTTCAAGAGGTGAAGAGGGCTTTGATGCTGGGAGAATGATGTTGGATCAGACAGTTGGGTTGTAATTCTCCCTTCTATTTAATAAATTTCTTTGAGTTTTCTTCCATACAACTATGCAATTGTGAATGTTATTATTTGTGAATCCCATTGTATGTTCACTGTATTTCTTATTCTACAATGCTTATGATATAATAGATCAAGATGCTTTGACGGTGTTTTGTTACTGTGTTTCTACAAGTATTCTCTAAGCAGGATAAGTAGGAGAGGAGTTGCAAGCTCTGTCAAGGGGCAGAGAGATCAAGCAAGGAGTTAAGCAGAAGATCCAGGTTGGTTCCTTTGCTTCTCTCTTATTTATCATACATAGAATAAATCCCAAATTGCTTTGCTTGTTTGTTTCTAGGATAGCTGCCAATCCTAGAGGGCTAGCCGATCAAAAATACACTAGTTTTCCCGAAAAAACGTAGTCACTAGTATGATGTAGGTATCAATGCCTCATGATCTGGTATCCCTGATCATTTTATAAATTTGATCATGAATTATCAGAAGTAGGTAAGTTGGTAGCTTTTGAAGATCTCTGAGAAAGAAATGGGTTTAGGAATAGAGGAGAAGAGACTTATGAAGATTACTCCTTGACTATCCTACATGTTGACCATTTATTTTCATGAGGTCATGCAAAACATTCAGTTGGGGGGTGATGTTGGGCCCTATATTTGTTATATTTTCCTTGTCTTATTTCTCATTTTTCATATCATTTTCTAAAGACTTTTGTGAATTTAAATCATGTTAATGAGTAGAGTAGGGAATTTAGTAGTATTCTATTCATTATTATCATCTTATTATTTTTCTAACAAACTTGAGTAATAACACCTATTTCTATCAAATAGATCCTTCATATTGACAAGAATATATTGGCTTATTGATATTTTTTGTTGTTTCCTGGAACGGTCAGAGAATACTGCGCAAGCCTCAAACTGTTACACCCTGTTTGGAACAAGTTAGTGTTGGCATTATGATTCTGGTATGGCTTTATGATACATATGTTGTACTTGATGGCAACCCACTCATCTCAGATGATAAATTATAGTGCAGAAAAGTTCACGCACTTATATGCAGAGAAAAGCTTATTCTATGTAGAGAAAAGTTCACGCACTTATATGCAGAGAAAAGTTTATTTCATGTAGAGAAAAGTTCACGCACTTTTATGCAGAGAAAAGTTTATTTCATGTAGAGAAAAGTTTATTTCATGTAGAGAAAAAGTTCACGCACTTTCATGTTGGAGAACTTACCTTTGGTCCATGGTAGTTAGTCCTTGGTATTTGAACCTATGGTTTTGGACCATGGTACCTCGTCAAAAGTGTGTATATGTTGGAGAACTTACCTTTGGTCCATGGTGGTTAGTCCTTGGTATTATTGAACCCCATGTTTTTGAGCCCCTTGTATTGGTTATCTATGGTATTGATCCATGATTTTAGGAAGAAGCTTGCCTATATAAAGCAAAGAAGATCACTTGGCTAATTCATTCTTGCAAATCGAATATCTTAAGATCTGAAATATTGGGTTATTGTTTTAAAAGTTTGATCTATGAAAGGGAAGTTGAAAGCGAATCTGTGAAGGGTGATCTCTCGAGCACTGCAACTGCGGAAGTGCGGAGGCGCCACAGAAGGCGCAGTGCGGAGGCACCACAGAAGGCGCAGTGCGGAGACGCCACAGAGGCGCCACAGAAGGCGCAGTGCGGAGACGCCGCCACAGGAGTGCGGAGACGCCACAGAGGCGCCACAAAGGCGCAGTGCGGAGGCTCCACAGAAGGCTCAGTGCGGAGACGCCACAGAGGCACCACAGAAGGCGCAGTGCGGAGGCGCCACAGAAGGCGCAGTGCGGAGGTGCCACAGAAGGCGCAGTGCGGAGACGCCACAGAGGCGCCACAGAAGGCGTAGTGCGGAGGCGCCACAGAAGGCGCAGTGCGGAGGCGCCACAGAAGGCACAGTGCGGAGGCGCCACAGAAGACGCAGTGCGCCACAGAGGCGCCACAGAAGGCGAAGTGCGGAGGCGCCACAGAAGGCGCAGTGCAGAGGCGCCACAGAAGGTGCAGTGCGGAGGCGCCACAGAAGGCGCAGGTGCGGTGGTCGCAGCGCCACAAAAGGCGTAGGTGCAGAGGTAGTACAGATATCTGCAGATCTATACCAGTGAAGTTGCGATCCCTGCTTAAAATTTGTTTTAACTGCCTTTGACTATTCTGCAGGGTTTTGGGTGCATAACTGATGTTTGGTTACTGGTATTGAGTTCAGATAACAGCATGATTAATGACTTATCTTTATGTACTAGATCTGGTTGATAACTCTCATAATATCATTGTATATGTATGGATCTGGTGATTGGGTGATTCAGAAGGTTGTTTGATTATGAGCTTCAATGTTGTTGTTGGATCTAGTTTGAAAATTTATGAAAAGTGGTCCTTGAAAGAAAAGAAGTAGGGGGTTGTAGCTCCCTTCCAGGAGAGACTGGAAAACGAGAGAGAGTTGTAGCTGTCTGCAGGTTGCAGCCTGCGTACTGGTAAAGGATTGCACCAGTACAAAATCATTGTAACAGGAGTTTCTAATTTGAAAGAAGATAGACATATTGCAGCAGGTGGTTTTCACCCACATTGGGTTTCCACCTTATATCTGGTGTTCTTTGGTGTGACTATCTATTTTTCTTTTTCATGCTCATTATTTTATGGTACTGATATGCAAAAATAATTCAAAGTGTAAATAAGGAAGATTTGTTAAAAGAACTTGATAATACTGATTCACCCCCCCCTCTCAGTATTATTTTCGACAATTGGTATCAAAGCAGGTCCTTCAGAGAAGCTTGATCGCTTGAAGGTAGATCATTCATCATGAGCAACTATGAGAGAGAAGCATCAATCAGGCCACCAATTTTTGATGGGACGAACTTCAATTATTGGAAGATAAGAGTTACTGCCTATCTTCAATCTCTTGGTACAGAAGTTTAGGATATCATAGAGACAGGCTACACTTTTCCTTCAGCTACTCCTACAGATTCGGCCGAGAAGAAGAAATATGAAAAAAATGCGAAAGCAGTCAATACTCTATTGGGATGCTTATCCCAATCGGAATTCGTGAAGGTAATGCACTATAAATCCGCAAAAGAAATATGGGACAAAATTGTCACGAGCTATGAAGGAGACAAACAGGTAAAGCGTGCTAAACTTCAAACTTTCAGGATTCAGTATGAGAATCTCAGAATGTATAATGATGAAAGTGTGGCTAACTATTTCCTTAGGGTAGATGAAATTGTTAACTGCATGAAAAACTTGGGTGAAGAAATAAAAGAGGCTATTGTGGTTGAAAAAGTCCTAAGATCCTTGTCCCCCAAGTTTGAATCTAAAGTGTCCGCTATAGAGGAAAAAGCAAATCTACAAACTCTCACCATGTCTCAACTACATGGAATTTTAACTGCTTATGAAATGAGAAAGGGAGGTCCATCAGACAGAATAGAAGTGGCTTTCAAGGCTTCAGGCAAAGGAGATTACTATGAAGCAAGTCACGTGCCAGAAGAAGAAGAATCAAATTTTGTCAGAAATCTTCAAAGGGGTTCTGGAAGGTTCAGAGGTAAGTTACCTTTTAAATGTTTTGCTTGTGGAAGAGTAGGTCATTATGCTGCAAAATGTCCTTATACAGATAAAGGAAAGGAACCTGCTAGATGGAACAAGAAACAGAGTGCAAACAAGAAAAGTTACTACACTCATGAAGATAGTGATGGTCTATCGATTAGTGATGAAGATGAACAAGGTAATGACTATAAACTGTTAATGGCATTTGAAGATGATGATTATATGGATGCTATAGATGTGGATAGCCTTTTTGAAGAAATTACTAGACTCAAGAGATGTATAGAAGAAAAGAATATGATCATTGATACTCTACAATTTCAAATTGATGAAAAGGAAAAACATCTTGAAAAATTAGAAGGTGAAATTGTTGGTCTTAGAAAAGAGATTGAGAAAACAAAAACTATTAATCTTAAGTTTGTCAAAGGATCTGAAACTTTGGATGAGATTATCAATGTACAGCATTCTCCAATAAATAAGATAGGTCTGGGCTATAATGGAGAAACTTCTCAAGCAACCACTTCAAAAAGTTATCTTGATGCAGCAAGAAGGAATGAGCAAAAGCACAATGAAGACCATCAGGCAAGGCAGGGACGAATTGCAAACAGAGACTATCAAGGGCAATCCGTTTTAAGGGTGAACAAAAGCTACAACCAACCACAGGTAAAATCTTCTCAATTTAGTTCAAGAATGGATGACAATAGAAATTACAATCATTTGGCATGTAGATTTGATAACCGTAGAAATTTCTTCAATGGACAATGTTTCTCTTGCCATAACTTTGGTCACAAAGCAGCTCAATGTGTTGCATATAAAACAATCATGACTAGAGAAGCTCAAAAACAAAGAAGTATGATCGGGATTACAAAAAGGACCTATAACAACTTTTCGGCTCTTGAAAATGAAGTTGAATGTTCTATTTGCAATAACTTTGGTCATGAAGATTCTGAATGCAGGAGCAGGTTTCAGCAGACAAAGGAACAAGCCTCAAATACCAAAACATGGAGAATAAAGGAACCACAAACAGAAAGATGTGGGATAGCATTCTATGTAGAGGGACAGGAAAATCTATGGTACATTGACAGTGGATGTTCGAAGCATATGACAGGTGATAAAGAAAAACTTGAGTCATATTCTGCTCTAGAAAAGGGAAAGAAAGTTTCTTTTGGAAATGATACTCCTGCAACTATAAAAGGAAAAGGCACTGCTCAGTTAAAAGAAAAGGTCAAGGCTGGAAATGTTTTGTATGTTGATGGATTGAAACATAATCTTCTAAGTGTCAGCCAGATGTGTGATCAAGGAACCGAGGTGATATTTAGAACAAATGGATGTCTTGTTCGTAATCTTGATACAGGTAAAACGGTGATCAAAGGTAAAAGAACTCCAAATAATCTATACGTATTTGAAGAAGGACAACAACAATGCTATCTAAGCAAGGATGATGAACACTGGCTATGGCATCGGAGGTTGGGGCATCTAATCTTTTCACAAATAAGGAAAGCATGCAAATATCAGGCAGTTCGCGATCTTCCAGATATCAAAATTCCAGACAACACCATATGCAAATCATGTCAGTTTGGAAAGCAAACCAGAACTAATTTTCCAGAGAAGGAAGGATCAGCTAGCATGCCTCTTGAGCTAGTACATACAGATACATGTGGTCCATTCAGAAAAAGAACACCTCGGGGAGAAGAATACTTGATATTATTCATTGACGATTTCTCCAGGTTTGTCTGGTTAGGACTAATGAAGCACAAAGATGAAGCATTCGAAAAATTCAAATCCTTCAAAGCCTTGGTTGAAAATGAATCAGGATACAAAATTAAGTGCCTCAGATCTGACAGAGGTGGGGAGTTTACCTCGAATGAATTTTTCGATTTCTGTGAAGAACATGGGATAAGAAGAGAATTCTCTACAGCTAGAACTCCTCAGCAAAATGGAGTTGTGGAAAGAATGAACAGAACAGTCCAACAAATGGCTCGTGCTATGCTTGATGAGTCGGGTACTCCCGCAACTTTCTGGGGTGAAGCTGCACATGCTGCGGTTGTTATTCTCAACAAAACAAATGTCCGTGTTAACAGCACTCAAACCCCTCATGAGCTCTGGTGTGGTGAGACTCCTTCGGTGAAGCACTTCAAAATCTTTGGGAGAAAATGTTATATTAAGAATACTGATGAGCAACTTGGCAAACTTGAACCTAGAGCAGATGAAGGCATTCTTCTTGGTTATTCTCCACATAGCAAAGCATACAAGTGCTACAATAAAAGACTTGGCAGAATTGTTGACAGCATTGATGTAGTGGTTGATGAGAAGGGATACATTCCTAGGCAAGTACATCATGAAGACATCGAAGAAGATGAAGGCTACCCTCAAAGATAGAATGATGAAGAAGAAGAACCTCAAGAAGAACTAGAGGAGCAGACAAGAATAGAAGAGAAGACTCCATCCAGATATGTTCAGAAGAATCATCCAGAATCTCAGATTGTGGGGCAGAAAGAAGCAGGTGTACAAACAAGAAGAACAATTGCAGAAGCTTCAAGCTATTTGGCATTACTCTCTTCCACTGAACCACAAAATGTGAAAGAGGCATGCAAAGATGAATGTTGGGTCAAAGCAATGGATGAAGAACTTGAGTAGATCGAAAAGAACAACACTTGGGAGTTGGTTCCTAGACCAAAAGATAAGAACGTTATAGGAACAAAATGGGTCTTCAAAAATAAATTGAATGAAAATGGAGAAGTAATTAGAAACAAGGCCAGACTTGTTTGTAAAGGGTATGCGCAGCAAGAAGGAATAGATTTTGAAGAAACCTTTGCTCCTGTTGCAAGACTTGAGGCCATCCGAATGTTCCTTGCTCTCTCAAGCTTTCAAAACTTCAAAGTATTTCAAATGGACGTGAAATCAGCCTTTCTGAATGGAGACTTAGAAGAAGAAGTATATATTGAGCAGCCAGATGGTTTCATTCTTGGAAATGATCCAAATCTTGTATGCAGATTGAAAAAGGCTCTCTATGGTCTCAAACAAGCTCCAAGGGCTTAGTAATATCGTTTGGACAAATATCTTCATCAACAAGGTTTTTCAAAAGGATCAGCAGATAGCAATCTTTATATAAAAGTTGAAAATGACAAATTGCTAATACTTGTTGTGTATGTAGATGACATTATCTTTGGCAGCAATGAAGAAGCTATGAGTCAAAGCTTTGCCTTGGTCATGCAGAAAGAATTTGAAATGTCCTTGCTGGTAGAACTGACATATTTCCTTGGTTTGCAAATCCAACAAAAGGAAGGAGGAACCTTTTTGTCTCAAACCAAGTATCTCAAACAGATTTTGAAGAAATATGGCATGGAAGATGCAAAACCAGTATGTACACCCATGGTCACAGGATGTAGCCTCAGTGCAAATGATGAATCTGCAACAGTACATCAACCAACCTACAGATCTATGATTGGAAGTCTACTTTATCTGACAGGTACCCGACCGGACATCATGCATGCAGTTGGAATAGTTGGAAGATTTCAGGCAAATCCGAAGGAGACTCATCTTCAGGCAGTGAAGAGAATTTTCAAATATCTTCAAGGGACTCAAAATTATGGTTTATGGTATCCTAGAGATACAAATCTCACACTTCATGCTTATACAGATGCCGATTGGGCCGGAAGCGTGGATGACAGGAAGAGCACAAGTGGTGGCGCATTCTTTATGGGTTCCAGACTAGTATCTTGGTTCAGCAAGAAACAGAGTTCGATTGCCTTATCTACAGCTGAAGCAGAATATGTTGCTGCTGCATCTTGCTGCACTCAACTCCTTTGGATGATGCAGACCTTGCAGGATTTTCAAATCACTTGTACACCACCTATCTCCATCTTATGTGATAACGCAAGTGCAATCAGCATCTCAAAGAACCCAGTCATGCATTCAAAAACCAAGCACATACCAATCAAGTATCATTTTCTTCGGGAACAAGTGCTTGAACAGAAGGTCAAGTTGGAGTATGTTCCTTCTAAGGAAAAAGTTGCTGATATACTCACCAAACCATTGCCCAGGGAGACGTTTGAATACCTCAGGCAAAAGCTGGGGGTTGTTGATGCATCATCTTGTTGTTGAATCTATTTTGATTGTTGGTTGTACGGGAATATGCGTACATGTGCTGCGTTGCGGATTGGTTGAAGATCAAATAGCACTGGTTCAGAGGGAGCTTATAATGCATTTTTGGCATTATGGAGGATGTACAGAAGGCGATCATGGATGCTGATCTGAATATTACTGCAATATGTCTCTATCTCTTTCATGGTCATTTATGGTGTTTGGTGGATTATGTTTCTTCTTTACAGATCTGGTTCATATTCAGGGGGAGCATGCTCTTAGGGGGAACATAACCCTTTGCCCTTGATGTCAAAGGGGGAGAATGAGCTGAAGATTTTGAGGTTGCCATCAAGTCCAAAGGGGGAGATTGTTGGCATTATGATTCTGGTATGGCTTTATGATACATATGTTGTACTTGATGGCAACCCACTCATCTCAGATGATAAATTATAGTGCAGAAAAGTTCACGCACTTATATGCAGAGAAAAGCTTATTCTATGTAGAGAAAAGTTCACGCACTTATATGCAGAGAAAAGTTTATTTCATGTAGAGAAAAGTTCACGCACTTTTATGCAGAGAAAAGTTTATTTCATGTAGAGAAAAGTTTATTTCATGTAGAGAAAAAGTTCACGCACTTTCATGTTGGAGAACTTACCTTTGGTCCATGGTAGTTAGTCCTTGGTATTTGAACCTATGGTTTTGGACCATGGTACCTCGTCAAAAGTGTGTATATGTTGGAGAACTTACCTTTGGTCCATGGTGGTTAGTCCTTGGTATTATTGAGCCCCATGTTTTTGGGCCCCTTGTATTGGTTATCTATGGTATTGATCCATGATTTTAGGAAGAAGCTTGCCTATATAAAGCAAAGAAGATCACTTGGCTAATTCATTCTTGCAAATCGAATATCTTAAGATCTGAAATATTGGGTTATTGTTTTAAAATTTTGATCTATGAAAGGGAAGTTGAAAGCGAATCTGTGAAGGGTGATCTCTCGAGCACTGCAGCTGCGGAAGTGCGGAGGCGCCACAGAAGGCACAGTGCGGAGGCACCACAGAAGGCGCAGTGCGGAGACGCCACAGAGGTGCCATAGAAGACACAGTGCGGAGACGCCATAGAGGCGCCACAGAAGGCGCAGTGCGGAGGCGCCAAAGAAGGCGCAGTGCGGAGACGCCACAGAGGCGCCACAGAAGGCACAGTGCGGAGGCGCCACAGAAGGTGCAGTGCAGAGGCGTGACAGAAGGCGCAGTGTGGAGACGCCACAGAGGCGCCACAGAAGGCGCAGTGCGGAGGCACCATAGAAGGCGCAGTGCGGAGGCGCCACAAAAGGCGCAGTGGGGAGGCGCCACAGAAGACGCAGTGCGGAGACGCCACAGAGGCGCCACAGAAGGCGCAGTGCGGAGGCGCCACAGAAGGCGCAGTGCAGAGGCGCCACAGAAGGCGCAGTGCGGAGGCGCCACAGAAGGCGCAGGTGCGGTGGTCGCCACAGAAGGCGCAGGTGCGGAGGTAGTATAGATATCCGCAGATCTATACCAGTGAAGTTGCGATCCCTGCTTAAAATTTGTTTTAACTGCCTTTGACTATTCTGCAGGGTTTTGGGTGCATAACTGATGTTTGGTTACTGGTATTGAGTTCAGATAACAGCATGATTAATGACTTATCTTTATGTACTAGATCTGGTTGATAACTCTCATAATATCATTGTATATGTATGGATCTGGTGATTGGGTGATTGAGAAGGTTGTTTGATTATGAGCTTCAATGTTGTTGTTGGATCCAGTTTGAAAATTTATGAAAAGTGGTCCTTGAAAGAAAAGAAGTAGGGGGTTGTAGCTCCCTTCCAGGAGAGACTAGAAAATGAGAGAGAGTTGTAGCTCTCTGCAGGTTGCAGCCTACGTACTGGTAAAGGACTGCACCAGTACAAAATCATTGTAATAGGAGTTTCTAATTTGAAAGAAGATAGAGACATATTGCAACAGGTGGTTTTCACCCACATTGGGTTTCCACCTTATATCTGGTGTTCTTTGGTGTGACTATCTGTTTTTCTTGTTCATGCTCATTATTTTATGGTACTGAGATGCAAAAATAATTCAAAGTGTAAATAAGGAAGATTTGTTAAAAGAACTTGATAACACTGGTTCACCCCCCCCTCTCAGTATTATTTTCAACAGTTAGTTGAGGATGAATTCTCAACTTGGCTTCTTGTATGTATTAATATCATTGTAACTTAAAAGAGAAACATTTAGAATCTTCAGGTTCTCATGATCGCTCATTATTAAAAATAGACTCTCTGGTCTTTGTCCTTTGTTTTACGATATAAAAACTAGTGTTGAACCTAGAAAGAGGTTGTTCGAATTGTAATATTATTTTTTATATAAACTCTAACTTGTGATTATTTTTCAATTGATTCCTCTGCAATTTGAATGGAAGTATTTTTCATTTTGACTTAGTCTATTGTGTTGATATTCCTCTAAGGCAGTTGATTCTGGATTTGGTCCTAATCCTAGGAAAACGTTATCTTCTTTTGTACCACTAAAATTAGTGTTTTATTTCTCTATTCCATATATTTCCATCTGTGTAATGGTTTTAATTTCCCTGGTGTTGATTCATTAAATTGAATGCTCTGTCTTGAATCAGGTTTATTTCAATTGTTATAAGGATATATTTGTTGTGGGTAATTCATTAAGAAGTATTATTTTCTTTCATTTCCTGTAGATTTATCATAGACTTTTATTTCATTTGATCAATCGTTGTTAGTTAGTATGATTGTGTAGTGTTATCTTTTTTCTCTGTAGTAGTTTTTTCCCTAAGAAACAACTTGTTGTTTAGTGTGTTTCCTTTTGTTGTTTTATTTAGAGCTCTGTAGAAGTTAAGAATTTCAATAGTTTGTGATAGTTGGGGATTGAATTTTGAATTGGCTCCTTTAATATTGTAGTCTTTCTTTTACATAGGACCTTAGCAACTAGTCATAATTGCATTCTTGTTACACAAACAATGTTGATAACCTTGAAATAACATAACGAAACCTTGGGTTGATAGATTAATGTGTAGCATATTAGTTGGTCCTTTTTAGGAACAATTAATTGGCCCAACAATAGGTTGGAATATTTCTCTTTGTTTAACTCCTCCGTGATTGATCACCTTCTTATGTTTTTTATGCATACCATGAATTTTATCATATTCTTGACATAATGTATCTTCTTTAGTGCTAGAAAATGATTGAATCATTCAGTGGACCAAAACTCTTGCATGAACATAAATGGGTTTGATTTGGCACATACTTCTAGTTTTTTGTGAACTTAGTATCCTAAATGGTTTCCTAGATTTACGATGCCAACAATTATTTTTAATGACCTAAGATTTCATAGAGTTGGTTTTGCATGTAATTTGATATAAAGGGAACCAATAGATAATCATGAACCTCATTTCCTATCTAGAAAATTTGATCATAATACTGGTGTTAGAGTCGGTCTGGTCAGCCCTCCATCAGAGATCAAAGCTCTTTGTGCATTTCAATTTTAGGTGTCCCGCTGCATCCACTCAGCTACATTTCGCTAGGGACATGACATGATCTAACGGAGGTAGTCATGCTAGTCATTTTACCTCATGTCTGGCCCCTATTGGTTTAGGTCTTTGTCCATAATCACTGAAAATTCATGATAGTCAAAGTCTGGTCATATTACCGGACAAAGTCATTTTTATTGTTGGGTCTAGGAAATCATCAATGTGGTCTTTGAAAAACATGTCCATAACAGGTCATGCAGGCCAGAGGGAGGCCTTATACAGCTATGGTTCCGAAAGCTTCATCATCACCTGAAGAGACATCGACTCTTCTTCAAAACTCTGTTTTGAAGAAAAGTCAAACAAGGTCAACTATGACAAATTTTTCCACAAAATCGTTAGTTGAATTTTTCAGAATGCAGTCATGGTTTTCATGGCCAAATACTCAGTCACACAGTCTCCACAAAGAAATACCGAAAATCCCATCATGAGAGCCAAAGTTTCAAAGAAAAATCAAAATCAGGGTGTTTTAAAGTCAATGAAAAAGTGCAAAACACAAACATTAGAAAGTGGGTTTTCAAGGAAGAAAAATTAAACCCAACTCTCCCAAGCATATATATACTTGTTTTTGCCAAAAACAAAAACCATTTGTGCTTTGGCAAGCTTGGAGAGAAATTACAAAGGTAAGAGAGCAAATTCATGAGGGTTTGAGTGAAGGAGAGCCGGTTTCGAAAGGGCACGGAACACACACCAGGGAGCGCGGTGCAAAGGGGAAAAAACTGCCAATTTGCTCCCGTTTCGCGAAATTTCGGGTCGCGACTTCTCCAAGTGGGCTCGGTCATCTACACTTCAGTTTTTTGGCACCAAAGGTGGCATTTAAAGAGTTTTCTCTCCAGATGGGCATCTATCCAAGTGGCAAAAGAATGCAAAGGGTCACCCCAGCCAAATGTCATGCTTGAGAGCGCTGCACCTGTAGCTGATGGTTGGCTCTCCATCTCCTTTTCGAAATGATTTGAGTATCTTCCCAACCCCTGGGTGTTCCATCTCTTCTCTACACATTCTATATATTGTATGCAAGTTATTTGCAAAGGGTTGGCTGGCTTGTAACTTCTAGGAGACTGTGGGAAAGAAACTCTACTTCTGCACTGTGTATTTTTTACAGTGAATTAATGAAAGGCAGCAGCTCTGTTTCATGAGATTCTTGTGGTTGTGAGTGTAGCAAATGTGTTCTTATGTTCCATATTTATCTTGTTATGTTTCATAATTCATTTCATGTTTCATTTCAGTGAAATTTTCTAAGTGAGAATAGGTAGAATTCAATTTATATTGCTCTGCTTGTGGGAAAATTTCATGTACAGTGTTATTCTTCTGTTGAAAAGGATTCATGTGACCATGCCCTTTTCACTCTCTTCAGCAATCTTTCCATTCCTCGTTACCTTAAGCCGAAATTGCTGCGCTTGCCACCTACCTTGCCTCACAAAATAATCTATGCTTTCATATTCGATTCTATGTTCTTTGCTGAGCACAGTCCCATATACATCCTAGAAGCTCGGTCACTTCATAAAATCTTTTCCAAAATCCATTTTCACTTACTAGCCTAAGGTAAATATTGCATTGGAAGTCATCTTAGACCATTTTTCCTATCCATTCGCTGAGCATGACTCGGAGAGAGCCCTCTCCTGCTCTGGTAGGGCTAGCTACCAGACTGAGCATGGTTTGTGGTTACCCTAATTTTTGCCTTCCTTCAGCCTAAAGCAGATTTAAGTGCTAACATAGTGGCAACCATACTGGGGAACGAGTTGAAAATCAAATCCCCTTATTTCATGAGAATTCTAGGCTTTCGAATGATGAGCTTAGGATTGGAAAGGCTGAGTAAGTTGGTTGTGTCCTGTAATTTATTCGAATAGCACGCTGGCTTTGAAACGATATACCAGAGCAAATCCAAACCCGGACCCTCCTCACATTTACGAAAATCCCAATTTGATCCCGAGACTCCTTCGTCAAGAAAGCACCATAACCCCCGTGTTCAAATCCCATTCATGTCCCAACATTTTTGAGTATCTTTATGAGCTTGAGTTTGACGAACGATTTGAGATATCTTTGTTTGAGTCTAAATCTGAAAGGGCGGTTGATTACACTGTCCCCCAATCCGAAATTTCTTGTAGACCTTGAGATAGAAAGAGCTAATAGATTAATCGATAACTACATTTCCACACAGCCCAAAACTCCAAGTGCAAGCCCCTTGCAAACTGTGCACACTCCTCCAACACCTCCAAGACCAAATCCACCGAGAATGATGGCTGCTCGTTTCGCACCCCTTGTTCTACCCCAAGTCCTAGATGACATGCCAAATGACTATCAAAGTAAAATCCCGTTTTTTGATGGCACTCCTAACAGTATTACATCTCAACAACAAGTGGATAAAATGGTAGACTTCTATGAACTTCATGATATCGATGCTGAGAACGTGGCAATGAGGCTCTCTGTACAAACATTTGCAGGTGATGTGAGGAAATGGTTTAGAGATTTGACAGGTGTAAGTATCACCACCTTGGCTGAACTACAAATATAGTTTTTGAACCGGTGGGAAGTGAAAAAGAATCCCCTTCAAATTCTGGCGGAATACGATCAAATCAAATGGAATGTCGGTGAATTGGTCCAAGATTATTGTGTTAGATTTAATACAGTCTACAACGAAATCCCAGACCATCTAAAGCCACCTGTGGGACTAGCAATGATGAATTTTCCAGATGGTTTTGATGCTGACATGGCGTACCAATTGAGAGAGAGAGAACTAGCTACAATGGAAGACATGCAGAAAATTGCGGTCAGCATTGAGGCTAACCTGCTATCAAAAAGAGCAAGAGCGAAAGCAGAGAAGAAAACCACTGTGAAAGAAGAATCTTCTTCAATGGATCAGCTGCTCAAAAAGGCAGAATAGATGCTTGAGAGAGTAAAACTTGACAAGCAAGAGCCACAAGTTAGGAATCCTAGCTTTCGTGGCCAACAACGGCCACAATATAGGATAAGACAAAGAGATCAGCGAACTCAAGAGTAAACAGCACAATAGCCGGTACAAACACCTTTGCAGCAGAATTTTGTGCATGGACCGGAGTCAGATGAGGACGGAAATGTAATAGGCGAGGAAAACCATCTCTTTACTCCATATGAGCTGCCTACTTACATCACCGAAGAAGAATAATGAGCCGTAAATTCAGCTACACACTAAGACACTGATTTTATTCTAGCTAACGAAACCGTGTTGGAAGAGGAATTGGAAGAATATCAAAGGGGGTATATGAATGCTTTGTCCGCACAACAGCAACGATATTCCCTTAGAAACAGAGATGTGTCGGCCAAACCAATTTAGAAAAAAAGGAGGGTGAAACGAAAAAGAATGATCCATCAGCTACACAAAGAAAGGGAAAGGAGGCGGTTGGCCCTGAGAGCAGCAAAGCAAAATCAGCAGAACAATCACAGCAACCAGCCACATCAAAAGAAAAGGAAAGGAAAGAGATCCCAATCAAAGAGGTAGAAAAAACTCTCGCTTTCAGCCTAGAGAATGAGATTTCTAAGCTAAAGGTATCCATCCCTTTGACTGAAATCATGAAGAACAACGGTTATAGAGGACAAATTTCTAAAATGTTGAATTTGGACCCAATGTCCGACATGGTAAATGTGGAAGATGATCAACCTGAAATGATTTTTGGGCCGGCGACCAATGGTGAGTCTCCTGAGAGTGATGTGCCACCCTTCTATATTAGTTTACAATTGCATGACTTTGTGCTACACAATGCCATGTTCGATTCCGGAGCCTCTCACAATCTCATGCCCAAGGCTATCATGGATAAGCTTGGTCTGGACATCACCCGCCAATATCATGATCTCTATTCATTCGATTCCAGCAGAGTAAGGTGCATAGGGCTCATCAAAGACTTAGTTGTGGGTTTAGATAAGCTTCCTATGAAAAATGTTCTGATGGATGTAGTGGTGGCAGACATTCCTCCAAGGTTTGGCATGCTTCTTTCCAGGTCTTGGGTAGCAAAATTGAAAGGAACACTACAGCTGGATTTCTACTATGCAACAATCCCTGTGTTTGGACAAATGAGGAAGTTATACTGAGAACAAAAGATGAAATATATGATCACAAGCAAGGAGAAACCGATAAATCATCCTATAAAATATGTACATACAGATTTAGAGTCTTTTGTTTTGTTTTTAGATAGTTTAAATGAGATAGATAGTTAGATAATAGAAGCAGACGACATTCCAGAGATAACAGAAAAATTTAGAGAAATCTTGAAGAAAGAAGGACAAGAAAAGCAGCAAAAGATTGGCAAATCAGCTGAAAATGATGGACAACAAGGAAACAATGGATAGCAAACAGATTTTTAGCACTTGCAAGAAGTCGAAGAAGGCTTGTGGACCATGGATTTTGATCGAGCAATAGGGAATGATGGCGCTGGTATTGGTATTTGGGTATGCAATCCTTTCTCCGCCCAAAAAAAGTGCCTAGCAGCGTGAGAGTTTGCTCTTACAAGCTGGCCTTTGAATGTTCAAATAATGAAGCTGAATATGAAGCTCTAATTGCTGGCCTGAAGATTCTTAGAAAGCTGAATGCAAAGAGGATTTCGGTATGTGGCGACTCCGAGCTGGTGATAAAACAGGTTAGAGGTGAGTATCAAGCAAAACATCTTGAAGCTATTTTCCGAATACACCTTGACATGTGTGCCACGAATACAAAATAGTATTGTTGATGCTCTTGCCAAGGCAGCGAGCAGCTTGAAGATCCCCATGAACTCCAACAATAAATTTGAAATCCATGTCAAGCACTGTCCAACCATTCCAGACAATCAGCGACATTAGCAAGTGTTCCAAGATGATGAGGAGATTAAGGATTTTCTGCTCAACAAAGGCAAGTTCAAAGAAACCTTAATTGATGTGGAAAACGATGAGAACAAAGGGAATGGTGCAGAAGAAGTGCAGATCAATCAAATGGACGTATTGCAGCTGAAGAATAACATCATTCCTAAAGGCTTGATACCCTAGAGGAAATTTTCGATCAGGATGATGTAGCCCACAAGCCAACATTGCAGCTGACAGAGAAAGCTGTGGAAGAAGTCAACATTGGTACAACTGCAAATCAAAAATTGGTAAAATTGTCCAAAACATTACCACCAAATATCAAGGACAAATATATCAGTTTGATGGCTTCATTTGCAGATGTATTCGCTTGGGATTATTCTGATATAAAGACTTATGATATGAATATTATTCAGCACACAATACCTATCAAGCCCAATCAAAAACCATTTAGACAAAAGCTGAGAAGGATCAATCCAAATTTGCTACCATCTATCGAAAAAGAGCTAAATAGGTTGTACAAGTCAGGTATCATTGTGCCTATCAGATTTTCAGATTGGATATCTAACTTAGTACCTATACGCAAGAAGACCGGTGAGATCTTCCTATGCATCGATTTCAGAAATTTAACCAAGGTCTCATTGAAGGACAACTATCTGCTGCCCAAGATGGACCATATACTTCAGCGAGTAGTGGGGGCATCTCGTATGTCGCTGCTTGATGGTTATTCCGAATATAACCAAATTTCAGTCCATGAAGATGATAGAGAAAAGACAGCATTCACCACTCCATGGGGAACCTTTCACTATGCTAAAATGCCATTCGGTTTAAAGAATGCAGGTGCCACATTTCAGTGTGAAATGGACTTGGCGTTTGCAAATGAGAAGGATGTGTTTTTGGTGGTGTACATGGATGACTTGATGGTGTTTTCAAAATTTGATGAAGAGCACATGCATCACCTAAAAATCGTCTTTCAAAAGTGCAGGAAATATGGTATATCGCTGAATCCTAAGAAGAGCTTGTTCACCATGGAGGAAGGAAAATTACTTGGGCATATCATTTCAAAATATGGCATCTGCATAGACCCAGCATGTGTGCAAGAAATTTAGCAAATCGATCTGCCCAGGAACAAAAAGGAGATACAATCATTCAATGTTAAGATGAATTTTCTGCGTCGTTTTGTGCCTAATCTTGCAGAACACTTGAATGAAATGACCAACATGCTTAAAAAAGACAGCCAGGTGAAATGGACAGAGGAGGCTATCAAATCTTTCAACTTGGTCAAATTGGCCCTTTCTTCAGCTCCAGTTCTAGTCAGCCCGGATTACACTCAAGATTTCATATTGTTTTCATTTGCTTATGAGCACACTATGGCAGCGGTACTATTGCAGAAGAGGGATGATCATGAAAGACCCATTGCATTCTTCAACAACTATAAGGGATGCAGCTTTGAAGTACAACATCATTGAGAAGCAAGCCCTAGCATTGGTGAAGGCATTGAAGGATTTCCAGGTGTATATCTTACATTCTCACATTTTGGCCTATGTTCCTAATACTGCTGTGAAAGATGTTCTAGTGCAGACCGATCCAGAAGGGAGAAGACGCAAATGGATCGCAGCCTTGCTAGAATACGATGTGGAGATAAAGCCTACAAAGCTAGTCAAAGGGCAGGGGTTGGCGAAGCTAATGGCTGAATCAAATTTTCATGCATTGGACATAAATCTGATCGCTGCCATGTCCGATGAGAATGAGGAAGGAACGTCAATACAAGTATCTAAAATGTTTTCTTTGTCCCCATGGTATTCCGTTATAATATATGTGCTGAAAAATCTATCACCACCACCCGGCATGGCTAGAAATAAAGCGAGAACACTCAAATTGAAGGCTACCAAGTTTTGTATCTTGAATTCTGCACTGTATTGGAAAGATCCCGGTGGCATTTTGTTCAATTGTCTGGTGGAAGAGGAGGCAAAGAAATTCATAGAGGATTTCCACGGAGGAGAGTGTGGTGGACATCTTTTTTGGAAATCAACAGTGAACAAAATTTTGAGAGCAGGGTACTACTGGCCTACTTTGTTTTCTGATGTGCATAAGATGGTAAAGTGTTGTCATAAGTGTCAAATTTTCGAAGGAAAACAGAAATTACAGCCTTTGCCACTCAAGCCTATCGAAGTGAGCACTGCATTCCAGCAGTGGGGGTTGGATTTCATTGGGGAAATTCATCCCGCCTCTTCCGGACAGCATAGGTGGATCCTTACAGTGACGGATTATTTCACAAAATGGATTGAGGCAGCCCCTACCAGACAAGTGACGGACACGGTAATCATTTCATTTCTTGAAAATAACATCTTGTCTTGCTTTGGTTGTCCAAACAAAATAATCACTGATAATGCAGCAGCTTTCAAATCGAAAATGATGGTAGAATTTTGTCACAAATATCACATAATTTTGCGTCATTCAATTGCCTATCATCTGCAAGGTAATGGATTGGCGGAATCTTTGAATAAATCTCTGGTCAACATCATCAAGAAGCTGCTGGAAATAAATAAGAAGAGCTGGAACAAGAGACTGCTCCATGCACTTTGGGCAGATCGAATCAGTCAGAAAAAGTCTATTGGTATGTCACCGTTTGAGCTGGTTATGGAGTTGACACAGTATTCCCAGCCACTCTCGCTGCCCCGGTGGCAGACTTCTCCAGGAGGCTAGTAGTGAGGAAGATCCCATGCAGAGAAGGTTGAATTAAATGATCCACTTGCAGCAAACAAGACAAGAAGTTTTCAAGAACTCATCTAAGTTGTAGGAGAAGATAAAGAAAATCTACGATAGAAAAGCAAAAGAGGATAAATTTCAGATGGATGATGTGGTGCTGAAATGGGATGCAAGGAATGAAGAGAAAGGCAAGCACAGAAAGTTCGAAAATCTATGGAAAGGTCCTTTCAAGATTGCAGCGTATAGGGGGCAGAATGCCTTTCTTCTAAAGGAGATGAACGGGGAAGACTTTCCTGGAGGGCCGATCAATGGTCGGCTTCTCAAGCAGTACCATTGTTGATCTATTAACGATGCTTCCACTATCATTATAAATACCATTTTTATTTTAGTTTGGTTTCAGTATGTAAAGTCAATCTTTGAGTTATTCCAATTGTCAAGTTTGAGTCAATTTCTTGGTTATTCTAGTTTTATAAATAAGTCAGAGTCTAGTGCTATTTATTAAAATGATGACTCCATAGCCCAATGGACAAAAGGCACTGTCTAGCTCCTCCAGAGATCTACTGTTCTTGGCACCTCCAAGGAGCTACCATCCCCCATTGGAGCCAATGTTAGAGTCGGTCTGGTTCTTTGTGCATTTCAATTTTAGGTGTCCCGCTCCATCCACTCAGCTGCATTTCGCTAGGGACATGCCATGATCTGACGGAGATAGTTATGCTAGTCATTTTCCCTCATGTCTGGCCCCTTCTAGTTCAATTCTTAGTCCATAATCACTGAAAATTCATGATAGTCAAAGTCTGGTCATATTACAGGACAAAGTCATTTTTATTGTTGGGTCTAGGAAATCATCAATGTGGTCTTTGAAAAACATGTCCATAACAAGCCATGTAGGCCAGAGGGAGACCTTATACAGCTATGGTTCCAAAAGCTTCATCATCACCTGAAGAGACATCGACTCTTCTTCAAAACTCTGTTTTGAAGAAAAGTCAAACAAGGTCAACTATGACAAATTTTTCCACAAAATCGCCAGTTGACTTTTTCAGAATGCAGTCATGGTTTTCATGGCCAAATACTCAGTCACGCAATCTCCACAAACAAATGCCGAAAATCCCATCATGAGAGCCAAAGTTTCAAAGAAAAATGAAAATCAGGGTGTTTTAAAGTCAATGAAAAAGTGCAAAACACAAACATTAGAAAGTGGGTTTTTAAGGAAGAAAAATTAAACCCAACTTTCCCAAGCATATATATACTTGTTTTTGCCCAAAACAAAAACCATTTGTGCTTTGGAAAGCTTGAAGAGAAATTACAAAGGTAAGAGAGCAAATTCATGAGGGTTTGAGTGAAGGAGAGCCAGTTTCCAAAGGGCGCGACGCACACACTAGGGAGTGCGGCGCACAGGGGAAAAAGCTGCCAATTTGCTCCCGTTTCACAAAATTTTGGGTCGCGACTTCTCCAAGTGGGCCCGGTCATCTACACTTCGATTTTTTGGCATCAAAGGTGGCATTTAAAGAGTTTTCTCTCCAGATGGGCATCTATCCAAGTGGCAGAAGAATGCAAAGGGTCACCCCATCCAAATGTCATGCTTGAGAGCGCTGCACCTGTAGCTGATGGTTGACTCTCCATCTCCTTTTCGAAATGATTTGAGTGACTTCCCAACCCTTGGGCATTCCATCTCTTCTCTATACATTCTATATATTGTCTGAAAGTTATTTGTAAAGGGTTGGATGGCTTGTAACTTCTGGGAGACTGTGGGAAAGAAACTCTGTTTCTGCACTGTGTATTTTTGACAGAGAATTAATGAAAGGTAGCGGCTCTGTTTCATGAGATTCTTGTGGTTGTGAGTGTAGCAAATGTGTTCTTATGTTCCATATGTATCTTGTTATGTTTCATAATTCATTTCATGTTTCATTTCAGTGAAATTTTCTAAGTGAGATTAGGTAGAATTCAATTTATATTGCTCTGCCTGTGGGAAAATTTCATGTACAGTGTTATTCTTCTATTGAAAAGGATTCATGTGACCATGCCCTTTTCACTCTCTTTAGCAATCTTTCCATTCCTCGTTACCTTAAGCCGAAATTGCTACGCTTGCCGCCTACCTTGCCTCATGGAATAATCTGTGCTTTCATATTCGATTCTCTGTTCTTTGCTGAGCGCCAGTCCCATATACATCCCAGAAGCTCGGTCACTTCATAAAATCTTTTCCAAAATCCCTTTTCACTTACTAGCCTAAGGTAAATATTGCATTGGAAGTCATCTCAGACCATTTTGCCTATCCATTTGCTGAGCATGACTCGGAGAGAGCCCTCTCCTGCTCTGGTAGGTCTAGCTACCAGAGTAAGCGTGGTTTGTGGTTACCCTAATTTTTGCCTTCCTTCAGCCTAAGGCAGATTTAGGTGCTAACAACTGGTGTTAACACTTGTGGCATAGGAAATCATTTTCTCACTAAGGTTACTGATGATAGTTGTCTTACACCAGTTATTTTTTTAAATCCATTGAGTTCTTTAATTCATCTTTTCATTGTTCAAATGTTTGCCAGCTAATTGAGTCACTTCAACATGAGTTGATGGTTATGTCAAGTCCTCACCATCTTGACAAGATTTCCGACGAAGATCAAACTGGATTCCCCTCAGAAGATTCACTTTTTGATTCAAATGATTTCATTGAAAGTTCATTCTCTCAGGAATTTCAGGGTTTTCAAATTTTTGTTATGGATATCATGATCCAATTATTGAATAGTTAGAGCAGTCTTAGTTGGCAAGCTCCTGTGCTAATAATAAGCTTCGATCTTTTTTATTTTTATTTTCGTTAAGCAAGATAACACAAATGCAGGTGCATTCATAGGAATATTTCTATGTTCATTTTTTTATGGTTCTAAGAGAAAAGGTTAAGTTGTGAAATGGTTAGAATTAGTTGTTATGGCATATCTTTATGGCATTTCCCAAGACCTTTAGTTCATTGTGAAATTTTTTCAAGCTAATATCATTTATTTTACATAATGCTTTATATTGTTTTTAATTTTTTTCATATTTTTGTTTGTAGGTCGGGAACTGTGATGGCTACATTGTAAATATCATTACACATAGCCCTAACCTTCTAGCTGGATAAGTTAGGAGTAGGTCTAGTTGCATCATAGATTCATTTTAGTTTCCATTAGACATTTATCCTGCATTTCCTACCTTTATCCTTTATTATGTTATGTTATTGTTTTCTCGCATGATGCTTTTAGTTCGACCTCCATTTGCTTTTTTTTTCATTTTTTTGTCATGTCTTTTATTTTACATTTTGCTCAATAAGGCTCTGCATGAAATATGCTCCTTTTGGCTCAAACAACAATGTGAAAATCTTGAAAAGGGAAACTTCGATGACTAACAATGCTTGGATAATTTGTTAGCTCTTCTATTTGGGTTTACATGTCATTTAAAGTCTATGATCTCTGAAAAGAAAATACAATTTTATTTATTTATTTGTTTATTTTTATTTTTATTTATTTTATTTTATTTTATTTATTTATTTATTTATTTATTTATTTATTTATTTTATTTTATTTATTTTATTTATTTATTTATTTATTTTATTTTTATTTTATTTTTTTTTTTTAATGGAGAGCCTTTTGTCGAACTATGAAGCCCGCATCTTTATTAGTATCTTCATTCTGAATCAACCTTGTATTGA
The DNA here is from genome assembly GCA_031772625.1 of Pinus tabuliformis. Lineage (NCBI taxonomy): Eukaryota > Viridiplantae > Streptophyta > Pinopsida > Pinales > Pinaceae > Pinus > Pinus tabuliformis. The sequence goes on from CM062809.1 coordinate 1,117,554,146, forward strand.
ATGATGTTTTTACTTGTTAACTCAAATGAGTATAGGGGAAAGGAGGAAAACTCTAAACGAGCATAATAATTTTAGTTATCTTTCAAATCCCTTAAACAAGGAACCAACCTCTCTTGCTCTCAATAAGTCAGGATCCCTTTTCCACCGTCAAAAAAAATAAGTTCCTTTCCACATTCTATTACTAACTAAATAAATATGTGAAGAAGAGAAAGGCTTCATGCATAGAGAGGTGAAGCAAGCAGCTTCAGTGGGGTACTCACTGGCAGCAAAGCAATGCTTGTGGTTCCTTGAGGTGACTCTGTCGGGGTATTGTTTAAGCTAGCTGGCAGTGGAGAAATAGAGGGGAATGTGCTTAAAATATTGGTATACCTATTATCATTTTCCCCTAATCAAAACAGGTTAAGTATGACTAGTCTATGTTCATGTGTTTCAAGCTCAACAATGAATAGGATAGACTATATCTTTAACTGGGATAAGCAACAAATCTAAGGTGACCCACATGGTGAATTAATACTTATTGAAAGGCTAAGACATTTCACTCAAAGGAAAAAATTGAGTAGAGAAGTTGGAGTTCTACAAGTGTGTTTCCAAGTGTTGACTCTATGATCAACACCCTCCAAAAGTTTTCCTACATTTGAATTTTGGAGTCTACTGATGATCTTATGATCTGTCTTCTATATTTGCTTCACTCTCAATTGATTTGTGCTAATTGTTTAAGTATTCTTTCCAGTTTCTAACTCTCAAAGTCACTTTCTTACACATGCTCAGTCCTTGGTGAATTTGTAAGTGCACTTCCTTTGTGCAAGCTTGATTATCCAAATTAGATCATTATATTTTTTTCATCCATCTCAATGCATTTGGATTCGAAAAAGTGGAGGAATAAGCTCATGGACCATTTTTACTTGTGGGACCCAATTTGGCGAAACGGGGTCTGAAACCTTCTGGGAGTTTTTTAGGAATCAAACAACATTTTTATGGGTAAAACTATGCCTCTCAATCTCAGCAAATTTTCATGATATTCTACACATAGCAATATTTCAAACGTAGAAAGAATTGCGTCAATCAGAGTCCTTATGCAAATTTTATGCCACTCGGAAGTTGACCTTCTTGTTTTCACACCTATAGTTCGGGAGGATGTTGCGTCAGTCCCCATTATTCATGGAAAAGGGTCTAGCCACGTGTTTATGATGTAAAGGACTCTAGAAGAGTCTAGTTTTTAACTCTAGTTAAGAGTTGATGTAGTCAAACTTAACGACTAGTAGGCTATCAGGTTGTGTTATAACCGGGCCACTAGGAGGAAGAGGCATTTCATTCTTTCGAGAGCATTTTGTTCCATAGTTGAGAAAAAATAGCTAGGAGAGATAGGAGGTATAGCACATAGAGATGATTTGTACACTATAGCTATCCACGGGCCACATACATTACTTCTTTGTATCTGTAGAAATTCCCACTGTAGATCACCTAATAATGCAATATACTAAAGCAAAATACTTGATCCACTTCTACAAACAATTATGCAGAAGATTAATCGAATTGAGAAAGATCAATTTAACACCTATAACTGATAAGAAGAAATCAATCACACATAACATAGAAGAAATAACCTGGGGAAAGCCTCAGCCTAAAACCCCAGTCTCTGTAATATCATACAAGTGAAAATACAGTCCAAACTACAAAAAGAATAAGCTCACAAGCTATATTTCTCTCCCTGCAATCCCTCTGCTGCTCATAGACAGTCAAAGGCCTCTCTCAAACCTTCTCCTCTACCCTCCAAGCCTCCTATTTCTTTGCGCAATTTTCCTTGGGGTCCAGTGTTGTCACTTCTATGAATTGGCCTCTTCACACACTCACTAACCTCTTATCTAACTATGAAATCCTGAAGGAGATAAATCCTTCTCCATGGATGAGCTTCCTTTATAGGAAAAATCCATCCAACCTATAGTACACTGTCCCTCCTTTGATCTCAACTGGGTCTCTGTCTAAACTGACATGCATGAGTTATTCATGAGAGAATATTCAGTTATTTGAAGTGCAACAGTTATATGCAAGCATGCATTAACTAACTGAACTCACATTAATTTAAACAAACTGTTTAAATCAATCTAACTGGACTTGAATTAGTTAACTGAGCCAACTAATTACAACTCAAATTAGAGCTCATGCTTATCTCTTTAACTAATGGATAAATTCCTCAACTAATAGAGAAATTGTTGCATGTCCTCACATAGACTTCATGTTTGATTTTTCACAACTAATTAACTCATGGTGAATTAATTAATTTATTTCCAAATAGTTGTTAAGTTCAAATTCGAATTTTACTTCCTATTTTAGTCCAGGGACTGAATAAAATTGGAATCCATCTCGAACTGCTAAAAATAGCAATTCTATTTTTAGCACTTCCATTTTTTATTCCCTGTTGCTCAATCCAGCACTGGTACCCAAATTGCTATTTATAGCAGTGTTATTTTTAGCACTTCTATTTTTAGCATTTCTTCTTGTTATTTTCGACACTCCCTCTCAACAAGAAAGACATTCAACTTGAACCCGATCTTGCTTCAGAATGTTCTGCATGTAACACTTCTACCAAGTGTGGTTGCTCCTACAACTCTAGAAACAAAAATTATTCCCACTAACCTCTTTGTTGGGCTAGAAACATACTCCAATTCTAAAGCTCTACCTGCTGCTGACAAGTGCTCCCTCTCTGACCTCTGAGTTGTTGCAACACTCCATGAATCTTGCACTGTTGCACACCTCTCTGTGCCATCCTGCACTGGTGCAACACTCCTATGCCTCTCGCATTGTTATAGCCTGCTAGCTCTACACAGTCCTAGGACTCCTACACTGTAGCTCTCTTTGCCACTCCATCTCCATTTGTCTCTACCTAATCAGCCAGTCCTGCTACTCCTCATCAAGGCTCCTGTAGCAAAGTCGAATCAAAGAGGTTGGATACCTCAAGGATCCTAACCCTATTCCAGCCTACTTGAGACGATCACTCCACATCACCCCACCTCCTACATGGAGGTATGGATGCATGTGATCTCTCTGCCCACTTGGCTTGAAATTTCCCCCGACTGGAGGTCTCTTCATGAGTAGATGTCTCTACTCCATCTCCTCTCAGCTTCTCTAGTTGTGGCTACTACACAACCTCCTGAAGCTGCTTCACCATTCATGGCTCCTCCACAATTGTCTGAGACTTCTACTAGCACTGCATGTTGAGAGGTAATGTACTCTCCCTCTCAACCACCAAGTCTCCATCAGTTGCCTTGCTCCTCAAGTATTTTCATGCATCTTGAACCTCAAGAGCATATAGGTTCTTGACCTATGAACCAATCTGCTTCACCTGTCTAGTGATGATGTGTCTAAGGAAAACCTTTCCCTTACTGAAGACTACATCATAGCCTCAGTCTTCCATCATCGTGATCAACACCAAATTTCTCTTCAGTCCTGGTACATACTTGACATCGGTCAAGGTAATGCAAGTGCCATGCTCCCTATGAGAAATAACCATGCCTACACCTGAGACACTATTCTTTTCATCATTACCCGTCTCTATGAGTATCTGGAGATCTTTCTCCTCCAAAGCACTAAAAAAACTCTTGTCGCTATCCATGTGGAAAGAAGCTCCACTATCAAGAAACCAACCACTTCCCACCATGGATGAAACCATGCATGCGAACTGTGTGAAATCCAACTTGAACTGTGAGGCCAGTGCCTCACCTTCTGATCCTTCCACAGATCCCTTCTTAGATTTCCTCAGTGGAAAATTTGTAGCAAAATGGCCCACCTCATGACAACGAAAGCATCGCACTTTTGATTTTTCAAAATTCTTCCCACCATAAGAGGAAATGGATTTGGAATGAGAAACCTTCTCCTTCCTCCTCTTCGTCTTACTCACTAAGGCACAGTTTTCTTCATCCTCCATGGATGAAGAACCATCTCTGGTGCTTCTTCTCATCTCCTCCTACATCAAATCCGACCAAAGTTGTTCACAATCTGGAATTTTCTCTCTTCCATTAACTGAGTCTTGGTAACTATGCCAACCCTTAAGAAGTCCAATGAGTGCAAGACTCACCATGTCATCATCATTTGTCGCGATCCCTACACTTCCATGCTCATCCTTGCATGTGATGAGCTTGTTCAGATATGTAAATATCGTGTCACCCTTTTTACACTTGATGTTATGAAGCTTGTCTCTTAGTGCCAGCTTCCTCTGATCATTGCTATTCTGATATAGATCTTTCAATGCTTTTGACATTGAAAACGGTGTCTCCTTCCCATGGAGACTCGAGACTATGTGATTTCAAACTCCCTCCATAAGGATTCTCCTTGCTCTAGCCAGACATTTCTTCCATTTAGCCAATTTAGCAGCACCACTCAGCTTGGGGACTTCTTGATCAATGAAGTCCTTTAGATTGTTATCCTCTAGTACTGCTTCCATTTGATTCTAGGATATATAATTCGAACTACCATCAAGGGCATATTCAAGTCTTAAACCATTGAACGCAATAGGTGAAATAGAGATGTGATAAGAACTTGATTTCTATATTTAGGAATCACAAACTTCAAACTTCTCCCTTCTTGTATATTGTTCTTTGTTGATCACCTTTGATGTAATACCATGTAGAAATTCCCACTGTAAATCACCTGATAATGCAATATACTAAATAAAATACTTGATCCACTTCTACAAACAATTATGCGGAAGCTTAATCGAATTGAGCAAGATCAGTTTAACACATATAACTGATAAGAAGAAATCAATCACACATAACACAGAAGAAATAACCGAGGAAAGCCTCAGCCTAAAACCCCAATCTCTGTAATATCATAAAAGTGGAAATATATTTTAGATTACAAAAAGAATCAGCTCACAAGCTATCCTTCTCTCTTTGAAATCCCTCTACTACTCATAGACAGTCAAAGGCCTCTCTCAGATCTTCTCCTATGCCCTCCAAGCTTCCTATTTATTTGTGCAATTTTCCTTGGGGTCCAGTGTTGTCACTTGTGTGAATTGGCCTCTTCACACACTCACTAACCTCTGATCTAACTACACAATCCTTAAGGAGATAAATCCTTCTCCATGGATGAGCTTCCTTTATAGGAAAAATCCATCCAATTAATAGTACATTGTGCCTCCTTTGATCTCAACTGGGTCTCTATCTAGACTGACATGCATGAGTTATTCATGAGAGAATATTTAGTTATTTGAAGTGTAACAATTATATGCAAGCATGCATTAACTAACTAAACTCACATTAATTTCAACAAATTGTTTAAATCAATCTAACTGGACTTGACTCAGTTAGCTGAGCCAACTAATTTCAACTCAAATTAGAACTCATCCTTATCTCTTTAACTGATGGATAAGTTCCTCAATTAATATAGAAATTGTTGCATGTCCTCACATAGACTTTATGTTTGATTTTTCACAACTAATTTTTTTTTGTAAGGTTAGGTGTTCTTCATTCCAGATGAAAAAACAAAATTACAGCATACTAAAGTTTAGGTGGTGGGTATGCTCGTAGGAAACCAGACTGCCACTTTTCGGCCTTGAAACCTGACCAAAATTTGAAAATGTTTTGCTCCTTTTTTCTGTCATAACCATGTTTTTGTCTATTACTGACTAAGCCAATTACAGGAGCATGACTTAACAACCAGACACAGTTTTGTTTTATCAACATTCAAAACAAAAGAAAGGACTCAACTCAGCTAATCCTCGTCCGACGAGTTGATCGGGGCAGGTGTTGAGGCGCTGGTACCAGGCTTCAGCTGCTTCTGCTCCATGGCCCATTTTAGGTCCAGCAACATTTGTTCCATGTTCTTCAGCAATAGATGGTTTCTTGTGGCCTGGACTTGGATGGCTGCGATCTCTTTCAGGAGAGTATTCTTGATATTATCTGCTTCTTTTGCCAGCTAGCTTTTGAGATGCTCCTTTGCCTGCTTTCATTCCTCGTCCTCCTCTTCACGACGGCTTGATTCACCTCCATAGCCCAAGCAACCACATGTTTCATGACCCAGTAATGTTGAAGAATTTTATTGAATAGGAAATTTCTGCCTCTTGTGGTTCCTGCGTCCGGGATCAAATACTCCTAGTCTTCGCGGGGGATTTCTTTGTTATCACTGATATCCCGCAGCTCTCGCTCCCACCCATTGATTTGGGTGCGGATCTCCAGAGGAATCCCGACCATGTACGCGTTTATCGTGTGCATGGTCTTTTCAAAGTCAGGCTTCCTGCCCCTTTTTCTCGGATGGCGACTGGTGCCTTCTTCCTGGTTCTTTGCAGAATTAGCCTTCCTCGGCGCCATCTTGCCATGGACCTGGGACTTTGAAATTGTATGAGCTTTTCTACCTATCACAACAGAAAACCACAAGTCAGTGCTATTGAGATGAAATGCTATCATAATCCACTCACTGACCATCCCGGATTCAGCATGGCTGGTAGTATTCACCCTTAAAACAACACTCCCAGCAAAGCGGCCTAGGACCTACCTCCCTCTCTCATTATCCCAAGAAAATCTGTGCCAGACAGCATGGCAAAACGCAACAAACCAAGCCATCTGGTGAGGATAGCTTCTATGTTGAGAGCCACGGAAGAAATCCAGGGAACAGATATGGTCGGGGCTGCGGTACCCAGCTTGGAGCATGACAAGACCCAACAAAGCCCCCCTCGCCTCCCATCTCTCTAAATAGGAACCAGAACTATCGCCATGCAAGGCCTCCCCTGCTCTGGAGGGAAAGAGGAGATACGACCGAGTGCCGGGAAGGCCACTATCAATTCTACTACTGATATTCTGCTCACTGGGGCGGAACATTTCTAGTCAAACAAGGATAACATAATTGCTAGCTAACATAACATCTGAAGGGCGGGGATGATAGAAAAAATACCACCTTTTCTTGTCGGAGCCGGGGAAGGGGCCTGGTCATAGGATCGCGCTGTCACCTTTACGCTTTTTTTCATGGTTCTTACCCAACTGTATGAGCATTCCCTCTGCCTTCTCAGGCATATGGTTTTTATCTACCCGTTGTCCTACCAACGAGGCCTCCACTTGGCCATTTAATTTTCTGACTAATCGCTCGATATCCCTATCTCGGGATGCGGTGTGACTTGACTGACCTGCTTTATGCATCATTACTCCAATATTCTCCCGGTTGCTCCTGCCATAACCTTTCTGTACTTCTTTTGCCACCTGTCGTTCTCCCTCTATCAATTATCCCAACTTCCAAAGCTAACTCCAGATCCTTCCTTGATGATGTTTCCTGTCTCGCTTCTTCTCCATCCCTACAACCTGTCCTACCTTGCCCCATTATCTGCCCGATTCTATCATTCCTATAACTGTTCTCCTTTCCCACGGATGAGCTATCCATTCCCATCTACTATGATCTTTCCCCACAGCTACTGCGTGCCGCATGATCCTGGTCATTCACCTCAGGCCTGCCTTTACCACCCTTATCGACGTTAAGCAATTGTTGGAGGCGGTCTCTCTCCTCCGGGAGTAGTTGAGATAGACCTTCATTATTGATCTTTTTGCCTTGATTCTGACTGCCCCAGTTCGCGAGCCAGTCCACCGTTTGTTTCCAGAACGTCTAATGTGAGACAGAATTAGGTAGTCGATTGTGGGTAGGAGCTTCTCAATTTCTCCTACAAGCCATGTCGTTCTCCAGCTCTTGTTGATTTTGTCTATTGGTTGCTGCTGCTGTAGTTTCCTGACCATGTCTACCACCAACTTCGAGTCTCCCTCAAATTAGATTCTCTTGAAATTAGCCTATAGAGCAATTTCAAGGCCTCGTTTCAAGGCATGTAGTTTGGCTTCATTATTTGTGGCTTCCCCGCAGTCCATCGCGAAGGTTCGCAGGGTTTTTGTTGGCATTATGATTCTAGTTTGGCTCTATGGTACAGGTGTTGTACTTGATGGAAACTCACTCAAGTGGAAAAATTCTGTTCAGGTTCTCAAAATGATGGAAAATAAGAGGTTCACAGGTGCATCATTCAAAAGGTGCGGATCCACAGGTTCACCATCCAGGAAGTACTGACATACCCGCAGGTTATCTGTTCATAAGGTGCGGTCCCCCAGTTCACTCACTCTAATGCAGAGAAGCGTGCTCACGTGGGGTTTCTTATGTTTTTCCCTTGGTATTTAGCCTGTCGTTCATGATTCTATGGTTTTGGCCCGTGGTATAGGATCTAAATTATTTGAACCCCTGTTTGGATCCCTTGTATTTGTTTTCGATGGTTTTGTCCCATGATTTGAATAAGGGCTTGCCTATAAAAAGGAAAAGAAATCACTTGGCTAGATACTTGTGAAATTTGAATATCTTAAGATCTGAAATTTTGGGTGATTGGTCTTAAAACCTAGATCTAAATTAAGGAGAAAACTTGAGGCGAATCTATTGATAAGTCGTGATCTCTCGGGTGCATGATCAGATTTGTGGATCTGACTGTCTGTGGCACATTGGAAGACTGTTAATTTGGCCATAAGCATAGGTTCGCAGGTGATGCACGGCGTGAGTGCGAGGGTACGCAGCGCAGGAGAAGGCACAGTGTGAGGGTACGCAGCACAGCAGAAGGCGCAGTGCGAGGTACGCAGTGTAGAAGAAGACACAGTGCAGAGGTTCGCAGGGAAATTGAAGAACAAGTTGCGGAGGTACGCTGTCAGGCGGGCAATGCAGATATGGATATGAGTAGAGGTACGTAGGGCAGCAGAACGAGTGGTGTGGAGATACACAGAGCAGTAGACCGACCAGGTGCGGATCTGCGTAGTTTAGACACAGAAGAGTTGTGGGTATTTGCAGGCCACTATTGGTGAAGTTGCAGACCTATCTTGAAATATTTGTTGGCTGTTTTTTATCTATTGCTGCAGAGTTATGGGTTTAGATTTCTGGTAGTACTTTTTAGTTACAACATTCTGAGAAGTTGGGTGATTCATTGGTTGATTGTATAAGGAGATTGGGTAATTTGCATGTACTTGATGATTATTTGATCTTCTTGGATCTAGTTTGAAAATTAATGAAACATGGTCCTTAAAGAAGTAAAAGAGCAAAGGGGGTTGTAGCTCCCTTCCAGAGAGACTGGAAAACGAGAGTGAGAGTTGTAGCTCTCTGTAGGTTGCAGCCTGCATACTGGTAAAGGACTGCACCAGTACAAAATCCTTGTAAAAGAAGTTTCTAATTGAAAGAAGATAGATACATATTGCAGCAGCTGGTTTTCACCCACATTGGGTTTCCACCTTATATTTGGTGTTCTTTGGTGTGCCTATCTATTTTTCTTGTTCTTGTTCATTATTATATGGTAGTGACATACAAATTAATGATCAATATCTGAAGAATAAATTAAAGTATAAGTCTGGAAGGTATATTGAAAAGAATTTGATAATACTGATTCACCCCCCCTTTTAGTATTATTTCGAACAATTGGTATCAGAGCCAAGTTCTTCAGAAGAAGCTTGATCACTTGAAGAAAGATCTTTCATCATGAGCAACTATGAGAGGGAAGCATCAATCAGGCCACCAATTTTTGATGGGACAAACTTCGTTTATTGGAAGGTAAGAGTTACTTCCTATCTTCAATCTCTTGGTACAGAAGTCTGGGATATCAGAGATACAGGGTATACTTTACCATCAGCAACTCCTGCAGATCCGGCTGAGAAGAAGAAATATGAAACAAATGCAAAGGCAGTCAATACTCTATTAGGATGCCTATCTCAATCAGAATTTGTCAAGGTAATGCAGTTTATATCCACAAAAGAGATATGGGACAAGATTGTTCTGAGCTATGAAGGAGATGATCAGGTAAAACGAGCAAAACTTCAAACCCTCAGGATTCAGTATGAAAATCTCAGAATGTATAATGATGAAAGGGCGGCTAACTATTTTCTTCGTGTAGATGAGATTGTTAATTGTATGAAAAATTTGGGTGAAGAAATAAAAGAGGTTGTTGTGGTTGAAAAAGTTCTAAGATATTTGTCCCCTAGGTCAGAATCTAAAGTTTTTGTAATAGAAGAAAAAGAGAATCTACAAAGCCTTAAAATGTCACAGCTGCACGGAATTCTAACTGCTTATGAAATGAGGAAAGGAGGTCCATCAGACAGGAGAGAAGCTGCCTTCAAGGTTTCAGGCAAAGGAGAGTACTATGAGTTAGGACATGTGTCAAGAGAAGAAGAAGAATCAAATTTTGTCAAAAATCTTCAACGAGGTACTGGTCGTTTCCGAGGTAAGTTACCTTTCAAATGCTTTGCTTGTGGAAGAGTCGGTCACTATGCTGCCAAATGTCCTCACAAGGATAAGATTGACAAAGGGAAGGAACCTGTTAGATGGAACAAGAAACAGAATGCAACTAAGAAAAGTTACTACACTCATGAAGACAGTGATGGCCTATCAAATAGTGACGAAGATGAACGAGGTAATGATTATAAACTTTTAATGGCCTTTTAAGATGATGATTACATGGACGCTATAGATGTAGATGGTTTTTATGAAGAGATTTCTCGACTCAAAATATTTTTAGAAGAAAAAGATATGATCACTGATACTCTGCAATTCCAACTTGATGAAAAAGAAAAATCTCTTGAGAAGTTAGAATGTGAAATTGTTGGCCTTAGAAAAGAAATTGAGAAAACAAAGGCTCTTAATCTTAAATTTGTTAAAGGATCTGAAACTCTGGACGAGATTATCAATGTACATCATTCTCCACTAATCAAGATAGGTCTGGGTTATAATGGAGAAACATTTCAAGCATCCACCTCAAAGAGTTATCTTGATGCAGCAAGGAGGAATGAGCAAAAACCCAATGGAGATCACTAGGTAAGGCAGGGACGAATTACATCAAGAACAAACATAGACTACCAGGTAATCCAAGGGCAATCCATCTTAAGGGTGAACAAAAGCTACAACCAGCCACAAGTAAAATATTCTCAATTTGCTTCAATAATGGATGACAATAGAAATTACAATCATTTGGCTGGTAGATTTGATAATCGCAGAAGTTTCTTCAATGGCCAATGTTTCTCTTGCCATAACTTTGGTCACAAAGTAGCTCAATGTGTTGATTATAAGACAATCATGACTAGAGAAGCTCAAAAACAAAGAAGTATGATTGGGATTACAAAAAGGACCTATAACAACTTTTCTGCCCTTGAAAATGAAATTGAATGTTCTATTTGTAATAACTTCGGCCATGAAGATTCTGAATGCAGGAGCAGGTTTCGGCAGACAAAGGAACAAGCCTCAAGCACCAGAACATGGAGAATAAAGGAACCACACACAGAAAGATGTGGGATAGCATTTTATGCAGAAGGACAAGAAAATCTATGGTACATCAATAGCGGATGTTCGAAGCATATGACAGGTGATAAAGAAAAACTTGAATCATATACTGATTTAGAAAAGGGAAAGAAATTTTCTTTTGGAAATGATACCCTGCAGCCATAAAAGGAAAAGGCATTGCTCAGTTGAAAGAAAAGGTCAAAGCTGGAAATGTTTTGTATGTTGATGGCTTGAAGCATAATCTACTAAGTGTCAGTGAGATGTGCGATCAAGGAACAGAGGTAATATTTCGATCAAATGGATGTAGTGTTTGTGATCTTGATACAGGAAAAACAATGATCAAAGGTAGAAGAACTCCAAATAATCTATACATATTTGAAGAAGGAAAACAACAATGCTATTTGAGCAAAGATGATGAACATTGGTTATGGCACTGGAGGTTGGGGCATCTAAGCTTTTCACAAATAAGGAAAGCATGCAAATACCAGGCAGTTCGTGGTCTTCCAGATATCAAAATTCCAGACAACACCATATGCAAATCATGTCAGTTTGGTAAGCAAACCAGAACTAACTTCCCTGAGAAGGAAGGATCAGCTAGCAGGCCTCTTGAACTAGTCCATACAGATGTATGTGGTCCATTTAGGACAAGGTCACCTCGAGAAGAAGAATACTTTATATTATTCATTGACGACTTCTCCAGGATGTTTTGGTTGGGACTTATGAAACACAAGGACGAAGCATTCAAAAAATTCAAATTTTTCAAAGCCTTGGCTGAAAACGAATTAGATCACAAAATTAAGTGCCTCAGGTCTGACAGAGGCGGGGAGTTTACCTCAAATGAATTTTTCGATTTCTGTGAAGAACATGGAATAAGAAGGGAATTCTCTACAGCTAGGACTCCTCAGCAAAATGGAGTGGTGGAAAGGATGAACAGAACAGTCCAACAAATGGCTCGTGCTATGCTTGATGAGTCTAGGACTCCTGCAACCTTCTGGGGTGAAGCTACTTTTGCTACGGTTGTTATTCTCAACAAAACAAATGTCCAAGTGAACAGCACTCAAACTCCTCATGAGCTCTGGTATGGTGAGACTCCTTCGGTAAAGCATTTCAAAATTTTTGGAAGCAAATGCTATATTAAGAATAATGATGAACAACTTGGAAAACTTGAACCTAGAGAAGATGAAGGCATTCTCCTTGGTTATTCTCCCCACAGCAAAGCATATAAGTGTTACAATAAAAGACTTGGAAGAATTGTTGACAACATTGATGTAGTGGTTGATGAAAAAGGATACATTCCTAGGAAAGTAAATTATGAAAATATCGAAGAAGATGAAGACTACTCTCCAAATCAGATTGATGATGAAGAAGAACCTCAAGAGGCACTAGAGGAACAGATAAGGATAGAAGAGAAGACTCCACCCAGGTACGTTCAGAAGAATCATCCAGAATCTCAGATTTTCGGGCAGAAAGAGGCAGGTGTACAAACAAGAAGAACAATTGCAGAAGCCTCAAGCTATTTGGCATTACTCTCCTCCACTGAACCAAAAAATGTAAGAGAGGCATGGAAAGATGAATTCTGGGTCAAGGAAATGGATGAAGAACTTGAGCAGATCGAAAAGAAAAACACTTGGGAGTTGGTTCCTAGACCAAAAGATAAGAATGTCATAGGGACAAAATGGATCTTCAAAAATAAGTTGAATGAAAATGGGGAAGTAATTAGAAACAAGGACAAACTTGTTTGTAAAGGGTATGCTCAACAAGAAGGAATAGACTTTGAAGAAACTTTTGCTCCTGTTGCTAGACTTGAGGCCATCCGAATGTTCCTTGCTCTCTCAAGCTTTCAGAAGTTCAAAGTATTTCAAATGGACGTAAAATCAGCCTTTTTGAATGGAGACTTAGAAGAAGAAGTGTACATTGAGCAACCAGATGATTTCATCCTTGGGAATGATCCAAATCTTGTATGCAGACTAAAAAAGGCTCTCTATGGTCTTAAACAGGCTCCAAGGGCTTGGTACTACCGCTTGGACAAATATCTTCATCAACAAGGTTTTTCAAAGGGATAAGCAGATAGCAATCTTTATATAAAAATTGAAAATGACAAATTACTAATACTTGTTGTGTATGTAGATGATATTATCTTTGGCAGCAATGAAGAAGCTATGAGTCAAAGCTTTGCCTTGGTGATGCAGAAAAAAATCGAAATGTCTTTGCTTAGAGAATTGACATATTTTCTTGGACTGCAAATCCAACAAAATGAAGGCGAGATCTTCTTGTCTCAAACTAAGTATCTCAAGCATATTTTGAAGAAATATGGCATGGAAGATGCAAAACCAGTATGTACCCCCATGGTCACAGGATGTAGCCTCAGTGAAAATGATGAATCAATAGCAGTGCATCAACCAACCTACAGATCTATGATTGGAAGTCTTCACAGGTACCCGACCAGACATCATGCATGCAGTGGGAATAGTTCGAAGATTTCAAGCAAATCCAAAGGAAACTCATCTTCAGGCAGTGAAGAGAATTTTCAAGTACCTTCAAGGAAGTCAAAACTATGGTTTATGGTATCCTAGAGATACATATATCACACTTCATGCTTATACAGATGCAGATTGGGCCGGAAGCGTGGATGACAGGAAGAGCACAAGTGGTGGTGCATTCTTTATGGGTTCCAGATTAGTATCTTGGTTCAGCAAGAAACAGAGTTCGATTGCTTTATCTGCTGCATCTTGCTGCACTCAACTCCTTTGGATGATGCAGACCTTGCAGGATTTTCAGATCACTTGTACTCCACCTATCTCTATCTTATGTGATAATACAAGTGCAATCAGCATTTCCAAGAACCCAGTCATGCATTCAAAGACCAAGCACATATCGATCAAGTATCACTTTCTCAGGGAACAATTGCTTGAACAAGAGGTCAAGTTGGAGTATGTTCCTTCTAAGGAACAAGTTGCTGATATACTCACCAAACCATTGCCAAGGGAGACATTTGAATACCTCAGGAAAAAGCTAGGGGTTGTTGATGCATCATCCTGTTGTTTAATCTCATCTGTTTCAGAGATTGTTGGTTGTACGCAAGTTTCATATGGGGTATACGCGTACATTTTCTGGGTTGCAGATTGGTCGAAGATCGAATGGCACAGGTTCAGGGGGAGCATATAATGCATTGTTGGCATTATGGTAGAAGATCTTGGAGGAATTATAGAAGGAGATCATGGATGTTGATTTGAATAAGTGCTGCAATATGTCTCTCTCTTTCATGGTCAATTATGGTGTTTTGGTGGATTATGGTTCTTCTTGAAGAAATTTCTTTCCTTTTGCAGATCTGGTTTATAGTCAGGAGGAGCATGTTCTCAGGGGGAGCATAACCCTTTGCCCTTGATGTCAAAGGGGGAGAATGACGTTGAGGATCTTGAGGTTGCCATCAAGTCCAAAGGGGGAGATTGTTGGCATTATGATTCTGGTTTGGCTCTATGGTACAGGTGTTGTACTTGATGTCAACTCACTCAAGTGGCAAAATTCTATTCAGGTTCTCAAAATGATGGAAAATAAGAGGTCCGCAGGTGCATCGTTCAAAAGGTGCGGACCCGCAGGTTCGCCGTCTAGGAAGTGCGGACATACCCGCAGCTTATCCGTTCATAAGGTGCGGTCCCCCAGTTCACTCACTCCAATGTAGAGAAGCGCGCTCACATGGGGTTTCTTATGTTTGGTCCTTGGTATTTAGCCCGTCGTTCATGATCCTATGGTTTTGGACCGTGGTATAGGATCTAGATTATTTGAACCCCTGTTTGTTGGCATTATGATACATATTTTGTACTTGATGGCAACCCACTCATCTCAGATGATAAATTATAGTGCAGAAAAGTTCACACACTTTTATGCAGAGAAACGTTTATTTCATGTAGAGAAAAGTTCACGCACTTTTATGCAGATAAAAGTTTCTTTCATGTAGAGAAAATTTCACGCACTTTTATGCAGAGAAAAGTTTATTTCATGTAGAGAAACGTTCACGCACTTTTATGCATAGAAACGTTTATTTCATGTAGAGAAACGTTCATGCACTTTTATGTAGAGAAAAGTTTATTTCATGTAGAGAAAAGTTCATGCACTTTCATGCAGAGAAAAGTTCCTTTCATGAAGAGAAAAGTTCACGCACTTTCATGGTTGGGTCATGGTATTAGTCTGATAATTTTTGATGCTATGGTTTTGGTCCATGGTATTGCATCCAAAAGTGTTGATCTCACGCACTTTCATGGTCGGTTCATGGTATTAGTCCGATAGTTTTTGATCCTATGGTTTTGGTCTGTGGTATTGCATCCAAAAGTGTTGATCTCACACACTTTCATGGTTGGTTCATGGTATTAGTCCGACAGTTTTTGATCCTATGGTTTTGGTCCGTGGTATTGCATCCAAAAGTGTTGATCCCAAGTATTGGGTCCGTGGTATTGTGCTATTATGGTTTTGGACCGTGGTATTGTGAAAGGCCTAAGACTATATAAGAGGAAGAAGATCATTTGGCAAGGCATCATCGAATGAATTGAATATCTAATAAGTGCTACATCTGAAATATTTGTGATTGGGTTATGGTGCCGATCTGGATTTGAATGAAGGAGGAACCTTAGCGCATAAAGAAGGATAAGTTCTATTGATGGGTCATAATCTTTATGCTTGAATAACAGTATCTTTGTATGATTTTGATCTGTTATATGAGGCGCATGCTTGATCTATAAATCTGACAATCTGGGTTAATTAGTGTCTGAATATTTGAAAGAAGGAATTATCCTTTATAGATCTACATGCAGGTTTCAAGTTGTTGAAGTAGTGTATATCTTTAAATTATGATCTAGCTGCCTCTGTCTATTGTTGCCGTATTCTGGGTTCAGAATTTGGTGTGTGGTTACTGTGTTCTGGGTACAACTGTCAGAGAAGTGTTTACTTGATTCAGTGCTAATTGGGAAAAGGAGATTGTTTGATGCAGATATACTTGATGAATGATTGATGTTCATGGATCCAGTCTAAAAATTTATGAAAAGTGGTCCTTGAAAGAAAAGAAGTAGGGGGTTGTAACTCCCTTCCAGGAGAGAGAGTTGTAGCTCTCTGCAGGTTTCAGCCTGCGTACTGGTAAAGGACTACACCAGTAAAAAATCATTGTAAAAGGAGTTTCTAATTGAAAGAATATAGAGACATATTGCAGCAGGTGGTTTTCACCTACATTGGGTTTCCACCTTATATCTGGTGTTCTTTGGTGTGACTATCTGTTTTTCTTGTTCATGCTCATTATTTTATGGTACTGACATACAATAATTCAAATTATAAATATATTGAAAAAGAATTAGATAATACTGATTCACCCCCCCCCCCCCCCCTCTCAGTATTATTTCCAACAATTGGTATCAGAGCAGGTCCTTCTGAAGGAGCTTGATTTCTTGAAGGAAGATCTATCATCATGAGAAACTACGAGAGGGAAGCATCAATCAGGCCACCGATTTTTGATGGGACAAACTTCGTGTATTGGAAGGTAAGAGTTATTGCATATCTTCAATCTTTGGGTACAGAAGTCTGGGACATCGTAGAAATAGGGTATACTTTTCCATCAATACTCCTACAGATCCAGCTGAGAAGAAGAAATATGAAACAAATGCAAAGGCAGTCAATACTCTTCTAGGATGTCTATCTCAATCAGAATTTGTGAAAGTTATGCAGTATAAATCCGCAAAAGAAATATGGGACAAGATTGTTCTGAGCTATGAAGGAGATGATCAGGTAAAACGTGCAAAACTTCAAACCCTCGGGATTCAATATGAAAATCTCAAGATGTATAATGATGAAAGTGTGGCTAACTATTTTCTTCGTGTGGATGAGATTGTTAATTGTATGAAAAATTTGGGTGAAGGAATAAAAGAGGCTGTTGTGGTTGAAAAAGTTCTAAGATCTTTGTCCCCTAGGTTTGAATCTAAAGTTTCTGCTATAGAAGAAAAGGAGAATCTACAACATCTTAAAATGTCACAACTACATGGAATTCTAACTGCTTATGAAATCATAAAAGGAGGTCCATCTGACAGGAAAGAAGATGCCTTCAAGGCTTCAGGTAAAGGAGAGTACTATGAATCAGGACATGGGTCAGAAGAAGAAGAAGAATCAAATTTTGTCAGAAATCTTCAACGGGGTGTTGGATGATTCAGAGGTAAGTTACCCTTCAAATGCTTTGCTTGTGGAAGAGTAGGTCACTATGCTGCCAAATGTCCTCATAAGGATAAGATCGACAAGGGAAAGGAACCTATTAGATGGAACAAGAAACAGAATGCAAATAAGAAAAGCTACTAAACTCATGAAGACAGTGATGGTCTATCAAATAGTGATGAAGATGAACGAGGTAATGACTATAAACTTTTAATGGCCTTTGAAGATGATGATTACATGGATGCTATAGATGTGGATAGTTTTTATGAAGAGATTTCTAGACTCAAGACATGTATAGAAGAAAAGAATGTGATCATTGATACTCTACAATTTCAAATTGATGAAAAAGAAAAATTTCTTGAAAAGTTAGAATGTGAAATTGTTGGCCTTAGAAAAGAAATTGAGAAAACAAAGACTATTAATCTTAAGTTTGTCAAAGGATCTGAAACTCTGGATGATATCATCAATGTACAACGTTCTCCGCTAAACAAGACAGGTATGGGGTGTAATGGAGAAACATCTCAAGCATCCACCTCAAAGAGTTATCTTGATGCAGCAAGAAGGAATGAGCAAAAGCACAATGGAGATAACCAGGTAAAGCAGGGACGAATTACATCAAGAACTAACAAAGACTACCAGGTAAACCAGAGGCAATCTATCTTAAGGGTGAACAAAAGCTACAACCAGCCACAACTAAAATCTTCTCAATTTGCTTCAAGAATGGATGACAATAAGAATTACAATCATTTGGGCGGTAGATTTGATAACCGCAGAAGTTTCTTCAATGGCCAATGTTTCTCTTGCCATAACTTTGGTCACAAAGCAGTTCAATGTGTTGCATATAAAACAATCATGACTAGAGAAGCTCAAAAACAAAGAAGTATGACTGGGATTACAAAAAGGACCTATAACAACTTTTCGGCTCTTGAAAATGAAATTGAATGTTCTATTTGTAATAACTTCGGTCATGAAGATTCTGAATGCAGGAGCAGATTTCAGCAGAAAATGGAACAAGCCTCAAGCACCAGAACATGGAGAATAAAGGAACCATAATCAGAAAGATGTGGGATAGCCTTTTATGCAGAGGGACAGGAAAATCTATGGTACATCGACAGTGGATGTTCGAAGCATATGACAGGTGATAAAGAAAAACTTGAATCATATTCTGCTTTAGAAAAGGGAAATAAAGTTTCTTTTGGAAATGATACTCCAGCAGCTATAAAAGGAAAAGGCACAGCTCAGTTAAAAGAAAAGGTCAAAGCTGGAAATGTTTTGTATGTTGATGGCTTGAAGCATAACCTTCTGAGTGTCAGTCAGATGTGCGATCAAGGAACCGAGGTAATATTTCGATCAAATGGATGTAGCGTTTGTGATCTTGATACAGGGAAAACAGTGATCAAAGGTAGAAGAACTCCAAATAATCTATACATATTTGAAGAAGGACAACAACAATGCTATTTGAGCAAGGATGATGAACATTGGTTATGGAACCGGAGGTTGGGGCATCTAAGCTTTTCACAAATAAGGAAGGCATGCAAATATCAGGCAGTTCGTGGTCTTCCAGATATCAAAATTCCAGACAACACTATATGCAAATCATGTCAGTTTTGTAAGCAAACTAGAACCAACTTCTCGGAGAAGGAAGGATCAGCCAGCAGGCCTCTTGAACTAGTCCATACAGATGTATGTGGTCCTTTCAGGACGAGGTCACCTTGAGGAGAAGAATACTTGATATTATTCATTGACGATTTCTCCAGGTTTGTTTGGTTAGGACTTTTGAAGCACAAAGACGAAGCATTCGAAAAATTCAAATCCTTCAAAGCCTTGGTTGAAAATGAATCAGGTTACAAAATTAAGTGCCTCAGGTCCTACAGAGGTGGGGAGTTTACCTCAAATGAATTTTTCGATTTCTGTGAAGAACATGGGATAAGAAGGGAATTCTCTACAGCTAGAACTCCTCAGCAAAATGGAGTGGTGGAAAGGATGAATAGAACAGTCCAACAATGGCCCGTGCTATGCTTGATGAGTCCGGAACTCCCGCAACTTTTTGGGGTGAAGCTGCATATGTTGCGGTTGTTATTCTCAATAAAACAAATGTCCGAGTGAACAACACTCAAACTCCTCATGAACTCTGGTATGGTGAGACTCCTTCGGTAAAACACTTCAAAGTCTTTGGGAGAAAATGCTATATTAAGAATACTGATGAGCAACTTGGCAAACTTGGACCTAGAGCAGATGAAGGCATTCTTCTTGGTTATTATCCACACAGCAAAGCATATAAGTGCTACAATAAAAGACTTGGAAGAATTGTTGACAACATTGATGTAGTGGTTGATGAAAAAGGATACATTCCTAGGCAAGTAAATCATGAAAATATCGAAGAGGATGAAGACTACCCTCAAAGACAGAATGATGAAAAAGAAGAACCTCAAGAAGCACCAGAGGAACAGATAAGGGTAGAAGAGAAGACTCCATCCAGGTACGTTCAGAATAATCATCCAGAATCTCAGATTTTGGGGCAAAAAGAAGCAGGTGTACAAACAAGAAGAACAATTGCAGAAGCTTCAAGCTATTTGGCATTACTCTCATCCACTGAACCACAAAATGTAAAAGAGGTATGCAAAGATGAATGTTGGGTCAAAGCAATGGATGAAGAACTTGAGCAGATAAAAAAGAACAACACTTGGGAGTTGGTTCCTAGACCAAAGGATAAGAATGTTATAGGGACAAAATGGGTCTTCAAAAGTAAGTTGAATGAAAATGGGGAAGTAATTAGAAACAAGGCCAGACTTGTTTGTAAAGGGTATGCGTAGCAAGAAGGAATAGATTTTGAAGAAACTTTTGCTCCTGTTGCAAGACTTGAGGCCATCCAAAAGTTCCTTGCTCTCTCAAGCTTTCAAAAGTTCAAAGTATTTCAAATGGACGTGAAATCAGCCTTTCTAAATGGAGACTTAGAAGAAGAAGTATACATTGAGCAGCTAGATGGTTTCATTCTTGGAAATGATCCAAATCTTGTATGCAGATTGAAAAAGGCTCTCTATGGTCTTAAACAAGCTCCAAGGTTTTGGTACTATCGTTTGGACAAATATCTTCATCAACAAGGTTTTTCAAAAGGATCAGCAGATAGCAATCTTTATATAAAAATTGAAAATGACAAATTGCTAATACTTGTTGTGTATGTAGATGACATTATCTTTGGCAGCAATGAAGAATCTATGAGTCAAAGCTTTGCCTTAGTGATGCAGAAAGAATTCGAAATGTCCTTGCTTGGAGAATTGACATATTTTCTTGGTTTGCAAATCCAACAAAATGAAGGAGGGATCTTCTTGTCTCAAACCAAGTATCTCAAGCAGATTTTGAAGAAATATGGTATGGAAGAAGCAAAACTAGTATGTACACCCATGGTCACAGGATGTAACCTCAGTGCAAATGATGAATCAGCAGCAGTGCATCAACCAACTTACAGATCTATGATTGGAATTCTACTTTATTTGACAGGTACCCGACCGGACATCATGCATGCAGTGGGAATAGTTGGAAGATTTCAGGAAAATCCAAAGGAAACTCATCTTCAGGCAGTGAAGAGAATCTTCAAATATCTTCAAGGGACTCAAAACTATGGCTTATGGTATCCTAGAGATACAGATCTCACACTTCATGCTTATACAGATGTAGATTGGGCCGGAAGCATGGATGACAGGAAGAGCACAAGTGGTGGTGCATTCTTTATGGGTTCCCGATTAGTATCTTGGTTCAGCAAGAAACAGAGTTCAATTGCTTTGTCTACAGCTGAAGTGGAATATGTGGTTGCTGCATCTTGCTGCACTCAACTCCTTTGGATGATGCAGACCTTGCAAGATTTTCAAATCACTTGTACACCACCTATCTCCATCTTATGTGATAATACAAGTGCAATCAGCATTTCAAAGAACCCAGTCATGCATTCAAAGACCAAGCACATACCAATCAAATATCACTTTCTCCGAGAACAAGTGCTTGAACAAAAGGTCAAGTTGGAGTATGTTCCTTCTAAGGAACAAGTTGCTGATATACTCACCAAACCATTGCCCAGGGAGACCTTTGAATACCTCAGGCAAAACCTGGGGGTTGTTGATGCATCATCTTGTTGTTGACTCTCTTCTGATTGTTGGTTGTACGCAAGGTTCATCTGGGGTATATGCGTACATTTGTTGAGTTGTGGATTGGTCAAAGATCGAATGGCACAAGTTCAGGGGGAGCATATAATGCATTGTTGGCATTATGGAGGAAGGACATAAGGAATATTGTTGCAATATGTCTCTATCTCTTTCATGGTCATTTATGGTGATTATCAGATGCTGCTCCTATCAGTTATTGACCTTGCTTATAGTCAGGGGGAGCATGAACAGCACACTTTAGTAGAGTAGAGACTTCAGCATGTAATCAGAGGAAGCATGGACAGAGTGGTACACCTTGGCATATACAAAGGGGGAGCTCTTTCAGATATGTCAGCAAATACTCAGGGGGAGTATGGGCAGCAAAATGTTTCTCTAGGAAAGAGATTATCTTGGTTTGCCCTTTGCCCTTGATGTCAAAGCGGGAGAGTGATTGGTTTTTCTTGCCATCAAGTCCAAAGGGGGAGATTGTTGGCATTATGATACATATGTTGTACTTGATGGCAACCCACTCATCTCAGATGATAAATTATAGTGCAGAAAAGTTCACGCACTTTTATGCAGAGAAAAGTTTATTTCATGTAGAGAAAAGTTCATGCACTTTTATGCAGATAAAAGTTTCTTTCATGTAGAGAAATGTTCACGCACTTTTATGCAGAGAAAAGTTTATTTCATGTAGATAAAAGTTCACGCACTTTTATGCAGAGAAAATTTTATTTCATATAGAGAAAATTTCACGCACTTTTATGTAGAGAAAAGTTTATTTCATGTAGAGAAAAGTTCACGAACTTTCATGCAGAGAAAAGTTCCTTTCATGAAGAGAAAAGTTCACGCACTTTCATGGTTGGCTCATGGTATTAGTCCGACAGTTTTTGATGCTATGGTTTTGGTCCATGGTATTGCATCCAAAAGTGTTGATATCACGCACTTTCATGGTTGGTTCATGGTATTAGTCCAATAGGTTTTGATCATATGGTTTTGGTCCGTGGTATTGCATCCAAAAGTGTTGATCTCACGCACTTTCATGGTTGGTTCATGGTATTAGTCCTACAGTTTTTGGTCCTATGGTTTTGGTCCGTGGTATTGCATCCAAAAGTGTTGATCCCAAGTATTGGGTCCGTGGTATTGTGTTATTATGGTTTTGGACCATGGTATTGTGAAAGGCCTAAGACTATATAAGAGGAAGAAGATCATTTGGCAAGGCATCATCGAATGAATTGAATATCTAATAAGTGCTAGATCTGAAATATTTGTGATTGGGTTATGGTGTAGATCTAGATCTGAATGAAGGAGGAACCTTAGCGCATAAAGAAGGATAGGTTCTATTGATGGGTCATAATCTTTATGCTTGAATAATAGTATCTTTGTATGATTTTGATCTGTTATATGAGGCGCATGCTTGATCTATAAATCTGACAATCTGGGTTAATTAGTGTCTGAATATTTGAAAGAAGGAATTATCCTTTATAGATCTGCACGCAGGTTTCAAGTTGTTGAAGTAGTGTATATCTTTAAATTATGATCTAGCTGCCTCTGTCTATTGCTGCGGTATTCTGGGTTCAGAATTTGGTGTGTGGTTACTGTGTTCTGGGTACAGCTGTCAGAGAAGTGTTTACTTGATTCAGTGCTAATTGGGAAAAGGAGATTGTTTGATGCAGATATACTTGATGATTGATTGATGTTCATGGATCCAGTCTGAAAATTTATGAAAAGTGGTCCTTGAAAGGAAAGAAGTAGGGGGTTGTAACTCCCTTCCAGGAGAGAGAGTTGTAGCTCTCTGTAGGTTGCAGCCTGCGTACTGGTAAAGGACTGCACCAGTACAAAATCATTGTAAAAGGAGTTTCTAATTGAAAGAATATAGAGACATATTGCAGCAGGTTGTTTTCACCCACATTGGGTTTCCACCTTATATCTGGTGTTCTTTGGTGTGACTATCTGTTTTTCTTGTTCATGCTCATTATTTTATGGTACTGACATACAATAATTCAAAGTATAAATATATTGAAAAAGAATTAGATAATATTGATTCACCCCCCCCCTCTCAGTATTATTTCCAACACTGTTTGGATCCCTTGTATTGGTTTTCAATGGTTTTGTCTCATGGTTTGAATAAGGGCTTGACTATAAAAAGGAAAAGAAATCACTTGGCTATATACTTGTGAAATTTGAATATCTTAGGATCTGAAATTTTGGGTGATTGGTCTTAAAAGCTAGATCTAAATCAAGGAGAAAACTTAAGGTGAATCTATTGATAAGTCGTGATCTCTCTCGCACATGATCAGATCTGTGGATATGACTGTCTGTGGCACATTGGAATACTGTTAATTTGGCCCTAATCAGAGGTTCGCAGGCGATCGACGGCGTGAGTGCGAGGGTATGCAGTGCAGGAGAAGGCGCAGTGCGAGGGTATGTAGCGCAGCCGAAGGCGCAGTGCGAGGTACGCAGTGTAGAAGAAGACACAGTGCGGAGGTTCACAGGGAAACAGAAGAACAAGTTGCAAAGGTACGCTATCAGGCGGGCAGTGCAGATGCGGATCTGAGCAGAGGTACACAGGGCAGCAGGACGAGTGGTGCGGAGATACGCAGAGCAGTAGACCGACTAGGTGCGGATCTGTGCAGTTTAGACACAAAAGAGCTGCAGGTATTCGCAGGACACTATTGGTGAAGTTGCGGACCTGTCTTGAAACATTTGTTGGCTATCTTTTATCTATTGCTGCAGAGTTCTGGGTTTAGATTTCTGGTAGTACTTTTCTGTTTACAACATTCTGAGAAGTAGGGTGATTCATTGGTTGATTGTATAAGGAGATTGGGTAATTTGCATGTACTTGATGATTATTTGATCTTCTTGGATCCAGTTTGAAAATTAATGAAACGTTGTCCTTAAAGAAGTAAAAGAGCAAAGGGGGTTGTAGCTCCCTTCCAGGAGAGACTGGAAAACGAGAGAGGGAGTTGTAGCTCACTGCAGGTTGTAGCCTACGTATTGGTAAAGGACTGCACCAATACAAAATCCTTGTAAAAGAAGTTTCTAATTGAAAGAAGATAGAGACATATTGCAGCAGGTGGTTTTCACCCACATTGGGTTTCCAACTTATATCTGGTGTTCTTTGGTGTGCCTATCTATTTTTCTTGTTCTTGTTCATTATTATATGGCACTGACATACAAATTAATGATCAATATATGAAGAATAAATTAAAGTATAAATCTGGAAAGTATATTGAAAAGAATTTGATAATACTGATTCACCCCCCCTCTTAGTATTATTTCCAACGATTTTGCCCCCAGCATCTCTAAAGACTCCCCCAATACCAGCCTCTCCTGGGTCATGTTTTGCGGCGCCATCAAAATTAAGCTTTATGAATCCCTGCGGGGGATGGTGATACTAGTTGCTTTCAACCACTTCCCTGATCTGGTCTTTTCTTTTGACACCCCCATTTAACATACTCTGGTTTACCTCAAGTCTTTTCAGGATTGCCTCCTCCATTTGTGACGCCTGCCAGTCTTCGTCCTTCCAGCTTTCCATTAGGATTGTTTCACGTATGTTCCTGGTGGTTTGTTCCCATATGGCTGTTGGGGTTTTGGATTCCACTTTGAAGATTGCCCCGTTCCGTGCTTTCCAGATGTTCCAGAGCAGGAACCCAGCAGAAAGGAGCCATGCACAGTTGACCACCAGATTTTGGTAAGGTTTTCTCGGCTAGTTTGCTATGGTGTTTACAATGTTCCGATGATTTCTGTGGCGGTGCTCAAACAATCTGAAGTGACTGTCCCACAGGGAATTGCTGACTGTGCATCGGTTCATCAAATGTTCCATAGTCTCCTCTTGGGAATTACAGAGTGCGCAGCGGGATGGACCTTGGTGCCCCTTCCTCTGCATCTGGTCCCAAGTAAGCGCTCTGTCGTGGAGTAAAGTCCAAACAAAGAATGATACTTTCGGACAGTGGTTGATTTTCCATAGGTTCTTCCATTGTTTTGTTTTCGGCTATTGATTTTGATTGACTTTTTGGTAGTAGGCTTCTGCTATTGAGAAATTACCTTGAATTCGTTTACCCCATCTGAGAATGTCGGACCCTATTTTCCTTGCTACTTTACAAGATGCCATCTCTATGTAGTACTCGTTCCATCTGTCAGTTTCTAGGGCCCCTTCCCAATGCTATTTCTGTTTCCAATTGCGCCAATATCCTTCTTCATATGATTTCCAGAAATTGCCAACGGTTGTTGCCTCAGCCTAGGACATGAAAGCATGGATGTCATGGAGGTTGTCCTTATGGATGAGTCTTTCGCGTTGCTGCCATGATTCCTCCCAGAACCTGGTTTTGTCCCCTACTCTTTTTTTCCTAAAACTGTGATTCCTTATCAGGTCTTTGTTGTCCCTTGCCAGGTTCCAGATTGCTAAACCTCTAATCTTCGTCTCACTTCTCAGTCTTCCTTCGGTTTCCCCTGCCACATCGCATTTTCTTTCCCATATCACCTTCCATAGGTCAAGGCCACCCTGAGTCCACCTCCACCAGAGCTTTGCACCCATGACTTGGTTGAGGATGAAGGGGTCTCGAAGCCCTAAACCGCCATCTTTGGGGAGCTGACTTAGCCACTCCCATGAAATTAAGGCCCACTTTATGGACTTTCTGGTGCCCTGCCAGAGGAATTTCTTGAACATAGCGACCAACTTTTGGCTTGCTGTCTTTGGGATAGCTTGGCACGAGATCTAGTAAATTGGCATAGCCTGCAGAACAGCTTTCAGAAGGATTAGCCGGCTTGGGGAATTCAGCGAGTGGATGGCCCAGTTTTCCATCTTATTTCAGATTTTTTTAATTAGAAGTTCCCAGTTGGCTGTCCTGTATTGATGCTGATGCAACATAATGCCCAGGTATTGTGCCAGGAAGGTTCTGATGTTGAAGCCTAGAGTGCGCGCTAAGAATCTTTGGGCAGCCTGTAGGGTGTTGAAAAAAACACTTCTGATTTGTCCTTATTAATCTCCGTTCCAGAAGCTTTAATGAATTCAGATAAAGTTTTGATGACTCCTTGGGCCTCTTTCAGCGTGGCTTGACCATATAGCATCACATCGTCTACGAATTGCTGGTGCGAAACTGGGATATCATTCCCGCAGATTCGAAGTCCCTTTAGCTGATCCCTGGAGACTTGAGCCTTAACCAACCGACCCAGGCCTTCCGCAGCTAGGATGAAGAGGAAAGGAGACAGGGGGTCTCCCTGCCTGAGCCCGCGGGAGGGAGTGAAGGCTTCGGTGGGGGTGCCATTTAACAAAATTGACATCACGGGGGTGCCAACCATGGATAAGATCCAGTTTATCCATCTTTGGTCAAATCCATAGGCTTTAAAAATGCCTTCTAGATATCCCCAGCTAAGGCGGTCAAACGCCTTAGCGAAATCAAGTTTGATAAGCATGCCTGGGGTGCGGGAGATTTTCAAGGAGTGAATCACTTCCTGGGCCACTATGATGCCATCTGTGATCTGCCGCCCTTTGACAAAGCCTGTTTGCTCTGGGGCAATGAGATCTGGCAGGATCGGCTTTAGCCTGTTTACCATGATTGTTGCTAGAATTTTGTAAACAACATTACATAGGGAGATGGGCCTGAAACCCTACGGTTCCTCCGAGCAGCCATTCTTCGGGATTAGAGCCAGGAAAGTGGCATTCAGGCCCTGGTGCATGCGCTTTGAACACCTGGATTCCTCCACTATGTCTAGCAGGTCATTCCCCATAAAACTCCAGGCCGCCTGGTAAAACTCAATGGTGAAGCCATCAGGACCCAGGGCTTTATTTTTTGGCATTTTTTTAACTACCTCTTTAAGTTATTCCTTGGTGATTACCCTGAGCAGAGCTAGATTTTGATCTCTGGAAACTTTCTTAGGCATATGTTGGCAAACATTGTCTATGTCCTCAGATCTGTTGGCATTTGGTTCAATGATAATGCCTTTGAAGTGTTCCACCAAGAGTTGTTCTATTTCTGTCTACTGCATCACTCTGTTTCCCTGACTGTCTTTCAAGGAGAAGATTCTATTGTGCTAGTGATGGCTCAGCATTGCTTTATGGAAGAATTTGGAGTTTTTTCCCCCTCCTTTAGCCATTGGACCCAAAATTTCTACTTCCACAAAATTTCCTCCTGCTTTCTCCTTTCTTCCATTTGAGTGATTACCCTGCCTTCCTCCTCAGCCAGCTCTTCATTTCGACCTTCCAAGATGATTTGCTGCTGTATTCTTTCCAATCTGGACTGGAGTTTGCCTTGCTCCTACTGAATATTGCCGAATTCTTCCTTGTTCCACTTCTTGATTTTGCTCTTGATTTCTTTGAGTCTGAGCTGAAAAGAGTGCATTTTGTTGCGGCCTTCCTTTCCACTCTTGCTATCCTGCCACCAGCTCCTTACTTTGTCGAGGAAATCAAGAGCTCTGAGCCAGAAGGACTCAAACCGGAAGGGCCTCTTTTTAATCGGATTGTTCAAGGCTATTTCGAGCTTTATTGGCCAGTGGTCAGACCCTATTATGGGTAGGATAGAGGCTTCGTAGAAGATGTCCAGCCCAATTATGTGCTCTAAGATTAAAAATCTGTCCAATCTTGATGCAATTTGTTTTGTCCCGCCTCTTCTGTTATTCCAGGTGAATTTCCCATTTATAGTTGGGATATCAACCACCCTTAATTCTGCTTGAACGTCTCTGAATCTTTCCATCTCCAGGTCTTCTCTACTTATTCCACCTTTTTTCTCTTCTCTAGAAGTGATTAAGTTAAAGTCGCCTGCCAGGATCCATCTCTGCTCCTGGTGCATATTTCTGAGCTTTGCCAACTGATTGAGAAACAGGCCTCTATCAGCACGGGTATGGGGCTCGTAGACAGCCAAGATCGCCACCCATTCACTTTTCCCTATGAGCCTGAATCTCCCTGTCAGGATTCTTGGCATTCCTATCCACCAGTCGGTTAGGACTTCTGCTGGATTCCAAATAATTGTTATCCCTCCTGCACTCCCTTTGGCATCTATAGTTACATAATTGATATCCCTCCTGCACTCCCTTTGGCATCTATAGTTACATGTTCATATCTCGGTTTTATTTTATTGAGTATTTCCTCCATCTTCTGGCCTGAGATTTTAGTTTCTTGGATAAGCATAATTTGGGGTTTGTCCTTCTTCAGTCTTGCTGCCAGATGTCTCTATTTTCCTTTTCTGTTTAAGCCTCTAATATTCCAAGATGTCAAAATCATTGGTTAACTTGGGATAGGTTTTGGAATACCACTGATAGCGGGACACTCTCCCTGTATTGACTAACATTTCTCCCATGAGTTGGATAGACTCTTTAAGGTTTTTTCTTCCTCTTCCCCCCCCCCTTTACTTTGTCCTTGTTGTTCAGGTCTGCTTTCCTGTTGGGTCTCTTGGGATTCTTCTGGTGAGGCTTTGCCTTTTCCAAGTTTTTCTTTATATTGCTGGAAGGTTTCCGCATACAGCCTCTTTTGTTCTTCCAAAATAAACCTCTCATCCAGGTTCTTCCATTCGTTCAAAAGTTTTCTTAAGACTTCTTCCTCTTGACTTAGATCTTCCTTGTTGTTCTCTTAGTCTGTCTCCATCTGTTCGGCTTGTTCGTCTTGTTCCTTACCTTTCTCTGTTGGCTCGCTCGGGGTTTTCCTTTTTGAGTGGTTTCTTTCACTGCTTTCACTACTATCTGACCCCTTATCCTCTTGATTTTTCATGGGTTGGTCTTCCTCTTCATCCTCTACCTGCAGAATTGCAAAGTTGTTTGGTTTCTCCGGCGCTGATTGTTTTTCCTTCCTTCCTTTCTGGGGGTTTTCCTTGTTTACTTTCCTTTTGTTTTTCACTTCTTGGTATTCCTCCTAATCTGTTGG
The DNA here is from genome assembly GCA_031772625.1 of Pinus tabuliformis. Taxonomy (NCBI): domain Eukaryota; kingdom Viridiplantae; phylum Streptophyta; class Pinopsida; order Pinales; family Pinaceae; genus Pinus; species Pinus tabuliformis. The sequence continues at coordinate 1,117,583,579 of CM062809.1, forward strand.
CTCTCTATTTTTTTTTAGGGGGCTTCTACTTTATTCTTCCTCTCATGTTATCAGGCATTCCTTTGCCAGATGTCCATGGACATGGCACCTAAATGGGATGTGTTCGTAGTCTATGTTCTGCTGCCAAACATCTTCATGATATTCAAGTTCTATTGTGTCTGGGATGGGGTTTGCTAGGCTCATATAAACACAGATCCTAGCGTACGAGGTGTATCTTCCTTTTTTCGTGGTTTCTGTTATTTTCACAAAACCGCCTATTGAGTTTCCTATCCCCTCCAAGATTTTCAAGTCCCAGAAGTTTGTGGGGAGACCGAATAAGCGAACCCAGATAGGCACATCTAGAAAGGTTTCTTTATCAGGGTTGTAGCATTCTTCCCAGAAATGCATGAACAAACCAGCATTGTAATAGAAATATGGGCCATTTTCAAATACCCTTTCCTTATCTTGCAGGTTAAAGAATATTACCGTGAAGAAGCCTTTTGCTCCTAGCTTAAGCTCGATGTGGCCTTGGGGCTGCCATTTTTACTGAATCCACTTGGTAAGATCTCTTTCCAATAGCCAGACTCCTACGAACTTGCAGATAAGAGCATGATCCCTCATATAGCTTCTGTAATTTTCCAGTTTATTCGCTGGAATCACGAATCTGGATCTCTCCACTGCACATGGCAGGCACTTTCCTCTGCGGCATGTTTGCCAGGAAGTTCCTAGCACTGGCCCTGCGCTCTTCCGTTCCTCTGTCTCCTGGCTACTCTATCCCTCTCCTGCCACCGTATCCTGATAGGAGGGGATCTCTCCCCTCCTGACATCTTCTGTCATACCATTGTTGCTTGGGTCTCTGCCAATTTCTGCTGGTCCAGGTTGCTGACGGCCTTCTGGCCCTTCCTTCGCACTGCCCCAAGGGTTTCACTGCCTTTTCGCCATTAGGTTTTTTGTTGCAGAGCTCTCTTCTCCTACAACATATTTAATTTTGATTTTTCACAAGTAATTAACTCATGGTGAATTAATTAATTTATTTTCAAACAGCTATTAAGTTCAAATTCGAATTTTACTTCCTATTTTAGTCCAGGGACTGACTAAAATTGGAATCCATCCCGAGCTACTAAAAATAGCAATTCTATTTTTAGCACTTCCATTTTCATTCCCTGTTGCTCAATACATCACTGGTACCCAGAATTCTATTTATAGCAGTGCTATTTTTAGCATTTCTTGTTTCTATTTTCAATAGTATCTACAGCCATATTTCCAAACAGAGAAAGAGAGCGAAGTGGCCTCCCCTTCCAGCTGGGTTTTCTTCCGAAAGGGTTTCCCAAAGAGCATATCTTGTGTATTATGTGTGTGTAAAGCTTATTTTTTCATTCTCTACTTTTCTTCTTGATTTATTTTTACATGCATGAACCAATTATAGTTAATTTTACAAATCTAGAAATTAAATGAAACTGTAATAGTGTAGAATCTCATATTTTTAATATAATATTATCATATTTGTTGTGATGAATTGTCCAATGAAATATCCATGACAGTTTACAAATCATTTGGTATCAGAGTAGGTTTCTTTGTGTATTTTGTGGAGATTGTAGGGATCTAGATCACGAGGCTGAAAATCATAAAACCCTAATCATGGGTGACGAATCTATAAACAAACCTTGTGATCCTATAGAGGTGAGGCTTTCATGGCTCAAAGAACAAGTCGCGGATATAAACCGCAATGTAAACCTCCTCATGGTGTCCCTAAGCAATAAGTTGGGGATATTTGGAGAAGAAGTGGGTTCGAATGTAGAGGAAAAATAAGAAGGGGGATCGGGAGATCGGGAAGATGCAATTAACCAACTAAAGAAAGAACCTAGAAAAGATCAACCCAGTTTGAGTGTCATGAACCAATCCATGTTTAAAGTGGAAGCAAAAGTTGATATCAAGCCATACCCCAGAGAGATCGATACTTTGAAGCTGAACCACTGGTTGTAGCAACTGGAAGCTTATTTCAGTTTCCATCAAACCGAGGAAGGGCATAAGATCTCATTTGGGTGATTGAAATTAGAGGGCCATGCACTGACTTGGTGGGAGAGCCACACAGAAACCCCGAGGTTGGAGGGAGAACCTTCAGTGACTAAGTGGGAGGATTAAAAAAACCTCATTAAGTCAAAGTTTTATCCCATTGGGTACGTGGAAGACCATTGGATCCGGTGGCATTACTTCAAGCAAAAGTCGGGCAAAAACGTGCAATAATACACCATAGAATTCCAAAAGATGGCTATAATGTTGGGTATCTATCCAAAGAACCCAAATGTACTCCTCAAGTATTTGGGGGGTTTGCACCGCCATCTTTGTGAGCAAGTAATATTATTCAAGCCTAAAACAATGGATGAGGCTTGTGTATAGGCACAATACCTAGAGAACATAGGCTTGATAAGAGTGCAATCAAGTGGATTGAAGAAAAAGGACCAAAAAGACGATTCATGGAGGGGAAGAAGAAGTAAAAAGGGGAAAATATAAAAATATGGCAGCCACAACACACCAGTGCAAAGATCCTAGTAATCACTACAATATTGATGGCCATATAGAGGAGAAGTGATGGAGATTACATCTAGAACTAAACCCGAAGAACAAGAAGAAAGATAATAAGAAGAAGAATCTCATGGCAACTTATTTGAGCAACCAAGTTAAAAGCAGCTCAGACATGGATGAGAAGATCATTTGAATGTTAGTGCAGAAGGAGGTGAATTTGAGTAGCCTTCAACAACAAGAGAAAGAAATGACCAAACTATTCCATGTAAAGATACAGGTCAAGAAGACAAAGATTAATGCTCTATTTGACTGAGGATCGCATGAAATTCTCATTGGAGTAGATTTGGTCAAAAATTTGGGGCTGGACGTTCATGATCATCCAAACCCATATCCATTGGGGTACATATGCAGAGCTAAAGGTAACAAAATTGTGTAAAATTAGATTTGCTATTAGTGATGATTTTATTGATGAAGTAGATCTGGATGTGGTTCCCCTTGGTGTATGTGGAGTCTTATTTAGGAGTCCATACATGTACTTGCGTGATGCAATATTCATGAGGAGAGATAACCAATACCGGCTCATCAAGGATGGAAAATCATTCATCATCAACGTGCACAAAGGCAAGTCAAAAATTTCACTAGTAAGTGTCAACGAGGCCAAAACGTTGATCAGTTCAAGCAAGTATGTTTTATTGTTTTTAAGAGAAGGTCAGTCTATAAAGGAGTCAATAAGAGGTAAGGCTTCCCTAGAGGGGTGTACTAAGAAACAAAAACATAAATTGGAGTTATTATAGACATACAAGGATGTGTTCTGAGAACCTAAAGGGCTATCCCCTAAGACATAAGTGGAGCAGAAGATCTAGCTGTTACCATACTCCCCATTGCCAAATATTGGGCTATAAAAATAGTCTGTTATAGAAGCGAGGTGAAGAAACAATTGTAGCAGCTATTGGAACATAGTGTCATTCAACTGAGTACATCATCATGTGGGTCACCCATCATCATTGTGCCAAAGGATAGGAATTGGTGGATGTGTATAGATTATAGGGCATTGAATAAAATCACACTTAAGAACAGATACCCCTACCCAGGATAGATGATCTGCTAGATTAGTTGCAACAAGAAAAGTATTTCACCAAGCTAGACTTGAAGTCTAGACATCACTAGGTTCGATCCAAAGAAGAAGATGCATGGAAGACTGCCTTCAAAACTAGAAAAGGTTCATATGAGTGGTTAGTTATGCCATTTGGCCTATGTAATGCACCATCTACATTTATGAGATTAATGAATGATGTATTATGCCCTTCTATAGATTCATTTGTTATTGTCTATTTGGATGATATACTGGTATATAGTGCTACCTGGTAGGAGCATATTTCACATTTGATGTAGGCGCTGGAAATATTGAAGCAGTTGCTAGAAAATCTCAAGAAGTGTGATTTTGCATAGTAGTCCTTGGTGTATTTGAGATATGTGATCATTGGTGGAGAATTGAAGATAGATCCTTCCAAGATGGAGGCCATCATGAAATGGTCAGTGCCTACCAATGTTACTGAGGTTAACAATTTCATTGGAGTAGCACAATACCTGAGGAAATTCATAGCCTCATTTTTAGTGGTAGTAGCATTGCTCCATGCCATAAAAACAATTGCCAAGAGTTTCCAGTGGGTAAAAGGGAAGCAAAAGGCTTTTGATGAGTTAAAGAAGAAGATCAGTGAAGCACCATTTCCAGAATTACCAAACTTATAATGGCCCTTTGAAGTGGAGATAGACACGAGTGTGTATGCTATGGGAGTTGTCTTGATGCAAGAAGGAAGGTCCGTTTGCTACCATTCTGAAGTATTTCATGGGCCAGTTCTTAACTACCTATTGACGGTGCTAGACATGCCAACATGTCAAGGTATCTCCCCAATAAGAAGTCCCAACTAGACCTTAGATTGTTTGGTGTAGTAGTCCCAACAGTGGGTCGTACTGTATCGCCTTAACCATGGTTTCACACAAAGGAAAGTAAGATGTCTTTATTGGTAGCATGCCAAGGAAGGTGTACGAATGGTTCTAACACATAAAAAGTGAGGTGAGTGTGCCCCTTGGAAACCTATGAAAGCACATTGCTAGGAAGGGAACACATGAGCAAAGATGCATCACAAACTAGAAAGAAGGTGAGCTAATAATCCAAAGTGTGGTTAAACCAACAACACATCTCAATAAGATTCATACATACTTATACAAAAAGAGTCCATACATGCATGTGTAAGGAAACATATACATTTATCATTAGAGTAAACAAGATAGCTGAAATACAATAAAAACATATGTAGGAAACGTGTTGGATCTGTTATATTAAGAAGTGAAAGTTCCAATCATACAATACAAGCATGACCAACCACTAGTCTCGATAGTGGAATGTTACAATCATTGTCACCTTCTCCTCGAAAGAGATATACTAGCTCTACATAATGGAGAAGCCAAGGCCCATTACAATACTCTCCAAGATTTCTCTAAGATACTCCTATCAGATTCTTGGTTGACAAAAAGCCTCTATAATGAGTTATGAGGTACTATATATAGCAAAGGGTTGGGTGACCCCTGACATTCCCCTTTGTGACTGTTCGCCTACCCTCATGACTCTTCAACTACTATATGACTATCACATTCAACTATCAACACTTGAACTTCCACTTGACAAGATGTTACATATAATCTGCACATGTACCCATGTGAGACAAAATAGGCTTCAACAAGTCATGCAAGGCATCACTAACACTCGGAAAATTGTGGTAAGATCAACTCTTTGACATCTTTTCGATAATCGATGGTGCCAAACTGGTGTTAATCTTGGTCATCCATGATGGTGTCCATGCACTTCAATGGTGACATCTTGTTGAAAGCGAACTCTTGCCTTTGCTGCATTTAGGTACACTAATATGGCTCCTCTGTCCAACTCGTCTAATAACATGCACATCATCATGTTGAGTGTAGCTGGACTAGCAACATACTAATGCATAGTGTCTGTGTTGATCTCTGAGTGTGTGATGGTGGCCATGCACATCAACTTGTCAAAATACATGTTTAGATCTAGTCGGACTTGCTTCTTGTCTTCGCCTCGGTGAGTGTGCCAAATGGGTGGGATCGAATGCGTGCGCACAATAAAATCCATGCTTCTGAATACCCTTGCATGTGATCGATAGCACTACTCATAGTGTCTACTCCATGTCAGTTGTTGAATGGATCTTTAGCCTGTATGGGCATAGTTTCATTAGTCGGTGGATGTTGCATCTCCTGTTGTACATGCTCTTGTTGTAACTCCTTCTCTCGTCTGTGCAGCTCTTTTTCTTCCTTGAGTTGTTGCTTCAGCACCTGCAACTCCATCTCTATTTCTCTCTCTGTCTTCACACAATCCTCTTGTCATGTCGTTGCCTCATAGCCTCAATATCCAAAGTTTCTTTCATCATAGTTGGATCTGCTTGAGCTTGCAACTTTGTTCTGCCTATGTGTTGTCAACAACCCTCCTCTTGCATTTGTCGCATGCAAGTGTGCTACCTTTTGCAGATTCTGATGGTGTTTCTCGCTATGAAGCCGATGCTATTTCATCTTGATACGTGTGTCCATGAACAACTTGATGTCTTCAAAGATAGGCAAGTTCATAGACACTTGATTGACTGCATCCCTAATTGTGCTACGAATGGTGTCTTTGACTCTGCTCTCCTAGAAGCCATTGTACTTGTGTTATTGAGAGGCAAACAAACACCTGTGATACCTAAAGACATAGCAACACTCATGACAAGCAGTCTGTCAGTTGAAAACCAGAACAAGCTTAAGGACTGACATGCAACATACCTATGTGATTGTCTGTGAAGATTGCACAATTTTCACCAGGAGACTGGGAGACTGACTACCAAAACTATTCAAGGCACAGTCTAGGCTATTTGGAGGTTGACTGACTACTAGAACTGAGCAATGCATAGTCTAAATTGGCCTAGTGGGGACTGAAACTGTGCAATGTGAAATTTCAATCAACAGTGACATGAAAACCAGCAAACTACATTGCGTAGTTTTTGGGGCCAGCAAGGCGTTGCCTCCCAGAATTGTGTAATGCAAGCCTGGAGGTCAGTGTTGGGCCAAACTTGCATAATTTATAGAGGGAAGGCAGAGCCTTCACTTCTAGAAATATGCAATGCTAGCCAGGTGTTAAACAAAATATTGTCACCATGACATTCTGCAATCAGTGTGAGTTTATTATCACTCATACTTTCCTCCATTGCAAGTCTTAAACCTTAGTTCTTCATGTCAAGCCTCAAAAAATAAGAGAAAGCCCTTAAAATTCTCTAAAACTCTGGTTCCGCACTTTCTCTTAGCATTACCTACGGTCCCGCACCTATTGATCATGTCCCCTGCGTAACTGACATGCTCTGTCTCTGTGTAATGGGTGCGAACCCCTGTAAAAGTAAAAAAGCTGCAAGTACATTCTTAAAAACTCACTTTGGGTTATTTTTGGAAGCTTCTAGAGGGAATATTAAGGTGGCAAGTTCGCTTCTTTAAGTTTCATGCATCCCATACCTTAAGGAGCTAACCCCTTGATGTGAGGAGCTTATCCCTTTGAAGGAGGACTCTATCCCTTCATGGGTGGACCTGTAACCTCCTTCCTTTGCACTATAAAATGAGGCATTGGGCTGGTTACTGAAGAGGTTGAAAGATGAATATTTTTGAGGGTAAACGCTATTGGAATTTAGGCTTACTAATTGATCTTGAGAGGATAGATTACATACCTTTTTGATCTCATTGGGAAGAGTGTGAGGCTTGTCAAAGTAGCAGAGATTCTTGCTTGTAAAGTTCTTCTTATTTTAAAAGTTAATACAATCAAGTTTATTTTTCTCAATAAGCTGTGTTTTATGGTTTATTTCATGGATTCCTTGATCACCATGATGAATATGATTTATTATATTAGCTATGCAGGTGTTATTCGATGTGTGCTTGTTTGTGATTGCAAGTTCTTAAAAGGAAACTTGTTCGGACAGTCAAAGCATGGCTGCCACAAACTAGCGTTGGACTTAAGGTAGGGTCTAAAACATCTCTTGGTTTTTATTTATAAATCACAATATATTTAGATAAAGGTACATTTTCTTGTCTTTCTTGTCACTAGATATCTGTTAATACTAGGGAGATCGGTCTTGTCTGCAAGAACGATTTATCCGGCCGACAAATTGGCGACTCCACTGGGGATCTGAATTTGGTTTTTGGTTGTCCTTTTCTTTTACTTGAGAAACATTTTCTTGTTTCTTGTTTTTTCTTGATGTGTGTTGGATTCGGTAGTTTTTAGGATCTGGAGTATTTTTTGTTTTTCCCGAAATTTTGAAGAGGACCGCACTTTCTTTTTACAAGACAGTGTAGACATCTCCGCACTGTTCCTTTAGTACATAGAGCGGTACCGCATGTGGTTCTACTGGAAGCCCGTGGATCCTGTCAAAATTTTTGAGAAACCTAAATTTTTTTGTTCAGTTAGGTTTAGGTTTTATTTACAGCTTTTAGTCTACCCAGATCTGCATTTTTCTGTCAAAAATCCTTGTTTATGAGTTTCTTTCAACAAATTCTTCATCTCATCAATCTCCATTAAGTTAATTGGATGTTTTGTGTCTCTTTTTTGAGAAATTCTTAATTTTATTTCCTTTGGTCATTACTTGTAGGTTTGTCTCACTCTTTTCACAATTGTGTATGAGTGTTAATCGCCTTTGAGTGTTTTTATTTTTTGATCTTTGGAACTCTCACCCAATTTTCTCGACTTGCACTTGATTGGTTCTTAGATTACATTAGAATCATCTTGTGTTTGAGAATTCTCTTGCATAGATCACATTTGCATAATTAAAATTCTCATTTTCAGAATATGAATGAAAAATGTGCATAGATTACATTTGCATACCTTTCAAGTGAATTGTGCATAGATTACAATTGCATAGTTTACATTCTAAAAAATCAATCGTAGATTTAGATAAGTTTTCTTTGATTTGAATTTACATATTATGCTTGTTTTAACACACAAAAATAAAAATAAAAATAACTGTTTGGAATTGATTTGCATTAATTTTTCTTGACGAAATTAGTGCATTAGAGAATTTGTTATATTTTCTCTTAGTGATCAATTTTTTGCATTGTTGGAAGTGAATGGAAACTCTCTCCTTACTCTACTTAGGATTCATCGAATTGAAAAGATTACATTATCATATTCGATTGCATTCAGTTTTGGGTGAGGTCATAACACCATTGGTTTCATATCCATTTACCCTTTTGAGTAATAACAACCTAAATAACATAGCACTTAATTATAATTCATCTAGTAATTTTTACATTTTTAGGGTTCTTTCCACCAATATAGCTTAGGCTAGTGTCTTGGAATAGGTTTTAGTTAACTCTCCAAGACAATAAAACAAACAAGTAGTCAATCTTGCGGTAGGAAAAATTCCAATTGTTGCATGTATGGTCTGGGAAGCGCCTCCTAAAGGAGTCAAGCACGAGATCATATCTGAACCAGTGAGGTAATCAATCCTTCCTTATTGGGAACGATAACAAAAATACACGTATTAAAAATGGTAAACCTCGAATTGACCATTATCGAGGAGCCTAGGGTCACTTGTTGGTAAACCTTGGATTATGTCAAGGAGCCTTCAAGGGGATTGAGCTTTGTTACTCTGCCTTTGTGTGTGTATCGGATCGTAGACTGTTCACCCCGGTATATTTGTTTTTATTGGTAACCTTAGTGGCCATAATCTATAGAATTCTTTCCTAAGGTGACGGTGGAGGGAAGATCCCACTGTACCTGGAGCAAACGTCGACTAGACTCACTTGGACTCTCTGGGGGGTTCTCTTCACTCGATACGGTTTTTGTGAAGAAACTTGTGCCAGTCTGTTTCATTAAGCAGGTTGTCAGGGTAATTGTTCCAACCGCCCTTTCTGTATTAAATTTCTACTAAGTTGGATTTCATCACCAATAGTGTTTGTAGTATGGGAAGTTACTGTTTGTGTGTGGTTTGACTCCTAGATTTGATAGCGCGTGTTAATTTGTTTGTTTTTACTTTTAGAGACCATAGGTGTGAATTGTTAATTTTAGTTTTAAATTGTTAATAAAATTCATTGAAGTTGAATATAATGGCAATTGTTCCGGAATTTACCAACCAAGGAACCCCTCTTAACGAGAATCCTAGTACTTTTCCTTGCTTTGGAAATGTTGATCCTCCTTATATGGCTACTTTGTCATTACCTGGATTTACAATAGGTTTACTGATATGGTTATTTTCAACTTAGTTGGCCCCAAATACTCCAATTGTTCCACCTCAACAGAGTTCACCATCTCAACATCACCAACCTTCTGTTGATCCTTTACCTTCTTTGCCTAATATTTCTTCCTCCATTTCTTCCTCTTCACTTGGTAAAAGCCTTGACGCTAGTAACCAGGTAGCTAAGAAGAAGAAGAAGAAGAAGCAAGATAAGAAAGAAGTCAACCAACCAACCATGGCTGTAAGTGTTAGTTGTGTTGAGGAAACCTCCAACATGCATCGTAAACCCAAATACCCTTGCAGGCTTTGTAAGGGTGACCACTTCCTTATCAATTGTCCTGGTATTCCAAAGTTCTTGGAAGTATGGTCAGAAAAATCTCATCAACTTTCCATTGATCCATCAACCAGTGATAGTCAGGTTCCTGGGAAAAAAGGTAAAGTTAGGTTTCCTTGTAAGTTATGCAAAAGGAGTCATAAAACTCACATTTTCCCTCACATGGATGAAGCCTCAAAATTGTTGAAAAACCTTAGTGTTCCACAACAAGAATTTCCAATTGGTTACTATAAACTTTCTCCAACCTACCGTCAACTGACAGAGTGATTGATCTATTTTCAAGTACAGTCAATCCCACTCTTCCATTGGATAGTGAAACTCATATCACTCAGGTTGATGATCCATTAGTTGATCAACTGGTCAATTCAATTTCACATTCGGTCAATCCCACTCTCCCTTTAGAGACTGAACTTCATACCATTCAGGTTCTTCTTGTTACATCAAATTCTTCTACACTGAGGGGCATTTCACCTGTTTCTACAGAACCCCCTCCAAGTACTGAGGTCTTTTCCTTTGATTGGAATAGACTGACAGAACCTTGTCTTCCTTCCTCCATCCCTTTCCAAGTCATTGTCAAGGCTAGTGCTAGGGACATACACCGCACACAGGGAGATGAAGGTGCTTCTGTTAGTATTTTATCCTCAACTGCTTGGAAAGCTTTGGGTTCCCCTCAGCTTGTTCCTATTACGCAAAATCTAAAAGCTTTTAACAGAACCATTAGTGAACCTTTAGGGATCCTTCCTAAGTTTTCTATTACCTTGGAAGGTAAAACTGTCTGAATTGATCTTATGGTAGTTCGAGGTCCCTTGGATTTCAATTTACTCCTTGGGTGAGACTATTTTTATGCAATGAAAGTTGTCGTATCGACACTCTTTCGCGTGATGTCTTTCCCTCACTATGGAAATATTGTGACTGTAGACCAGCTTTCGTTCCCTAGTCTTGTTTCAATTACCAATAATTTTACACCCCTAAATGTTCCTGATTCTAAAGTGGTATCTACCCCGCCACGGGTTAATTATGTGTCAACTGGTCCCATGTTTTCAGTTACCGATGTAAGTGAGCCTCTCATTGTTTGCTCATCTTCCTTTGATTTAGATCCGGTAATTGACATGGAAAACTCTATGGGATTACTTGAACACAATGTTCTTATCCCTTTTGAGTCCCTTGACATGTGTAACTTCCAGAGAAATATTCTTCCTTCTGATGAACACCTCCTGGAAGCCATGATCAAGGTGTGTCCATTGACATGTCTTTCTTCTAGTTGGAAGCCATAATCAGTTCGCGAGTATAGTTTTTTCCTGTATCAACCTCGTTAAAAAATGAAACAGGCTGCCATGAGGATAGTTTTGTTCCTGTGTCAACCTCAAAACAGGGTTTTGCGAGGATAGTTTTTTCTTGTATCAACCTCGTTAAAAAATGAAACAGGCTGTCAGCAAGGATAGTTTTTTCCTGTATCAACCTCATCAAAAAATGAAACAGGTTGCCGCGAGGATAGTTTTGTTCCTATCTCAACCTCGTTAAAAATGAAACAGGGTGTTGCCAGGATAGTTTTTTCCTGTCTCAACCTCGTTAAAAAATGAAACTGGATGACATGAGCATAGTTCTTTGTCTTGTGTCAAGCTCATTAAAAAATGAAACAAGTAGTCTTGAGCATAGTTCCTTGTCTTATGTCAAGCTTGTTAAGAAATGAATCAAGGATTTTATGAGCATAGTTCTTTGTCTTGTGTCAAGCTCGTTAAAAAATAAAACAAGGAGTCTTGAGCATAGCTCCTTGTCTTGTGTCAAGCTCGTTAAAAAATGAATCAAGGATTTTTAGGATAGTTCTTTTCCTGTGTCAACCTCATTAAAAAATGAAACAACTCCCTTTTCGAGTCGAGTTTTTTCAAGATCTTGAAAGTGAACCTTCATTCCATCCACCTGGTTGAATGCAATGAAGCTTTGGGGGCATGTATCTCATTTTGAGTCATTATGCTGGGGGCATGCGAACTTATAACAAGCATAGTTTTTCGTTTCAAGCTTGTGTAAACATGAAACCGAATCCAAGCAGAGTTCTCTATGGTTCAAGCTTATGTAAAAATGAACTATACCTGATTTCTATACCTGATTTACATCTCGTGATTACCGTTTTTATCCACTAAATTCTGTTAGATGAGCCTTGGTTGTTTTCATTCCATCGCCCCCATCTCTTTGGTTGATCATATGCTTTCACTTGGTTGTTTACCCTTCCTGAGGGACCTCATCTATGAGTGGTTTTATTAGCCAGTCTCTTAACTATTACATGTTTTGAGCAGTTCCTCCATTGCCAGAACCAGTTGCTATCCTTTATACCACTCATTCCTCTAGGACGAGTCCTCTTTAAGCTCTTTTCTTACTCGTAAAATATGAAAAGATTGCTGATTTTTTCCCATTTTAAACTCGTTAAAATGGAAATAAAAGGAAGGTCCATTTACAGCTCTTTTCTGACCGTATAAACTTGAAAAGATTGTCGGGATTTTGTTGTTTCATGTTCGATATTGGTTATAAAATGACGTGTCTTTGATCACTTTTTTACTTTTTCAGATCAGAGACACTAATTATGAAAAGTACTCCTTGATCATAATGGTCAAGCGGTTCTCTCAAGTGTTATTTTATACTTTTTTGGGCTTGGGAGACACAAATTTACGAAAAAGGACATCCATGGAGTTTTCTTAAGTTTTTCTTCTAACTCCCTAAAATTGAAAAATGCCGAGTTTCTCCTATACTGGACTCGTTAAATTTTTTTTTTTCTCTCAATTAAGACTAATTCTATTAAGAAAAGACATATGGTACAAACAAAGCTTTCAAAGAAGCGAAGCTAAGGAGCAAGGGAGCTGGAAATGATATGAAATCAACCTCGGTCCCAAAGAGCAAGCACAGCAAGAGCAAAAGAGAATAGAGAGGACAGAAAAAAAGAGCTAGTCTAGGGAGTCTACCCAGCATGGGCAGAATCTTCCAATCTACATTTTTTTCCTTTCTTGTTACTGACTTTGACCCAACCCATTTGATTTGGCTGGACCGAAACTACTTGCAGACTGATCTGAGCTGAAGGAGGAGACTCGTTGTCTGTATCAGAAGGCGAAGACTCATGAGTAAGTTTCTGCGAGAATAAAGGCACAGAAGGATCCTTAGCGCAGGCTGAGGGAGAGTCCTTCGGTTGCTCCAAATTCTCCTCTTCCACTTCAATGTCTTCCTCATCAGAGCTAAAGGACTCTATGTCATCCATAGGGGGTCTATCACAAGGTTTCCAACTCTTGGATTTGGATTTGCGAGTGATATTCTTCTTTTTGTCGAGGAACGCTACACATAATTTCTGGAGATGCCCCGTTTCATGGCAGTGGCGACACCTAAAGGCTGTATTCTCATAGTCCAAAGTTTGCGTCCAATGGAAGTCCTCGACTTTGAGGATGATCTGATCTGGCAGCCCTTTACTAATGTCTATTTCTGCACAAATTCCGCCGTAAGTATATATTCCTTTCTCCCCCCTTGAAGTATCTGTTGCCAGGAAGCGGCCTAAGGAGTTCCCGATTCCTTGAAGACAGGAAAATGCCATAGATGTGCAAGGAGATTTGGAAGCCTGACCCAGATAGGGAGCTTGGAGATGACCGCAGTGGAGGGGTCAAAGTCTGGGAACCAGGGGGAGAGGAAAATTCCAGCTGAACCCCAAAACCAGGGGCCCCTTGTTAAGGCTTTCTGGTAATCTTCATTGAGGGCAAAGGCTACAATAAAGACCTTTCGAGCTGAAGAAGACTTTGTAATTGTTGGTCCAATTAGAATGGATCCACTGGTATAGATTAGCAGTGCGGGGCCATAGGCCATTAAATCTGAAAATGAGGGATGTTTCTACAAAAGTCTGGTATTGTTCATTCAGAGATGGATGATTGATTTCAATGGCAGGGGTTTCCTCCATTTTTTCCACCAAGAAAGGTTTGGGAGCCTCTGCAGATTGGGCAGATTTCTTGGCAGGCTGTGCATGTATTGCATCTTTGTAGGAGAAACCCTTGGAGGTAGAGGATTGCCCAACTGCACCTCCCCTTAGTCGAAGTGATAGGATCACTGTGGCATTTCTTTCAATATTATAAAAGGAAAGAGGTAGATTGTTATCAAGCTGCTTACCTACAAAGAGGAGCCGCAGAAGGGAGGAAGGGATCCCCAACCTCTGTTCAAGAATCTTTGAGAGATAGCGCACTGTGAGAGATGGTTGGACCCCAAGGAGCAGGGCTTTTCCTGTCAGAAGAATTATTTGGATCTAAAAACTCACTTGCTAGAGATTAGCGCCTTCACTCATAAAAGCAGAAATAGCTGAACCTTATTTTGAGAGAGAGGGCTCTACTTTGAGCTCCGCCCTTTCGAGATTTCCCAAGGGTATATTTTCCACATTCAGCAGCTTGGAAACCAAACTGTCATCGACGCGCTTCTCCACGCCAGAGCTCCCAATAAAATCCCACTGAACTCCCCTGCCAGTCGTGTGACCTTCGGCTTCTGGCTCCATGACTGGTGACGCACGATCATTCTCCCAGTTAGCATTTCCATCATCTATCAGAGCTGCGGCAGCAACCCCAAACCTTCGCAGAGGTGCCATTGCAATACTAGGAGCTGCCCCAGAGCATAGCAGAGGCATCACTTCAATGCCTGGGATCAACCTCTCACATCTAGGGTTTTGCAGAGCGAGTTCCATTTTTAACCTCCCCACGACTTGCTGGCTATTGATGTTATTGTTGTGTTTTATTTCACAATCCGGTTACATTAGATATAAGTCTTATAATCTAGATGGACTTGTTAAAATTTAACAGTAAAGGACCTGTTCACTTTTAAACAGGAACGGACAACTCCTTCTTAGGGTTTGAATTTTAAACTAAGTTGGACTCATCCAAAGGATGAGCTTATAATGAAGAAAATGTTATCCTCCTCAAGCTTTTAAAAAATAAAGAGGTACTTGCCGGAAATGGTGGGGGAAGAGAGAGAAAAATGAACCTGTTTGTTATACTTTGTGTTTTAGAAAATCATTTAACCACTCTTGAACATGACACTTTTTGTTCACCTGGGTTGGGAAATCCTTTGCCTAACAGTTAATCAAACCATATTGAATTTCTTCAACCAGTTTCTGGGTATTAGCTTTGGGTCAATTGTCACCAAACCATCTTCAGTGTCACTATGTGTTCAAAAGGTCAGTCCAAATAAACCATTCATCTGCAAAATATCTGTCATCCATCTTGACCATCCCTGAGTTAGTCCTTGCCGAATATATTTCTTCAAACTTGATCTATGATTTCGTGTTGTGGGCTTTCCTAGGATGGATCACTTTCTATCGACTTCAGCTCATTATCTAGGGAGATGATCTAGAAATCATCAGTACCTTGGAATCGGCATGCCTAAATGGTAGGTTTCTCACCTTCGATGATATCTTGCATCAATGACCTTCGATGAAAGGATTCTATGACATGTTTGACATCAGCTCATCTATTCACATTTCATGGATTGTACTGAGTACTTTGAGAGCCATTGACATTAGTGGTGGTTTCTCTCACACTTGTTAACAGTTCACATCATTGACTGGTAATCAAGTGGTTTCTACCATGTTCGACTTCGACACATTCGTTCACATGGATAGAATCGTACGAGTTCGGGAAGCAGAAACCAAGACCCTGGATCTAGTTTCCACCACTCAGGCTGCGAGGAATTTTTTTATTCATTATACAGTGGACTATTCCTAAACAGATGGTTGCGCCCATACTGTGTCTACATATGTCTATAATTGTGATGTATTACAAAATCATTCTTATATCAGAGCAGTTTAGTTAGTTTTCTAGTCAGTTTTGATCTGAGTATTGGAATGCCTACCTCAGCGATGATATGTTCACATATATATATATTTTGTATTGAATGTTTTTATAAGTTACGACCAGGGTGTCCACAGGATGATCTTTGAAATGATAAAGTACTTCACTCTTCTTAGATGACAAATGTTATCCTCATCTATTACAGACTTTGCACTTTAGGGGGCAATCTGTTGCACAAAATATGGTCACCATGACATTCTGCAATTAGTGTGAGTCTATCACCACTCATACTTTGCTCCTTTGAAAGTCTTAAATCTCAGCTCTTCATGTCAAGCCTTGAAAAATGAGAGAAAGACCTTAAAAATCTCTAAAGCTATGGTTCCACACTTTCTCTTAGGATTACCTACGGTCCCGCACCCACTGGTCATGTCCCTTGTGTACCTGACCGCTCTGTTTCTGTGTAATGGGTGCGGACCCCTGTAAAAGTCAAAAAGATGCATGTACATTCTTAAAAACTCACTTTGGGTTATTTCTGGAAGCTTCTAGAGGGAATCTTGAGGTGGCAAGTTCGCTCCTTTAAAGTTCATGCATCCCATACCTTAAGGAGATAACCCCTTGATGTGAGGAGATTATCCCTTTGAAGGAGGACTCTATCCCTTCATAGGTGGACCTGTAACCTCCTTCCTTTGCACTATAAAATGAGGCATTGGGCTAGTTACTGAAGGGGTTGAAGGCTGAAGATTTTTGAGGTGAAATGCTGTTGGAACTTAGTCTTCCTCATTGATCTTTTGTGAGGAAAGATTACATACCTTGTTGATCTCATTTGGAAGAGCGTGAGGCTTGTCAAAGTAGAGGAGATTTCTGTTTCGGACTCTGGGAGGAGCTTGTACAACATCAAGGCACCAAAGGTTGTAAAGTTCTTCTATTTTCAAAGTTAATACAATCAAGTTTATTTTTCTCAATAAGCTGTGTTTTATGGTTTATTTCATGGATTCCTTGATCACCATGATGAATATGATTTATTATATTAGCTATGCAGGTGTTATTTGATGTGTGCTTGTTTGTGATTGCAAGTTCATAAAAGGAAACAATTTTGGACGGTCGAAGCGTGACTACCACAAACTAGCATTGGACTTAAGGTAGGGTCTAAAACACCTCTTAGTTTTTATTAATAAATCACAATATATTTAGAGAAAGGTAGATTTTCTTGTCCTTCTTGTCACTATATATATGTTGATACTAGGGAGATCGGTCTTGTCCGCAAAAACGATTTATCCGGCTGACACCAGGCAAGGCAAGGTCTAGGCCAAGGTAGCCCAGACCTGCCGACCGACGACTAAAAACATGAGAAGTCTAAATGCATGGTGATACTGAGTGTAAAAGAGATTCAATGATCATGCATGAAAACAGTAAGTTCAGGATGTTGAAAATAGCAACAAGAAAGGCTAAATATAGAAATGCTAAGAATAGAATTGCTATAAATAGCATTTCGGGATACATTCCAATTTTAGTTAGTCCCTAAACTAAAATTGAGAATTAAAATTCGAATTTGATCTTAGCAACTGTTTGCAAAATAATTAATTAATTCATCTTGAGTTAATTAGTTGGAAAAATCAAACATGAAGTCTATGTGAAGACATGCAACAATTATCCCTTTCATTGAGGAAGTTATCCCTTAATTAAGTAGATCAGGATGAGTTGTAATTAGTTAGCTCAGTTAACTGAGTTAAGTTGAGTTATATTAGTTCCAACAGTTTATGGAACTGATTGTGAGTTTAGTTAGTTAATGCATGCATGCATCTAACTAGTGTACTTCAAATAACTAAATATTCTCTCATAAATGACTCATGCATGTCAATTCAGTCAGAGACCTAGTTGAGTTCAGAGGAAGGGACAATGTACTATTAGTTGTAGGAATATTCCCATGAGGATATCTCTTGCATGCAGAAAGAATTCATTCCTTGAGGATTGCGCAGTTTAGTCTCAAGACAATGTTGTGTGTGAGAGGAGAATTCACACAGGAGGCAGCCAAAGAACCCAAGAGAAATAGCGCAAGGAAATAGGAGGCTTGGAGGACTAAAGTAAGGCATATGTCTTGTCTATTTTATCTATGAGTAGCAGTGAGGGAATGTACTAAGAGTTGGATAGCTTGTGAGCTAAAGCTTTGTGTAATCTTGAGATATTTCCACTTGTCTGATAATACAAATAGCGGGGTTTTTAGCTGAGGCTTTCCCTAGAGAATTATTCTGTGTTCATGTGTGATTGATTTCTTATTCTTTTTTATATGTGTTCTATTTGATCTTTCTCAAAATCGATTAAGCTTCCGGAAGTTTTTGTAGAAGTAGATCTAGTATTTCACTTTAGTATATTGCATTATCAGGTGATCTACAGTGAGAATTTCTACATGGTATCAAAGAAAAGGTGATCAAAGTGGAGAACAGTATACACGAAGGGATAAGTTTGAAATTTGAATTTCTTGATCATAGAAATCAAATTCTTATCACATCTCAAATTTCACCAATGGCATTCAATGGTTTGAGACTCGAGTATGCCCTGGATGTCATCTCGAATTATATAGCCTGGAAGGATCACATGGAAGTAGTATTAGAGGAAAGCGGTTTGAAGGAATTCATTGATCAAGAAGTCCCCAAGCCAATAGCTGCTAATGCCCAAGAATTGTTGGAATGGAAGAAATGTGTGGCTAGAGCGAGGAGGATTATTCTGGAGGGAGTTCAATACCACATTGTCTCGAGTCTTCATGGGAAAGAGACACCATATTCAATGTGGAAAACATTGAAGGATCTATATCAGAACAACAATGATCAAAGGAAGTTGGCGCTAAAAGACAAGCTTCGGAAAATCAAGAATGAAAAGGGCGACATGATCTCTACAAATCTGAAAAATCTCACCACTTGCAGGTATGAGCTTGGAAGTGTAGGAATCACGATAGCCGATGATGCCATGGTGAGTCTTGCTCTTCTCAGTCTTCCTAAGAGCTGGCATGGCTACCAAGACTCAGTAAATGGAAGAAAGAAACTTCCAAATTGGGAATGACTGTGGTCGGATCTAATGCAGGGGGAGATTAGGAGAAGCGCCAGAGATGGTTCTTCATCAAAGTATGATGATGAAGAAAATCTGGCCTTAGCGAGTAAGGTGAGGAAAGGGAAAGGGAAGGCTTCCCATTCCAAATTGGTTTCTTCCCATGGTGGGAAGAAGATTGACAAATCTAAAGTTTGATGCTTTAGTTGTCATGAGGTGGGCCATTGTGCAACAAATTGTCCACAGAAGAAATCCAAGAAGGGATCCTAGAAAGGATCAAATGATGAGGCACTGGCCTCATAGTTGGATTTCACCCTCATCACATGCATGGTTTCATCGATGGTGGGTTGTGTTTGGTACTTGAACAGTGGAGCCTCATTCCACATGACCGGTGACAAGATTTTATTCAGTACCTTCGAGGAGAAGGACCTTTATATGCGCATTGAGATGGTCGATGATGGAAAGTACCGTGTTTCAGGTGAAGCCACGGTTGTGTTTTAGAGGGAGCATCGAGATCCTATCACCATGACTCATGTTAAGTATCTTCCTGGACTGAAGAAGAACCTTGTATCCATCACAATGTTGGAAGATAAAGGCTATGATGTAGTCTTAGTAAAGAAAAGGCATTCCTGAGACACATTGGCACTGGATAGACGAAGAGGATTGGGATTCAAGTAAATAATCTCTACAAGCTGGAGGTAGATGAATGTGCTACATTTAGTTCCAAGGCAGAGTTGGTGCAAAGGAAAGATATGGTGAGATATGGCATAGAATATTGGGCCACTTGTGCCATGGGGCCTTGAAGATCATGCAACATATTTCTACCAGACTTCCCAAGGGTAAACTAGAGCAAGTACATATGCATGCAAAGGTTGTACCTTAGGTAAGTATGCAAAATATTCCTTTCATGATCGAGACAGTCGAGCTAGAGAAATCCTGGAGTGAGTTCATATAGATGTGTGTGGACCATTATTGACAGCCTCCACTGCTAAACAATGGTACTATGTTATTTTCATTGATGATTTTTCTCGTAGATGCTGGATCTATTTCATGCAGAAGAAGGATAAAACCTTCTCAAGGTTTTTTGAGTTCAAAGCCTTGGTTGAGAAAGAATCTAAAAAGAAAATAAGGGCATTGCAAAGTGACAATGGGGGAGAGTATGTCTCTCAACAGTTTAAGGACTTCTGTGTAGCAGAAGGAATTAAATGGGAGTTGATAGTACCCCATAATCCACAGCAAAATGGGGTGGCCAAAAGGAAGAACATAATGATTGTGGGAGCAGCTCAGGCAATGCTACATGACCAAGGCTTACCACTTCATTTGTGGGATGAAGCATGCAATACAATAGTATACTTGTAGAATAGAAGATTGCATCATATACTGGGAATGAAGACACTAGAGGAGGCTTTCTCTAGGAAGAGACCAGATGTGAGTCACTTCAGGATCTTTGGCTCATCAGTATTTTTCCATGTGACCAAAGATGCCCGGAAGAAGCTAGAGCCAACAACTGAGTTGGGGATACTTGTGGGGTACACTGATACACCCCACAACTATCAAGTGTTCTTGCCCACCAGTCAGAGGACAATGGTACATGGAGATCTAAAGTTCAACAAGAAGAAGGCCATGCGAGTTTCCCTTGAGAGGGAGCTCAAGTTTCATGTAGAGGAGGAACTTTTGGTTCCTAAGGAGGAGGAGCCTCAGACTAATGCAGAGTAGCCACATGCAGAGGATCCAAGAGTGGAGACATCCACTCATGCAGAGTCTTCTAGAGAAGGGAAGAAACACTCAAGGGAAGCTGACAGATTGTTGATGGATTTGAGAGAGAATGTGGGACAACCATATTCTCAGCGCCTACAGAGGAGGTCACCTTAGTGGTACAGTGGTTACATGGCCTGGTTGGGGAATGTATCGAGACTGAACCATATTCCTTTGAGGAAATAGTGTAGCATCCAATCTAGGTTGATGTTATGGTGGAGGAGTGTGACTCCATAGTTTGGAATAGTGTTTGGGATGTTGTTCCAAGACCAGAGAACAAGTCAGTGGTGAGTTCCTGATGGCTTTACAAGGTAAAGCCAAGTAGCTGATGGTAGTGTGGAGAAACATAAGGCAAGGTTTGTTTCTCATGGTTTCTCACAGGTCGAGGGGATCGATTATGATGAGACTTTTGCTCCTGTAGCAAGGTACTCATCTATCAGATCGATGTTGGCACTGTCAACACAAATGGGTTGGAAGATCCATCAAATGGATGTGAAGACTACGTTCCTCAATGGAAAGTTTGTGGAAGAGGTGTACATAGAGCATCCAGAAGGATTTGAGACCTTCGATCATGAGCCGCATGTGTGCCGATTCAAGAGAGCTTTGTACAGGCTAAAGCAAGCACCTCGTGCTTGGTACACCAAGATCAACAACTATTTCACTGGGTTGGGCTTTACACAGAGTGAAGCGGATGTGAACCTATACCACATCATGGTAGAAGGTAAGCCATTGATCATTGTTCTTTATGTTCATGATATGATATTGACAGGTGATGATCAGTTGATCAAGTCTTGCAAGGAGGACCTTGCAAAAGAGTTCAAGATGAAAGACATGGGTCTCATGCACTACTTTCTAGGCATGGAAGTGTGGCAGAAGCATGGGGAAGTGTTTGTGTCTCAAGGAAAGTATGCCAATGAGAAACTCAGAGATTCCTCATGGAGAAGTGCAAGCCCATGCAGACTCCTCTAGTAGGTAACTAGAGGAAGGAGGATGCTACTTCAGGTGAGGTAGTATTTTCTACTATTTATCGGTAGCTTGTGGGTTCATTGATGTATTTAGTGAACACATGACCAGATTTGTGCTTTGCGGTGAACCAACTGAGTCAAGCTATGGTTCAGCCTACCAAGATGTTTGATTGTATCAAATGCTACCTAGAATCCAAAGCTCTGATACCAAATGTTATGAAACCAACTCAAGAAAAGATAGAAAAGATAGATCAATGCCTTAGAATTCAGCCTCTTCGAGGGGGCTTTACATTACATAAATGAACAATTCTTGGATGATACAAATGAAAAGACCTCCTTTATATATATAGGAGTCTAAGGGGTTATAACATAATCAGAGCCGACATAACAATAATAATGTAAGGGCACAATAATAACAATAGTGGGCTTCTATGGGGCACAATAGTAACAATATGGGCACTACATGGGTACATCAATATAATAAGTGGGTTATACTAATAACAATAAGGGGTTACACTAGTAGTATAGGGGCCTAACATGCCCCTCTCCTTCAAAAATCATTGTCGTCAATGCTTGAGTAGTTCTTGATGCTTCTGTATAAAATTCTTGTCCTCCCATGTGGAATATTTAGTGGGTAAGTTCTTCCACTTGATGAGATACTCTGAAATTGATCGATTTTGTAGCTGTCGGGTTCTTGTTTCTGTGATTGCTCCAGGTTCCAATATGATTTTTCCTTCCTCTTCAATTTCTGGCAATATTGCTTGAATTGGGATCTTTTGCAACTTTTGAATAAGTGGCCATACTTCTTCGTCCTTCTTCCATTCATCCCTTGCTTCATTTATCCAATTTGGTTGGATAATATAAATAGCACAAAACAATGCTTCCACATCCTCATCCTTGAAGAGTCTTCCCATTCGGTAAGGTCGCCATTTTTTAAGTGCATGTAGTATTGCCAACATTTCCTTCTCATAAATAGCTTTCTTGAGATGTAGCAGCAAAAATACCCAATCACCTACATCAAAACATTTTTCACTACGATGTTGATCTACCTATTGTTTCATTTGATTTTGCACCGAAGTGGCGTTATCCTTTAAAAGTTGGAGAACTTGATGTTGATGCTCGATGTGATCTTTCTCTGCTTGAACCTTTTTCTTCTTGATATGTCCTTCTATCTTTTGAGGAGTGGTAATTTCTTCCAGTACTTTACAAGATATGGTCGGATTCATTTCTTGATGCTCGATGTGATCTTTCACTTCTTGAACATTTTTCTTCTTGATGTGTCCTTCTATCTTGATAGTTTGAGGAGTGGTAATTTCGTCCATTGAATTACAAGATATGGTTGGATTCATTTCTTCTTTCTCGATGTGATCTTTCACTTCTTGCACCTTTTTCTTCTTGATATGTCCTTCTATCTTGAGAGTTTGAGGAGTGGTAATTCTTGCCAATGCTTTACAAGATATGGTCTGATTCATTTCTTCTTTCTCTGGGGTGGTGTCCTGGCGTATATCCTCTTCTTTTGATGTTTCTTTATCCTTTTCTTCCTCCTCTTTATATTCTATGTAAAATAATTTCTTCTCAGCACACCTATGACCTTTAGTGCATTTTCTATCATAATTGTAACAAAGCCCTTTTTCTCTTTTTCCTTCCAATTGTTGTGGCGTAACCCTTGTAGGTTGTGGAAGGCTAGGAGAAACAACACTTCCATATTTATAGTTGTGAGGGGTATGCTTCCTGGTTTCCATAATTTTGCTTTCCATTATGTCACAAAGCCCTTTTACTCTTTCCAATTGTTGTGGTGTTGCTCTAAAGAAGGTGTTGCTCTTTGTATCCTCATAATGTGTTATCATTTCCTCCGTGAAAATTGACCACGTAACAAGTTTTTTACGAGAACAAAGCCCTTCATACCATAAAAATTGATCTGGTTCTAAATATGAAGATGCAATACATACCTTTTGTAACAGTTGTACACCATGTAGATCAAAATATTGCTCCATCTGAAGTATCCAATTTACCGGATCCTTGCCATCAAACTTCCTCATCTTGCTTTTTCTTGATTTTAGGACCTTGATCTTGAAACAACCGTATCTCTGTACTTGTAGATATTTAAGTTCTGAAATTGCTACCTGTAGTAGCCCTCTATGTCCACTTTCCAATGCCGCCAGTCTGATCCAAATTGGATTCTCCAAAAAAGAGTTATGCACAATCTCCCAAGATGACCTGATTATAGACCTTTCTAGAAGAGTGAATTTGTATGAAGTGCCACATGTCAAATTTTTGACCTTTGGCTCTGAAAAATATATACAAGACACTACGGTCCGTCCTCTTTCTGTAACTTCTTACGAAATTTCAATCCAATGCTCAGAGAGAAAGTTATGACTATTTTCCCAAGGTCACCTGTTTTGAATGTAATTCAGGAGTCTGCAAAAAGACCAACTTCCTCAGATCATATCTCCGAAAATATTGCGCGAAAAGCTCTGAAATTCGGACCCAAGGTTCAACGCGATTTCTTCTCAAATGGATTTTTCTTGCAAATTCTAAAACGTCACAGAAAAAAAGTTATAGCGAAAATGCCACGATGACCTATTTGGAGCAGCGAAACCCTAGAATCCAAAGCTCTGATACCAAATGTTATTGCCAAAGTTGCTCATTTTCATCATCGTAAATTCAGGGAAGCTATTGAGATTGAAATAAGGCCTAACAATCTCAATAGAGATGACGGCTGGAAGATCAATAGCTGTTGGATCCCTGCCCTTTCTTCCTAGTCCTTCTTTTCCTCCCCCCCCCCCTTTTTTTCATTCCTTTCGACCTTTCATTATTTTTATCCTTTTTTGCTATCGAGTCTTTTAATCGTCTTTTTTCCTGTCCTTCTCCGTCTTTTCAATTTATGTCGGTTTTTTTTTTCTTTTATTTTTTATTTTATTTTATTATTTTTATTCTGATGTGATCTTTTATATTGTTTTTATCTATTCATTTATTCATTTTATTTTATATTATTTATGTTTTATTTTTATTTGTTTATTTATTCTTATTAGTATTATTATTTATTTATTATTATTTATTTATTTATTTATTTTTAATTTATTTTTTTAATTAATTTATTTTATTTATCTGTATTTTATTTATTTATTTTAATCTTTATTATTTTTTCTCGTCCCTCTATTTATTTAGTCTAACTAACTATTATCTAAATAAAATTGTTTCATATAACCAAATCCCATTAAAGTTACAATTAACTTATAAAAAATTTAATTTTTAATTTTTAAATGATACCTTTTAACTAACTTAAACACCTATTATATTATTTTTATTTATATTTTAGGTATATCTTAAAGGTATGGTCACCAAATTAACTAACTTCCTTTAAATTATTAGATTGGTTTGTTGACTTTGATCTCTAAGTCAAAATTAGTCGTTGGTCAAGTTAGCCGTTGGAGGCTCTGTGCAGACTATTTAACATGCAAAGATGGATCTGTTTTCTTCAACTCGTCCTGACGATGAACCACACTGGTTGGTTCAAAACGCGTCGACAATGATTTTCTGATTGTGATTTACGCTGAAATTTCTTCTGATAATTGTTATGGATCACAGAAGCCTCAATTCAACTAGGGATTCCTTTTGCATGCTGCCTTGGGAAAAGAAGTCCATCCATAGAAATCAATTTTCCTTGGTCTCGGAGGGAACCGATCATCCTAAAGGCACATACATCGATCTGCGATCCGGGGATGAAAATTTGCACAATTCCTGGGCTAAGCTGGGCTAGCTGTACCAGAGGGATTGCGCAATTTCTAGAGAGAAGGAAGGTTCCCCTCCAGAATTATGCAATTTTCTGAGGGAACCCTAATATACTGATTTGCGCAATTATTGAGCTCAGTAGGCTGGCCAGCTGATTTGCTTAATTTCTAGAGGGAAAGCTGGTTCCCCTCTAGAATTGCTCAATTTTCTAAGGGAGCTGCTTGGCCAACACATGGTCTAAGTCCAGAAAGACAAGCTGTGAGGGGAGTGAAGCAAACTGACATGCACAGGTTGAAAAGACACTGAGAAATAGTTGAAGCCTATATGCTTGATGGTGCAAGACATGCTGCTAAGGATGGTTGGTAGGGAGGCTCTAAAATGAAGCTAAGGAAAATTTTGGAGGGTGTTTGTAGTTGCTACAACACTACCCTACCTACGATAAGGAAATCTATGTCATTATGCAAGCTATGAAGAAGTGGAAGCACTATCTAATGGGAAAGTAGACAATAATCCACATGGATCACTAGCCATTACAGTATCTATAGGCCCAGAATAAGCTACAAAAGACCAGGCATTAAAAGTGGATTGAATTTTTATAATAGTTTCATTTGGTGATCAAGTATAAGAAGGGAATCATAAAAAATCTGGCCAATATGATTTTAAGTCCACCCACATCAAATATTATAGATTTGTGGACTCTTATGCACATAGAGCCATTCACCCATCATGCATACACAGGGAAATATTCAGAGGATGAAGACTTCAAGGAGGTGTATCAATAGCTACAGAGTCAGAGTCATGTGCACAATAGTGACAACACCATTGACTACCATCTCCAGGATGGGTTACTCTATAGGCTAGATAAGTTACGTATTCCTAAAGGTGAGTGTTTGTAGATGATTAGAGAGGCTCACACCTCCAAGGTTGCAAGGCACTTTGGTGTAGGAAAGATTGTGGCTAACTTGTAGAGGTATGTGTATTGGCCCAAGATGAAAGAGAAAGTAGCTACGTTCATAAGAGGATGCATTCTTTGTTGTACCAGCAAACCTACCAATAGGAAACAAGATCGGTATCATCCTTTACCTATACCTACTCATCCTTGGGAAAACATTTCCATGGAATTTGTGGGAGGTTTACCGACGACCAGGAAGGGACAAGACTACCTGTTCGTGGTAGTTGATAGGTTCAGAAAGATGTGTGTTTTGATGCCCTATAAAAAGACGATCAGTGGACAAGAAGCAGCAAACTTGTTCTTTGGACAGTTCTGGGTACACTTTGGGATACAAAGGAGCGTTATTTCATACAGGGATAAAAGATTTCTCAGTGCGTTCTAGACTACATTGTGGGAGACAATGGACACGAAGTTGAAATAAGGATAGTATGGATTTGTAGTATCATTTTGATAACCAGGTTGAGTACTAGTTGGCCTTGGAAGCAATTGATGTGGGTGGAAAAATGAGTAAGATGTACTTGTGCCATGGTACAAGTTAACACGTGAAGAGTCTAGGTGAGGATAATGGTAGGCAGAATTGGGCCCCCTCTATGGTTGGCCATAACTGATAGACCCTTGCAGATATGGTGAAGGTTCTAGGTACGATATTATCCAATTACACCATATACAATGTGAGATGCCCCTATTTAAGAAGAAGCACCAAGGAAAGGGACATTAGGGAGAATAGTATAGGCATAACCCAATTAGGTATAAATCACATCAAACAATAAAGCCTTCTGGATGGCGCTTCGGCTTGAGGGAAACAAGATGTGATATATTTACCAATTGGAGAGTGGAGGGATCATAGGAACCAATCCATGTAGGCTCAGTCTTTGAATTTAGGAGCTTTACATAAGCTTCGCATTCTATACCATTTTTAAACATGATCAGAAAGTTGAGTCATAGAGGTTTGAAAAATGAGTTCAAAAGTTTAGTAACAATGTCATAATGATTAGGTAACTAGAATTAAGATAAGAAGGCATTGAAAAGGTTCACAATCATTGAATGAGATGCATGGGGTTTATCAACATACCATTTTGCGATGACATTGGTGAGGGTGTGTTGAAAGAGGTGTAGATGTGCGGAATCATCCATTATGGATTTGGAGGAACACCACATATGGAAATATTGAATGTGGTTGTTGGGATCCTCTTTAAATTTCCCTTAAATTTGGGAATATCATAGAGGAGCTTCATTGACATAGGTGACTAATTAGGATCGTGGTGAAGAGGACCATTAATTAACTAGTTCAAATTAGGAATACTCAAACCGACCATATAGGGAAGCAACGATTGATTGATAGTCATACCTTGTGAGGTTCCAATGTTACCTCCTCAAATCAAAATTCCAAATTTAACAGAAGTATAAAATAGTGTCTAATGCTACAAAAAAATTAGTGGCTTATAGAAATAAATATAAGACTTGCAACTTAGAAAAACCCCAATTAATGTGGTGGAGGTGTACTTCAAACCCTAAAGTGGTATTTTTAATCCTACTAAAGTATGGAATATGAGAATATCAATTCCTTAACTAGAATTACATGATAATTAACAACCCTCATAAAAAACATACATATCCAGAATGGAGAGAAAAATAGAAAAAATAGAGTAAAACAATGCAACATAGATTTCTAACATATTTCTATGTTATAATTCAATTTTTTTTACTATTCTTGCATTGTCCATCACAAGTTTCCCTCTAAAAAGTGTGTTAGGTTTGTAGAAGATATCACACTTTGGTGGTATTATCATGCTCATGCTTCCCCCAAAACATTATGCATTATCACTATAGCCTTATCACATACATCTTCAATAACCTCAATAATTCATCACATTAAGATAATTTAAAAGTATATTTAAAAAAAAGACTAGTACAATAATGTAAACTAAATAGTTGGTAAAGGTTTATAGGTATCAATCCATGGTAAGTATCAAAACACTAAAAACAAAATACATGTGATGATGCCCAAACTAGAACAGACAAAGTAATTAACTAAGATATAACTTCTTTTTAAACTATTATTACTATTAATTATAAAAAGACATAATAAAAGCTAAGCAATATTATTAAAGATGGAGATTCTTAACTTGTGAATAGCTTTTTTTATGCCAACATGAGCCAATACCATGGCCTATCAATACCACATAACCAATATGACACGTTGTTATGACATTTTCTTTCATTAATTTATTTGAGATAAATCACTTAAAAGAGAGTAATTAACTTGGATATAGATCGTAGAACTTCAAATTTTTTTCATGAAGGTTAAATTTCCACTATCAATGTAATAATTTCTAATAATAAAAAACATGTCTATTGAGATAATAATAATGATAATGAAAAGAAAAATTTAATAAGAAAAATTTCCATAATAATTTGTTACATTAAGATAATTTACAAGTATATTTAAAACAAAATGAGTTGTCTTTAGTGCTACTTTTTGGAAGTTTTTTTGGTAGATTTTTCCAGTCTAATTTCTCTAAAATCTAGTAGGAATTCATTGAAATCATAAACTTGATGGGTAACCCTTACACAATAGAACTCTCCTAGGGTTTTTCAAGGTGTTGAATCCATATATACAACCAAAAACTAGTTTAAATAACACAAATTAAAATTTCACCTCAAATTTTTCCGTCGCATTCCAGCACCAGAAACTCCAAAAAGTCGCACTAAAGACGACTCCAAAACAAAATACTTGTCATGATGCCCTAACTAGAAAAGACCAAGTAATTAACTAAGCTATGACTTCATTTTAAACTATTATTATTATTAATGATAAAAACAAATAATAAAAGCTACGCAATATTCTTAAAGATGAATATTCTTAACTTGTGAATAGCTTTTGTGATATTGAGCCAATACCATGGCTTATCAATACCACATACCGAATATAAGTTTTTCTGAAATTTTCTTGCATTAATTTATCTGAGATAAATAACTTAAAAGAGCATAATTAAGTTGGAGATAGATCTTAGCACTTGCAATTTTATTTCATGAAGGTTAAATATCCACTATCCATGTAATAATTTATAATAATAAAGAACATGTCTATTGAGATAATCATAATGATAATGAAAATAAAACTTTAATAACAATAATTTCCATGTACTTTATCTATAATTAGGTAATTGTTGGCATTATGATTCAGGTGTTGTCCTTGATGGCAAACCCTTTCAGGTGATAAATCAAGAAGGACGCAGGAAATATGTTCAGCAAGTGCGTCCCCGCAGGTATACCATACAGAACCCGCGTCCAGGGACGCCGGCCAGCCGTTTAGGAGGTGCGTCCGCCCAGTGCACACATCTCAAGGCAGAGAAAAGCACGTGGGGGTTTCTTGCGTGGTATCTAGCCGACGTTTTTGTGTTTCTATGGTGTCGGCTCGTGGTATTGTTCCATGTTTTGGGGAGAAGCTTGCCTATATAAAGCAAAGGAGTTCATTTGGATTAAGCATCATCTTGGTTGAATATCTTTTGGTGAGATCTAGTCCAGATCTATGAAGGCGAATCTTCTAATGGACTGTGATCTCTATGGCGCATGATCAGATCTGTGGATCTGAGTGTTTGGGTTGGTTCTGAAGTCCTCATATCTTTTATATCTGAAGGGACGCAGGTTCAGTGAAAGGAAAGTGCGTCGGGACGCAGTACAGTAAAGGCTCAGGTGCGTCTCGGAGGCAAAGGACGCGGCGTGGCTGTGTTATTGGGTGCGTCTCTGAAGCAAAAGACGCGGCGCGATAGTGTTTCTGGGTGCGCCGGTCGCAGCAAAGCATAGAGGAACAGTGCGTCGGCACGCAGAACAGTGGAAGGTAGACTGCGTCCAGTCGCAGGTCACAGAAAGAAAATATGCGTCCCTGTCTTAAGATGATCTGTTGACTGTATATTTCTGTTCATAAGGTGTTCTGGGTTATTTCTGTAATTACTGATCTGATATCTGTAGTGGACTGTATCTGTTGTATACTTGTTGATCATTTGATTCTTCATGAAAAGAAGTAGGGGGTTGTAGCTCCCTTCCAGGAGAGACTGGAAAACGAGAGAGAGTTGTAGCTCTCTGCAGGTTGCAGCCTGCGTGCTGGTAAAGGACTGCACCAGTACAAAATCATTGTAAAAAGAATTTCTTGAAAGAAGATAGAGACATATTGCAGCAGGTGGTTTTCTCCCGCATTGGGTTTCCACCTTACATCTTGTGTTCTTTGGTGTGACTGTCTATTTTATTTATTCATGCTCATTATTTTATGGTACTGATATGCAAGAATAATTCAAAAGATCAAATAAGGAAGATTTGGTAAATTGCTTGATAATACTGATTCACCCCCCCTCTCAGTATTATTTCCAACAATTGGTATCGGAGCAGGTCCTTCAGAAAAGCTTGATCGCTTGAAGGTAGATCGTTCATCATGAGCAACTACGAGAGAGAAGCATCAATCAGGCCACCAGTTTTTGATGGGACAAACTTCAATTATTGGAAGGTAAGAGTTACTGCATATCTTCAATCTCTTGGTACTGAAGTTTGGGACATTGTAGAAACAGGCTATGCTTTTCCTTCAGCTACTCCTACAGATCCAGCTGAGAAAAAGAAGTATGAAACAAATGCAAAAGCAGTCAGTACTCTATTAGGAAGTATATCCCAAACAGAATTCATGAAGGTAATGCACTTCAAATCAGCAAAAGAAATATGGGACAAAATGATCACAAGCTATGAAGGAGATGAACAGGTAAAACAAGCCAAACTTCAAACTCTCAGAATTCAATATGAGACTCTCAAGATGTATAATGATGAAAGTGTGGCTAATTATTTTCTTCGGGTAGATGAGATTGTAAATTGTATGAAAAATTTGGGTGAAGAAGTAAAGGAGTCTCTAGTAGTTCAAAAGATTCTAAGATCATTATCCCCCAAGTTTGAATCCAAAGTATCTGCAATAGAAGAAAAAGAAAATCTCCGTGTTCTTACTATGTCTCAGCTACATGGAATTCTAACTGCTTATGAAATGAGAAAGGGAGGACCATCAGACAGAAGGGAGGCTGCTTTTAAAGCATCAGGCAAAGAAGATTACTATGAAGCAAGCCATGATCCAGAAGAAGAGGAAGAAGAATCAAATTTTGTCAGAAATCTTCAAAGAGGTTCTGGAAGGTTCAGAGGTAAGCTACCTTTCAAATGCTTTGCTTGTGGAAGAGTAGGTCATTATGCTGCAAAATGCTCTTATAAGGATAAAGGAAAGGAACCAGTTAGATGGAACAAGAAACAAAGCGCAAATAAGAAAAGCTACTACACCCATGAAGATAGTGATGGCTTATCAAACAGTGATGAAGATGAACAAGGTAATAAATATAGGTTGTTAATGGCATTTGAAGATGATGATTATGAGGATGCTGTAGATGTGGATAACCTTTATGATGAAATTACTAGACTCAAGAGATGCATAGAAGAAAAGAACATGATTATTGATACTCTACAATTCCAAATTGATGAAAAGGAAAAACATCTTGAAAAATTAGAAGGTGAAATTGTTGGTCTTAGAAAAGAAATTGAGAAAACAAAAACTATTAATCTCAAGTTTGTCAAAGGATCTGAAACTTTGGATGAGATTATCAGTGTGCAGCGGTCTCCACTAAATAAGACAGGTTTGGGCTATAATGGAGAAACTTCTCAAGCATCCACTTCAAAAAGTTATCTTGATGCAGCAAGAAGAAATGAGCAAGAGCACAAGGAAGATCATCAGGTAAAGCAGGGACAAATGTCAAGCAGAAACTATCAGGGGCAATCCAGCTTAAGGGTGAACAAAAGCCACAACCAGCCACAGGTAAAATCTTCTCAATTTGGTTCAAGAATAGATGAAAATAGAAATTACAATCAGTTGGCTGGTAGATCCAATAATCGCAGAAGCTTCTTCAATGGACAATGCTTTTCTTGCCATAACTTTGGTCACAAAGCAGCTCAATGTGTTGCGTATAAAACAATCATGACTAGGGAAGCTCAAAAACAAAGAAGTATGACAGGGATTACAAAAAGGACCTATAACAACTTTTCAGCTCTTGAAAATGAAGTTGAATGTTCTATTTGCAATAATTTTGGACATAAAGACTTTGAATGCAGAAGCAGGTTTCCGGAAAGAAAGGTACAAGAGCAGAAAAAGGAACAAGCCTCAGGCGCCAAAACATGGAGAATAAAGGAACCTCAAACAGAAAGATGTGGGATAGCATTTTATGCAGAAGGACAAGAAAATCTATGGTACATTGACAGTGGATGTTCGAAGCATATGACAGGTGATAAAGAAAAACTTGAGTCTTATTCTAATTTAGAAAAGGGAAAGAAAGTCTCTTTTGGAAATGATACTCCTGCAACTATAAAAGGAAAAGGTATTGCTCCTTTAAAAGAAGATGTTAAGGCTGGAAATGTTTTGTTTGTTGATGGATTGAAGCATAATCTACTAAGTGTCAGCCAGATGTGTGATCAAAGAACCGAGGTTATATTCAGATCAAATGGATGCCTTGTTCGTGATCTTGATACAGGTAAAACAGTTCTCAAAGGAAAGAGAACTCCAAATAATCTATACATATTTGATGAAGGACAACAACAATGCTATCTAAGCAAGAATGAAGAGCACTGGTTATGGCATCGAAGGTTGGGACATCTAAGCTTCTCACAAATAAGGAAAGCTTGCAAATATCAGGCAGTTCGCGATCTTCCAGATATCAAAATTCCTGACAACACCATATGCAGATCATGTCAGTTTGGAAAACAAACCAGAACTAACTTTCCAGAGAAAGAAGGATCAGCCAGCATGCCTCTTGAGCTAGTACATACAGATGTATGTGGACCATTCAGAAAAAGAACACCTAGAGGAGAGGAATACTTGATATTATTTATTGACGATTTCTCCAGGTTTGTTTGGTTAGGTCTTATGAAGCACAAAGATGAAGCATTCGAAAAATTCAAAACCTTCAAAGCCTTGGCTGAAAATGAATCAGGTCACAAAATTAAGTGCCTCAGATCTGACAGAGGTGGGGAATTTACTTCAAATGAATTTTTCGATTTCTGTGATGAACATGGGATAAGGAGAGAATTCTCTACAGCTAGAACACCTCAGCAAAATGGAGTTGTTGAAAGAATGAACAGAACAATCCAACAAATGGCTCGTGCTATGCTTGATGAATCAGGAACCCCCGCAACCTTCTGGGGTGAGGCTGCACATACTGCGGTTATTATTCTCAACAAGACAAATGTCCGGGTGAACAGCACTCAAACCCCTCATGAGCTCTGGAGTGGTAAAACTCCTTCGGTAAAGCACTTCAAAATATTTGGGAGCAAATGCTATATCAAGAATACTGAGGAGCAGCTTGGCAAACTTGATCCTAGAGCAGATGAAGGCATTCTTCTTGGCTATTCTCCACATAGCAAAGCATACAAATGCTACAATAAAAGACTTGGCAGAATTGTTGACAGCATTGATGTAGTGGTTGATGAAAAGGGATATATTCCTAGGCAAATACATCGTGAAGACATCGAAGAAGATGAGAGCTACCCTCAAAGACAGAATGATGAAGAAGAAGAACCTCAAGAAGAATCTCAAGAAGAACCTCACGAAGAAGCAGAAGAACGGACAAGAATAGAAGAAAAGACTCCATCCAGATATGTTCAGAAGAACCATCCAGAATCTCAGATCATGGGACAAAAAGAAGCAGGTATACAAACTAGAAGAACAGTTGCAGAAGCTTCAAGCTATTTGGCATTACTTTCCTCCACCGAACCACAAAATGTGAAAGAGGCATGCAAAGATGAATGTTGGGTGAAAGCAATGGATGAAGAACTTGAGCAAATCGAAAAGAACAACACTTGGGAGCTGGTTCCTAGACCAAAAGATAAGAATGTTATTGGAACAAAATGGGTCTTCAAAAATAAATTGAATGAAAATGGAGAAGTAATTAGAAACAAAGCCAGACTCGTCTGTAAAGGGTATGCGCAGCAAGAAGGAATAGACTTTGAAGAAACTTTTGCTCCTGTTGCAAGACTTGAGGCCATCCGAATGTTCCTTGCTCTCTCAAGTTTTCAGAACTTCAAAGTATTTCAAATGGATGTGAAATCAGCCTTTTTGAATGGAGACTTGGAAGAAGAAGTGTACATTGAACAGCCAGATGGGTTCATTCTTGGAAATGATCCAAATCTTGTATGCCGATTGAAAAAGGCTCTCTATGGTCTCAAACAAGCTCCAAGGGCTTGGTACTACCGGTTGGACAAATATCTTCATCAACAAGGTTTCTTAAAAGGTTCAGCAGATAGCAATCTGTATATAAAAGTTGAAAATGACAAATTGCTAATACTTGTTGTGTATGTAGATGACATTATTTTTGGCAGCAATGAAGAAGCTATGAGTCAAAGCTTTGCCTCAGTCATGCAGAAAGAATTTGAAATGTCCTTGCTAGGAGAACTGACATATTTCCTTGGTTTGCAAATCCAACAGAAGGAAGGAGGAATCTTTTTATCTCAAACCAAGTATCTCAAGCAGATTTTGAAGAAATATGGCATGGAAGATGCAAAACCAGTATGTACACCCATGGTCACAGGATGTAGTCTCAGTGCAAATGATGAATCTGCAGCAGTACATCAACCAACCTACAGATCTATGATTGGAAGTTTACTATATTTGACAGGTACCCGACCAGACATCATGCATGCAGTTGGAATAGTTGGAAGATTTCAGGCAAATCCAAAGGAGACTCATCTTCAAGCAGTGAAGAGAATTTTCAAATATCTTCAAGGGACTCAAAATTATGGCTTATGGTATCCTAGAGATACAGATCTTACTCTTCATGCCTATACAGATGCAGATTGGGCCGGAAGCGTGGATGACAAGAAAAGCACAAGTGGTGGTGCGTTCTTTATGGGTCCCAGACTGGTCTCTTGGTTCAGCAAGAAACAGAGTTCAATTGCCTTGTCTACAGCTGAAGCAGAATATGTTGCTGCTGCATCTTGTTGCACCCAACTCCTTTGGATGATGCAGAATTTGCAGGATTATCAAATCACTTGTACTCCTCCAATCCCTATCTTATGTGACAACACAAGTGCAATCAGCATCTCAAAGAATCCGGTTATGCATTCAAAAACCAAGCACATACCAATCAAGTACCATTTTCTCCGGGAACAAGTACTTGAACAGAAGGTCAAGTTGGAGTATGTTCCTTCTAAGGAACAAGTTGCTGATATTTTCACCAAACCATTGCCCAGGGACACTTTTGAATACCTCAGGCAAAAGCTGGGGGTTGTTGATACATCATCTTACTGTTGATCATCTTCCTATTGGTGGTATAGGCTCAGGGGGAGCACATAATGCATTGTTGGCATTATGGAAAAGGAGATCTTGGAAATAGCTGCAATATGTCTCTATCTCCTTCATGATGGATTTCTGGTTACAGATCTGGAGATGCATGAGCATAGGGGGAGCATACCCTTTGCTCTTGATGTCAAAGGGGGAGAATGAAGCTGAAGATTATGTGGTTGCCATCAAGTCCAAAGGGGGAGATTGTTGGCATTATGATTCAGGTGTTGTCCTTGATGGCAAACCCTTTCAGGTGATAAATCAAGAAGGACGCAGGAAATATGTTCAGCAAGTGCGTCCCCGCAGGTATACCATACAGAACCCGCGTCCAGGGACGCCGGCCAGCCGTTTAGGAGGTGCGTCCGCCCAGTGCACACATCTCAAGGCAGAGAAAAGCACGTGGGGGTTTCTTGCGTGGTATCTAGCCGACGTTTTTGTGTTTCTATGGTGTCGGCTCGTGGTATTGTTCCATGTTTTGGGGAGAAGCTTGCCTATATAAAGCAAAGGAGTTCATTTGGATTAAGCATCATCTTGGTTGAATATCTTTTGGTGAGATCTAGTCCAGATCTATGAAGGCGAATCTTCTAATGGACTGTGATCTCTATGGCGCATGATCAGATCTGTGGATCTGAGTGTTTGGGTTGGTTCTGAAGTCCTCATATCTTTTATATCTGAAGGGACGCAGGTTCAGTGAAAGGAAAGTGCGTCGGGACGCAGTACAGTAAAGGCTCAGGTGCGTCTCGGAGGCAAAGGACGCGGCGTGGCTGTGTTATTGGGTGCGTCTCTGAAGCAAAAGACGCGGCGCGATAGTGTTTCTGGGTGCGCCGGTCGCAGCAAAGCATAGAGGAACAGTGCGTCGGCACGCAGAACAGTGGAAGGTAGACTGCGTCCAGTCGCAGGTCACAGAAAGAAAATATGCGTCCCTGTCTTAAGATGATCTGTTGACTGTATATTTCTGTTCATAAGGTGTTCTGGGTTATTTCTGTAATTACTGATCTGATATCTGTAGTGGACTGTATCTGTTGTATACTTGTTGATCATTTGATTCTTCATGAAAAGAAGTAGGGGGTTGTAGCTCCCTTCCAGGAGAGACTGGAAAACGAGAGAGAGTTGTAGCTCTCTGCAGGTTGCAGCCTGCGTGCTGGTAAAGGACTGCACCAGTACAAAATCATTGTAAAAAGAATTTCTTGAAAGAAGATAGAGACATATTGCAGCAGGTGGTTTTCTCCCGCATTGGGTTTCCACCTTACATCTTGTGTTCTTTGGTGTGACTGTCTATTTTATTTATTCATGCTCATTATTTTATGGTACTGATATGCAAGAATAATTCAAAAGATCAAATAAGGAAGATTTGGTAAATTGCTTGATAATACTGATTCACCCCCCCTCTCAGTATTATTTCCAACAGTAATAACCAGCATAGATCCATCAAAAAGAAGTTTGCACCTTCAGAGATTTGATCCCTATCGACACTTGTTAGGTTTGGGGTTAAGATAGATCTAGGCTAGCTATAGTCATGCATAGTCATATAAAATTTGTTGAACATCTAATTATTTTGATCATTTTAAATATGCTAAATATGTCTAAGATTAATTTGGTCAATTTAATTTTAAACTTGCTTAGTTACCTTAGTTTGTTGAGATGAGAGAGACTGTTAGTAATTTGAATAATGCAAAATGATGAAATAAAATTTTTGAGGAAGCATAAGTAGTAGAAGAAGATCTAGTCATTGATCGATACCCATATACACCGACAACAAAGAGAGCAAGGGCATATAGAAAATTCTACGATGTTTATTTAGCAACACCAAATTTTAGCACTACCAACATCAGCAGATCCAGCCAAATAAGCAACTTAAGATCCAACAACATCCCAAGCATCCTAACAAGCAACTGACTCAGCATTCAGCATGAATATCCCCTTCTTCCTCAATCAATCCCATAAGCTCAAACCATAAGCTAACCCAATAAGTCAGAACTAATACCTCCTAATATGGAGCCCTTAATCCCAGAGTGATTAGTGGACATGATTGGTGGTCATGTAGTGTTAAAAGAAAAATAATGCACATTATGGTAGAATGGGAGAGAGATAAAACTAAGAGTTAAGTTATTCGATGAAAAATGAACTAAAGAATATATAAGTGTGGAGAATTGAAGGCTCGTGTTTAGTGTAAATTTTAACTAATGGTAAGATAAATTAGTAATCAGAGAATACAATAGTGCATATGCACTAATATGAGAGCACTGTGGTGGATGCACATACATGAGGAGAGCACATGCGTAAGAAGATGCACTACTAAAGATAAGAGGTGAACTTGACATAATAGAAGGAGATCCATATGTAAGAACATGAGAGAACTATTATAATACTAAGTTTGAACAAAATGTGGCTTGTTGAAATGGTCAAAGGATCCATGATATAAGGGCGAAAACCATGGGTGATTAGGTTCCCATGGTAATAAAGATAATAAATTATAAATACTGAGCTAAAATTTGTAGCAAGTTCCTAACCTATCTATACGTAATGACCAAGAGAACTATAGTGGAACATATATAGAAGGTTAAACCAATTGAAATAGTGTAGGGCCATGAATCCCACCCCAAATCTAAAGTTGGTACTAAGATGCTTCAAGAAGAGGTAACATGGGAACCAATTAATGAGGACATGATTTCCTCAATTTTTATGTGATCTTAAATTATTTCTAAGCCTATATAAGGTGTAGCACATCAAAACAATGATATTCCTCATGTATGTAGTCAACAGGATTGTTTTTTTTAATAGGGGTTCCCTGCAAGTGTGGCAGGGGCAGCTAGTGCCATTATGAAATCATGTTGATAAGTTGTTAGTTTATATGAGGTCATATCCTATAACTGTGATGTTTCTTTTAATTCAAGTATTCAAGGTGGTTTTTTTTCCATGTACATTATTTCCTTTATGTAACCCTATCAAACATCTATTATCCGTACAAAACAAAAGGACTTTTTATAATTGGAGGTGGTCACAGTGACTACTAAAGGGAAGAGGTGTGGAAGCTAATATCATAGGAACATATGCCATGTGACATAAAATCCTTGGGAGAGAAGGCGTTAAAGAAGCTCGGACATGACTTAGGAATTTAATCACAAGGAATTATTAATATAATGTGAGAAATGTGTTAAAGAAAGGTTCCTAAGCACTAGCAACTATGTAAAGATAAGTTTAGATGGAGGCATAAGCCGATTCCCTCTAGAAGCAAATTATTCATCTTCCCATGATTTTCACATTTGAGTGGAAGAGTACAATCACGATTACAATATTTATAAGTAATTCAACATGAACAAGGTTTGTTTGTTCAAAGGCCCTTGTTCTCTTTGGCTTTTATTCCCTATTGTTGGGTTGTAGTATTATACTTGTCATCCTTATTTGCATTAAGTTGATGACCTTGGTTTCCTTGGTTTTCCTAAGATGGTTAGTTTTTGTTACCCTTCCTCTTAATATTCCTCTTATGGTTAAGGGGAGGGGAAACATTCTACTTAACATACACCCACCCACTATAGAGGCAGTGGTTTGTAGGGCAGAGGATGCTGACGCGTAGGATCTTGACGTGTTAGTGCCACTGGGGTTAGAGTACTAGGTGGTGCATAAGGATAGTATGGATTTGTAGTAACATTTTGATAACCAAGTTGAGTACTAGTTGGTCTCGGAATCAATTTATGTGGGTGGAAAAATGAGTAATATGTACTTATGCCATGGTCATGTGAAGAGTTTAGGTGAGGATAAGAGTAGGTGGAATTGGGCCCCCTTTGTGGTTGGCCATAACTGATAGATCCTTGCAGATGTGGAGAAGGTTCTAGGTAAGATATTATCCAATTACACCATCTACAATGCGAGATGCCCCTATTGAAGAAGAAGCACCAAGGCGAGGGACATTAGGGAGGATAATATAGGCATAACCCAGTTAGGTATAAATCAGATCAAATTATAAAGCCTTTTGGATGGCTTCTTCTTCGGTTTGAGGGAAACAATACGTGACATATTTACCAATTGGAGTATGGAGAGATCATAGGAACCAATCCATATAGACTCAGGCTTTGAATTTAGGAGCTTTACATAAGCTTCGCCTTCTATGCCATTTTTAAACATGATCTGAAATATGAGTCATAGAGGTTTGAAAAATGAGGTCAAACGTTTAGTAACAATGTCATAATGAATAGGTAACTAGAATTAAGATAAGAAGGCATTGGCAAGGTTCACAAACATTGAACGAGATGCATGGGGTTTATCAACATACCATTTTGTGATAACACTAGTGAGGGTGTGTTGAAAGAGGTGTAAATGTGTGGAATCCTCCATTATGGAGTTGGAGGAATACCACATATGAAAATATTGAATGTGGTTGTTGACATCCTATCCAAATTTCCCTTAAAATTTTAGAATATCATAGAGGACCTTCATTGGCATAGGTGTCTAAGTAGGTTCGTGGTGAAGAGGACCATTAATGAGCTAGTTCGAATTAGGTATACTCAAATAGACCATATAGGGAAGCAACGATTGACTGATAGTAATACCTTGTGAGGTTCCAATGTTACATCCTCAAATTAAAATTCCAAATTTAATAGAGGTATAAAATAGTGGCTAATGCTACAAGAAATTAGTGGTTTATAGAAATAAATAGAAGACTTGCAACTTAGCAAAACCCCATGTAATCTGGTGGAGATGTACTTCAAATCCTAAAGTGGTATTTTTAATCCTACTAAAGTAGGGAATATGATAGTATCAATTCCTTAACTAGAATGATATGATAATTAACAACCCACATAACAAACATACATATCCCGAATGGAGAGAAAAATAAAAACAATTGAGGAAAACAATGCAACATAGCTTTCTAACATATTTCTATGTTATAATGCATTTTTTCACTATTCTTGCATTGACTATCACAAGTTTCCCTCTGAAAAGTGTGTTAGGTCTATAAAATATATCACACTTTGGATGTATTATCATGCTCATGCTTCCCCCAAAACATTACGCAGTATCTCTATAGCCTTACCGCATACATTTTCAATAACCTCAATAATTCATCACATTAAGATAATTTAAAAGTATATTTAAAAAAAAGGACTAGTACAATAATGTAAACTAAATAGTTGGTAAATGTTGATAGGTATCAATCAATGGTAAGTATCAAAACACTTAAAACAAAATACACGTCATGTTGCCAACACTAAAAAAGACAAAGTAATTAACTAAGTTATAACTTCATTTTAATCTATTATTATTATTAATTATAATAAGAAATAATAAAAGCTAAGCAATATTCTTAAAGATGGAGATTCTTAACTTGTGAATAGCTTTTTTGATGCTAACATGAGCCAATACCATGACTTATCAATACCACATGCCCAGTATGACACATTGTTATGACATTTTCTTTCATTAATTTATTTGAGATAAATCACTTAAAAGAGAATAATTAAGTTGGATATAGATCTTAGCACTTGAAATTTTCTCTCATGAAGGTTAAATTTCCATTCTCCATGTAATAGTTTCTAATAATAAAAAATATGTCTATTGAGATAATCATAATGATAATGAAAAGAAACTTTAACAAGCAGAATTTCCATAATAATTTGTCACATTAAGATAATTTGAAAGTATATTTTTAAAAAATGACTAGTAAAAGCATATAAACTAAATAGTTGGTAAATGTTGACAGGTATCAATCCATGGTAAGTATCAAAACACTTAAAACAAAATGAGTTTTCTTTAGTGCGACATTTTGGAAGTTTTTTCCTAGTCTAATTTCTCTAAAATATGGGAGGAATTCATTGAATTCACAAGCTTGATGGGTAACCCATACATAATAGAAGTGTCCTAGGGGATTTTAGGGTGCTAAATTCATATATAGAGTAAAACACCTAGTTTAAATAACACAAATTAAAATTTCACCTCAAATTTTGCGTTGGATTCCAGCACCAGAACTCTGAAGAGTCACACTAAAGACAACTCCAAAACAAAATACAGGTCATGATGCCCAAACTAGAAAATACCAAGTAAATAACTAAGCTATAACTTCATTTTAAACTATTATTGTTCTTAATTATAAAAGGAAATAATAAAATCTAAGCAATATTCTTAAAGGTGAAGATTCTTAACTTGTGAATAGCTTTTGTGATACTAACATGAGCCAATACCATAGCTTATCAATGCCACATACCCAATATGAGACGTTGTTATGACATTTCATTTCATTAATTTATTTGAGATAAAACACTCAAAAGGACATAATTAAGTTGGAGATAGATCTTAGCACTTGTAATTTTATTTCATGAAGGTTAAATATCCATTGTCCATGTAATAATTTCTAATAATAAAAAACATGTCTATTGAGATAATCATAATGATAATGAGAAGAAAACTTTAATAAACATATTTTCCATGTACTTTATCTATAATTAGGTAATAACCAACCTAGATCCATCGAAAAGTAGTTTTCATCTCAAGAGATTTGATCCCTGTCGGCACTTGATAGATCTGGGGTTAAGATATATCTAGGCTAATTTTAGTCATGCGCTATCATATAAAATTTGTTGAACATCTAATTATTTTGATCATTTTAAATATGATAAATATGTCTAAGATTAATTTGGTCAATTTAATTTAAACTTTCTTAGTTACCTTAGTTTGCTGAGATGAGAGAGACTGTTAGTAACTTGAATAATGTGTTGAAATGTGGCAACAAGAATATTCCAATTTTAATTTGTCCTTGAATTGAAATTGTGAATTAAAATTCGAATTTAGTCTCACCAGCTGCTTGGAAAATAATTAGCTAATTCATCGTGAGTTAATTAGTTGGATAAATTCAAGTTAGAAGTATTTTTGAAGTCATGCAAAAGTTATCCTTTAAATTAAGGAGATTATCCCTTAATTAAGGAGATAAGATTGAGTTATTTGAGTTGTAATTAGTTAGTTTAGTTTACTGAGTTAAGTCCAGTTAAATTAGTTCCAAACTGTTTGAGGAACTAATTGTGAGTTATTAGTCAATTGATGCATGCATGCACTCAACTAGTGAACTCCAGATAACTGAATTTTCTCTCATCATTAACTTATGCATGTCT
The DNA here is from genome assembly GCA_031772625.1 of Pinus tabuliformis. Lineage (NCBI taxonomy): Eukaryota > Viridiplantae > Streptophyta > Pinopsida > Pinales > Pinaceae > Pinus > Pinus tabuliformis. Next base: position 1,117,626,364 of record CM062809.1, read on the forward strand.
ATTCTGAGAAAGACTCATTTGAGATTAAAGACAGTGACAGTGTACTATCAGTTGCATGTGTTTTCCTATAAGGAAAACTCATGCATGCAGAAGGAATTCATTCCTTGAGGATTGTGCAATTTTATAGGGTGTGAGATCAGTGTAAGTGATCATTGTTACACTTGGTAACAGGAGGATCACCGAGGATAAACTGCGCAAGGAAATAGGAGCTTGGAGGACAAAGTGGAAGACTTATGAGAAGGCTATTTTTCCTGTGAACATCTGTGAGTATTACACTAAGAGTTGGCTAGCTATGAGAGCTAAGGCTTGGTGTAATTCTGAGATATTTCCAACTTGTATGATAATACAGATTGTGGGGATTTTAGCTGAGGATTTCCCCTAAGTATTCTTCTGTGTTTCATGTGCATTGATTCTTCTTCTAGATATATGTGTTCAGCTTGATTTTTCTCAAATCTTTTAAGCTTCCTAAAATTGATTGTAGAAGTAGATTAAAGTATTTTGCTTTAGTTCTATTGCATTATCAGGTTAATCTACAGTCAAAATCTTTACATGGTAATAGAGAAAAGGTTATCGGAGCTGTGAACAACATACTAAGAATAGAATTTGAATTTTAAAGTTTGCGGTTGCAGGTTCAAATCGAATTCATCTCATACTTCAGGTTGGTCAATGGTGTTTTATGGCTTGAGACTAGAGTATGCCTTGGAATGCAGCTCCAATTACATAGCATGGAAAGATAGAATGGAAGTTGTATTAGAAGACAATGGCTTGAAGTATTTCATTGATCAAGGAATCCCAAAGCCAACTGCAACTAATGCACAAGAGTTGGCAGAGTGGAAGAAATGTGTAGCAAAGGTGAGATAGATTGTCCTTGAGGGAGTTTTAGACCATATTGTATTGAGTCTCCATGGGAAGGATACTCCATTTTCAATGTGGAAGACATTGAAGGACCTATACCAAAATAGTAGTGGCCAGAGGAAATTGGTGCTCAAGGATAAGCTTCGAAAAATCAATATGGAGAAGGGCGATACTATTTCCACATATCTTAACAAGCTCACAACCTGCAGAGATGAGCTTGGCAATGTGGGAATAACTACTGATGATGATGATATGGTGAGCCTCGCTTTCCTTAGCCTTCCAAAGAGTTGGAATAGCTACCAGGACTCTGTGAATGGAAGGGAGAAACTACCAGATTGGGAATGACTGTGGTCGAATCTGATGCAGGAGGAGATCAAGAGCATAAGAGATGGTTCTTCATCAAATAATGATGATGAAGAAAATCTGGCCTTCGCAGGTAAGAAAAGGAAAGGAAAGGAAAGGGGAAGGATTCGCATTCCAAATCAAATTCTTCTCATGGAGGGAAGATGGATGACAAGTCTAAAGTGAGATGTTTTAATTATCACAAGATGGGCCATTATGCGACCAATTGCCCATCGAAGAAGTCCAAGAAGGGATCCACAAAAGGATCAGAAGGTGAGGCATTAGCCTCTCAGTTCGAAATGGACTTTACCCTCATCGCATGCATGGTGTCGTCGATGGTCGGTTGTGTTGGTATCTTGACAATGGAGCCTCATTCCACATGATTGGTGATAAAAGTTTATTCAGTACCTTGGAGGAGGAAGACCTCAAGATGTGCATAGATATGGGTGACGAAGGAAAGTACAGTGTTTCAGGAGTGGGAACGGTTGCTTTTCCAAGGGGGCATGGAGCTCCTCTCACCTTGACAAATGTGAAGTATGTGCCTAGACTGAAGGAGAACTTGGTATCTATCATGATGTTGGAGGACAAAGGCTATGATGTTGTCTTCAGTAAAGAAAATGCTTTCCTAAGACAAATAAACATGGGTCATACCAAGAGTATTGGGATTCAGGTGAAGAATCTCTATAAACTAGGGGTAGATGATTGTGTAGCATTGAGTACGAAAGGAGAACTACTGCAAAGCCAAGATATTGGCAAGTTGTGGCACAGGCAGTTGGGCCATTTACATCATGGGGCTTTGAAGATAATGCAGTAGACATCTACAGGACTTCCCAAAGTTAAACTTGAGAAATTTGACACATGGAAAGGTTGTACCTTGGTAAAGTACACAAATTATTCCTTTCATGATCGAGACAGACGAGCAGAGGCTATCTTAAAGTGAGTTCATACTGATTTTTGTGGACCATTCTCGACACCATCCACAATGAAGAAAAGATAATATGTGACTTTCATTACTGATTTTTCTCGTAAACGCTGGATTTATTTCATGCAGAAGAAGGACCAAACCTTCACAAAGTTTTGTGAGTTCAAATATTTGGTCGAGAAAGAGTCAAGGAAGAAGATCAAGGCCTTGAGAAGTGACAACGGTGGAGAATATGTCTCTCAAGAGTTTAAGGACTTCCACGTAGCAAAAGGAATTAAACAAGAGTTGACGACACCTCATAACCCGCAACAGAATGGGGTGGCTAAGAGGAAGAACAGAACTATTGTAATGGCAACACGTGCAATGCTGCATGACCAAGGCCTACCACTTCACTTGTGGGTTGAGGCATGCAACACAATGGTCTATTTGCAAAATAAAAGCCCACATCGCATACTTGGGATGAGGACACCAGAGGAAGCTTTCTCTGGTAAGAGACCAGATGTGGGTCACTTTAGGATATTTGGCTCATCGATATATTTCCATGTGACAAAGGATTCATGGAAGAATCTTGAGCCAACAACAAAGTTGGGGATACTTGTGGGGTACACTGATACACCTCACAACTATTGTGCATATCTGCCTACCAGTCAGAGGACAGTGGTTTGCAGACATCTCAACTTTGATGAGTAGAAGGCCATGCGAGTTTCCATTGAGAGGGAGATCCAACTACAGGCTATGGAGGAACTATTGGTTCCTAAGGAGGAGGAGCCTCAAACTGATGCGAAGCAGCTACATGTGGAGGTTCTAGGAGTGGAGACATCCACTCAAGCAGAGTCTTCCAGATATGGATGGAAGCACACAAGAGAAGCCAATAGATTGTTGATGGATGCGAGAGAGAATGTGGGAGAACCATCTTCTCAGTGCAAATAGAGGAGGTCACCTGAGAGGTACACTAGATACATGGCCCTTGTTTGGGAATGTGTTGAGACCGAGCCATCTTCCTTTGAGGAAGCAGTGTAGCATCCGATTTGGGTCGATGCTATGGTGGAGGAGTATGAATCCATAGTTCGTAACAATGTTTGGGACGTGGTTCCAAGACCGGAGAACAAGTTAGTTGTGAGTTCCCGTTGACTTCACAAGGTAAATCAAGCTACTGATGGTAGTGTGGAGAAGCATAAGGCAAGATTTGTTGCCTATGGCTTTTCATAGGGGATTCACTATGATGAGACTTTTGCTCCTCTCACAAGGTACTCATCTACCATATCGATGTTGGCACTATTAGCATAGATGGGTTGGAAGATCCATCAGATGGATGTGAAGACTGCATTCCTCAATGGCAAGATTGAGGAAGAGGTGTACATAGAGTAGCCGAAAGGTTTTAAGACCTTCGATCGTGAGTCACATGTGTGCTGACTCAAGAGTGCTCTATACGAGCTGAAGAATACACCTCGTGCTTGGTACACCAAGGTAGACAACTACTTCACCGCATTGGGTTTCGCAAAGAGTGAAGCAGATGCAAACCTATAACACATCATGGTGACAAGTAAGTCGTTGATCATTGTACTTTATGTTGACGATCTCATATTGACAGGTGATGATTAGTTGATCATGTCTTAAAAGGAGGACCTTGCAAGAGACTTTGAGATGAAAGACATGGGTCTCATGCATTACTTCCTTGGCATGGAAGTGTGGTAGAAGGATGCGGGGTTGTTTGTGTCTCTGGGAAAGTATGCCAATGAGACACTTAGGAGATTCCACATGGAGAAGTACAAGCCCATGCAGACTGCTCTAGCAGGTAACTGGAGGAAGGAGGATGCTACTTTAGCAGAAGTAGTGGAGGCTACTATGTACAGGAAGCTTGTGGGTTCACTAATGTACTTAGTGAACACATGACTAGATTTGTGATATGCGGTGAACCAGCTGATTCAAGCAGTGGTTCAGCCTACCAAGATCCTTTGGAAGGTAGAAAAGCATGTATTGAGATACCTCAGAGGCACATCTCAGTATGCATTATGGTACAAATAAAGAGGGAGTGAAGTTACAGGGCTTTACTGATGCAGATTGGGCAGGGAGTCCATCAGATCAGAAGAGCACATCAGGAAGGATTTTCAACCTTGGGTCAGTTTTAGTTTCTTGGTACAGCAAGAAACAAAGGTCGGTTGCACTCATCTCAGTAGAGGCTGAATACATGGCTGCAAGTCAGACAACATGTGAGGCCATCTAGATGCAGAAGATCCTAGTTGGTTTGTTTGTTCAGAGGATGGATCCAACTGTTATCTATTGTGATAATTAGAGTTGTATCAAACTCTCTGAGAATCCAGTATTTCATGATAGGTCCAAGAACATTGATATCTGATATCATCATCTTAGAGGCTGTGTAGCAAAGAGAATCATGTTGTTGCAATATATTTCGATAGAGGAGCAAGATGCTAACATTTTCACAAAGACATTGTCAAAGTGTAAATTTGAGTTCCATAGAGACAGGATTGGGGTGGTAGATAATCCCTTTCTTGTTGAGAGGGAGTGTTGAAATGTGGCAATAAGAATATTCCAATTTTAATTTGTCCTGGAATTAAAAATGTGAATTAGAATTCGAAATTAGTCTCACCAGATGCTTTAAAAATAATTAACAAATCCAACTTGAGCTAATTAGTTGGATAAATTCAAGTTAGAAATCTTTCTGAAGTCATGCAATAGTTATCCCTTAAATTAATGAGATTATCCCTTAATTAAGGAGATAAGATTGAGTTATATTTGAGTTGTAATTAGTTAGCTCAGTTTATTGAGTTAAGTCCAGTTAAATTAGTGCCAAACTGTTTGAGGAACTAATTGTGAGTTATCAGTTAGTTGATGCATGCATGCACTCAACTAGTGTACTCCAAATAATTGAAGATTCTGTCATCATTAACTCATGCATGTATATTCTGAGAAAGACTCAGTTGAGATTAAAGACAGGGGCATTGTACTATCAGTTGCATGTGTTTTCCTATAAGTAAAACTCATGCATGAATAAGGAATTCATTCCTTGAGGATTGTGTAGTTTTACAAGGTGTGAGATCAGTGTGAGTGATCAGTGTTACACTTAGAAATAGGAGGATCACCGAGGAGAAACTGCATAAGGAAATAGGAGCTTGGAGGACAGAGTGGAAGACTTATGAGAAGTTTATTTTTCTTGTGAGCATCTGTGAGGATTATACTGAGAGCTGGATAGCTGTGAGAGCTAAGGCTTGGTGTAATTTTGAGATATTTCCAACTTTTATGATAATACAGATAATGGGGTTTTTAGTTGAGGCTTTCCCCTAAGTATTCTTCTATGTTTCATGTGCATTGATTCTTCTTCTAGTTATATGTGTTCAGCTTGATCTTGCTCAAATCTTTTAAGCTTCCACAAATTGATTATAGAAGTAGATTAAAGTATTTTCTTTAGTTATATTGCATTATCTGATTAATATACAGTCAGAATTTCTACATAATGAAAAATGATGAAAGAAAAATTTTGAGGAAGTGTAAGTAGCAGAAGAAGATCCAGTCATTGATCAATACCCATATCCATCGGGAAAAAAGCAAGCAAGGACATATACAGTATATTATGAGGTTTATCTAGTAAAATTAGTAATTGTAGCACTACCAACATCAGAAAATCTAGCCAGATAAGCAACTTAAGATCCAACAACATCCCAAGCATCCAAATAAGCACACCGACCAAACATTTAGCTTTAATATCCCCTTCTTCCTCAATCAATCACATAAGCTCAAGCCAAAATCCAACCCAATAAGTTGAACCTAAGACCTCCTAAGATGAAGCCCCTAAACGCAGATTCAACTAAGTAAGAACTCCTAAATCATGAAGCCTTCAGCTAACTAACAAATGAAATTATACTTTAGATGTAGCTAACCCAAGCAAGACCTCAAACATTAAATTGAGCATTCTGAGAGAAGAACTAACAAGCTAAAGCTAGAATATAAACCCATAAAGACTAAGCCTGACACAACAAGATGAGCCCATCATGACCATGAATCTCTAAAACCCCTTTCCTTTTGTTATAGCTCCAAATCTCACTCTTGATATTTTTGATACTACATTCATGGCCTAGGGAAACCCCTCCTTCCAGACCTGGTCCAAATACTTTAGAAAACAATGTTTTACTCCCTATACACGACATTGCCCTGAGCTAAACACGTGTGTACGCGGGTCTGTGTATACCCAACCCGCGTATATGTCTTAAAACACTTAAAAAAAATAAATCTCCTTAATTTCGGGCAAAGATCACGGGTTTTACTTGTTGATTACCTATTAGTGCCCGTGGCCCAACTGTTCCCAACAAATTCCCAACTAAAAAAATACTTTGGGAGAAGTATAAAGAGGCTTCAATGGGAAGGCCTAAGGGGTAGAGAAGGGAGAGAAGAGAGAGAAAAATCACTCTGCTGAGATTATCCCTAACTAGGTTTGAAGATCCCTATGCTTCCAGCACTTCCCCCATTATAGGAAACCCTTGTTTCCTTGAGTTATGATGTCTTTCCATTAGTTGAGATATCTTGGAATGTGTCATGGAAGGAGTTTACTAAAGGCTTGAGACTGGATGAATCCGGAGGATAGTTCCGCTTGGAGCCTGTGAAAGGAAGACTTAGGTGAAATCATTCCTTTCTGTACTTTAGCTATCTATAATAAAAGAAACACTTGTCTTGTTCTTGATATTGATCTTCTTCATGCTTATGGTATTAATGTTATGATTAATGTATGAATGGTTCTTTTAATTGTATAACTAACTACTTTTTGATATGTTATGAAGTTGATTTCCTTATGATTCTTTCTCCATATACTGCTATGCTTTGTGGAATTGATTGTTTTGCAGGTTGAAGGATCGAAAAGAACTCCAAGAGGGTTTGGATCCTGGCTAGATCTTCCCAAATGAAGGACACCCAGGGGAACCTCTCTTTGTGTAGTTTGTTTATATTACCATCATGGTTGTGTGGAATGCTTGTTTTTCTTTGTAGATAACCCCCGATCTGCTAGGGTATCAACCCAAGACCCCAGGGGAATTTGTCCCTAAACAGAATTGGTGACTCCGCTGGGGACAACAGTATTGGTGTTCCTATTTTGGGTTTATTCAAGCCAATCAGGGCTCAGCTATTTATTTACTTACTGTGACTGAGTAGTCTATTACTGTAGGAACTTGAACTGTAAGTTTTATTAGTTTCTTCGGACTATTTCTTGTTTTTTCTTGAGATCTGTTATATACGCTGTTTTCCTAGTTTACAGAGGCGTATGTACACAAGTTTCCTCAAGTGAACCCATGTATACATAGGTTTCCTTGGGCTGAATAGAATATACACGCAGCTATGCATTGAAACAGTCACGTATACCTTAAAATTTTCAAGATTTTTCCAATATTATTTATTTATTTATTTATTTTCTGAAGATTTATCTGTTGGTCTGAGTCTTTCCTGAACAGTTACTTTTCTGTGTCATTCTTTATTTTTTTAGCAAGTTCATGATTTCAAACTCTCTCCAGTTTGGAAAGTATTGGTCTTGTTTCATTTTGTTGCAAGCATCATCATTTTTGTTTAAGCACGCAAGATTTGTTTCTAGGAATCTTGGCTATTCTGGTCTTCCAAGGCATAAAGATTGATCTCAATCTTTGTGGCAAATCTTGTTTTGGTGGTCTTTTTGTTTCCATGTCAAAATTGCATCTTTGTGACCATTTACTTTTATTTCTTTTTGAAAGTTGTTGTGTGATGATTTTAAGAATTGTCTTTTTTGATCTCGCGATCATTATCACCAAGTCCTTTTCACTTCTTTTTTATTGTTAAGAGCATCTTGAAACACACTTTTTGTTGAGTTTTCACCCGTTTTGTGTCGTTAACTTGCAAAGTGTTTTGTTGCCTATTCTTCGATCATAAAGTTTCAGTCTTAGTTAGAGCACTTTTGAAAAGTCATTTTTGTTTTTGCTTTTGAAGAAAACTTCTTGAAAACTTGGTTTTTTGCTTTCTTTGGCCTTGTTTTGATTTAGTTTCCTTTTTGTGAGTGAAATTGCATTTTTGTTTGTCTTGAAATTTGCTTTTAGTGTTTGGACAAAAATGAGCATTAGCAACTCATATTCTATCTAAGCATCGTAAGTGGCTAATTAGAATTGATAAACAAATTACTTTCATTCGTTGATTTAGAGTAGTGTTAAGTTTGCATCAGCATGTACTCATTTCATTAGGATAAATTTGTGCATCTTTTAGGGCATCCATAGTTTTGTTAATTTTTGTGACTGTGAAGCTTGAGTAAAACAAAAGAAAAGAAATTTTTTTTGCTTTCTTAGAAGTTTCTCAGAACCTAGTAGAAATTTCTTTCATCAAAGAACAAAACAAGTGCAGTTGCATATAGTTTGGTTTTTATTAATTTCTTTTGTGTCAAAACACCATCAGTTTCATCTCCACTTATCCCTTGTCTTAAAGAACATCCCATTTAAAAACAAGTGCTAATTAAAATACACTAGAACTTTTTCATAATTGTCAGTTTAGACACACCAACAAGTTTTAGGATATTTTAGGGCCTTGGATTAGGCGTGTGGAGAGAAAACTCTCCAAGGCCATTTAAATTGTCAAACATAGGAGTCTGAATAGTGAGTGCAAATCCAATAGCGTTAGGAAGACCGAGAAAGCTCTGGATCTGGGAGTTAAGCACGAGGGTTTTTGAAGATAAGGAAAAGAGATAACCCTCTCCTACTTGTCAGATCTTACCTCACGATTGTTCCGCCTAGCTTCTAACACATGTTGGTAACCTTAGCTGCTTCTCCTAGGGATCTACATAGGTGGCTGCGGAGGGGAATCCCATGGCACTTGAGGTCGACGTTGTATCACTCTCAATAGTACTACTGGAGGGCACCTTTACAAAGCTTGGGGGCTTCCACCGGCACAGGCTGTTATTAGGAGGTCAGTGTAGCTTCCTCTATTACCTTCACTGGTAGGACTGGGTCGTCTTTATCCCAGACTATCTTTGGAAGGCCCCTTACTTCACCTTCATATATTTTGGTGTCCTGTCCTAATCACTCAGAGAAGAAATACTTGAAAGTTGTTTAACTGGCTGACTTCTTTTAGGGACTTTTTAGTGAGTGTTCATTGCTCCTTGTATATAGTTGGCTTTAAGTATTTTTGTCTAGTCACATTTGGAATTTGTGTTCTGAGTGACTGGCTTACCACTCTACCGATCTTGAAAGGCTTTTGGTCGTTCTTTTGGAAGTTGTGGAGTTGCCTCCTCAAGGGAAAATGTTTTGATTGCGTATCTGTCTTCCTTGAAAAGTCATTTCTACATTCCTGTAAGGGAAGGGTCTGTGAATCAGTTAGATATGGCCAATATTCCAGTGGAAACTGACCATGGTACCCTTCCAAAAGGGGATCCTTGCGCTTTTCCTTTATTTGGAAACGTTGGTACTCCCTGGATGGCCACTTTGAATATTCCTGGGTTGAATGTCAGACTACCCGTTTGGCTGTGGTCCACTCCAAGTATTCCAAATGCTCTTGAAGCTTCTTAGTTGAATGCTTTATTTCAAGGGCATCACATAGGTGCTAATTGTTCATCTTCTTTCAAAGAGAAATTTGGGATTCCTTTTTTTCCTCCTTCTTGTAATAAGATATCTAAAAAGAGGAGAAAGAGGAATTCCAAGGAGAAGAATAATTCCATTCATTCATCTTCAACCTCTACTAGTCATGTTGGAGATGAGCCTTCAGCCGATGCTAGTCATGCTAGGGGCACAAGTCTAGTCACTGCAAGTCATATTAGCACTTCATCAACAACCTCTGCTAGTCATGTTGAAGATGAGTCTCCAGCCACTGCAAGTCATGCTAGGGGCATAAATGTAGTCATTGCAAGTCATACTAGTAAAGAGTCAGGATCATCTGCAAGTCATGTTCAAGACTTTACGCAAACCATTGCTAGTCATGTTGGCGGAATGGAGGTTGATAAGAAACCTGGACATAGAATTTTTAAACCTAAGTTCCCTTATAAGATATGAAAGGGATACCATCTTACTCATTTATGCCCTGGTATTCCAAAGGTACAAAGGATATGGTCCGAGTCTGAAAGTACTTCTACTCCTAGGTCCTATATGGTTTCTCATCAATCCCATCCTCCATTGGTTGATAATGTGGTTGAGCCAGTGCAATCGCTGGTTGATTACACTCCTCTTTTGGGGGGTGAAGTGCCTAAAAAAAGTGTCTGCTTGATTTCTAGTACAGAGTCTTCTAGTATAGGGGTCATTCCGGTTTCTTCAAATGTTCCCCCTCCAAGTTCTAGGAGTGTTTCCTTTGATTGGGATAGTCTTATTGAGCCTTGTCTTCCTTCCAGTGCACCTTTCCAAACAAAGGTCAGAGTTAATTCCATAAATGTCTATCGATGTATGGAGGATGAAGGATCCTATGCAAGTATTATATCCTTTTTGACTTGGAAATCTTTGGGTTCCCCAAAGTTGTTGACAGCTTAGAGTCAGTTGTTAGTCTATGATAGAAGACCTGGTGAATCTGTGGGTGTTCTTCCTGAGTTGCCTATTACTTTAGGTGGGAAGATTGTCTTAATCGATATGATGGTGGTTGATAGCCCTTTAGACTTTAATATGCTACTGGGGCGTGACTATCTTCGGAAGGCCCCTTATCTTGAGTGCCCTACTTAGTACCTTGTTGTCACTTAGCACTCATGTTGATTTTTTGTCCCTAGCCTCGGCAGTCCTCTTTATTCCCTCCATGACATGTGCTAAAGACTCATCCCTCTTTGCTTCTTCGCTTCATTCTGGCTTTATACCCTAGAGGCTCCTTTGTGTCGAGTTGTGCTACTGCATTGCATTTTGACCATTTGCACCCTTTGGCCTTGAGCCAGATTCCTTTGGACTTGTGTTTAAGCCAAATTTTGACCACGACGACTACAAAATCAAACTTGCATCCCCTTGACTCAAGGATAATTTTAGGGGCAAATGTTCGCCCTTTGGCGAAATTAAAGGGTTTTAAATTTTTAGTGGGCAAATATTTTGTATCATAGTACATTTTTACAAATCACCTCAAATAGCCCACCTTATTTTAAGGGAGAGGGTAAAAAAGGTAAATTTAGCCCTTGAAATTAGGACTTACAAGCTTCCATTCGCCCATTTTCAAGAATAGGTTTTATTTAAGTGAATCCATTTGCCCATTTTTAAGAATAGGTTTTACTTAAGTGAATCCTATGGGCCAAATACCATATTTATAAAAGAGGTATGGTAAATTAATAAAAATATAAATAAATGAGAGGTATGGTAAATAAATAAAGCATTTTTTATATTTAATCCATAAGTCACCTTATATACATGTAAGGGTGTAAACAAATAAAAATATAAGTAAAGTGGAGGTATGGTAAATAAATAAAACGTCTTTTTATACTTACTCAAAAGGTATGGTAAATAAATAAAAATATAAATAAACTAGACGTATCGTAAATAAATAAAACCTCTTTTTATATTTAGTCCATAACCCTCGTTCTATTTATGAAGGCTCAAGAAAGAGGTTTTATTTAAGTGAATCCTATGGGCCAAATACCATATTTGTAAAAGAGGTATGGTAAATTAATAAAAATATAAATAAACAAGAGGTATGGTAAACAAATAAAACATTTTTTTATATTTACTCCATAGGTCACCTTATATTTACGAACACTCAAAAAATGGGTTATATTTAGGTGAAACCTATGGCCAAAATACTAGGGACAAATACCATGGACTAGATTGTTATTAATACCATGCAAAAAACCATTATTAACCCTAATATTAGAATTAATAAAAATAAAAATGGCACATGGTATTCACCAAAATGGCACATGGTATTGACCCATGGTATTCACCTGGAATGTAGCCTATTTAAATGGGGGAATTAAACCAGCATGTAGCCTATGCTAAGATTCACTAGGACTTTACAAAGTTTTATTATTTAGTGAAAGACTCGCCAAGATCTTACAATATTTTATAATTGAGTAAAATATTCGCCATGCCTGGTGAGAGATTCGCCAAAAAATTATATATACATATTATATTATTGATAAAATCGCCTTCCATTTTTCCTATATACCATGGAGATTCGCCCATTTAATATATTTATAAATTTAGGGGGGGTTCTTAAAATTTTCCCTGCCTTGACTTCTGCAACTTGACACACCTTGACTCGTGGAAGGAACACACCCTTGAGTGTCTTTGACAAGTTTTCACCTTCCTACATTGAGCATAGGATGGTTCCAATCCCAGGAACTAGATCATCTGTTTCACCAACACTTGTTCTTTCCACTATACTATAGCATTCTTTTATTCTTTTTCCAGCTTAAAGAAAAGGAAAAAAAAATTATATATTCCAAAAAGAGCGGGAACGGGACAATATTTCCACTTATTGTTGGTAGCTAGAGTCAATCGTGTCGCCCTTGAACAAAGCACTCAAAACAAAGTCTCCTCTGTTTGGGCGGGATTTAGTTTGACTTAGGTACACCTTAACCTTGTTAATGAGTTGGTTCTCCCCCGATTGGTTATCTCTTCCAATCATATGGAGGGTTCTTTTGTGCCTCTTGCATGACGAACTTATACAGAGTCATCATATGCTACCACATAGTCATATTGAGTCGTGTTGTTGTTCAAGGGAAGTTAGCCCGAGTCGGCCTCTTTGCGGTGTCTCTTGACTCATTTTTCAATTGGCCATCCCCTGTTGTCAGTGTCTTGTCTATTATCACATCAGTTATATTGGTCCTTCACTCATGCCAGTTTGAGAAGGTCTCCATTGACTTCTTGTTGGCGGGTCTTGTCCTTATCGATGACGACATCTTGCTCTAAGGATAGGCCTAGAGTCATACCCTGACCATATTTCCATTATTTATAGGTCACCTTGTGCTCAGCATCGATCTGTATCATGGGTCTTTGACTGAGTGGTTTCCCTTGTGTTCGACATCAGCTTACACTATCACACATTAGGATTCATGCAGTACCTTGGTTTCCATTTGACCCTATTGGTGGATACCTCGCCTATGTGTCAGCTTTCATTATTGGTTGGTTCAGAGGGTTTCTATCGTGTGCTAGCCACATCTTGTGTACATCAGAAATGTGCTTCAGTCGGGTTACTACATCTTTTTTTGTCTGATTCCTTCCACATTATTGGCCTATGGGTTACACTCACGCTAGATTGATGAAGGATGCCTTAGTGCCTTTCTTCTAGCGAATCTTTCCCTATTGAATACAACTCATTGCTCTAGGGCAAAGATCTAGAGTCCATTTGGCAATACCTTGGCGTTTGCAGTCATTAGTGGCAAATCCTTCACCATCGACCATGGGAAACCATCATTGTCTCTTGATTGATAAATTCTTACAGGTGTTCGACTCCAGCTCATCAATTCGCACATGTTAGATTGTACTGAGTACCTTGACGCTCATTATCATTATCGGTGAGTAATCTCATGTTTGTTAACGGTATCCATCAATGATCGGTAATCAAACGATTTTTCATATGGTCCACTTCAGATCATTTATTCCCGTGGTGTAGAAATGTACCAAGGTGGTTGGTGAAGACCTTGGGTTGCATAAACATTCATTGGTTCACTTGACAGTTGCTTATGTTGCTGCTAGTTGATATCACCCCACCTTATATATTGCAGTTATTCATGGCAACATTCTATATGCTAGAACCTAAGTTTGCAGTGTAGTACCACCTTACTCCATCATGTTCATTTGGTACTTTTTGGGATCAGTCTTTGATATCATTGATTTGCTTCATTCTTCAACATCATTAACATTCTTATATGTGATATTCAAACATGTACTTATTCAATCGTGCTCAGATGATCCATTATGTATTTTCCAATATTTTATACTTGTATACTTAGTGGATTTTCTTGTACTTGATATGAAAACATGCTTTACTTTCTCTAAGCATGGGTATGCCCACCTGAGACTGTTTCTTTCTTATCTCCTTTTGTGGCTTGGCAGGCTGAACTCTGGTGAAGTTCTTCTTAGTTTTTGACAGGTTTCCTTTCCATAAACTTACTTAGTACATTTAAGCCATTATGTACCCCTTCTGACCTCATATATTAGGGGGCATCTATTATAGCTCCAAATCTCACGCTTGATTTTGTGATGTTGCATTCATGGCCTAGGGCAACCCCTCCTTCCAGACCTGGTCCAAATACTTAAAAAAACAGTGTTTTTCTCCCTATATGTGATATTTCCCTGAGCTAAACGCATGTGTACATGGGTCTATGTATACCCAACCCGCATATATGCCTTAAGACACTTAAAAAGAGTTAAATCTCCTTAATTTTGGGACAAGATCATAGGTTTTACCTGTTGATTACCTATTAGTGCCTGTGGCCCAACTTTTCTCAATGAATTCCCAACTAAAAAACTACTTTGGGAGAAGTATAAAAAGGCTTCAATGGGAATACCTAAGGGGGAGAGAAGAGAGAGAGAGAGAGAAAAATCACTCTGCTGATATTATCCCTGACCAAGTCTGAAGATCCCTGTGCTTCCAGCACTTCCCCCATTACAGGAAACCCTTGTTTCCTTGAGTTATGATGTCTTTCCATTAGTGAAGATATCTTGGAGTGAGTCATGGAAGGAGTTTGTTGAAGGTTTGAGACTGTATGAATCCAAAGGATGGTTCTACTTGGAGCCTGCGAAAGGAAGACTCAGGTGAAATCATTCATTTCTGTACTTTAGTTATCTATAATAAAAGAAACACTTGTCTTGTTCCTGGTATTGATCTTCTTCATGCTTATGGTATCAATGTTATGATTCATGTATGAATGGTTGTTTTAATTGTATAACTAACTACTTTTCAATATGTTATGAAGTTGATTTCCTTATGATGCTTGCTCCATATACCGCTATGCTTTCTGGAATTGATTGTTTTTCAGGCTGAAGGATCGAAAAGAACTCCAAGAGGGTTTGGACCCTGGCTGGATCTTCCTAAAAGAAGGAGCCCCAGGTGAACCTCTCTTTGTGTAGTTTGTTTATATTAGCATCATGGTTGTGTGGAATGCTTGTTTTTCTTTCTAGATAACCCCCGATCTGCTAGGGTATCAACCCCTTCCAAAGCCCATATGAAGCTCCCCCAAAGTCTCAAGCCTTAAGCAAGAACTAAGCACACAACCCAAGCCCAACCTCATCTTCAACAATCCAAAAGCAAGAGAATTAATCTAACCACCCATGAAGCATCAAGAAAAGTGACAATGTAATAATAGATAGATAGATAGATAGATATGGAGAGAGTGTGTGTATTTTCGGAGGTTGAGATAAAGAAGGAGAGATAATGGGAGATAGAGATATCGATGGAGGGGGCAGAGATGTGCTTACACTGAAATCAATGCACACTACTAATCTACTTACTTTGAAATTTATGTACATCATACATCTAATTTCATCAAATAAGAAATCAACTTCTACACTAAAATCAATGCATTTAGTGAAAACAATTACGTAGGATTAGAAATCAATATCTATACCAAAACCAGTGCATCTAATGCAAGCATCTCTCTCTCTCTCACTCTCTCTCTCCCTCTCTCCCTCTCTCTTCACCTTCTCTATCCCTCTCTCTCTCTCTGTGCCATTGTCTCTCCTTCTCAACCCCCAAAAAAACACTCTTTCTCCATATATATCTATCTCTCTCTCCCTTTTCTGCTCCCTCTCTCTCTTCTCCTTTCTCTCTCTTCCCCTTATCTCCCCCTCTCTCTCTCTTCCCTCTTGCTCTCCTCTCTCCCTCACCATCTCTCCATCTCTCCCTTGTGACTCCCTCTCCCTCTCCACCTTTCTCTCTCTGTCTTTCTCCCCCTTCCATCTCCATCTTTGTCTTCCCCTCTTTCTCTCCTCCATCTTAACAACTCTCTCTCTTCCTTCCTCTCTCTCCCTTTCTCTCCAATCTCCCTATGTCTCTCTGCCCCATCACACACACTCTCTCTCTCCAACCTCCAACTCTGCCACTATCGCCCCGCTTCCATACTTATATCTCTCTGCCTCTTTCTTCCCCTTATTTATCTATCTCTATCCTCTCATTTTCTCTCTTCTCTCATCTCATCTCTTCCTCATTCCATCCTCAACTCTCCCTTGTCACTCCCTCTCTCTCTCCACCATTATCTCTCAATGTCTTTTTTCTTCACTCTAGTTCTTTACCCCTCCAAATCCATCTCTCTCCTTCCCCCTCTCTCACTTCCTTCCTCTCTCTCCCTATCTTTCCACCTTTATATTTCTCTCCCCCACTCTATTCCCCCTCCAACTATCTCTCTTTCCTAAATATGATCTCATCGTATTGTATTTAAGAAAGCATCTAAAAAAACATTAATTGGTTGTAAAACATTAAACCTATATTTTAGATCAATCATGTCAAATAAAATACAATAATAAAAAGCTTACAAAAAACACGCATTATCTTTCCTTTACCATTGTTAGTCACTTTGCTTTCTCTCTTGGCTTGGATCTTTGGTTAAGATGCATCTATCATGGTTATTTATAATATTATTTATATTATATAAATATCACACATGTATATATAAAATTATTCTCAATTTTAATTTATTAAAATCTAGATTTAATCTGTATGGGAATATTTTTAATAGTTGTGAGGATGGGAAGGTTTAGATATACCTCAAAAGTAATTATAATTTTTTAGCTTTTGCATGTAATAAAAAAATGTTATAAAATTAAATTATAGTATTTGTAAAATACTATAGTATGGCGTTCTATGGCTTGAGACTAGAGTATGCCTTAAAAGGCGGCTCGAATTACATAGCATGGAAAGATAGAATGGAAGCTATATTAGAAGACAATGGCTTGAAGTATTTCATTGATCAAGAAATCCCAAAGCCAGCTGCAGCTAATGCACAAGAGTTGGCTGAGTGGAAGAAATGTGTAGCGAAGGTGAGACGGATTATCCTTGAGGGAGTTTGAGACCATATTGTCTCGAGTCTCCATGGTAGGGATACTCCATTTTCAATGTGGAAGACATTGAAGGACCTATACTAGAACAGTAGTGACCAGTGGAAATTGGTGCTCAAGGATAAGCTTCGAAAAATCACGATGGAAAAGGGCGATACTATTTCCACATATCTGAACAAGCTCACAACCTACAGAGATGAGCTTTGCAATGTGGGAATAGCTACTGCTAATGATGATATGGTGATCCTCGCTCTCCTCAACCTTCCAAAGAGATGGAATAACTACCAGGACTCTATGAATGGAAGGGAGAAACTGTCAGATTGGGAATGACTGTGGTCGAATATGATGCAGGAGTAGATCAAGAGTATACGGGATGGTTCTTCATAAAATAATGATGATGAAGAAAATCTGGACTTAGCAAGTAAGGAAACGAAAGGAAAGGAAAGGGGAAGGATTCACATTCCAAATTTAATTCTTCTCGTGGAGGGAAGAAGGGTGACAAGTCTAAAGTGAGATGCTTTAATTATCATGAGATGGGACATTATGTCACTAATTTCCCATCGAAGAAGTCCAAGAAGGGATCCACAAAAGGATCGGAAGGTGAGGCATTAGCCTCTTAGTTCGAAATGGACTTTACCCTCATCGCATGCATGGTGTCATCGATGGTGGCTTGTGTTTGGTATCTTGACAATGGAGCCTCATTCCACATGACTGGTGATAAAAGTTTGTTCAGTACCTTGGAGGAGAAAGACCTCAAGATGCACATAGAGATGGGTGACGAAGGAAAGTACAATGTTTTAGGAGTGCGAACGGTTGCTTTTTAGAGGGAGCATGGAGCTCCTCTCACCTTGAAAAATGTGAAGTATGTACCTAGACTGAAGAAGAACTTGGTATCGATCGCGATGTTGGAGGAGAAAGGCTATGATGTTGTCTTCAGTAAAGAAAAGGCGTTCCTAAGACACATAGCCACGGGTCATACCAAGAGGATTGGGATTCAAGTGAAGAATCTCTATAAACTAGAGGTAGATGATTATGTAGCATTGAGTACGAAAGTAGAATTGGTGCAAAGCCAAGATATTGGTAAGTTGTAACACAGGCGGTTGGGCCATTTACATCATGGGGTTTTGAAGATAATGTAGTAGATATCTACAAGACTTCCCAAAGGTAAACTTGAGAAAGTTGACACATATAAAGTCTTCCTTTCATGATCGAGACAGTCGAGTAGAGGCTATCTTAAAGTGAGTTCATACTGATTTGTGTGAACCATTCTCGACAGCATCCACAATGAAGAAAAGGTAATATGTGATTTTCATTGATGATTTTTCTCGTAAATGTTGGATTTATTTCATGCAGAAGGACCAAACCTTCACAAAGTTTTGTGAGTTCAAAGATTTGGTCGACAAAGAGTCAGGGAAGAAGATCAACGCCTTGAGAACTGACAACGATGGAGAATATGTCTCTCAAGAGTTTAAGTACTTCTGTGTAGCAGAAGGAATTAAATGAGAGTTGACGGCACCTCATAACCCACAGCAGAATGGGGTGGTGAAGAGGAAGAACGGAACTATTGTAGGGGTAGCATGGGCAATGTTGCATGACCAAGGCCTACCACTTCACTTGTGGGTTGAGGCATGAAACACAGTGGTCTATTTGCAGAATAAAAGCCCACATCGCATACTTGGGATGAAGACACCAGAGGAAGCTTTCTCCGGTACGAGACTAGATGTGGGTCACTTCAGGATATTTGGCTCATCAGTATATTGCCATGTGAGAAAGGATTCATGGAAGAAGCTTGAGCCAACAACAAAGTTGGGGATACTTGTGGGGTACACTGATACACCCCACAACTATTGGGTGTATCTGCCTACCAGTCAGAGGACAGTGGTTTGCAAAGATCTCAAGTTTGATGAGTAAAAGGCCATGCAAGGTTCCCTTGAGAGGAAGATCCAACTACAGGCTGTGGAGAAATTTTTGGTTACTAAGGAGAAGGAGCCTCAAACTGATGCAAAGCAGTTTCATGTGGAGGTTCTAGGAGTCGAGACATTCACTCAAGCAGAGTCTTCCAGAGATGGATGGAAGCGCACAAAAGAAGCTAACAGATTGTTGACGGATGTGAGAGAGAATGTGGGAGAACCATCTTCTTAGTGCAGACAGAGGAGGCCACCTGAGAGGTCCACTAGATACATGGCCCTTGTTAGGGAATGTTTTGAGACCAAATCATCTTCCTTTGAGGAAGCAGTGCAGCAGCCGATTTGGGTCGGTGCTATGGTGGAGGAGTATGACTCCATAGTTCGTAACAGCATTTGGGACGTGGTTCCAAGACCGGAGAACAAGTTAGTTGTGAGTTTTCGTTGGCTTTATAAGGTAAAGCAAGCTACTGCTGGTAGGGTAGAGAAGCATAAGTTAAGATTTGTTGCCTATGGTTTTTCACAGGTCAAGGGCATTGACTATGATGAGACTTTTTCTCCTGTCACAAGGTACTCATCTATCAGATCGATGTTGGCACTATCAGCATATATGGGTTGGAAGATCCATCATATGGATGTGAATATTGCATTCCTCAATGGCAAGATTGAGGAAGAGGTGTACATAGAGTAGCCGGAAGGTTTTAAGACCTTCGATCATGAGTCACATGTGTGTTGACTCAAGAGAGCTTTGTATGGGCTGAAGAAAGCACCTCGTGCTTGGTACACCAGGATAGAAAACTACTTCACTGGGTTTGGTTTCACAAAGAGTGAAGTGGATGCGAACCTATAACACATCATGGTGAAGATAAGTCGTTGATCATTGTACTATATGTTGACAATCTCACATTGACAGGTGATGATCAATTGATCATGTCTTACAAGAGAATTCGAGATGAAAGACATTGGTCTCATGCATTACTTGGCATGGAAGTGTCGCAGAAGGATGGGGAGTTGTTTATGTCTCAGGGCAAGTATGCCAACAAGATACTTAGGAGATTCCACATGGAGAAGTACAAGCCCATGCAGACTCCTCTAGCAGGTAACTGGAGGAAGGAGGATGCTACTTCAGAGAAGTAGTTGAGGCCACTATGTATAGGCAGCTTGTGGGTTCACTAATGTACTTAGTGAACACACGACCAGATTTGTGCTATGCGGTGAACCAGCTCATTCAAGCAGTGGTTTAGCCTACCAAGATATTTTGGAAGGCAGAAAAGCATGTATTGAGATACCTTAGAGAAACATATAAGTATGGATTATGGTACAGACGAAGGAATGAAGTTACAGGGCTTCACTTATTTAGTTTGTGTAGGGAGTCCATCAAATTAGAAGAGCACATCAGGAGGGATTTTCAACCTTGGGTCAGTTTCAGTTTCTTGGTACAGCAGGAAACAAAGGTCGGTTGCACTCATCTCGGCAGAGGTTGAATACATGGCTACAAGTCAGGCAACATGTGAGGCCATATAGATGCAGAAGATCCTAGTTGGTTTGTTTGATCAGAGGATGGATCCAACTGCGATCTATTGTGATAATCAGAGTTGTCCAAACTCTTTGAGAATACAATGTTGCATGATAGGTCTAAGCACATTGATATCTGAGTAGCGAAGAGGATCATGTTGCTGTAATATATTTCGATAGAGGAGCAAGATGCTAACATTTTGACAAAGGCATTGTCAAAGTGTAAATTTGAGTTCCATAGAGACAGGATAGGGGTGGCAAATAATCCCTTTCTTATATAGAGGGAGTGTTGAAATGTGGCAACAAGAATATTCCAATTTTAATTTATCTAGGAATTAAAATTGTGAATTAAAATTCAAAATTAGTCTCACCAGGTGCTTTAAAAATAATTAAAAAACCCATCTTGAGCTAACTAGTTGGAGAAATTCAAGTTAGAAATATTTCTGAAGTCATGTAATAGTTATCCCTTAAATTAATGAGATTATCGCTTAATTAAGGAGATAAGATTGAGTTATATTTGAGGTTTAATTAGTTAGCTCAGTCTATTGAGTTAAGTCCAGTTAAATTAGTGCCAAACTATTTGAGGAACTAATTGTGAGTTATCATTCAGTTGATGCATGCATTCACGCAACTAGTGTACTCTAGATAACTGAATATTATCTCATCATTAACTCATTCATGTCTATTCTGAGAAAGACCCAATTGAGATTAAAGACAGGGACAATGTACTATCAGTTGCATGTGTTTTCCTATAAGTAAAACTCATGCATGCAGAAGGAATTCATTCCTTAAGGATTTCGTAATTTTGCAGGGTGTGAGATCAGTGTTACACTTAGTAACAAGAGGATCACTGAGGAGAAACTTCATAAGGAAATAGGAGCTTGGAGGACAGAGTGGAAGAATTATGAGAAGTCTGTTTTTCCTGTGAACGTCTGTGAGGATTGTACTGAGAGCTATCTAGCTGTGAGAGTTAAGGCTTGGTGTAATTCTGAGATATTTCCAACTTGTATGATAATACAGATAGTGGGGTTTTTAGCTAAGGATTTCTCTGGAGTATTCTTATATGTTTCATGTGCATTGATTCTTCTAGTTATATGTGTTCAACTTGATCTTGCTCAAATCTTTTAAGCTTCTGCAAATTTATTGTATAAGTATATTAAAGTATTTTGCTTTAGTTATATTGCATTATCAAGTTAATCTACAGTCAAAATTTCTACATAATGAAAAATGATGAAAGAAAATTTTTGAGGAAGCATAAGTAGCAGAAGAAGATCCAGTCATTAATCGATACCCATATCCACTGGAAGAAAAGCAAGCAAGGGCATATATAGTAGATTACGAGGTTTATCTAGCAACATTAGTAATTGTAGCACTACCAACATCAGAAAATCTAGCCAAATAAGCAACTTAAGATCCAACAACATCCCAAGCATCCAAGCAAGCACACCGACCCAACATTCAACTTCAATATCCCCTTCTTCCTCAATCAATCACTTAAGCTAAAGCCAAAATCCAACCTAATAAGCCTAACCTAAGACCTCCTAAGATGAAGCCCTTAAGCCTAGAATCAACTAAGTAAGAACTCCTAAATCATGAAGCCTTCAGCGAACTAACAAATTAAATTATACTTTATATGCTGCTAACGCAAGAAAGAACTCAAACCTTAAATTGAGCATTCCGCGAAAAGACCTAACAAGCTAAATCTAGAATATGACCCCATAAAGACTAAGCCTGACACAACAAGATGAGCTCATCATGACCATGAATATCTAAAACCCCTTTCCTTTCTTTCCAAAGCCCATATGAAGCTCCCCCAATGTCTCAAGCCTTAAGCCAAACCTCATCTTTAGCAATCCCAAAGCAAGTACCATTAATCTAACCACCCATGAAGCATCAAGCAAAGTGACAATGTAATAATAGATAAATAGATATATATGGAGAGAGTGTGTGTATTTTTGGGGGTTGAGATAAAGAAGGAGAGACAATGGGAGATAGAGATATCGATGGAGGAGGCAAAGATGTGCTTACACTAAAATCAATGCAAACTATTAATCTAATCACTTTGAAATTTATGTACGTCATACATCTAGTTTCATCAAATAAGAAATCAACTTCTACACTAAAATCAATGCATTTAGTGAAAACAATTATGCAGGATTAGAAATCAATATCTATACTAAAACCAGTGCATCTAATACCAACCCCTCTCTCTCTCTCTCTCTCTCTCTCTTCACCTTCTTTCTCTTCACCTTCTCTCCCTCTCTCTCTCTGTGCCATTGTCTCTCCTTCTCACCCCCCAAAAAACAATTCTCTCTCCATATCTATCTATATCTCTCCCTTTTCCACTCCCTCTCTCTCTTCTCCTTTCTCTCTCTTCCCCTTATCTCCCCCTTTCTCTCTCTTCCCTCTTGCTCTCCTCTCTCCCTCACCATCTCTTCATCTCTCCCTTGTGACTCCCTCTCCCTCTCCACCTTTCTCTCTCTGTCTTTCTCCCCATTCCAACTACATCTCTGTCTCCCCCTCTCTCTCTCCTTCGTCTCAAATTCTCTCTCTCTCCTTCCTCTCTCTTCCTTCCTCTCTCTCCCTTTCTCTCCAATCTCCCTATGTCTCTTTGCCCCATCACACACACTCTCTCTCCAAACTCCAACTCTACCACTATCTCCCCCCACCATATTTATGTCTCCCTACCTCTCTCTTCGCCTTCTTTCTCTATCTCTATCCTCCCATTTTCTCTCTCTTCCCTCATCTCATCTCTTCCTCATTCCATCTTCATCTCTCCCTTGTCAATCCCTCTCTCTCTCCACCTTTATTTCTCAATTCCTTTTTTCTTCACTCTAGTTCTTTCCCCCTCCAAATCTATCTCTATCTTTCCCTCTCTCCTCATCTCCCATCCCCCCTCTCTCTCCCTATCTTTCCACCTTTACGTTTCTCTCCCCCACTCTATTCCCTCTCCAACTATCTCTCTCTCCTAAATATGATCCCATTGTATTGTATTTAAGAAAGCATCTAAAATAACATTAATTGGTTGTCAAAGAAAATACAATAATAAAAAACTTACAAGAATCATGCATTATCTTTTCTTTATCAATGTTAGTCACTTTGCTTTCGCTCTTTGCTTGGATCTTTGGCTAAGATGCATCTATCATGGTTCTTTATAATATTATTTATATTATATAAATTTCACACATGTATATATAAGAGTATTCTCATTTTTAATTTATTAAAATCTAGATTTAATCTCTATGGGAATATTTTTAATAGTTGTGAGGATGGGAAGGTTTAGATATACCTCAAAAGTAATTATAATTTTTTAGCATTTACATTTAATAAAAAAATATTATAAAATTAAATAAAAATATAGTATTTGTAAAATATTTTTATTTTGAAATAAATTATGATGGTTGGACATGTCCTATTAATAAGTCATGATAATGGAAAAATAATTAAAAACCTAGATCCATAATATAATAATTAAAAACTTAAATTGCCAAAAAAAAAAAATACATATATTAATGGAAACTATATTTGCAAATAAAATTCCCTACCACATTAAAACCCTGAAGCTACCCAATTTTCAAATGTAAAACGCCTGAATTAATGATTAGGAAGCCCAGAAATATTTAAAAATATAAAGCCATTGAGGCTATCTAGCTCTGAAATACACGCCTGCACAGAGGGCATTCGAGTTTAAAATAAAACCACTGGAAAATGCAGTTCCTATGAATAAGGTGACTGCAAGGCAGTCGATTTGTAATTCCAGTAGAGAGCATATCATGACAAATGGCACATACGTCACCCTCACCATCACCATCACCAGCGCCTACAGATTCGACTGGAATGATAACCGTTGGGGAAGACTCAACAGCGGCCATAGCAGCAGCTGTGGGATAACTCTCATGGCGAGCAATGTATTCCCCAAGCAAATGTGCATGAAGATCAAAACGATCACCTCTCCATTGTATGGAATTACTATTGTCTTCCAAGAGTTGCAGTACCCGATGACAATCTGCAAAACTGCCGCTCCATACAATTTGCTGGCTCCACACATTTCCATCTAGGCGGCTCCAATCTATGATAGTTCGCGACAAAACAACATTCGCGTTTTCAGCCATTGCAACCTGGATATTCCTTGGCCCACTGTAGATCACAGGATGCCATTCATACGTCGCCTTCTGTCCAATGTCATCTAAGCGACGTATAGACACACTATCCCAAACGTTCTCCAATTTCCACGTGTATGCGTTTTCTGATTCAATCCATGTAAACACCACGCTAGAGACCAAGTGTTCCTGAACAGCACATTCATTTTCCATGGTTGCCGATTGTTCATTTGAAATATCATCAGTTCCGCGTGTTTCCGTCGAATCCGCATATCTTTCCCATACCGTCCCTCCATTTGTCCCGTTGCCATTCATGTGACCGTTAATTCTCTCAAAGATTTCTCTCGCAAAACGGGTATTATCAGTTTCGCTTCCATTTCTTGATTCCTCCATCCCGTCGCTTTCTTAAAAATACGTTGGAGAAGATTCAGCACGTACCGGGAAGAAACGGTGAATATGATAGCGCGATCACACGCCTTTGCTCCAATCCTTTCAAGGCTTTATATACTTCTCATATCCGTTTAACGCGGCCCTCTCCTTCATTTAACGTCGCGGCCCTTTGTTTAACGCCCTTTGCACTGTATACTCACCACGGTGTTATTTTTGGAAATCCTACACGAAAAACCACGGTGTTATTTTTGGAAATCCTACACGAAAAACCACGGACAAAATAGTTATGAGTTGTGCTTTTCCATATAATTTAGAAAAATATTTTAATTTCATTTTCCTTCTTAAAACGTACACAATTATATTTTTTAACATTTTTTTTAATTAATTTTTTCCTATTTAAAGCCTTGCCATCAATTTCAAGAATCTAATACATTCAAAATAAAAAATTAAGAATGTATTTTCATAATTGACATTTTCCAAAATAAAATAGGTGGTGTAATCAAAATTGATAAAGCATAAATTTTACTCAAAGTGCAGGAAAGATTAGATACAGGGATATGTGAAAATTGGGCAACTAGAAAGGACACAAAAATCAGCAACATCTCACTGATTGGGCAACCAAGAAAAAACGTACTATTTCATTGGAAACATCCAAGAATAGAAAAGAGGGAAACATCTCAAAAACTAAGAAAAAAGAAACATCTAAAATATATTGGCTTTATCTAATTATGCAGTTTGATTTTATCTTTTGTAATAAAGAGAATGATTGCATTGTTTATAAAATGCTTATCTCTTTTTCATAATAAAGTGGTGGTATTGTTTGCAGACCTGTGTTATTCCAGTGTTTGTGTCTACAGTCTGTTTTGTTATTCTCTGTTTTTAATTTTCAGATCTGCAAGTAGATCAATTGGTATCAGAGCATAAGATCTTGGAAGCCATCCACCTGTTCGAAGAATTTTTTTTTTTTTTTTGAAGGGTCATACATTTCACTCCATTCAGTGGATGAAAATCATGAACTCGCCAGTGAATGATTTAGCTAGGGCTCTTCAAGAGCTAATTACGCTGCAACAACAACAACGCCCTCCAGGGAAATTGCAGCTTGATACACGCTTTCAACTGCCCAAATTCTCAGGGCAAATGAATGGTGAGACTGTTGATAATTGGATCCGTAGCCTCTGCAACTATTTTAGAACCTGTCCAACAATGGACGAGGAGATGAAACTTCAGATCGCCAGTCTACAATTGGAAGGCCTAGCACAAACATGGTGGGATACTCATCTTGAGAATATGTTCTTGGTTGTGGAACTTGGAGAACAAGCCGAGACCAAATCAACGCCTATCACATCCTGGAATCTCTTTTGCGAGGCCTTACGTGAACGCTTCTATCCTCCAGGATATATACAAAATCTCCTTGCCAAATGGTTGCAGCTTTGACAACTACCCAATCAATCAGTGCAAGCCTACATTGATGTCTTCTGCAAGTTGCGCATTCAACTCCATATATCTGATCCAGACGAGGTACTAATTATCAAATTTAATTCTGGTTTGCTAATGCTTCTTTGACGTGAAGTTGAATTGTTTGATAGTGCTTCATTAGACAAGGCCTTTATTCGGGCCCTGGCAGTGGAACGCAAAGTGGGTACTCGAATCCGATATCCTCAAGCCAGAAATGGTCCATCTTCCTTTGATTCTTCTAATGTCGCCTCTGCCTCATCCCCCACACCTCACCGCACCCCCTGGTGCACATTTCACAAGACCAACTCACATGCTTCTGCAGATTGTCGAGTATTGAAAAATCTCCGCCCCCATAAAACTCTTTTTACAGAGGTCGAACAACCAAAGGCCACTACCCCACTTCCAGTTGTTTCTCTCGAAAATCCGACAGAAGTGGACCCCTCTCTCATCCTCATGACTGCTAATGCAACAAACACCTCTGTTACGCCTTTGTTTACCCATAATTGTCAAATCAAACATGAGTTGGCCACGCTTATTTTTTTCAATGGGAGTCAAAAGAATCTTGTGTCACAAGACTTAGTTGAATGCCTTTGCCTTCCCACCACACTTCACCCCCACCCGTATCAGCTCGGTTGGGTCAGAAAGGATGGTCCTCGTCTTACCATCTCACAATGTTGTGTTGTCACCTTTGCTATTGGACCTTTTCGTGATATTGTGGTATGTGATGTTTCTCCTCTAGATTGTGCTGATTTATTGCTAGGAATTCCATACCAAGAGGCTCGACATGCTGTTTATCATGCTACAGATCACCAATACCACTTGCAGCACGATGGGCGCACCTATGTGCTTACATCCTCAGCTAGCACATCAACCCAACCTTCCATTGGCAAAGCTCCCATTCTGAGAGTCAATTTAAACCAAGATGTTTCTTTGTGCTTGGTTCACCCCGTCAAGCCAGACAACCTCACCAATCCAGTCCCTCCTTCAATGGCTCCTCTACTCCATGAATTTGCAGATGTCTTCACCCAACCCACAGGGCTGCCTCCAGCACGCTCTGTTGAACACCACATTGATCTTATTCCTGGCGCTTCCTTACCCAATGCCCCATCTTATCGCCTTGCTCCTCGAGAGGCAACTGAGATAGAACGCCAAATTGAAGAATTGTTGACATCCGGTCATATTCAGACGTCATCCTCGTCATATTCAGACAACAGGTATGCAGTGTTTGTGCACAGGGACTTCAATGGGTCTTCTGCTAGTAGCAACAGTCATCTTCGCAACTTGTTTTTGTTGACAACTATCTAGATGTAAAAACAAGCACTTACAGTCAGAAGACAGAAAAGTTGGCACCTGCAAGACAAAAAAGAAAGATTCTGGTTTATGCAGCATCCAATTCAAGTTCTAGTTCTCAAGAAGTTGCACCAAGAAATAAGGTACCATTGCGGAAAAGAGGAGAAAAAGGTAATTCTATGATGAGATTTTCACAAGAAAAATCTAGCAAAGCTATGGAGGTGCTCGATCTTGAACGAGGTGTCTGCTTTCCTTTTCGAAAATATACTCCAGAAATGGTTAGGGAAAAAGTTTTAGGCTCAAGAGGGGCAGTATTCTCACTTTTTGGTCGTGGAGTAGAGATCCTCTCGAAACTAGGGCTATATTGGATCACCCTTTTCTATGATCGACTTGTTGGGAGGGGTCTAGAGATAGTTCCATTACGTGCAGAGCAACTTCGGAATTTGCTATGTGATTTGGGACCTTCTTTTGTCAAAGCTGGCCAGGTTTTGGCAAACAGATCTGATATTGTTCGTGAAGATTATATGAATGAACTTTGCATTCTCCAAGATGATGTTCCTTCGTTTCCAAATAAGATTGCTTTTACAATCATAGAAGAAGAGGCCGGTGTACCTCTTGAACAGATATTTAGCAAAATATCTTCTCAGACTATAGCAGCAGCAAGTTTAGGACAGGTTTATCGTGCCACTCTTCGTGGCTCAGTCAAAGAGGTTGCTATAAAGGTACAGAGGCCAGAAATTGAACCTATCATATATAGGGATCTTTTCCTTTTTCGAACTCTAGCTTCATTTTTGAATGGCATTAGTCTTGAGAAACTTGGTTGTAATGCAGAGCTTATTGTTGATGAATTTGGCAAGAAGCTACTTGAAGAGCTTGACTATACACTTGAGGCACGTAACATTGAGGACTTCTTGGAGAACTTCAAAGATGATCCAACAGTTAAGATTCCTCGAGTATACAAAGAACTTTCTGGTTCACGGGTTCTTGTGATGGAATGGATTGATGGCATCCGTTGCACTGATCCACAAGCTATTAAAGAAGTTGGCATCCGCATACCTGATTTTCTCACTGTTGGTGTGAGTGCTGCTCTGAGACAGCTGCTAGAATTTGGGTTGTTTCATGGAGATCCACATCCTGGGAACATTTTTGCCATGCGTGATGGACGTATTGCATATGTAGACTTTGGAAATGTTGCAGTTCGTAGTCAGCAAAACAAACAAAGCCTGATTGATGCAGTGGTACATGCTGTGAATGAGGACTATGCGGAGATGGCAAATGATTTACAGGAACAAAAATCATCTCATCATTTTATACACTCCATTTCTCAACACCAAGCTCAAGTAACTGTTGCTTTGCAAGTAGCCCAAGATCGTGCCAAACAAAGACATGACAAGCAGCGAACACACTTGTCTTTTCAACCTGGAGATCGTGTGTGGCTCTTGTTGGACAAGCAACGCTTCAAGCGCCAGCATCATAAGCTGCACCCTCTGAGATATGGCCCATATACTGTTCTGGAATGCATTGGAGAACATGCATATCGCTTGGACTTGCCTTCCCAGCTTGGCATCCACAATGTTCTTAATGTTAATAATCTCAAATTATTTGAACCACCTCTCCTTGAGGAATCTGTTACAATTCATCATCCGGTTGATAATATTCCAGATTTTCAGCCTCCTCTACTCAAAGATACAATTCTGGACTTCAAGAGACGAGACACACGACATCAGCCATACTTCTCATATTTGGTTGGTCGGAAGGGACACACACCAGCACAGGCAAAATGGATCAATGCAGAAACATTGCAACGCAATTTCCCTCAATTGGTGGAGGAAGTCGGGACACTTCCTGATCTAAACAGGGAGGAATTGGGAAACCAGAAAGGACACAAAAATCAGCAACATCTCACTGATTGGGCAACCAAGAAAAAGCGTACTATTTCATTGGAAACATCCAAGAATAGAAAAGAGGGAAACATCTCAAAAACTAAGAAAAAGGAAACATCTAAAATATATTGGCTTTATCTAATTATGCAGTTTGATTTTATCTTTTGTAATAAAGAGAATGATTGCATTGTTTATAAAATGCTCATCTCTTCTTCATAATAAAGTGGTGGTATTGTTTGCAGACCTGTGTTATTCCAGTGTTTGTGTCTACAGTCTGTTCTGTTATTCTCTATTTTTAATTTTCAGATCTGCAAGTAGATCAAAAACGAAAGTAGTAATATTTCAAAATGTTTCAAAATTTTATTTTTGGATAGAATATCAAAATTCTAGTTTTTGAGCAAGATGTTTGAAAAACACAATCAATTTTTTGACCTCATCCAACACAAAATTTATTGACATTTTGTGAAATAATTGTTCATCATTGGCTCATTTTATGACAATATTACCTATATATTGTTAATTCCTTTTTCATTTGTCATGGACAATTCTATTTTAAATGTCATCAATTTTGAACAGTTACATGGTCCCATCCCAACCTTTCCATAAAATTAATGGAGTGGTTATATCTTAAAACACAAAATCCCTCTTTCCGCTTACTCTAGATCACTTTGTGATGTCCTATCAAAAACGTATGGGGAAAGGTCTTATCAATTTATTATTAAACCCTAGACTTAGGGAAATTTGTTCCTTGCAATGCTAGAAATTACTCTATATGTTGAGCACATTGGATCAAAAAATTATTGAAGGAATGTACTTTTATTTAAAAAATAGAGCTTCAAGGTCATCCATACCCCATTCCATTATTAATGGAACAAAATTAAAATTCTTCCACTATTAATGGAACAACATTAAAATTCTTTGTTTGTGTATTCCCTGCTCAATTACTAGAAATGTTGAGCCCATTGGCTACAAAATTTATTAGAAAAATGTTTTTTTATTTAAAAATTAAAACTTCTTGTCCATCCATATCACCCATGCAATTGATGGAAGCGGGTCAAAATTCTTTATTTCTCTAGTCCTTGCTCAATTCCTCATACGCATCAGATACAATGATAGGAGAAGTCCTTGGAGAAGAAAAGGATAAAAAGCCTTATGACATTTATTACATTAGCAAGAACCCTATGCCAACTGAACTAAATTACACTGCGAAAGAAAAAGAATTTTTAGCTATTATTTATGCCATAAATAAATTCCTCCATGACATAATAAGATATCCAGTTTTTCTGTACAGTGATCATTCTGCGATTTGTTATTTAGCTAAAAAAAAAATATTTATGGTAGAGTAACTCGTTGGTTATTATTGTTGTAGGAGTTTGACATTACCATAAAAGATCGGTCAAGAAAAGAAAACCTTGTTGCAGACTTTTTGTCAAGAATTCCAACTACAGTTGATTCTTTTCTGGTTGAATACCAATCCTCGGATGAACATTTGTCACCCTAGTATGCTAATGTAGCAAATTACCTAGCAGCTAGAAAATTGCCATCACATTTGTCATCTCAAGAAAAAAATATTATTATGCAATGCAATGTGTGATTTTCATGGATGGACGGTTACCTTTTTCATACAAGGGTTGGTATTTAGATTCGAAGATGTGTCAGAGAAGATAAAATTTATGATATCCTCAGGGTTTGACATGATGAGCCTTATGGGGGTCACTTTGTTGATCAAAGAACTAGACACAAAGTCTTACAGATGGGCTATTTTTTTTCGACAATATTTAAAGATGCAAAGAAATATGTCCAAAGTTACGATAGCTTTCAAAGGATGGGTTATCCCATTCATTCTGATGAAATTCCCCTTCAACTGCAAATTGTACTAGAATTGTTCGAAATATGGGAAATGGACTTTGTAGGCTCCTTTCACCGACCTTCAAATAAAAAATCATACATTGTGGTTTGTATAGACTATGTTACTAAATGGCTGGAATAAATAACACTACCAAAGGCCATGGAAGAAGCAGTCATTAATTTTCTGTTGAAACTATTTGTTCAACATGAGCTCCCTCGGGAGCTTGTAACAGACAGGGGTTCACAATTCACTACTCACAAAATTTCAACCACACTACAAAATTACCATTTTAAACATAAATTTACTTCTCCTTACCATCCGCAAGCAAATGGGAAGGTGGAAAACACTAATAAAGTCTTAGAGGCGATTTTAACTAAAACATTATCTCTTAATCATCGAGACTGGGTTGCCAAGCTCCAAAAGCCTTATGGGCCTATCAGAAAACTTGGCTCAATATTACTGGCTATTCACCTTATCAGCGCTTTTCGGTAAGGAATCCATTTTTCTAATTGAATTCGAAGTTAAGACTCTCAAAACTTCCAAGGAAGTCATATTGGACCTCACAGAAGCACATACACAGTGCTTAAAACAACTCAATGAATTACATGAAATGTGCCTTCTTGCTTTACAATGGATTATCATGATTCAGCATCAGAGGGGTAAATGGCATGATAAATTGATTAGAAAGAAAAATTTCCAGAAAGGAGATTGGGCGCTGTTATACGATTTGAGATTCCAAGGTTTCCCAGGGAAACATCAAACGAGGTGGCTTAGCCCTTACGAAATTATCGAAGTTTATGAAAATGGAATAGTATGCCTTACTACAATTGATAATGTCGGAATTTTGTTCCTTACCAGTGTGCATCAGTTCCATCTGTACCATCATCCACTTACTAAAGGTTATTTTCTTCATAAAATCGATAATGATGCTAATATGCAGATTGTAGTTGATTGAGGTAATTTCCCCACTGCCACGATCAAGTAAATCTTTTTGAACATATTTTCTTTATTTTATACAAAATGTAAATAATTTTATTTGTTTGTTGTTAAAAATAGTAATAATAATAACAATAATAATAAAATAAAAAATAAAAACAAATCATCACTAAAAATTGTATCATAGTTGTTGTTTCATTAGTCATAGTTGTTGTTTCCTTAGTCAGAGTTGTTGTTTCCTTAGCCACAACTGTTTTTTCCTCAGTCACAATTGTTGTTTCCTTAGTCACATCTGTTGTTTCCTCATTTACAGTTGTTTTTCCCTTAGTCATAACCATTGTTTCCTTAGTCACAATTGTTGTTTCCTTATCCACAACTGTTGTTTCGTCGGTCATTGTTGTTGTTCCCTTAGTCGCATCCACTATTTCCTCAGTCATAGTTTTTGTTTCCTTAGTCACAGTATTTGTTTCCTATTTTATAGTTGGTTTTACCATAGTTGCATTTGTTGTTTCCTCAGCCACAAAAATTGTTCCCTCAGTCACAACCTTTTTTTCTTTCATTATGTTACTATTTCTTTATGCACATCATTGTTTCTTTTAAATACAGTTGTTGATCTTTAACATGCAATGATCATTTTTTAGTGGTATATTTATTCCTTTAGGGCAAGGAACATTTTTAGTTTTCTCCTTATATGATGATGGGAAACTGATTTGTTTTATGGCTATCATTAGAGAACCTTTTATGAGAAATCATTATCAGAATTTTGAAATCTCCGTGAATTTTTCATTCTTTCTACAATTGCAGAAAATTTACAATAATGCCAATATTTCATTCCTTTCATCACCACTTACGAAATATCTTTTAATTCCAATCTTCCAGCTATAAATGACCATAATATTTTTTTGAGGACAAAATTAGCAAGTTAGAAAAGTAATTACTTTAATACTTCTTACACCATCCCTTACTCTTAAGGAGTTGACATGCCACCCCATTTACTAATTAAACTATTAATATTAATGAAAATTATAATTTAGTAGAGGATAGGAGGTCTCATCATGAGTCGACCTACCTTGATCATAGGATCTAATGGAGTGACATTACCATTTCTGGTCACCAAGCCAAGTTAATGGATTTTTCCTTTTAAGTTGAAGGACAAATTATCCAGGTGGATAGTGGTGGCCACCCACCAATTCCACTTGGACCCACACCATTGTTTCTTTCAGTTTTTCAGTTTCCTTAATTGTAGCAAAATTTACTATTTTTAGCACTTGTTTGGGTCCTAAACTTCTGGAGTCGTTTTGAGGCCCTAAACGATGTTTTTTTGGCAATCTACTGCCAACTAACCTTGAAAAGTTGCTTTTTTGTCATAATCCTCGAAGAGATATTTCCAACAGGATATCATGTGCGTCAAACAGAGATAATATGACCAAGTCACGACCCCGGGAAGTTCGATGCCCAACTAACCCCAACAGGGCCCATAAACTCTTGGTGTTACATCTCCTTGGGTTAGGGTTTTGGTTGTTTATGTTTTTATATTATTATTCAATAATAAAAAGGCCCTTAAGCCTCATTGTAACGCTATTTAGAGGCATGTAGCCACCACATCTCTCTTAGGAGATAAGCTACCATTGCCTGAGCTAGTTTATTTCCATTTCTGTTTGTAAGCATATTTCAATATTTTACATTAATGAAATGAAGTATTATTTATGTTGCATCTCTGTATTTATGGTTATCTCTGTAATTTGTTGCATTCCTTCATAAATGTGGATCAACAAGAGATCTCATCATGAGCCAGCTTGTTCATCTCAGTAGCTTTGGTGAAGGGAATTATTGTTAACTGGCCACCACCCCAAAACAATGACTTTCTATAAATTCTTCAAAAAAATTATAACAACAAAATTTAGAAAATTTCTTAGTAAATGGAACATTAACATCTCAAAGGGTTAAAAAAAAACCCTGTCAAGGCTATGGATGCCTGCTGGTAGCAAAGGCCATGCCTGTGGTATTGAAGTAAAACTAAGAATTACAAAAGAGCTTGGATTTTTGTTCCTTCAAAATTAAAAAGGGAACGGTCGTTAAATCTATTTATGGACATTCTTAAACCCTTCCACAAATGTGGTGATGTTTGGTTCTTTATGAGAATTTTACTATAATTCTACATATTATAAATACTTTTTTTTTTCTCCAAAAAATCAACATTCTAAATTAATCTTCCTTTCTTTTCTCTAATGATATGCTTGATATAACTAATACTTCCATCCATCTAGTCCTTTGTACACATTTCCCCATGCCTCTATTTTATCCCCCATGACTGAAAATACTCCACAAGAGAGCGTACAGATTGAGAAACCTCAAAAACTTAGTAGAGTGGAGAATAGGATGGTCTCATTTTTATCTTCCCTGCCTAAGAAATGGAGGACGTCTGATAGACTTGTAAAGAAGGGTTAGAGTTCCGCGAACCCTCTTGAGAAACTAATAGAAGAAAAATCAACTCAGGATGTACCAACTTCAGATCAAATGGAATAGGAAACAGCAATAGCCCATCCCGATAGTCCTATTGAACATGGAGCTTCACCGAATTCGTCAGTTGTAAGTTCTCATGTTGATTCTGCATCCATTGTTATCCTAGATTTAGATAATGATCATGAAGTTGTTTCACCCCAAGGATGTTCTAAAGACTCTATTGATACTTTATTAAAACCTTCCCCTCTGTAGGGAATGATGCCATAACCTTTTGAAAATTTTATTGATGAAGAACAAGACGTTAGCATTGGATTTTTAGCCGAGCCTCAAATTAATTTTTCTAAGGATCTTCTGGAGTCTGGTATTGATATAAAGACAACGGAAGCTGAAAACTTACCAACAACCAGACCCACTCATAAAACTATTCCTATGGAAGCCGAAATATTAGTTTTTGTTTCCTCCCCAACAACCATGGTTACTAGTCTTGTTCATATTATCATAGATATTGAAGCTAGGAGAAAGCAAGGAAAAGGAAAACTCTAGAAGAAAATTGACAAGTTAAAAGGAGATAACAAGAAATTGCAAAGCAAAGTACAATAGCTAAATAATTGGTTACGAGGTAGAAAGAAGTTTCACAGAGACCATGAAAAGAGACCTAAAAATAAGAAAGAAACTCAGGAAATGTGAGTTTAGATTAATGTTATATATTTCCTTAATGAAGCCAGCACTCTGACAGACATTATTCCTATTGCTAAAGAAGGAACACAGACTGATCCCAAGGTACAAGTAATGGACATTCCTCCTACCCTTGTTTAAGTAGGAATTCAGAACAATCCACCATTTACATTTTATGAAAAAGGGGTACAAACAGAAGACATGCCTCCCATAGTCCCCTGATTGTAGAAGCCTCCATTATAATTTTGCATAAAACTATGGAGGAACATCAGTAAACCATAGAAAGATATCAAGGAGAAGTAGTTCCATGGAGGGAACATCAAGAGTTACTCCAATGATTTAAAGCATTGATAACAACAGAATATGAGATGCATGAACAACTAAGAGAATCTGAAAAGAAGGTCTAAAATTTAAAGGACCGCCTCAAGAAAGATGTAGAGAAAAAAAAGGAAATTTGCTCTATTTACTCATATTCCTTGGCATGCAAATTCCCAACCTGAAATTATAATTATACTTGCTCGAGTGATATTTGTTGCTTAAAGTAAAAGCAATATAATATTGACAATGATACGAGTTTAGGAATGTATTGGATTTTATTTCTATTTTTCGAAAATAGGATGAGTATACAAAATAATTTCTATGTGAGCTATATATGCATAAATTCTTTTTAGAAGAATAGGTAGAAGAAAATTATGTCCCTTTCATCGGAGATGTTCAATTTCAAGATCTTATATCATTTTCTAGAAACAAAATTAAGTCGGAAAAGGCTTATCATACTTTCCAGAGAGAAGAACATGGCCTTGAGCATTGGGTTAGAGGGGAACCTCAAAACCAGACAAATTTTTCATAGTATTTTCATACGAAAACCTTGTGTTGCCTCTACACTTGTACAAACCCAGTATGATGTCTTGCACTCGGGCATGGAATATCTGGAAGACATCGGAGAGGAGGCCCTTCATGGAGCCAAGGAAAGATGGGAGGCATCACTAAACAAAGTCAAGAACAGAGAACCTTTTTTTTATTCTAACTTTCGGTATGTTATGGCTAGAATAGAAGACCGTTTTCAACTGGTGCTGGCAAGACATAGCCACTGGATAATATGCAGGTATCAGTGCCTCATGACTTGGTATCCTCGATCATTTTATAAATTTGATCATGAATTATAAGAAGTAGGTAAGTTGGTAGCTTTTGAAGATCTCCGAGAAAGAAATGGGTTTAGGAATAAAGGAGAAGAAGCTTATGAAGATTACTCCTTGACTATCCTACATGCTAACCATTTATTTTCATGAGGTCATGCAAAACATTTAGTTGGGGGCTGATGTTGGGCCCTATATTTGTTATATTTTCCTTCTCTTATTTCTCATTTTTCATATCATTTTCTAAAGACTTTGGTGAATTTAAATCATGTTAATGAGTAGAGTAGGGAATTTAGTAGTATTCTATTCATTATTATCATCTTATTATTTTTCTAACAAAATTGAGTAATAACACGCTATTTCTATCAAACATATCCTTCATATTGACAAGAATATATTGGCTTATTGTTATTTTTTGTTGTTTCCTAGAATGGTCAGAGAATACTGCGCAAGCCTCAAACTGTTACACCCTGTTTGGAACGAGTTAGTTGAGGATGAATTCTTGACCTGGCTTCTTGGATGTATTAATATCATTGTGACTTAAAAGAGAAACATTGAGGATCATTAGATTCTCAAGATCGCTCATTATTAGCAATAGACTCTCTGGTCTTTATCCTCTGTTGTTACGATATAAAAACTAGTGTTGAACCTAGAAAGAGGTTGTTCGAATTGTAATATTATTTTTTATATAAACTCTAACTTGTGATTATTTTGCAATTAGTTCCTCTGCAATTTGAATGGAAGTATTTTTTATTCAGACTTAATCTATTGTGTTGATTTTCCTCTAAGGCAGTTGATTCTGGATTTGGTCCTGATCCTAGGACAACGTTGTCTTCTTTTGTACCACTAAAATTAGTGTTTGATTTCTCTATTCCATATATTTTCATCTGTGCAATGGTCTTATTTCTCGTTGTTGATTCATTAAATTGAATGCTCTGTCTTGAATCAGGTTTATTGCAATTGTTATAAGGATAGATTTGTTGTGGGTAATTCATTAAGAAGTATTATTTTCTTTCATTTCTTGTAGAGTTATCATAGAATTTTATTTCATTTGATCAATCTTTTTTAGTTACTATGATTGCGTAGTGTTATATTTTCACTCTGTAGTAGTTGTTCCCTAAGAAACAACTTGTTGTTTAGTGTGTTTCCTTTTGTTGTTTTATTCAGAGCTCTGTAGAAGTTAACAATTTCAATAGTTTGTGATAGTTGGGGATTTCATTCTGAATTGGTTCCTTTAATATTGTAGTCTTTCTTTTCCATAGGACCTTAGCAACTAGTCATAATCGCATTCCTGTTACACAAACAATTTTGATAACCTTGAAATAACATAACGAAACCTTGGGTTGATAGATTAATGTGTAGCATATTAGTTGGTACTTTTTAGGAACAATTAATTTCCCAACAATAGGTTGGAAGATTTCTCTTTGTTTAACTCCTCTGTAATTGATCACCTTCTTATGTTTTTTATGCATACCATGAATTTTATCATCTTCTTGACATAATGTATCTTCTTTAGTGCTAGAAAATGATTGAATCATTCAGTGGACCAAAACTCTTGCATGGACATAAATGGGTTTGATTTGGCACATACTTCTAGTTTTTTGTGAACTTAGTATCCTAAACGGTTTCCTGGATTTACGATGCCAACAATTATTTTTAATGACCTAAGATTTCATAGAGTTGGTTTTGCATGTAATTTGATATAAAGGGAACCAAAAGATAATCATGAACCTCATTTCCTATCTAGAAAATTTGATCATAATACTAGTGTTAACACTTGTTGCATTGGAAATCATTTTCTCACTAAGGTTATTGATGATAGTTGTCTTACACCAGTTAATTTTTCTAAATCCATTGAGTTCTTTAATTCATCATTTCATTGTTCAAATGTTTGCTAGATAATTGAGGCACTTCAACATGAGCTGATGGTTATGTTAGGCCGTCACCATCTTGACAAGATTTCCGAGGAAGATGAAACTAGATTCCCCTCAGAAGATTCACTTTTTGATTCAAATGATTTCATTGAAAGTTCGTTCTCTCGGGAACTTTAGGGTTTTCAATTTTTTTGTTATGGATATCATGATCCAGTTATTGAATTGTTAGAGCAGTCTTACTTGGCAAGCTCCCATGCTAATAATAAGTTTCAATATTTTTTATTTTTATTTTCATTAAGAAAGATAACACAAATGAAGGTGCATTCATAGGAAGATTTCTATGTTCATTTGTTTATGGTTCTAAGAGAAAAGGTGATGTTGTGAAATGGTTAGAATTAGTTGTTATGGCATATCTTTATGGCATTTCCCAAGACCTTTAGTTCATTGTGAAACTTTTTCAAGCTAATATCCTTTATTTTCCATAATGCTTTATATCATTTTTAATTGTTTTCATATTTGTGTTTATAGGTCGGGAACTATGATGGTTACATTGGAAATATCATTACACATAGACCTTACCTTCTAGCTGGATAGGTTAGGAGTAGGTCTAGCTGCATCATAGATTCATTTTAGTTTCCATTGCACATTTATCTTGCATTTCCTCCCTTTATCCTTTATTGTGTTCTCTTATTGTTGTCTCGCATGATGCTTTCACTCGACCTCCATTTGCTTCTTCTTTTTTTCATTGTTTTGTATGTCTTTTATTTTATGTTTTTCTCAATAAGGCTCTGCATGAGATATGCTCCTTTTGGCTCAAACAACAATGTGAAAATCTTGAAAAGGGAAAATTTGATGACTAACAATACTTGGCTAATTTGTTAGCTCTTCTATATTTGGGTTTACATTTCATTTAAAGTCTATGATCTTTGAACAAAAAATGCAAATTCTTTTTTTCCGAATGGAGAGCCTTTTGTCGAACTATGAAGCTTGCATCTTTATTAGGATCTTCATTCTGAATCAACCTTGTATTGAATGATGTTTTTACTTGTTAACTCAAATGAGTAGAATGGAAAGGAGGAAAACTCTAAATGAGCAGAATAATTTTAGTTATCTTTCAAATCCCTTAAACAAGGAACCAACCTCTCTTGTTCTCAATAAGTCAGGATCCCTTTTCCACTGTCAAAACAAATAAGTTCCTTTCCACATTCTATTACTAACTAAATAAATATGTGAAGAAGAGAAAGGCTTCATGCATATAGAGGTGAAGCAAGCAACTTCAGTGGGGTACAGTCTCACTGGCAGCAAAGAAATGTTGTGGTTCCTTGAGGTGACTCTGTCAGGGTATTGTTCAAGCTCGCTAGCAGTGGAGAAATAGAGGGGAATGTGCTTAATATATTGGTATACCTATTATCATTTTCCCCCAATCGAAACAGGTTAGGTATGACTAGTCTATGTTCATGTGTTTCAAGCTCAACAATGAATAGGATAGACTATATCTTTAACTGGGGTAAGAAACAAATCCAAGGTGATCCACATGGTGAATTAATACTTATTGAAAGGCTAAGACCTTTCCCTCAAAGGAAAAACTTGAGTAGAGAAGTTGGAGTTCTACGAGTGTGTTTCCAAGTGTTGACATTGTGATCAAAACCCTCCAAAAGTTTTCCTACACTTGAATTTTGGAGTCTACTGATGATATTATGATCTGTCTTCTATGGTCGCTTCACTGTCAATTGATGTGTGCTAATTGTTTAAGTATTCTTTCCAGTTTCTAACTCTCAAAGTCACTTTCTTACACATGCTCAGTCCTTGGTGAATTTGCAAGTGCACTTACTTTGAGCAAGCTTGATTATCCAAATTGGATCATTATATTTTTCCTCATCCATCTCAATGCATTTGGATTGGAAAAAGTGGAGGGATCAACTCATAGACCATTTTTAATAGCGGGACCTAATTTGGCAAAACGAAGTTTGAAACCTTCTGGGAGTGTTTTTAGGCATCAAACAACTTTTTTATGGTTAAAAATATGCCTCTCAATCTCAACAAATTTTCGTCATATTCTACACATAGAAAGCTTTCCAGCGCAGAAAGAATTGTATCAATCGGAGTCTGTATGCAAATGTTATGCCACTTAGAAGTTGACCTTCCTATTTTCACACCTATAGTTCGGGAGGATGTTGCGTTAGCCCCCGTTATTCATGGAAAAGGTGCTAGCCACGTGTTTATGATGTAAAGGACTCTAGAAGAGTCTATTTTTTAACTCTAGTTAAGAGTTGATGTAGTCAAACTTAACCACTAGAAGGCTATCAGGTTGTGTTGTAACTGGGCCACTTGGAGGAAGAGGCATTCCATTCTTCCAAGATCATTTTGTTCCATAGTTGAGAAAAAATAGCTAGGAGAGATAGGAGGTAGAGAAAAGAGATGATTTTTACACTGTAGCAGTCCATGGGCCACTTACATTACTTCTTTGTATCTATAGAAATTCACACTGTAGATCACCTGATAATGCAAAATACTAAAGCAAAATACTTGATCCACTTCTACAAACAATTATGCAAAAGCTTAATCGAATTGAGCAAGATCAATTTAACACATATAACTGATAAGAAGAAATCAATCACACATAACACAGAAGAAATAACCCGGGGAAAGCCTCAGCCTAAAACCCCAATCTTTGTAATATCATACAAGTGAAAATATAGTCCAAATTACAAAAAGAATCAGCTCAAAATCTATCTTTCTCTCCTGACAATCCCTCTGCTACTCATAAACAGTCAAAGGCCTCTCTCAAATCTTCTCCTCTGCCCTCCAAACCTCCTATTTCTTTTCACAATTTTCCTTGGGTTCCAGTGCTATCACTTGTGTGAATTGGCCTCTTCACACACTCACTAATCTCTGATCTAACTGTGCAATCCTGGAGTAGATAAATCCTTCTCCATGGATGAGCTTCCTTTATAGGAAAAATCCATCCAACTGAGAGTACACTATCCCTCCTTTGATCTCAACTGTGTTTCTGTCTAAACTGACATGCATGAGTTATTCATGAGAGAATATTCAGTTATATGAAGTGCAGCAGTTATATGCAAGCATGCATTAACTAACTAAACTCACATTAATTTAAACAAATTGTTTAAATTAATCTAACTAGACTTGACTTAGTTAACTGAGCCAACTAATTACAACTCAAATTAGAACTCATCCTTATCTCTTTAACTGATGGATAAATTCCTCAATTAATAGAGAAATTGTTGCATGTCCTCACATAGACTTCATGTTTGATTTTTCACAACTAATTAACTCATGGTGAATTAATTTATTTATTTTCAAATAGCTGTTAAGTTCAAATTCGAATTTTACTTCCTATTTTAGTCCAAGGATTGAATAAAATTGGAATCCACCCAGAACTTCTAGAAATAGCAATTCTATTTTTAGCACTTCCATTTTTCATTCCCTGTTGCTCAATCCAGCATTGGTACCCAAACTGTTATCTATAGCAGTGTTATTTTTAGCATTTCTTCCTGCTATTTTCAACACTACCTCTCAATAAGAAAGGAATTCAACTCGAACTCGATCCTGCTTCAGAATGTTCTGCATGCAACACTTCTACCAAGTGTGGTTGCTCCAAAAACTCTAGAAACAAAAAAAAATCCCACTAACCTCTCTGTTGGGCTAGAAACATACTCTGATGCTGAAGCTCTACCTGCTGCTGACAAGTGCTCCCTCTCTGACCTCTAAGCTGCTGCAACACTCCATCCGCATTTGTCTCTACCCAATTAGTTAGTCCTGCTACTCCTCGTTGGTGATCCTGTAGCAAAGTCGAATCAAATAGGTTGGGTACCTCAAGGATCTTACCCCTATTCCAGCATACTTGGGACGATCACTCCACATCACCGCACCTCCTACATGGAAGTATGGATGCATGTGATCCCTCTGCCCACCTGGCTCGAAATCCCCCAAGACTGGAGGTCTCTGCATGAGTAGATGTCTCTATAAGATCTCCTCTGAGCTTCTCTAGTTGTGGCTGCTCCACAACCTCCTGAAGTTGCTTCACCAATCGTGGCTCCTCCACAATTGTCTGAGACTTCTACTGGCGCTGCATGTTGAGAGGTAATGTACTCTCCCTCTCAACCACCAAGTCTCCATCAGTTGCCTTACTCCTCAAGGCTTTGCATGCATCTTGAACCTCAAGAGCATACAAGTTCTTGACCCGTGAACCAATCTGCTTCACCTCTCTAGTGATGATATGTCTAAGGAAAACCTTTCCCTTACTGAAGACTACATCATAGCCTTTGCCTTCTAGCATCCCGATCGACACCAAATTCCTCTTTAGTCCTGGTACATACTTGACATCGGTCAAGGTAATGCGAGCTCCATGCTCCCTCTGAGAAAAAACTGTGCCTACACCTGAGACACTATTCTTTTCATCTTACCCATCGCTATGAGTATCTAGAGATCTTTCTCCTCCAAAGCACTGAACAAACTCTTGTCACTGGCCATGTGGAAAGAAGCTCCACTGTCAAGAAACCACCACTTCCCACCATGGATGAAACCATGCATGTGACCAGTGTGAAATCCAACTCGAACTATGAGGCTAGTGCCTCACCTTCTGATCCTTCCACATATCCCTTCTTGGATTTCCTCAGTGGACAATTTGTAGCAAAATGGCCCACCTCATGACAACAAAAGCATCACACTTTCGATTTGTCAAAATTCCAACCATGAGAAGAACTGGATTCAAAATGAGAAACCTTCTCCTTCCCCTTCTTCACCTTACTCACTAAGGCACAGTTTTCTTCATCCTCCATGGATGAAGAACCATCTCTGGCTCTTCTTCTTATCTCCTCCTGCATCAAATCCGACCAAACTCGTTCCCAATCTGGAAGTTTCTCTCTCCCATTAACTGGGTCCTGGTAACTATGCCAGCTCTTAAGAAGACTGACGAGTGCAAGACTCACCATGTCATCATTAGTTGTCGCTATTGCTACACTTCCAAGCTCATCCTTGCATGTGGTGAGCTTGTTCAGATACGTAGAGATCATGTCACCCTTTTCACACTTGATCTTCCGAAGCTTGTATTTCAATGCCATCTTCCTCTAATCACTCCTATTCTGATATAGATCTTTCAATGTTTTCCACATTGAAAATGGTGTCTCTTCCCATGGAGACTCGAGAATATGTTATTTCAAACTCCCTCCCGAAGGATTCTCCTTGCTCTAGCCACACATTTCTTCCATTCAGCCAATTCAGTAGCACCAGTCAGCTTGGGGATTTCTTGATCAATGAAGTCCTTTAGACTATTATCCTCTAATACTGCTTCCATGTGATCCTTCCAGACTATATAATTCAAACTGCCATCAAGGGCATATTCGAGTCTTAAACCGTTGAACGCCATAGGTGAAATAGAGATGTAATAAGAACTTGATTTCTATATTTAGGAGTCACAAACTTCAAGCTTCTCCCTTCTTGTATATTATTCCTCATTGATCACCTTTGCTCTGATACAATGTAGAAATTCCCATTGTAAATCACCTGATAATGCAATATACTAAAGCAAAATACTTTATCCACAAACAATTATGTGAAAGCTTAATCGAATTGAGCAAGATCAATTTAACACATATATCTGATAATAAGAAATCAATCACACATAACACAGAAGAAATAACCCAGGGAAAGCCTCAGCCTAAAACCCCAATCTCTGTAATATCATACAAGTGGAAATATAGTCTGGATTACAAAAAGAATTAGCTCACAAGCTATCCTGCTCCCTCTGCAATCCCTCTACTACTCATAGACAGTCAAAGGCCTCTATCAAACCTTCTCCTCTACCCTCCAAGCCTCCTATTTATTTGCACAATTTTACTTGGGGTCCAGTGTTGTCA
This sequence comes from Pinus tabuliformis, assembly GCA_031772625.1. Taxonomy (NCBI): domain Eukaryota; kingdom Viridiplantae; phylum Streptophyta; class Pinopsida; order Pinales; family Pinaceae; genus Pinus; species Pinus tabuliformis. The sequence goes on from CM062809.1 coordinate 1,117,670,735, forward strand.
CTTGTGTGAATTGGCCTCTTCACACATTCACTAACCTCTGATCTGACTGCGCAATCCTCAAGGAGATAAATCCTTCTCCATTGATGAGCTTCCTTTATAGGAAAAATCCGTCCAACTAATAGTACATTGTCCATCCTTTAATCTCAACTAGGTCTATGTCTACACGGACATGCCTGATTTATTCATGAGAGAATATTCAGTTATCTGAAGTGCAACAGTTATATGTAAGCATGCATTAACTAACTGAACTCACATTAATTTAAACAAACTGTTTAAATCAATCTAACTGGACTTGACTCAGTTAATTGAGCCAACTAATTACAACTCAAATTAGAACTCATCCTTATCTCTTTAACTGATGGATAAATTCCTCAATTAATAGAGAAATTGTTGCATGTCCTCACATAGACTTCATGTTTGATTTTTCACAACTAATTAACTCATGGTGAATTAATTTATTTATTTTCAAACAGTTGTTAAGTTCAAATTCGAATTTTACTTCCTATTTTTGTCCAGGGCCTGACTAAAATTGGAATCCATCCTGAACTGCTAAAAATAGCAATTCTATTTTTAGCACTTCCATTATTCTTTCCTTGTTGCTCAATACAGCACTGGTACCTAGAATGCTATTTATATCAGTGCTATTTTTAGCATTTCTTGTTTCTATTTTCAACAGTATTTACAACCATATTTCCAAATAGACAAAAAGAGCGAAGTGACCTCACCTTCTAGCCGGGTTTTCTCCCGAAAGGGTTTCCTAGAGAGCATATCTTGTGTATTATGTGTGTGTAAAGCTTATTTTTTCATTCTCTACTTTTCTGCTTGATTTACTTTTACATGCATGCACCAATTATAGTTAATTTTACAAATATAGAAATTAAATGAAACTATAATAGTGTAGAATCTCATAATTCTAATATAATATTATCAGATATGTTGTGATGAACTGTCCAATGGAATATCCACGACAGTTTACAAATCATTTGGTATCAGAGCAATTTTCTTTGGGTATTTTGTGGAGATTGTAGGGATCTATATCAGGAGGCCGAAAATCATAAAACCCTAATCATGGGTGACGAATCTGTAAACAAAGCTTGTGATCCTGTAGAGCTGAGGTTTTCACGACTCGAAGAACAAGTCACAGATATAAACTGCAATGTAAACCTCCTCATGGCATCCCTAAGCAATAAGTTGGGGATATTTGGAGAAGAAGGGGGTTCAAATGCAGAGGACAAATAAGAAGGGGGATCGGGAGATCGGGAAGATGTATTTAACCAGCCAATGAAAGAACCTGGAAAAGATCAACCCAGTTCGAGTGTTGTGAACCAATCCCTATTTAAAGTGGAAGAAAAAGTGGATATCAAGCCATACCATGGAGAGATCGATGCACTGAAGCTAAAACACTAGTTGTAGCAACTGGAATTTTATTTTAGTGTCCATCAGACCGAGGAAGGGCATAAGATCTCATTTGCGTAGTTGAAATTGGAGGGCCATGCACTGACTTGGTGGGAGAGCCACATGGAAACCCTAAGGTTGGAGGAAGAACCTTCAGTGACTAAGTGGGAGGATTAAAAACCCCTCATTAAGTCAAATTTTATCCCATTGGCTACGTGGAAGACTGTTAGATCTGGTGGCATTACTTCAGGAAAAAGTCAAGCCAAAACATGCAATAATACACAATAGAATTCCGAAATATGGCTATAATGTTGGGTATCTATCCAAAGAACCCAAATGTACTACTCAAGTATTTGGGGGGTTTTCACCGCCATCTTTGTGAGCAAGTGATGTTGTTTAAGCCCAAAACAATGGATGAGGCTTGTGTATAGGCACAGTACCTAGAGAACATAGGCCTGAAAAGAGTGCAATCAAGTGGATTGAAGAAAAAGGAGCAAAAAGACGCTTCTAGGAGGGGAAGAAGAAGCAAAAAGGGGGAAAATATAAAAATATGGCAGCCACAACACACCAGTGCAAAGATCCTAGTAACCACTACAATATTGATGGCCATATAGAGGAGAAGTGATGGCAATTACATCTAGAGCTAAAACCGAAGAACAAGAAGAAAGATAATAAGAAGAAGAATCTTATGGCCACTTATTTGAGCAACCAAGTTTAAAGAAATTCAGACATGGATGAGAATATTGTTTGTACATTAGTGCAGAAGGAGGTGAAACTGAGTAGCCTTCAGTAACAAGAAGAGAAAGAAGTGACCAAACTCTTCCATGTAAAGATACAGGTCAAGAAGATGAAGATTGATGCTTTATCTGACTCAAGATCGTAGGAAAATCTCATTGCAGCAGATTTCGTCAAAAATTTGGGGCTATAAGTTCATGATCATCCAAACCCATATCCATTGGGGTACATAAGGATGCAGAGCTGAAGGTAACAAAACTGTGTAAAATTAGATTTGTTATCAATGATGATTTTATTGATGAAGTAGATCTGGATGTGGTTCCCCTTGATGTATGTGGAGTCTTATTTGGGATTCCATACATGTACATGTGTGTTATCGGGAAATCTAGTGTCCATTGAGAGCTGCTAGTCCCACTAAGATGGGTAGCTATCTTAGAAACAAACAAATTAAAGTTACTTGCATTTTCCTTTATGAGAAGTAGATGAGAGAGAAGGAGAGAGTACCAACCTCAGTCTTTTGCCCTGCTCCTTGCTTGTTTCCTCTCTCCTCTGATAGATCTTTGCCACTCCTTCCTTGCTTGTCCCGCTTCAAAGAGCACTTGTAAAGTCAAAACAACAGAATACCATCAAAGCACAGAGATCTACAATCATAAACAATATAGGACTAGATATATATTGACCACAAAAATGCATATATCAACTCAAACATACAAGAATGTGGAGGAAAACTCAAATAGCTTTATTGATAGAAAGAGTAGAAGAGAGGATTACAACCCATTGATCTAACCCAACGTCATCCTCCCAGCATGAAAGCCCTTCTTCACCTCATGAAAAGCTTAGATCACCCAACACTATGATGTTCCACCAAGAAACCAACAACACTTCCTTACAAATACAAGATTCCAGACCCCTCGGATCTCTGGGATGAGGGATCCATATATAGATGTTTGCAGGTGGGTGAGTCAACTTCTGAGATTTTGATTAGTGTCCTCTCTCTGATAGTTCTTGGTTCCACTTGGAGATTCATGATCTCTTACTCATCCCTGGGGGAATTTAGAGAGGCAAGTGTCACAGGAGAAGTTTCTGGAAGATTCCATGATCATCCACCTTGCAAACTGTCTCTGCCATTTTTCTACTCTCACCCATCACACCCCATAGAAGGGCTTTTCAGTATGCATTGCACCCCCCATGTGCATTAGGTGAGATGCATCGCACTTTGACCATGGAGCAGGTGAGATGGTCTATTTTTGACCAGTTCTAAGTAGTTTTTCATGGAGAACTTCTGGGAGATGATGTAATCAGCCAACCTTGTTCCTTTAGGGTATGAAACAACACTTTTAGGGACTTAAAAGCCCTTGGTTTATGGACATATAAGATTGGGGTTGCAATGCCCAAATATGTCTATAACAATGTGTGATGCAATATTCATGAGGAGAGATAACCAATACCTGTTCATTAAGGATGGAAAATCATTCATCATCAACACGCACAAAAGAAAGTCAAAAATTTCACTGGTAAGTGTCAACCAGGAAAAAAGGTTGATCAGTTCAAGTAAGAAGTATGTTTTATTATTTTTAAGAGAAGGCCAGTCTATAGAGGAGCCAGTAAGAGGTAAGGCATCCCTATAGGGGTGTACTAAGAAACAAAAACATCAATTGGAGGAGTTGTTATAGACATACAAGGATGTCTGTAACTAGCTACCCCCTAAGGCATAACTGGAGCATGAGATCTAGTTGTTACTAGACTCCCCATTGCCAAATATTGGGCTATATAGGTAGTATGTTATAGAAGCATGCTGAAGAAACAATTGTATCATCTATTGGAACATGGTGTCATTCGACTGAGTACCCCCTGCCCAGGATAAATGATCTGCTAGATTAGTTGCAACAAGAAAAGCATTTCACCAAGCTAGACTTGAAGTCTGGACATCACTAGGTTTGATTCAAAGAAGAAGATGCCTGGAAGACTTCCTTGAAAACTAGACAAGGTTCGTATGAGTGGTTAGTTATGCCATTTGGCCTATGTAATGCACCATCTACATTTATGAGATTAATGAATGATGTATTATGCCCTTTTATATATTCATTTTTTATTATCTATTTGGATGATATACTGGTATGTAGTGCTACTTGGGAGGAGCATATTTCACATTTAATGTAGGTGCTGGAAATATTGAAGAAACACTAGCTGCCAGAAAATCTCAAGAAGTATGATTTTGCGTAGTAGTCCTTGGTGTATTTGAGATATGTGATTGGTGGAGGAGAATTGAAGATAGACCCTTCCAAGATGGAGGCCATCATGAAATGGTCGGTGCCTACCAATGTTACTGAGGTTAGCAGTTTCATTGGAGTAGCACACTACCTGAGGAAATTCATAGCCTCATTTTTAGTGGTAGCAGCATCACTCCATGCCATAACAACAATTGGCAAGAGTTTCCAGTGGGGAAAGGGTAGTAGAAGGCTTTCGATGACTTAAAGAAGAAGATCAGTGAAGCACCAGTTCTAGAATTACCAAACTTGCAATGACCCTTTGAAGTGGAGACAGACATGAGTGGGTATGCTATGGGAGTTGTCTTGATGCAAGAAGGAAGGCTCGTTTGCTACCATTCTAAATTATTTCATGGGCTAGTTCCTAAATACCTATTGACGATCTTGGACATGCCAACATGTCAAGGTATATCCCCAGTAAGAAGTCCCAACTAGACCTTAGATTGTTTGGTGTAGGAGTCCCAACAATTGGTCGTACGGTATCGCCTTAACCATGGTTGTGCATAAAGGAAAGTAAGATGTCCTTGTTGGTAGCAAGCCAAGCAAGGTGTATGAATGGTTCTAACACATGGAAAGTGAGGTGAGTGTGCCCCTTGTAAACCTATGAAAGCATGATGCTAGGAAGGGAACACACGACCAAAGATGCATCACAAACTGGAAAGAAGGTGAGCTAACAATCCAAAGTTTGGTTAAACCAACAACACATCTCAATAAGATTCATACATACTTATACAGAAAGAGTCCATACATGCATGTGTAAGCAAACATATACATATATCATTAGAGTAAACAAGATAGCTGAAATACAATAAAAACATATGCAAGAAATGTGTTGGATTTGTTATATTAAGAAGTGAAAGTTCCAATCATACAATACAAGCATGACCAACCATTAGTCCCGATAGCGAAACGTTACAGTCACTGTCACCTTCTCCTCCAAAGAGATATACTAGCTCTACACAATGGAGAAGCTAAGGCCTGTTACAATACTCTCCAAGATTTCTCTAAGATACTCCTATGAGAATCTTGGTTGACCAAAAGCCTCTATAATGAGTTATGAGGTACTATATATAGCAAAGGGTTGGGTGACCCTTGACATTCCCCTTTGTGACTATTTTCCTACCCTCATTACTCTTCAACTACTATATGATTATCACATTCAACTATCAACACTTGAAATTCCACTTGACAAATATAATCTGCACATGTACCCATGTGAGACAAAATAGGCTTCAACAATCCATGCAAGGCATCACTAACACTCGGAAAATTGTGGTAAGATCAACTCTTCGACATATTTTTGATAATTGAAGATGCTAAACTGATGCCAATATTGGTTGTCTGCAATGGTGTCCATGCGCTTCAATGGTGACATCCTGTTGAAAGTGAACTCTTGCCTTTGCTGCATTCGGGTACACTGATATGGCTCCTCTATCGAACTCGTCTAATAACATGCACATCATCATCTTGAGTGCAGCTAGACTAGCAACATATTGATGCATAGTGTCAGTGTTGATCTCTGAGTGTGTGATGGTGGCCATGCACATCAACTTGTCAAAATACATGTTTAGATCTAGTCGGACTTGCTTCTTGTCTTCGCCTCGGTGAGTGTTCCAAATGGGTGGGATAAAATGCATGCGCATAATGAAATCCATGCTCTTGAATACCCTTGCATGTGATCGATAGCACTGCTCAACCTGTCTAATCCATGCCGGTTTTTGAATTGATCTTTAGCCTGTATGGGCATAGTTTCATCAGTCTATGGATGTTGCACCTCCTGTTGTACATGCTCTTGTTGTAACTCCTTCTCTTGTCTGTGCAGCTCCTATTCTTCCTTGAGTTTTTGCTTCAACACCTGCAACTCCATCTCTGTTTCTCTCTCTATATTCACACGATCCTCTTGTTGCGTCGTCACCTCATAGCCTCAACATCTAATGCTACTTTCATCATAGGTGGATCTTCTTGAGCTTGCAACTTTGTTCTGCCTATGTGTCGTCAACAACCCTCCTCTTGCTTTTGTCGCATACAGGTATGCTACCTTTTGCAAATTCTAATGGTGTTTCTCGCTGTGAATCTGATTCTATTTCATCTTGATACCCATGTCCATGAACAACTTGATGTCTTCATAGATAGGCAAGTTCATAGACACTTTATCGACTGCATCCCCAGTTGTGCTATGAATGGTGTCTTTGACTCTGCTCCCCTAGAAGCCATTGTACTTGTGTTATTGAGAGGCAAAAAAACACCCGTGATACCTAGAGACATAGCAACACTCATGACAAGAAATCTGTCGGCTGAAAACCAAAACAAGCTGAAGGACTGACATGCAACATACCTATGTGACTGTCTGTGAAGATTGCACAATTTTCACTGGGAGACTAAGAGACTGACTACCAAAACTATGCAAGGCACAGTCTAGGCTATTGGGAGGTTGATTGACTACTAGAACTGAGCAATTCATAGTCTAAACTAGCCTTCTGAGGATTGAAACTGTGCAATGTGAAATTTCAATCAACAGTGACATGCAAAGCAACAAACTGCATTACGTAGTTTCTGGGGCCAGTAAGCCATTGCCTTCCAGAATTGCGCAATGCAAACCTAGAGGTCAGTGTTGGGTCAGACTTGCACAATTTCTGGAGGGAAGGTAGAGCCTTCACTTCCATAAATGTGTAATGCTAGCCGGGCAAGGCAAGGTCCGGGCTAAGGCAGCCCAAACCCACCGACTGATGACTGAAAACATGAGAAGTCTGAATGCATGGTGATACTGAGTGTAAACAAGAGTCAATGATCATGCATGAAAATAGTAAGTTCAGGATGTTGAAAATAGCAGCAAGAAATGCTAAATATAGAAATGTTAAAAATAGAATTGCTATAAATAGAATTTCGGGATACATTCCAATTTTAGTTAGTTCCTAAACTAAAATTGAGAATTAAAATTCGAATTTGATCTTAGCAATTGTTTGAAAAATAATTAATTAATTCATCTTGAGTTAATTAGTTGGAGAAAATCAAACATGAAGTCTATGTGAAGACATGCAACAATTATCCCTTTGACTGAGGAAGTTATCCCTTAATTAAGGAGATGAGGATGAGTTGTACTTTGAGTTGTAATTAGTTAGCTTAGTTAACTGATTTAAGTCCAGTTAGATTAGTTCCAACAGTTTATGGAACTAATTGTTAGTTTAGCTAGTTAATTCATGCATGCATGTAACTAGTGTACTTCAGATAACTAAATATTCTCTCATAAATAACTCATGCATGTCAGTTCAGTCAGAGACCCAGTTGAGATCAAAGGAAGGGACAATGTACTATCAATTGCAGGAATATTCCCATGAGGATATCTCTTGCATGCAGAAGGAATTCATTCCTTGAGTATTTGCACAATTTAGTCTGAGGACAATGTTGTGTGTGAGAGGAGAATTCACACAGGCGGCAGCCAGAGAAACCAGGAGAAACTGCGCAAGGAAATAGGAGGTTTGGAGGACTAAAGGAAGGCATATGTGTTGTCTATTCTATCTATGAGCAGCAGTGAGGGATTGTACTGAGAGTTGGACAGCTTGTGAGCTAAAACTTTATGTAATCTTGAGATATTTCCACTTGTCTGATAATACAAATAGTGATGATTTTAGCTGAGGCTTTCCCTAGAGTATTCTTTTGTGTTCATGTGTGATTTATTTCTTATTCTTTTTTATATGTGTTCTATTTGATCTTGCTCAAAATCGATTAAGCTTCCGTAAGTTTGTTGTAGAAGTAGATCTAGTATTTTGCTTTAGTATATTGCATTATCGGGTGATCTACAGTGAGAATTTCTACATGGTATCAAAGAAAAGGTGATCAAAATGGAGAACAGTATACATGAAGGGATAAGTTCTTCTTGATCATAGAAATCAAATCCTTATCACATCTCAAATTTCACCAATGGCGTTCAATGCTTTGAGACTCGAGTATGCCCTGGATGTCATCCCGAATTATATGGCTTGGAAGGATGACATGGAAGCGGTATTAGAGGACAACAGTTTAAAGGAATTCATTGATCAAGAAGTCCCCAAGCCAGCAGCTACTAATGCCCAAGAATTGGCGGAATGGAAGAAATGTGTGGCTAGAGCGAGGAGGATTCTTCTAGAGGGAGTTCAAGACCACATTGTCTCAAGTCTCCATGGGAAGGAGACACTATTTTCAATGTGGAAAACGTTGAAGGGTCTATATCAGAACAGCAACGATCAAAGGAAGCTAGCACTGAAAGACAAGCTTCGGAAAATCAAGTATGAAAAGGGTGACACGATCTCTACATATCTAAAAGAACTCCCCACCTGCAAGGATGAGCTTGGAAGTGTAAGAATCATGACATCCGATGATGCCATGGTGAGTCTTGCTCTTCTTGGTCTTCCTAAGAGCTGGCATAGCTAGCGAGACTCACTAAATGGAAGAGAGAAACTTCATAATTGGGAATGACTGTGGTCGGATCTGATGCAGGAGGAGATCAGGAGAAGCACCAGAGATGGTTCTTCATCAAAGCATGATGATGAAGAAAATCTGGCCTTAGCGAGTAAGGCGAGGAAATGGAAAGGGAAGGCTTCCCATTCCAAATCGATTTCTTCCCATGGTGGGAAGAAGATTGACAAATATAAAGTGCAATGCTTTAGTTGTCATGAGGTGGGCAATTATGCAACAATTTTTCCACAGAAGAAATCCAAGAAGGGATCCTCGAAAGGATCAGATGGTGAGGCGTTGGCCCCATATTTTGAATTGGATTTCACTGTCATCACATGCATGGTTTCATCAATGGTGGGTTGTGTTTGGTACTTGAACAGTGCAGCTTCATTCCACATGACCAACGACAAGAGTTTATTTAGTACCTTGGAGGAGAATGACCTCTAGATGCACATAGAGATGGGCGATGATGGAAAGTACCATGTTTTAGGTGAAGCCACAATTTTGTTTTAGAGGGAGCATGGAGCTGCTCTCAACCTAACTGATTTTAACTATGTGCCTAGACTGAAGAAGAACCTTGTATCCATCGCAATGTTGGAAGAAAAACGCTATGATGTAGTCTTTAGTAAAGGAAAGAATTCCTGAGACACATTGGCACTGGACAGACCAAAAGGATTGGGATTCAAGTAAATAATATCTACAAGCTGTAGGTAGATGACTGTGCTACAATGAGTTCCAAAGGAGAGTTGGTGCAAAGGCAAGATACTGGTGAGTTATGGCATAGAAGATTGGGCCACTTCCACCATGGGGCCTTGAAGATCATGCAACATATTTCTACCAAACTTCCTAAGGGTAAATTGGAGCAAGTGGATGCATGCAAAGGTTGTACCTTGGGTAAGTATGCAAAATATTCATCGAGACAGTCGAGCTGGAGCAATCCTGGAGTGAGTTCATATAGATGTGTGTGGACCATTCTCGATGGCATCCACTGCTAAACAAAGGTACTATGTTATTTTCACTGGTGATTTTTCTCATAGATGTTGGATCTATTTCATGCAGAATAAGATCAAACCTTCTCAAGGTTTTGTGAGTTCAAAGCCTTGGTTGAGAAAGAATCTGGAAAGAAAATAAGGGCCTTACAAAGCGACAATGGTGGAGAGTATGTCTCTCAACAGTTTAAGGACTTCTATGTAGCAGAAGGAATTAAACGAGAGTTGATGGCACCCCATAACCCACAGCAGAATGTGGTGGCCAAAAGGAAGAACAGAAAAATTGTGGGCATAGCTCGGGCGATGCTACTTGACCAAGGCCTACTACTTCATTTGTGGGCTGAAGCATGCAATACAATAGTATACTTGTAGAATAGAAGCCTGCATCATATACTAGGGATGAAGACACCAGAGGAGGCCTCCTCTAGGAAGAGACAAGATGTGAGTCACTTCAGGATCTTTGGCTCATCGGTATTTTTCCATGTGACCAAAGATTCCTGGAAGAAGCTAGAGCCAACAACTAAGTTGGGGATACTTGTGGGGTACACTGATACACCCCACAACTATCGGGTGTTCTTTCCCACCAATTAGAGCACAATGGTACACGGTGATCTAAAGTTAGACAAGAAGAAGGACATGCACGTTTCCCTTGAGAGGGAGCTCAAGTTGCATGCAGAGGAGGAACTTTTGGTTCCTAAGGAGGAGGAGCCTCAAACTGATGTAGAGTAGCTGCATGCAGAGGATCCAGGAGTAGAGACATCCACTCATGCAGAGTCTTCCAGAGATGGGCAGAAACACTCAAGGGAAGCTGATAAATTGTTGATGGATTTGAGAGAGAATGTGGGATAGCCATATTCTCAGCGCATATAGAGGAAGTCACTTTAGTGATACACTGGTTACATGGCCCTGGTTGGGGAATGTACAGAGGAATAACCATATTCCTTTGAGGAAGTAGTGCAATAAGCAATCTGGGTTGATGCTATGGTGGAGTATGACTCCATAGTTTGGAATAGTGTTTTCGATGTTGTTCCAAGACCAGAGAAGAAGTCAGTGGTGAGTTCCTAATGGCTTTAGAAGGTAAAGCCAAGTAGCTAATGGTAGTGTGGGGAAACATAAGGCAAGGTTTGTTTCCCGTGGTTTCTCACAGGTCGAGGGGATCGACTATGATGAGACTTTTGCTCCTGTATCAAGGTACTCATCTATCAGATTGATGTTGGCACTATCAACATAGATGGGTTGGAAGATCCATCAGAGGGATGTGAAGACTGCGTTCCTCAATGGAAAGATTGAGGAAGAGGTGTACATAGAGCATCCAGAAGGATTTGAGGCCTTTGATCGTGAGTCACATTTGTGTCGACTCAAGAGAGCTTTGTATGGGATGACGCAAGCACCTCGTGCTTACACCAGAATTGACAACTATTTCACTGGGTTGGGCTTCACACAAAGTGAAGCGGATGCGAACCTATACCACATCATGGTAGAAGGTAAGCCATTTATCATTGATCTTTATGTTGATGATCTGATATTGACAGGTGATGATCAGTTGATCAAGTCTTGCAAGAGAGTTTGATATGAAAGACATGGGTCTCATGCACTACTTTCTAGGCATGGAAGTGTGGCAGAAGGATGGGGAAGTGTTGGTGTCTCAAGGAAAGTATGCCAATGAGATACTACAGAGATTCCACATCAAGAAGTGCAAGCCCATGCAGACTCCTCTAGCAGGTAACTATAGGAAGGAGGATGCTACTTCAGGTGAAGTAGTAACTACTATTGTTTATCGACAGCTTGTGGGTTCATTGATGTATTTAGTGAACACACAACCAGATTTTTGCTTTGCGGTGAACCAGCTGAGTCAAGCTATGGTTCAGCTTACCAAGATGTTTTGGAAGGCAGTGAAGCATGTGCTAAGATACCTCAGAGGCACATCTCAATATGGATTATGGTATAGATAGACAGAGGGAGTGAAGCTTCAAGGCTTCACAAATGAAAATTGGGCAGGGAGTCCATCAGATTGGAAGAGAACTTCAAGAGGAATTTTCAACCTTGGTTTAGTTGCAGTTCCTTAGTACAGCAGGAAACAGAGGTCAGTTGCACTTAGCTCAGCAAAGGTTGAATACATGGCTGCCAGTCAAGCAGCATGTGAGGCCATTTGGATACGGAAAATTCTAGTTGGATTGTTTAATCAAAGGATGGATCCAACTATGATCTATTGCTATAATCTAAGTTGTATCAAACTCTCTGAGAATCTAGTATTTCATGACAGGTCCAAGCACATCAATATCCAGTATCATCATCTTCGAGACTGTGTGGTGAAGAGGATCATGTTGTTGTATTATGTTTCGACCGAGGAGCAGGATGTAGATATTTTGACTAAGGCATTGTCAAAATGAAAATTCGAGTTCCACAGAGATAGGATCGGGGTGACAGATAATCCCTTTCTTGTTGAGAGGGAGTGTTGAAAATAACAACAAGAAATGCTAAATATAGAGATGCTAAAAATAGCATTGCTATAAATAGAGTTTCGGGATAGATTCCAATTTTAGTCAGTCCCTAAACTAAGATTGAGAATTAAAATTCGAATTTGATCTTAGTAACTGTTTGAAAAATAATTAATTAATTCATCTTTGGTTAATTAGTTGGAGAAAATCAAACATGAAGTCTATGTGAAGACATGCAACAGTTATCCCTTAATTAAGGAGATCAGGATGAGTTGTACTTTGAGTTTTAATTAGTTAGCTCAGTTAACTAAGTTAAGTCTAGTTAGATTAGTTCCAATAGTTTGTGGAACTAATTGTGAGTTCAGTTAGTTAATGCATGCATGCATGTAACTAGTGTACTTCAGATAACTGAATATTCTCTCATAAATAACTCATGCATGTTAGTTCAATTAGGGACCTAGTTGAGATCAGAGGAATGGATAATGTACTATCAGTTGCAAGAATATTCCCATGAGGATATCTCTTCCATGCAGAAGGAGTTCATTCCTTGAGGATTGCGCATTTTAGTCTAAGGACAGTGTTGTGTGTGAGAGGAGAATTCGCACAGGGGGTAGCCAGAGAACCCAGGAGAAACTACACAAGGAAATAGGAGGCTTGGAGTACTGAAGGAAGGCATATGTGTTGTCTATTCTGTCTATGAGAAGTAGTGAGGGATTGTACTAAGAGTTGGATAGCTTGTGAGCTAAAGCTTTGTGTAATCATGAGATATTTCCACTTGTATGATAATATAGATAGCGGGGTTTTTAGTTGAGGCTTTCGCCGGAGTATTCTTCTGTGTTCATGTGTGATTGATTTCTTAATCTCTATTATATGTGTTCTATTTGACCTTGCTCAAAATTGATTAAGCTTCTGCAAGTTTGTTTTAGAAGTAGATCTAGTATTTTTCTTTAGCATATTGCATTATCAGGTCATCTACAGTGAGAATTTCTACACAGGATTGAAAAAATGGGAACGCATGCATGTGTGTGAAGTGGGGTGGCACATCGGTGACTGTCGGTGTAAAAACAATGTCATACATGTGACAAAATTAAGATGTGAATGAAAACTAAAACGATGCTTCTACAAGCTAACATAAATCAAAATGAAAATAAGTGCTCATTGAAATCAAGCAAACAACACTCACAAAAAGAGAAACAAAAAAAGTGACAGAAATGTAGTGCAAGACAAGAAAAGAAGACTTACGTTGAAACGGCTAAGGTGAAAGTGCCGAAGACTTCGACACTTGGTGAGAAGTTTCTAAAAGGAGCTTTGCATATAACCTCTAGCTACTAAAAATAGATCCCTAGATCTAGGGATTCCTTTTTGCATGCTGCCTTGGGAAAAGAAGTTCATGCATACAAATCAGTTTTTCTCGGTCCCAGAGGGAACCGATCATCCTAAAGGCACATACATTGGTCTGCGATCCTGGGATGAAAATTTTCACAATTCCTGGGTTGAGCTGGGCTAGCTGTCCTAGAGGGATTGCATAATTTCTAGAGGGAAGGAAGCTTACCCTCTAGAATTACACAATTTTCTGAGGGAATCCTGATAGAGTAATTTGCGCAATTGTTGAGCTCAGCAGGTTGGCCAACTGATTTGCATGATTTCTGGAGGGAAGGCTGGTTCCCCTCTAAAATTGCACAATTTTCTGGGGGAGTTGCTTGGACAACACATGGTCTACGTCTGGAAGGACATAATGTGAGGGGAGTGAAGAAAACTGACATGCACATGCTAAAAAGAGACTGAGAAATAGTTGAAGCCTATATGCTTGATGGTGCAAGACATGCTGCTGAGGATGGTTGGTAGGGAGGCTCCAAAACGAAGCTAAGGAAAAATTTTGGAGGGTGTTTGTAGCTACTACAACACTACCCTACCTACGATAAGGAAATCTATGTCATTATGCAAACTATGAAGAAGTCGACTATCTAATGGGAAAGGAGACAATAAGCCACATGGATCACCAACCATTACAGTACCTACAGGCCCAAAATAAGCTACAAAAGACTAGGCATTACAAGTGGAAGGGATTTTTATAGTAGTTTCATTTAGTGATCAAGTATAAGAAGGGAATCATAAAAAATTTGGCCAATATGCTTTCAATTCCACCCACATCAAATATTATAGATTCGGGGACTCTTATGCGCATAGAGCCATTCACCCATGATGCATACACAGGGGCATATTCAAAGGATGAGGACTTCAAGGAGGTGTATCAACAGTTACAAAGTCAGAATCATGTGCACAATAGCGACAACACCATTGACTACCATCTCCAAGATAGGTTACTCTACAAGCTGGATAAGTTATGTATTCCTAAAGGTGAGCATTTGTAGATGATTAGAGAGGCTCACACCTCCAAGGTTGCAAGGCACTTTTGTGTAGGGAAGACCATGGCTAACTTGTAGAGGTATGTGTATTGGCCCAAGATGCAAGAACAAGTAGCTAGGTTCATAAGAGGATGCATGCTTTGTTGTACCAACAATCCTAGCAATAGGAAACAAGATCGGTATCATCCTTTACCTATAGCTACTCGTCCTTGGGAAAAAATTTCCATGGAATTTGTGGGAGGTTTACCAATGACTAGGAGGGGACAAGACTACCTATTCATCGTAGTTGATAGGTTCAGAAAGATGTGTGTTCTGATGCCCTTTAAAAAGATGATCAGTGGACAAGAAGCAACAAACTTGTTCTTTTGACAGGTCTGGTACGCTTTGGGATACAAAGGAGCATCATTTCAGGTAGGGATACAAGATTTCTTAGTCCGTTCTAGACTACATTGTGGGAGATGATGGAAACAAAGTTGAAATAAGGATAATATGGATTTGTAATATCATTTTGATAACCAAGTTGAGTACTAGTTGGCCTCAGAATCAATTGATGTGGGTGGAAAAATGAGTAAGATGTACTTGTGCCATGGTACAAGTTAACACATGAAGAGTCTAGGTGAGGATAAGGGTAGGTGGAATTGGGGCCCCTCTGTGGTTGGCCATAATTGATAAATCCTTGCAGATATGGTGAAGGTCTAGGTAAGATATTATCCAATTACACCATATACAATGTGAGATGCCCCTATTGAAGAAGAAGCACCAAGGCGAGGGATATTAGGGAGAATAATATAGGCATAACCCAATTAGGTATAAATCAGATTGAACAATAAAGCCTTCTAGATGGCTTCTTCAGTTTGAGGGAAACGAGATGTGATATATTTACCAATTGGCGTGCGGAGCGATCATAGGAACCAATCCATATAGGCTCAGTCCTTGAATTTAGGAGCTTTACATAAGCTTTGCCTTCTGTGCCATTTTTAAACATGATCAAAAAGATGAGTCATAGAGGTTTTAAAAATGAGGTCAAAAGTTTAGTAACAATGTCATAACGATTAGGTAACTAGAATTAAGATAAGAAGGCATCAACAAGATTCACAAACATTGAACGAGATGCATGGGGTTTATCAACACACCATTTTGCGATAACATTGGTGAGGGTGTGTTCAAAGAGGTGTAGATGTGTGGAATCCTTCATTATGGAGTTGGAGGAACACTAAATATGAAAATATTGAATGTGGTTGTTGAGATCCTCTCCAAATTTCCCTTAAAATTTTGGAATATCATAGAGGAGCTTCATTGACATAGGTGACTAATTAGGATCGTGGTGAAGAGGACAATTAAATAGCTAGTTCAAATTAGGAATACTCAAATCGACCATATAGGGAAGCAACGATTAATTGATAGTCATACCTTGTGAGGTTCCAATGTTACCTCCTCAAATCAAATAGTGGCTAATGGTACAAAAAATTAGTGGCTTATAGAAATAAATATAAGACTTGCAACTTAGAAAAGCCCCATTTAATGTGGTGGAGGTGTACTTCAAACCCTAAAGTGGTATTTTTAATCCTACTAAAGTATGGACTATGAGAATATCAATTCCTTAACTAGAATTACATGATAATTAACAACCCTCATAAAAAACATACATATCCAGAATAGAGAAAAAATTAGAAAAAATAGAGGAGAACGATGCAACATAGCTTTCTAACATATTTCTATGTTATAATGAAATTTTTTAATATTCTTGCATTGTCAATCACAAGTTTCCCTCTAAAAAGTGTGTGAGGTTTGTAGACGATATCACACTTTGGTTGTATTATCATGCTCATGCTTCCCCCAAAACATTACGCATTATCACTATAGCCTTATCACATACATCTTCAAGAACCTCAATAATTCGTCACATTAAGATAATTTAAAAGTATATTTAAAAAAAAAAAGACTAGTACAATAATGTAAACTAAATAGTTGGTAAATGTTGATAGGTATCAATCCATGGTAAGTATCAAAACACTTAAAACAAAATACATGTGATGATGCCCAAACTAGAAAAGACAAAGTAATTAACTAAGCTATAACTTCTTGTTAAACTATTATTACTATTAATTATAAAAAGACATAATAAAAGCTAAGCAATATTATTAAAGATGGAGATTCTTAACTTGTGAATAGCTTTTTTGATGCCAACATGAGCCAATAACATGGCTTATCAATACCACATACCCAATATGACACGTTATTATGACATTTTCTTTCATTAATTTATTTGAGATAGATCACTTAAAAGAGAATAATTAAGTTGGATATAGATCTCAGCACTTGAAATTTTCATTCATGAAGGTTAAATTTCCACTTTCAATGTAATAATTTCTAATAATAAAAAACATGTCTATTGAGATAATCATTATGATAATGAAAAGAAAACTTTAATACGAAAAATTTCCATAATAATTTGTTACATTAAGATAATTTAAAATTATATTTAAAATAAAAGGACTAGTACAATCATATAAACTAAATAGTTTGTAAATGTTGACAGGTATCAATCCATGGTAACTATCAAAACACTTAAAACCAAATGAGTTGTCTTTAGTGCTACTTTTTGGAAGGTTTTCTGGTAGATTTTTCTAGTCTAATTTGTCTAAAATCTAGCAGGAATTCATTGAAATCACAAACTTGATGGGAATTCATTGTAACCCTTACACAATAGAAGTGTCCTAGGATTTTTCAAGGTGTTGAATCCATATAAAAAGTCAAAAAACTAGTTTAAATAACACAAATGAAATTTCACCTCAATTTTTTCCGTCAGATTTTAGCACTGGAAACTCCAAAAAGTCACACTAAAGATGACTCCAAAACAAAATACTTGTCATGATACCCTAACTAGAAAAGATGAAGTAATTAACTAAGTTATAACTTAATTTTAAACTATTATTATTATTAATTATAAAAACAAATAATAAAAGCTAAGCAATATTCTTAAAGATGAAGATTCTTAACTTGTGAATAGCTTTTGTGATACTAACATGAGCCAATACCATGACTTATCAATACCACATACCCAATATGACATGTTGTTATGAAATTTTATTGCATTAATTCATTTGAGATAAATAACTTAAAAGAGCATAATTAAGTTGGAGATAGATCTTAGCACTTGCAATTTTATTTCATGAAGGTTAAATATCCATTTTCCATGTAATAATTTATAATAATAAAAAACATGTCTATTGAGATAATCATAATGATAATGAAAATAAAACTTTAATAACCATAATTTCCATGTACTTTATCTATAATTAGGTAATAACCAACATAGATGCATCAAAAATAAGTTTGCACCTCGAGAGATTTAATCCCTATCGACACTTGATAGATTTGGGGTTAAGATAGATTAGGCTAGTTTTAATTGTGCATAGTCATATAAATTTTGTTGAACATCTAATTATTTTGATCATTTAAATATGCTAGATATGTCTAAGATTAATTTGGTCAATTTAATTTTAAACTTGCTTAGTTACCTTAGTTTGTTGAGATGAGAGAGACTGTTAGTAATTTGAATAATGAAAAATGATGAAATAGAAATTTTGTGGAAGCGTAAGTAGTAGAAGAAGATCCAGTCATTGATCGATACCCATATCCACTGACAGCAAAGAAAGCAAGGGCATATACAACATTTTACGAGGTTTATTTAGAAACACTAATAATTGTAGCACTACCAACATCAGCAGATCCAGCGAAATAAGCAACTTAAGATCCAATAGCATCCCAAGCATCCAAACAAGCATATCGACCCAGCATTGAGCATGGATATCCCCTTCTTCATCAATCAATCCCATAAGCTCAAGCCATAAGCTAACCCAATAAGTCAGAACTAATACCTCCTAAGATAAGCCCCTAAGCCCAGTGTGATTAGTGGACATGATTGGTGGTCATGTAGTGTTAAAATAAAAATACTACACATTATGGTAGAATGGGGGAGAGATAAAACTAAGAGTTAAGTTATTATATGAAAAATGCACTAAAGAATATATAAATGTGGAGAATTAAAGGCTCGTGTTTAGTGTAAATTTTAATAATAGTAAGATAAATTAGTAAATGTTATGAAACCAGCTCAAGAAAAGATAGAAAAGATAGATCAACGCCTTAGAATTCAGCCTCTTCGAGGGGGCAACCTCCTTTACATTACATAAATGAAAAATTCTTGGATGATACAAATGACAAAACCTCCTTTCTATATATAGGAGTCTAAGGAGTCACAATATAATCCAACCGACCTAACAATAATAATATAAAGCCACAAAAATAACAATAGAGGGATTCTATGGGGCACAGAAATAACAATATGGGGGTAATAGGGGCACAACAATATAAATAAGGGGTATAACTACAATAGTAATGGGGTAATCACTAGTATTATAGGGACCCAACATGCCCCTCTCCTTCAAAAAAGTGTTGTCCTCAATGCTTGAGTAGTTATGGATACTTCTGCATAAAATTCTCATCCTCCCATGTGGAATCTTCAGCGGATAAGTTCTTCCACTTGATAAGATACTCTGAAATTGATCGATTTCGTAGCTGTCGAGTTCTTGTTTCTGTGACTGCTTCTGGTTCTAATATAATTTTTCCTTCCTCGTCAAGTTCTGGCAATATTGTTTGTATTGGGAGCTTGTCGCCTATAACCTTCTTTAAACATGAAACATGGAAAACTGGGTGCAATCGAGAAGCTGTAGGAAGCTCCAATTTGTATGCCATAGTACCAATCTTTTGCAACACCTTGTACGGACCATAATACTTTGGTGATAATTTATTATCCTTCTTAGCTTGCTTTAGGGACATTTGCTTATATGGTTGTAGCCATAGGAATACCCAATCACCTACATCAAAACTTCTTTCACTGCGATGTTGATCTGCCTGTTGTTTCATTCTATTTAGTGCCAACACGAGGTTATCCTTTAAGAGTTGGAGGACTTGTTGTTTATGTTCGATGTGATGTTCCACTGCCTGAACCTTAGAATTTTCTCTTAAATATGATGTGATGGATGGTGGTTGAAACCCATAAAGTGCCATAAATGGGGTCATTTTTGTTGCTGTATGGAAGGAAGTGTTATACCACCATTCAGCCAGAGGCAACCATTTGAACCATTGTGTATGTTTATTAGATACAAAGCAACGAAGATATCCTTCCAAACATTTGTTTACTATCTCAGTTTGCCCATCAGATTGAGGATGATAAGATGAGCTATGAGCTAACTGAGTACCAAGACAAGAAAATAATTATGTCCAAAAATTTCCAGTGAAAATGGGATCTCTGTCACTTACAATAATCTTTGGGTTTCCATATAGCTTTTGAACTATTTCCATAAATGCAGTAGAAATTGTACTGGCTTTAAATGGATGTGATAATGCACAAAAGTATGCATACTTGGTAAGTCTATCAACTACCACCATGATGACACTCTTTCCCTCGGACTTGGGTAAACCTGTGATAAAATCCATTGAAACCTCCTCCCAACGTTGGCTTGGAATGGATAAAGGTTGTAATAGACCCGGTGTCTTAATTGTTTCAACTTTATTTTGTTGGAAAACCAAACATTCCGCCACAAACTTTTTAATATTTCATTTAAGGCCATGCCAAAACAATTCCCTCTTAACCCTGTGGTAAGTTTTAAAAATCCTGAGTGCCCTCCGAAGGGAGAAGTGTGCAATTCCATAAGAATCTTTTGTTTTAGCTGGGAATTCTTATAGAGGTATAAGCGATCTTTGTACCATAACGAATCATTTTGCCAGCTAAATGTATCAGAAGTACTAGAATCTTGTTGTAGCTTTCGAATAAGTGCCCACACTTCTTCGTCATTCTTCCATTCCTCCCTTGCTTCATTTATCCAATCTAGTTGGATAATAGAAATGGCACACAACAATGTTTCCACATCCTCATCCTTTCTTGAGAGTGCATCTGCCACCACATTTTGCTTCCCTTTTTTGTAGATGATTTCAAAGTCATAACCCAACATCTTTGTGACCCACTTTTGTTGCTCTTCAGAGGATAATCTTTGTTCTAAAAAGTATTTAAGGCTATCATGATCCGTTTTTACCTTGAAGTGTCTTCCCTTTAGGTAGGGTCGCCATTTCTTAAGTGCATGGAGTATTTCCAACATTTCCTTCTCATAAATAACTTTGCTTAAAAACTTTCTCTTGATTGGACGACTTTCAAAGCAATGGGTCTTTCATTTTGCATTTGAACAGCACCAATTCCATTTCCTGAAGCATCACATTCCACAATAAAGGTTTCTGTGAAGTCCAGTGTAGCTAAGACCGGTGCTTGGCACATTGCCTCTTTAAGATGTTCAAAGGCCTTTGTTCCTTCCGAAGTCCATGAAAATGAATCTTTCTTCAATAATGTTGTTAGAGGTGCTACTATTCTCCCATAATTCTTAACAAACTTGCGATAATACCATGTCAACCCAAGAAATCCTCGCAGATGCTTTATGGATGTGGGGATTTTCCATTCCTTAATGGCTTTAATTTTGCTAGGGTCTACCTTAACTCCTTCATGAGATACAATATGACCCAAATATTCCACCTCCTGGACTCCAAAGAAACATTTGGATCTTTTTGCATATAATTGTTTCTCCTCCAATAGTTGTAGCACCCTGTCAACATGTTCAACATGATCCTTCCAAGACTTGCTATAGATTAGTATATCATCAAAAAATACTAACACAAATTTTCTAAGGAATGGTTTGAAAATTGAATTCATTAAACCTTGAAATGTTGAAGGTGCATTGGTAAGGCCAAAAGGCATGACCAAAAATTCATAATGACCCTCATGAGTTCTAAATGTCGTTTTCGAAATGTCTTCAATCTTCATTCTGATTTGATGATATCCCGAACGAAGATCCAACTTGGTGAAGTAAATTGATCCATGCAATTCATCCATTAATTCATCAATGACAGGAATGGGGAACTTATCTTTAATAGTGAGCTTGTTGAGCTCCCTATAATCCGGACACATGCACCATGATCCATCCTTCTTGTGCACCAATACTACTGGAGCTGATAAAGAACTTTGACTCGGTTGAATTATACCAGCCTCTAGCATTTCTGCAACCATACGTTCAATTTCACTTTTTTGGACATAGGGATATCTGTACGGCCTGATGTTTGGAGGAACACTTCCTGGAGTCAGATGAATAGCATGATCATGATCACGCATAGGTGGGAGACCTTTGGGAGTCTCAAATACCTTGGAATGATTGTCCAGGACTTTTTGGAGATCTGGAGAAATAGATGATTCCAATGTGGAAACATCTAGCGAACATAATTGTGCAATTGCACCTCTTTGCTCCTTTTTTAGAAGCTTTGTCATGCCATTAGAGCTGATTATCTTTCCTGGTTCCCTGCAATACCCCTTAATTCAACTTCCTTTCCTTCCGCATAAAATTTCATGAAAAGTTCTTGAAAATTAAAAGATATTGTACCCAAGGATTGTAGATATTGGACTCCTAGTACAACATCAGCACCTCCCATTGGAATGGAAAGCATTGGGCTAGTCAATACATATTATCCCATGGATAGCTTGATATTATGGCACTTTCCATAGCAATTTATTGTTCCTCCATTTGCAATCATCACTTGACACTCTGGTGCTGGATATAGGAAGCAATTCAATTCTTTTGCTACCCTACAATGAATAAAATTGTGGGTGCTTCCTGAATCAATCAACACTATTACCTTTTTCTTCTTGATTTGTCCTTCTATCTTGATGGTTTGAGGAGTGGTAATTCCCGCCAATGCATTACAAGATATGGTCGGATTTATTTGTTCTTCATCTAGGCTTTGTTCCTGGAGTATATCCTCTTCTTTTGACCTTTCTTGCTCCTTTTCTTCTTCCTCTTCACAATCTATGTAGAATAATTTCTTCTCAGCACACTTATGACCTTTTGTGTATTCGCTATCACAATTGTAACAAAGCCCTTTTTCTCTTTTTTCTTCCAATTGTTGTGGTGTCAACCTTGTAGGTTGTGGAAGACTAGGGGAAACAACACTTCCGTCTTTATAGTTGTGAATGGTATGCTTCCTAGTTGCCATAATTTTGCTTTCCATTTTTCTTGCTAGCCTGAATGCCTTCTCTAATGAATCAGGTTCCCAAAGGCAAACATCATGTTGGATATTATCCTTTAAAGACCCTATGAAACATCAATCCTATGCTCCTCTGGAATATCTTTTACCCTTATGTTCAATTTTTGGAACTCCTCAATGTGCTCCATTATTGAACCCTTTTGTTTGAGACTTATCAATTGGCTAAAAAAAGTGTTGCTTTTTGTATCCTCATAATGTGCTATCAATTCTTCCGTAAAAATTGCCCAAGTGATAAATTGTTTACGAGAACAAAGCCATTGATACCATACAAACTGATTTGGTTCCAAATATACAGTTTCCATACGTACCTTTTGTGTGTTTTGCACATTATTGAGATCGAAGAATTGCTCCATCTGTAATATCCATGTGGCGGGATCCTTGCCATCAAACTTCCTCATATCGATTTTTGGAATATGGTGATTCTTCGATCCAACATTAGTGTCTATGGAATCATGATTAACATTTCTTTTGTTCTCATCATGAGTTTCCTTTACTACCTTTTCACCATTAGTAAGTATTTCTTGTAGAAAATTTGTCAAATCTGTCTTCAAATCTGCCATGCCTGTCTTCAAATTTGTTTTCAAATCTATCTTCAAATTGTCCATCTTAGCTTCCACGCCATTTATCTTAGCTTCTGTTAACTTTTGTGAGCGTGACAATTGTTGCACTTGTTCTTGTAATTTTGATATATCATGTAGCATTTCTTCCTCTTCTTCATGAGTCATGCTAGAGCTTTCAGGTTCCTTACTAGTTGTTCGCATTTTCTTTCCTTGGGGCATCAGTTACCGATAATAATGCTCTACTATGCCCCTTGAATTCATTCAAAATAAATTTTCAAACCAAGCTTAAGCAAAATTTAAAAAAATCTACACACCTTTTTCACTTTGTAGGAGCTTGATATTGCCTCTGATGTATCTCTGTACTTTCCAATCATCTAGTTCTGAATTTGTGATCTATAGTAGCTCTCTGTGTCCTCTTTCCAATGCCACCAGTCTGATCCAAATTGGATTCTTCAAGAAAGAGTTATGCACAATCTCCCACGATGACCTGATTATAGACCTTTCCAGAAGATCAAACTTGTATGAAGTGCCACGTGTACAATTTTCGATATTTGGTTATGAAAAAGATATACAAGAAACTACAATCCGTCCTCTTTTTGTACCTTCTTATGAAATTTCAATTTAATTCCCAGAGAGAAAGTTATGACGATTTTCCCCAAGTCACCTGTTTTGAATGTAATTCAGGAGTCTGCAGAAAGACCAACTTCCTTAGATCATATCTCCGCAAATATCACATAAACAGTTCTGAAATTCGGACCCACGGTTCAGCGCGATTTATTCTCAAATGGGTTTTTTTTGCGACTTCTGAAACGTCACAGAAAAAAAGTTATAGCGAAAATCCCACGATGACCTATTTGGAGCACCAAAACCCTAGAATCCAATGCTCTGATACCAAATGTTATGAAACCAGCTCAAGAAAAGATAGATCAACACCTTAGAATTCAGTCTCTTCGAGGGGACAACCTCCTTTATATTACATAAATGAAAAATTCTTGGATGATACAAATGAAAAAACCTCCTTTCTATATATATAGGAGTCTAAGGAGTCACAATATAATCCAGCCGACCTAACAATAATAATATAAAGCCACAAAAATAACAATAGAGGGATTCTATGGGGCATAGAAATAAAAATATGGGGGTAATAGGGGCACAACAATATAAATAAGGGGTATAACTACAATAGTAATGGGGTAATCACTAGTATTATAGGGACCCAACATAGAGAGTACAACAATGCATATGCACTAATATGAGAGCACTATGGTGGATGCTCATACATGAGGAGAGCACATGTGTAAGAAGATGCACTACTAAAGATAAGAGGTGAACTTGACATAAAAGGAGATCCATATGTAAGAACATGAGAGAACTATGATAATACTACGTTTGAACAAAATGTGGCTTGTTGAAATGGTCAAAGGATCCATGATATAAGGGTGAAAACCATGGATGATTCAGTTTCCATGGTAATACATATAATAAATTAAAAATACTGAGTTAAACTCTATAGCAAGTTCCTAACCTATCTATACGGAATGACCAAGAGAACTATAGTGAAACATATATAGAAGGTTAAATCAATCGAAATAATGTAGGGCCATGAATCCCATCCCAAATCTAAAGTTGGTACTAAGATGCTTCAAGAAGAGGTAACATGGAAACCAATTAATGAGGACATGATTTCCTCAATTTTTATGTGATCTTAAATTATTTCTCAGCCTATATAAGGTGTAGCACATCCAAAGGATGATATTCCTCATGTATGTAGTCAGTGGGATTGTTTTAATTAATAGGGGTTACCTACAAGTGTGGCAGGGGGTGGCTAGTGCCATTAGGAAATCATGTTGATAAATTGATAGTTTGTATGAGGTCATATCCTATAACTATGATGTTTCTTTTAATTCAAGTATTCAGGGTGGTTTTTTGTCCATGTACATTATTTCCTTTATGTAACCCTATCAAACATCTATTATCTGTAAAAAACAAAAGGACTTTTTATAATTGGAGTTGGTCACAGTGACTACTAAAGGGAAGAGGTGTGGAAGATAATATCATAGGAACATATGCCAAGTGATGTAAAAGCCTTGGGAGAGAAGGCTTTAAAGAAGCTCGGACATGACTCAGGAATTTAATCACAAGGAAATATTAATTTAATGTGAGAACTATGTTAAATAAAGGTTCCTGATCACTGACAACTATGTAAAGAGAGATTTGGATGGAGGCATAAGTTAATTCCCTCTAGAAGCAAATTATTCATCTTCCCATGATTTTCACATTTGAGTGGAAGAGTACAATCATGATTACAATATTTATAAGTAATTCAACATGAACAAGGTTTGTTTGTTCAAAGGCCCTTGTTCTCTTTGGCATTTATTCCCTATTGTTGGGTTGTAGTATTATACTTATCATCCTTATTGGAATTAAGTTGACGACCTTGGTTTCATTGGTTTTCCTGAGATGGTTATTTTTGGTTACCCTTCCTCTTATTATTCCTCTTAGGGTTAATGGAGGGGAAACATTCTACTTAACATACACCTACCCACTATAGAGGCAGTGGTTTGTAGGGCAGAGGATGCTGATGCGTAGGATCTTGAGGTGTTAGTGCCATTAGGGTTAGAGTACTACTAGGTGGTGCATAAGGATAGTATGGATTTGTAGTAAAATTTTGATAACCAAGTTGAGTACAAGTTGGTCTCGGAATCAATTAATGTGGGTAGAAAAATGAGTAATATGTACTTATGCCACAGTACGAGTTAACACGTGAAGAGTCTAGGTGAGAATAAGAGTAGGCGGAATTGGGCCCCCTT
This sequence comes from Pinus tabuliformis, assembly GCA_031772625.1. Taxonomy (NCBI): domain Eukaryota; kingdom Viridiplantae; phylum Streptophyta; class Pinopsida; order Pinales; family Pinaceae; genus Pinus; species Pinus tabuliformis. The sequence continues at coordinate 1,117,696,868 of CM062809.1, forward strand.
TGTGGTTAGCCATAACTGATAGATCCTTGTAGATGTGGAGAAGGTTCTAGGTAAGATATTATCCAATTACACCATCTACAATGCGAGATGCCCCTATTGAAGAAGAAGCACCAAGGCAAGGGACATTAGGGAGGATTGTATAGGCATAACGCAATTAGGTATAGATCAGATCAAACTATAAAGCCTTTTGGATGACTTATTCTTCGGTTTGAGGGAAACAATATGTGACATATTTACCAATTGGAGCACGAAGGGATCATAGGAACCAATCCATATAGACTCAGGCTTTGAATTTAGGATCTTTACATAAGCTTTCCCTTCTATGCCATTTTTAAACATGATCAGAAAGATGAGTCATAGAGGTTTGAAAAATGAGGTCAAAAGTTTAGTAACAATGTCATAATGAATAGGTAACTAAAATTAAGATAAGAAGTCATTGGTAAGGTTCACAAACATTGAACGAGATGCATGGGGTTTATCAACATAGCATTTTGCGATAACACTAGTGAGGGTGTGTTGAAAGAGGTGTAAATGTGTGGAATCCTCCATTATGGAGTTGGAGGAACACCATATATGAAAATATTGAATTTGGTTGTTGACATCCTCTCCAAATTTCCCTTAAAATTTGGGAATATCATAGAGGACCTTCATTGGCATAGGTGTCTAAGTAGGTTTGTGGTGAAGAGGACCATTAATGAGCTAGTTCAAATTAGGTATACTCAAACTGACCATATAGGGAAGCAACGATTGATTGATAGTCATACCTTGTGAGGTTCCAATGTTACCTCCTCAAATGAAAATTCCAAATTTAACAAAAGTATAAAATAGTGGCTAATTCTACAAAAAACTAGTGGTTTATAGAAATAAATAGAAGACTTGCAACTTAGCAAAACCCCATTTAATGTGGTGGAGATGTACTTCAAATCCTAAAGTGGTATTTTTAATCCTACTAAAGTAGGGAATACGATAGTATCAATTCCTTAACTAGAATGACATGATAATTAACAATCCGCATAACAAACATACACATCCAGAATGGAGAGAAAAATAAAAACAATCGAGGAAAACAATGCAACATAGATTTCTAACATATTTCTATGTTATACTGCATTTTTTTCACTATTCTTACATTGGCCATAGCCTTACCACATACATTTTCAATAACCTCAATAATTCGTCACATTAAGATAATTTAAAAGTATATTTAAAAAAAAGACTAGTATAATAATGTAAACTAAATAGTTGGTAAATGTTGATAGGTATCAATCAATGGTAAGTATCAAAACACTTAAAACAAAATACACTCACGATGCCAAAACTAGAAAAGACAAAGTCATTAACTAAGTTATAACTTCATTTTAAACTATTATTATTATTAATTATAAAAAGAAATAATAAAAGCTAAACAATATTCTTAAAGATGGAGATTCTTAACTTGTGAATAGATTTTTTGATGCTAACATGAGCCAATACCATGCCTTATCAATAACACATACCCAATATGACACGTTGTTATGACATTTTCTTTCATTAATTTATTTGAGATAAATCACTTAAAAGAGAATAATTAAGCTGGATATAGATCTTAGCACTTGAAATTTTCTCTCATGAAGGTTAAATTTCCATGGTCCATCTAATAATTTCTAATAATAAAAAACATGTCTATTGAGATAATCATAATGATAATGAAAAGAAACTTTAATAAGCAAAGTATATTTTAAAGAAAGGACTAGTACAAGCATATAAACTAAATAGTTGGTAAATGTTGATAGGTATCAATCCATGGTAAGTATCAAAACACTTAAAAAAAATGAGTTTTCTTTAGTGCGACATTTTGGAAGTTTTTTTTTCTAGTCTAATTTCTCTAAAATCCAGAAGGAATTCATTGAATTCACAAGCTTGATGGGTAACCCCTACATAATAGAAGTGTCCTAGGGGATTTCACGGTGCTAAATTCATATATACATTAAAAAATCTAGTTTAAATAACACAAATTAAAATTTCACCTCGAATTTTCCCATCGGATTCCAGCACTGGAAACTCCGAAGAGTCACACTAAATACAACTCCAAAACAAAGTACAGGTCATGATTCCCAAACTAGAAAATACCAGGTAATTAACTAAGCTATAACTTCATTTTAAACTATTATTATTATCATTTATAAAAAGAAATAATACCTCCAAAGATTTGATCCCCATCGGCACTTGATAAATCCAGGGTTAAGATAGATCTAGGCTAGTTTTAGTCGTGCACTATCACATAAAATTTGTTGAACATCTAATTATTTTGATCATTTTAAATATGATAAATATGTATAAGATTAATTTGGTCAATTTAATTTTAAACTTTCTTAGTTACCTCAGTTTGTTGAGATGAGAGAGACTATTAGTAACTTGCATAATGTGTTGAAATGTGGTAACAAGAATATTCCAATTTAAATTTGTCCTTGAATTAAAGTTGTGAATTAAAATTCGAATTATTCTCACCAGCTGCTTGGAAAACAATTAGTTAGTTCACCTTGAGTTAATTAGTTGGATAAATTCAAGTTATAAGTCTTTTTGAAGTCAAGCAATAGTTATCCCTTAAATTAAGGAGATTAACCCTTAATTAATGAGATAAGATTGAGTTATTTCAATTGTAATTAGTTAGCTTAGTTTATTGAGTTAAGTCCAGTTAAATTAGTTCCAAACTGTTTGAGGAACTAATTGTGAGTTATCAGTCAGTTGATGCATGCATGCACTCAACTAGTGTACTCCAGATAACTGAAGATTCTCTCATAATTAACTCATGCATGTCTATTATGAGAAAGACTCATTTGAGATTAAAGACAGTGACATTGTACTATAAGTTGCATGTTTTTTCCTATAAGGAAAACTCATGCATGCAGAAGGAATTCATTCCTTGAGGATTGTGCAGTTTTACAGGGTGTGAGATTAGTGTTACACTTGGTAACAGGAGGATCACCGAGGATAAATTGCGCAAGGAAATAGGAGCTTGGAGGATAGAGTGGAAGACTTATGAGAAGTCTATTTTTGCAGTGAACATCTGTGAGTATTGTACTGAGAGCTAGCTAGCTCTGAGAGCTAAGGCTTGGTGTAATTCTAAGATATTTCCAACTTGTATGATAATACAGATAGAGGGATTTTTAGCTGAGGCTTTCCCCTGATTATTCTTCCTTGTTTCATGTGCATTGATTCTTCTTCTGGATATATGTGTTCATCTTGATCTTGCTCAAATCTTTTAAGCTTCCACAAATTGATTGTAGAAGTAGATTAAATTATTTTGCTTTAGTTATATTGCATTATTAGGTTAATCTCCCATCAAAATATTTACATGGTATCAGAGCAAAGGTTATCGAAGCTGTGAACAACAAACTGAGAAGAGAATTCGAAGTTTGAAGTTCGGGGTTGCAGGTTCATCTCATACTTCAGGTTGGTCAATGGCGTTCTATGGCTTGAGACTAGAGTATGCCTTGGAAGGTGGCTCGAATTACATAGCATGGAAAGATAGAATGGAAGCTGTATTAGAATACAATGGCTTGAAGTATTTCATTGATCAAGAAATCCCAAAGCTAGCAGCAGCTAATGCACAAGAGTTGGTTGAGTAAAATAAATGTGTAGCGAAGGTGAGACAAATAATCCTTGAGGGAGTTCGAGACCATATTGTCTCGAGTCTCCATGGGAAGGATACTCCATTTTCAATGTGGAAGACATTGAAGGACCAATACCAGAACAATAGTGACCAAAGTAAATTGGTGCTCAAGGATAAGCTTTGAAAAATAAAGATGGAGAAGGGTGATACTATTTCCACGTATCTAAACAAGATCACAACCTATAGAAATGAGCTTGGCAGTGTGGGAATAACTACTACTGATGATGATATGGTAAGCCTCGCTCTCCTCAGCCTTCCAAAGAGTTGGAATAACTACCAGGACTCTATGAATGGAAGGGAGAAACTGTCGGATTGGGAATGACTGTGGTTGAATCTGATGCAGGAGGAGATCAGGAGCACATGAGATGGTTCTTCATCAAAGAATGATGATGAAGAAAATCTGGCCTTAGCAACTAAGGAAAGGAAAGGAAAGGAAAGGGGAAGGATTCCCATTCCAAATCAAATTCTTCTCATTGAGGGAAGAAGGGTGACAAGTCTAAAGTGATATTCTTTAATTATCACGAGATGGGACATTATGTGACTAATTTCCCATTGAAAAAGTCCAAGAAGGGATCCACAAAAGGCTCGGAAGGTGAGGCATTAGTCTCTCAGTTCGAAATGGACATTACCCTCATCACATGCATGGTGTCATCGATGGTGGGTTGTGTTTGGTATCTTGACAGTGGAGCTCATTCCAAATGACTGGCGATAAAATTTTATTCGGTACCTAGGAGGAGAAAGACCTCAAGATGCGCATAGAGATGGGTGATGAAGGAAAGTGCAGTGTTTCAGGAGTGAGAACGATTGCTTTTCAGAGGGAGCTTGGAGCTCCTCTCACCTTGACAAATGTGAAATATGTGCCTAGACTGAAGAAGAACTTGGTATCGGTCACGATGTTGGATGAAAAAGGATATGATGTTGTCTTCAGTAAAGAAAAGGTGTTCCTAAGACACATAGCCACGGGTCATACCAAGTGGATTGGGATTCAGGTGAAGAATCTCTATAAACTAGAGGTAGATGATTGTGTAGCATTGAGTACGAAAGCAGAATTGGTGCAAAGCCAAGATATTGGCAAGTTTTGGCACAGGTGTTTGGGCCATTTATATCATGGGGCTTTGAAGATAATGCAGTAGATATCTACAAGACTTCCAAAAGGTAAACTTGAGAAAGTTGACACATGCAAAGTTTGTACCTTGGTAAAGTACACAAAGTCTTCCTTTCATGATCAAGACAGTCGAGCAGAGGCTATCCTAAAGCAAGTTTATACTGATTTGTGTGGACCATTCGCAACGACATCCACAAAGAAGAAAAGGTAAAATGTGATTTTCATTGATGATTTTTCTCATAAATGCTAGATTTATTTCATGCAGAAGAAGGACCAAACCTTCACAAAGTTTTGTGAGTTCAAAGATTTGGTCGAGAAATAGTGAAGGAAGAAGATCAACACCTTGAGAAGTGACAACAGTGGAGAATATGTCTCTCAAGAGTTTAAGTACTTCTGTGTAGCAAAAGGAATTAAATAAGAGTTGATGGCACCTCATAACCCACAACAGAATGGGGTGGCCAGGAGGAAGAACGAAACTATTGTAGGGGCAGCATGGGCAATGTTGCATGACCAAGGCCTGCCACTTCACTTGTGGGTTGAGGCATGCAACACAGTGGTCTATTTGCAGAATAGAAGCCCACATCGCATACTTGGGATGAAGACACCAAAGGAAGCTTTCTCCAGTAAGAGACCAGATGTGGGTCACTTTAAGATATTTGGCTCATCGGTATATTGCCATGTGACAAAGGATTCATGGAAGAAGCTTGAGCCAACAACAAAAATGGGGATACTTATGGGGTACACTGATACAGCCCACAACTATCGGATGTATCTGCCTACCAGTCAGAGGACAGTGGTTTGCGGAGATCTCAAGTTTTATGAGCAGAAGGCCATGTGAGTTTCCCTTGAGAGGGAGATCCAACTACAGGCTGTGGAGGAACTGTTGGCTCCCAAGGAGGAGGAGCCTCAAACTTATGCGAAGCAGCTGCATGTAGAGGTTCCAAGAGTGGAGACATCCACTCAAGCAGAGTCTTCCAAAGATGGATGGAAGCGCACAAGAGAAGTTAACAGATTGTTGACGGATGCTAGAGAGAATGTGGGAGAACCATCTTCTCAGTGCAGACAAAGGAGGTCACCTAAGAGGTACACTAGATACATGGCCCTTGTTGGGGAATGTGTTGAGACTGAACCATATTCCTTTGAGGAAGCAGTGCAACAACCGATTTAGGTCGATGCTATGGTGGAGGAGTATGACTCCATAGTTCGTAACAGTGTTTGGGATGTGGTTCCAAGACCGAAGAACAAGTTAGTTGTGAGTTCCCATTGGCTTTACAAGGTAAAGCAAGCTGCTGATGGTAGTGTGGAGAAGCACAAGGCAAGATTTGTTGCCTGTGGTTTTTCACAGGTCGAGGGGATTGACTATGATAAGACTTTTGCTCGTGTCACAAGGTTCTCATCAATTAGATCGATGTTGGCACTATCAGCATATATGGATTGGAAGATCCATTAGATGGATCTAAATATTGCATTCATCAATGGCAAGATTGAGGAAGAGGTGTACATAGAGTAGCCGGATGATTTTAAGACCTTCGATCATGAGTCGCATGTGTGCTAACTCAAGAGAGCTTTGTACGGGCTGAAGAAAGCACCTCGTGCTTGGTACACCAAGATAGACAACTACTTCACTCGGTTGTGTTTCACAAAGAGTGAAGCGTATGCGAACTTATAACACATCATGGTGACAGGTAAGTCGTTTATCATTGTACTTTATCGTGATGATCTCATATTGACAGGTGATGATCAGTTGATCATGTCTTACAAGGAGGACCTTGCAAGAGAATTCGAGATGAAATACATGGGTCTCATGCATTACATCCTTAGCATGGAAGTGTGGCAGAAGGATGGGGAGTTGTTTGTGTGTCAGGGCAAGTATGCCAACGAGACACTTAGGAGATTCCACATGGAGAAGTACAACCCCATGTAGACTCTAGCAGGTAACTGGAGGAAGGAGGATGCTACTTCAGGAGAAGTAGTGGAGGCTAATGTGTATAGGCAGCTTGTGGGTTCACTAATGTACTTAGTGAACACATGACTAGATTTGTGCTATATGGTGAACCAAATGATTCAAGCAATGGTTCAGCCTACCAAGATGTTTTGGAAGGTGGAAAAGAATGTATTGAGATACCTCAGAGGCACATCTCAATATGGACTATAGGATAGACAAACAGAGGGAGTGAAGTTACAGGGCTTCACTGATACAGATTGGGTAGGGAGTCCATTAGATCAGAAGAGCAGATCAGGAGGATTTTCAACCTTGGGTCAGTTTCAGTTTCTTGGTACAGCAGGAAACAAAGGTCAGTTGCACTCATCTCAGCAGAGGCTGAATACATGGCTGCAAGTCAAGAAACATGTGAGGCCATCTAGATGCAGAAGATCCTAGTTGGTTTGTTTGATCAAAGGGTGGATACAAATGTGATCTATTGTGATAATCAAATTTGCATCAAACTCTCTGAGAATACGGTATTTCATGATAGGTCCATGCACATCGATATCCGATATCATCATCTCAGAGACAGTGTAGCGAAGAGGATCATGTTGATGCAATATATTTCGACAGAGGAGCAAGATGCTAACATTTTGACAAAGGCATTGTCAAAGTGTAAATTCGAGTTCCATAGAGAAAAGATCAAGGTGGCAGATAATCCCTTGTTGAAAGGGAGTGTTGAAATGTGGCAACAAGAATATTCCAATTTTAATTTGTCCTGGAATTAAAATTGTGAATTAAAAGTCGAAATTAGTCTCACCAGCTTCTTTAAAAATAATTAACAAATCCATCTTGAGCTAATTAGTTAGAGAAATTCAAGTTAGAAATATTTCTAAAGTCATGCAATAGTTATTCCTTAAATTAATGAGACTATCCCTTAATTAAGGATATAAGATTGAGTTATATTTGAGTTGTAATTAGTTAGCTCAGTTTATTGAGTTAAGTCAAGTTAAATTAGTGCCAAACTTTTTGAGGAACTAATTGCGAGTTATTAGTTAGTTGATGCATGCATGCACTCAACTAGTGTACTCCAGATAACTAAAGATTCTCTCATCATTAATTCATGCATGTCTATTCTGAGAAAGGCCCAGTTGAGATTAAAGATAGTGACAATGTACTATCGGTTGCATGTGTTTTTCTATGTTTCATGTGCATTGATTCTTCTTCTGGTTATATGTGTTCAACTTGATCTTGCTCAAATATTTTAAGCTTCTGCAAATTGATTGTAGAAGTAGATTAAAGTATTTTGCTTTAGTTATATTGCATTATCTGATTAATATACAGTCAGAATTTCTAATTCTTCTTCTGGTTATATGTGTTCAACTTGATCTTGCTCAAATATTTTAAGCTTCTGCAAATTGATTATAGAAGTAGATTAAAGTATTTTGCTTTAGTTATATTGCATTATCTGATTAATATACAGTCAGAATTTCTACCTAATTGAAAACGATGAAAAAAAATTCAAGGAAGCGTAAGTAGCAAAAGAAGATCCAGTCATTGATAGATACCCATATCAACCAACAGCGAAGCAAGAAAGGGAATATATAGTAGATTACGAGGTTTATCTAGCAACATTAGTAATTGTAACACTACCAACATCAGAAAATCTAACCAAATAAGCAACTTAAGATCCAACAACATCCCAAGCATCCAAACGTTCACACCAACCCAACATTCAGCTTCAATATCCCCTTCTTCCTCAATCAATCACTCAAGCTCAAGCCAAAATCCAACCCAATAAGCCGAACCTAAGACCTCCTAAGATGAAGCCCCTAAGCCTAGATTCAACTAAGTAAGAACTCCTAAATCATGAAGCCTTCAACTAACTAACAAATTAAATTATACTTTAGATGCAGCTAACGCAAGAAACACCTCAAACCTTAAATTGAGCATTCCAAGAGAAGACCTAACAAGCTAAATCTAGAATATAATCCCACAAAGACTAAGCTTGACACAACAAGATGAGCCCATCATGACCATGAATCTCCAAAACCCCTTTCCTTTCCTTCCAAAGCCCATATGAAGCTGCCCCAAAGTCTTAAGCCTTAAGTCAAAACTAAGCACACAACCCAAGCCATACCTCATCTTCAACAATCCCAAAGCAAGAAGCATTAATCTAACCACCCATGAAGCATCAAGCAAAGTGACAATGTAATAATAGATAGATAAATATGGAGAGAGTGTGTGTATTTTTGGGGGTTGAGATAATGAAGGAGAGGCAATGGGAGATAGAGATACCGATGGAGGGGGTAGAGATGTGCTTACACTGAAATCAATACACACTATTAATCTAATTACTTTGAAATTTATGTACATCATACATCTAGTTTCATCAAATAAGAAATCAACTTCTACACTAAAATCAATGCATTTAGTGAAAACAATTACATAGAATTAGAAATCAATATCTATACTAAAACCAGTGCATCTAATGCAAGCTTCTCTCTATCTTTCCCTCCCTCTCTCTTCACCCCCTCTCTCTCTCTTTGTGTCTGCCATTATCTCTCCTCACCCCTGAAAAACACTCTTTCTCCATATCTACCTATCTCTCTCTCCATATATATCTATCTCTCTCCTAAATCCATAATATAATAATTAAAAACTTAAACTGCCAATAAAATTCCGAAAACTATATTTGCAAATAAAATTCCGAAAACTATATTTGCAAATAAAATTCCCTACCACATAAAACCCTTAACCTACCCAATTTTCAAATGTAAAACGCCAGAATTAATGATTAGGAAGCCCAGAAATATCTAAAAATATAAAGCCATTGAGGCTATCTAGCTCTGAAATACACGCCTGCACAGAGGGCATTCGAGTTTAAAATAAAACCACTGGAAAATGCAGTTCCTATGAAAAAGGTGACTGCAAGGCAGTCGATTTGCAATTGCAGTAGAGAGCATATCATGACAAATGGCACATATGTCACCCTCACCATCACCATCACCAGTGCATGCAGATTCGACTGGAATGATAACTGTTGGGCAAGAATCAACAGCCGCCATAGCAGCAGCTGTGGGATAACTGTCATGGCGAGCAATGTATTGCTCTCGCAAATGTGTATGAAGATCAAAACGGTCACCTCTCAATTGTATGGAATTACTATTGTCTTCCAAGAGTTGCAGTACCCGATGACAATCTGCAAAACTGCCGCTCCATACAATTTGCTGGCTCCACACATTTCCATCTAAGCGGCTCCAATCTATGATAGTTCGCAACAAAACAACATTCGCGTTTTCAGCCATTGCAACCTGGATATTCCTTGGGCCACTGTAGTTCACAGGATACCATTCATACCTGGCTTTCTCTCCAATGTCGTTTAAGCGACGTATAGACACATTATCCCAAACGTTCTCCAATTTCCACGTGTATCCGTCCTCTGTTTCAATCCTTGTAAACACCACGCTAGAGACCAAGTGTTGCTGAACAGCACATTCATTTTCCATGGTTGCCGATTGTTCATTTGAAATATCATCAGTTCCGCGTGTTTCCGTCGAATCCGCATATCTTTCCCATACCGTCCCTCCATTTGTCCCGTTCCCATTCAAATGACCGTTAATTCTCTCAAAGATTTCTATCGCAAAACTGGTATTATCAGTTTCGCTTCCATTTCTTGATTCCTCCATCCCGTCACTTTCTTAAAAATACGTTGGAGAAGATTCAGCACGTACCGCGAAGAAACGCTGAATATGATAGCGCGATCACACGCCTTTCCTCCAATCCTTTCAAGGCTTTATATACTTCTCATATCCGTTTAACGCCGACCTTTCCTCCATTTAACGTCGCAGCCCTTTGTTTAACGCCCTTTGCACTGTATACTCACCACGGTGTTATTTTTGGAAATCCTACACGAAAAACCACGGTGTTATTTTTGGAAATCCTACGGACAAAATGGTTATGAGTTGTGTTTTTCCATATAATTTAGAAAAATATTTTAATTTTATTTTCCTTCTGAAAACGTACACAATTATATTTTTAACATTTTTTTTAATTAAACGCTAGATTTAGGGAAATTTGTTCCTTGCAATGTTAGAAATTACTCTATATGTTGAGTACATTGGATCAAAAAATTATTGAAGGAATGTACTTTTATTTAAAAAATAGAGTTTCAAGGTCATCCATACCCCATTCCATTATTAATGGAACAAAATTAAAATTCTTCCACTATTAATGGAACAACGTTAAAATTCTTTGTTTGTGTATTCCTTGCTCAATTACTAGACATGTTGAGCCCATTGGCTACAAAATTTATTAGAAAAATGTATTTTTATTTAAAAATTAAAACTTCTTGTCCATCCATATCACCCATGCAAATGTTTGATGGAAGAGGCTCAAAATTCTTTATTTCTGTAGTCCTTGCTCAATTCCTAAAACTTATTTCAATAGAATCAACTATTTTTTTTAAATCTCGTTACGACCTCATCTTCCATCATACTTGTTTAGAACACTGCAATGCATGACAAAATGACCATTTTTCTTGTCAATGAGTTTATAAAGATCACATCTATGATCCCCCTCCAAATTCCTCTTCTTTAATTTGTCTTAAGTTAATACTGTGTTCATTAGTAAACACTACATAAACAACTATTCATTAGGAATTTTCATATTCCAACGATAGCACTACAACCATCAAAGTGCACTCCTTCCTTATTTTATTCTTAAAATTGCTTATCAAATCCTAGGGATGTGAACCCCTGAAGGAAAAAAATACCACTTTGGTTCACCTTGGTTTTCCTCAATTCAAACATGACTCCTTTATAAACATGATCAAAAACCATTTTATGAAATTGCTTCATTTCCTATTAAGAATATCTTGTCTATCATAAGCCATCCCTGCATCCATATTTAAGTTGTGGGAAGATTTAAAATGTGGGAAAGCATGAGAAAACCTATGTGCCTTAGTTATTGAATTATTTTTCATGCAATTAGGTCATGTATTCCACTCCCAACCCATGCATGATCCAGGAGGATCTTGTTAGATCAGTTGCATAGGTTCAATTTTGTCATCAGCTTTGACAGTGATGTTTATGGTTCAAGTTGTCTGGTAATGTATATGGTTTTCATGGTGATATGGTTTGGAACCTGGTTGTCGACATGTTGGTTATCGTTAGTTCCACCAAGGTTTGGTCATCGACATGGGTTTTTCATTCGCCTTGTAGGATTTGGTTGTCGACGGATTTGTCGTCATGTGATTTCGTCGCAAATGTAGCTTTGTGTTGAAGATATGTGTTTGGGGTTGAATGTCACTTAGTGACAATTGGTTGTAAATGGCTTTTTATGTAAAGGCTAAAACCTATGACTGAACCCTAGCCCTAAAATCTATGGAGCAAAACATCAATCCTAAAGTCTAAACCATAACCTAATACATTAATCCCTAAGTCCTAAACCCTATCAAACCATGTTACATTACAACCTATGTAATAAAATAATTCTAATTGTATTAAAACACATAAAACCTTTGTTTTACACCTCTCGTCCTTTGTAAAACCAATACAAAACATTACAAATATGATATAATAGTCTTGACCACTAGTCCCTAACCATAGGAATTCACTACAGCACGACCACATATGTGAACACCACACAATTGGCATTCACTGCGACAGATAGCAACGCCTAACCACTGGTCTAACTGCATCAGGGTCTGACTGCGGTTGGCATGTGAGCAGGGGCAGTTATCGTGGCAGTCGGGGTTATAGTTCACCGCATCAAAGACTACAGAGTAAACCGCGCCATGTGAGCGCAATATAACCACCGCACAGGCAATCGTCAGCAGACAGCAAACCATCGGCATACAAACCATGGGGCACATCTGCCTGGACACATATGTTGTCACCCTCCTTCACCCGGTTAGCTAGCAGCTAACTGTTTTTTCCTAACCTAAGGTCTAGTTTGGTTTTTAATTAAGTTTTGGGATATTTAGTTCAACTACCATGGAACCTAATCCCTAGGTGTCAAACCATGATAAGACCTTAACTCCAAGAACCCAAATTAGAGCAAATTCATTGCTAAACTCGATGCGAGGGAGTTCGAATGCATCTGGTAGGTTATAAAGGTAGATTTGTTCATGAAGAGGACATTGGAGTGGTTTTGAGTTTTGTATGCAGGTTCTAGAGGATATAGGTTGTTTTGTTTTTTGTGTAACAGGAGCATCCAGTGTTAGAATTGGGAACCGTGATAGGCGTTGGAAATCTGCTTCATAGAGCTATCTTATGCCAGTGACTAGAAGTGCCTGCATGCATATTCAGTTTGGTCAAATTTCTGTGTAATCAACCTCTTTGGTATCAATCCTAATAAAGTGGTCGCCCATCTTGAAAGTGGACCTAGAGACGTAGTCCATCAGGGACGAACTCCATAATCAATCTTGTTGTCTAGTATCAATGTGTATTTTCTATTTTCACCTTTTTTTTGCTTCTTACTTATGTTTTATCAACTATCACAAAGTCATTCTTCTTAAGCTGTTCTCACGATTTCAACACTTTAATTTAACATTAAATTCACTGTTGGCATAATCGATTCTACTTCAATTTTAACATATGATCATTTCAAATCATAGAATTTGGTATCAGAGGAAGGTTGCGTTTGTAGGAATTGCCAATGAATGTTAACCAGGTCAAATTTGCAATGTGGGGAAGGAATCCTTGAGCAGATTGATCCAGATATTGGAAAGCGAAGAGTCGTGCATAAGTTGACCATGGCAGGATCTGATGCAGGTGAAAATCATGAAACTAAGATGAGTGATGAATAGTTTCAGCAAGAATTCTTGACTATGTAACAAATGTTAGGAGAACTTTACGAAGATAAGAAGGCAAGAGATGCAACTTCTTCTTCAAAGACATCGAAGAAAGACAAAGGTAAAGACAAGGTTGATAAACCTCCTTCACCTCCATCATCTCCATCATCATCATCTTCTTCTTCTAGTGAAGAATCTGAAATAGAAAAGAAACCTAAGAAAACATCTCTTTTAAAACTAGATGTCAAATTTGATTTACCTATTTATGATGGCGAAATGAATCCTGAAAAGTTAGATAACTGGATTAATCAGTTAGAAGTGTATTGTCGTATTCAGAACATTTCTTATGATAAAATGAAAATTTAGTTATCTATACTTAGAATGGGGGGAACAACTTTAATCTGGTGGGAAAGTAAAACTCAGATAGATGTAAAGCAGAAAGGTAAAGTCATCTCTTCATGGTCTAAGTTATTAAAAGATATTAGAAAATAATTCTATCCTTTAGGATACATACAGCTAGTTGTTATTGATTGGTAGCATTTGAGGCAAGGTAAAGGACAAAGTGTTCAAGATTTTACGTAGGAGTTCAAAAAGAAAGCATCAACACTTTGTATTTCATTGGATACACATGAAACTTTATTAAAATACATCAGCAGTTTACATTCATATTTACAGCATACCTTATTGATGTTTAATCCTGATGATTTTGATGAAGTGTGTGCTCAAGCCATACATATTCAACCAGGTGGCAAACCATTCAAATTTTCACCACAATCATCCAAAGAGTTGGAAATCAAGGATTCCAATGACAGTAAAGGGAAGAGAAGAAGATTTTGGGGGTTAATCAAAATCTCTTTCCCTATGAGGCCTGTGGGTTATGGGCCCACAAATCCTATTAGAAGCACTTTGAGGCTACAAGACTTTAAGCATGGACTTACATTGCTCTCTTTTAAAATTCCCGAAACCATTCATTAATCACTATCAAGATTTCCTTTATAAAAACCCGGGACTATACATTAATCAACACACAAAAACACAAAGGAAAAGCCCACTTGGAACCCACGGTCCAGACCTCAAATATTTTAGACCCGCCTTTATAACTGTTGGAGGGTTCGCTCTTTTCGTGCCCTTCCACAGTGCCACTCCAACCTCCAATCTCCAATTGCTAACACCTCCGATCTCTGATCAGTGATCACTCCAATTGCTGATTGGCGTATCGCCACATCATTTCATCAGCCGTCGACGTTCCATACACCATCGTTGCTATCCCATTAACTTTCCCAATTGAGATATAGTGATGCAATCAAGACCATTGATCTGATTCATGATCCGACAGTTGAGATTTACTCGCAGTCGCATTTTGCTAACTCTCTAAGCCAGGCTCTGTCCGCTTCAATCCACCGACCCGATATCAGTACAATGTTTTCACCGATACGATATGAGCTCTTTGTTCATTCATTCCTCTTGGACTTGATCTCACCAGTTTGATGGAATCTGCACTTTTAAAGCCATTTCCTCTTCCATACACCAGTTCATGCGACATGCATATATATAACAGTAATTTGATATCATAGGGTTTCCATTGATCCTACAGGAATCGATGGTTGACCAATACACTCACAATTGGGATTTGAACCCACGACACACACACACACACACATCAGAATAGAAAAGAGACATAATAAACAAACGTGTGGACATCCATAAAACACATATTTACTATATTATAAATAGCACGATTACAGCGAAGGCATTTCAGCCTTAGCAAAGAGTCTCCTCTTGAATACATTGTATCTATCTATTGTTCTCTCTCTTCTGTGTCCTTTTGTTGAACACGCAGGTTCATATATATATAATTAAGGAATGTTGGATCGGATCTCTAGAAGGATCTGATCATATCCTCTCCTTGATCTCCTCTAACAACCCGCTCCATAATTCATACATGGTAGATAAGTCTCCTCGAGACTTTTATCCATCTTTTTCCATCTTTAAATCCATTTTAAATCTGTTTTAAAAACAAATTTTTCCTTGTTTTGCTCCCCTGGTCCAGGTGCTCCTCTTCACTCCGCTTTGGATTCCTCCCTTCAACTAAGGGTGCTAGATGCTCCTGCATCAAACTCCTGAGGCACAAAAATTTACGACCTCCTGGTCATATGCTTCTCCTTGTCCTTAGCAATTCTACCCACTAATACTTCACTTCCTCAGTGGAATTTCCTTCATGGTATTTGTGAGCTACAACCAAACCTCTACAGTAACAGTCTCCTCTGTTACATGATACCTCACCAAGCTCTCCTCTGGACTTGGTCTTTTGGCAAGCCCTATGGTTCTCTCTTCGAACCTCTTGCTAACTAACAGTTATACCCAACACTTCTTTTGTTGGAATTGTTATCTCTAAGACAACTTTACCCACAATCGCAACTATGGAGCTGTCTCAATAACTTCTACCCAACCACAGTTGGAATTTGTTCTCAGCTTATCTTGAGCATTCCTTGCTCTTAGGTTATTGCTGCAATCTTCTCATCTTCTGATGTCGTTCTTTGTGTGACAGTAAGACCATAACTCTTCATACTTTAAACGACTGTACCTCCTGCTCCTTCTTCTTTCTCTCTAGAATCCTTCTTTAATCTTACACTGCACGTAGAATCTTCATCTACTCTGATACCAAATGGTGGGAAGAAGATTTTGGGGGTTAATCAAATATCTATCCCTAAACAAATCAATTATGAGGCCTATGGGTTATGGGCCCACAAAGCCTATCAGAAGCGCTTTGAGGCTGCAAGTCTTTAACCGTGGAATTACATTGCTCTCTTTTAAAATGCCTAAAACCATTCATTAATCGCTATTGGGATTTCCTTTATAAAAACCCAGGACTATACATTAATCAACACACAAAAACACAAAGGAAAAGCCCACTTGGAACCCACGGGCCAGACCTCAAATATTGTATACCCGCCTTTATAACTATCGGCAGGTCCACTCTTTTCGTGCCCTTCCACAATGCCGCTCCCACCCCCGATCTTCGACTACCAACACCTTTTATCTCCAATCAGCGAACACTCTGATCGCCGATCGGCATATCGCCATATCATCTAATCAGTTGTCGGTGTTCCATACACCATCGACACTATCCCATTAACTTTCCCAATTGCGATATAGCAATGCAGTCGTGACCGTTTGTGATGCAAGAAAGTGTTCCCTCTGCAGATAGAGGAAAACCCTCTTGCCCTAGAGTGGGTCTAGTCACAGCAAAGACAGATCAACAATTGATTTCCTTAAACAGTCATCGTTGGAAGCTTACCTCAAACCGGTGGTCGATGAAGTTTCGTTGCACTGTTCTAGCTTCTGCTTCCTTCTCCTCAATGACTGACTAACCTGAAACAACACAAAGGAAAAACAACAAAGCACGTAACCGGGAAATAATAATGATATATTTACTCATAAAGTCAAGAAATCATGAGCTATCAAGTAAATTGCATACAAGACATAGGAAAACATCATTGCTTGTATTAATAATGAATCAAGAGCAAGCTTACAACCAAGTCTTGACGTCGCAATCCTTCTCAGAGGGTCCAGCCAATATGTTTCTCACACCCACACCAGCTATCTATCAAACTCAAAAGCACTAGTAGCACTGCCCTAACCAAAAGAACTAGCAAAAATAACTAGTTAAAAAAACTAGCAGATCATAGTAATGGTGAGTGATTTTATAGGAGGAGCCTCCATGAAATGAGGGAGAGGGAGCTTATCCTCAAGGAAGGTTGCACAAGAGGTGAAACCACCATCCCAGAGGTGGAAAGGCGACCCAAGCTGACCCAACAACTAGCTCTTAGAAACATCTAGAAGGCTAACTGTTTGAACTAATTCGCCAAATCTGGATCATCGCGAGTCATGAATTGGGGACTAGCAACGATGTTGAAATGATACAATGCATGATAGAAAATTGTCATGGATTTTAAGAGTTTACTAGCAACGACACAGAAACTTAGTCAAAAATGGTCAATCTTCAGCATTAGAGAGCATTTGCTTAATCTTCTTACATTGGTGGGAAGATATGAACATGTTTATTTGACACATGACACAGTAGAAGGACTTATATGAGGACAGTGACAAATTATTGTGTAACAGATGCCCCCTAAAGCGTGAAGCCTGAGAGAGTGGGAGGGGTGAAATGCTTTACGAAACTGTCTGAACTAGAACCACCTTGAAGATCCTGCAGGCATAAGTACAACTGATATTTGTGATAGTGAAATACATATAGTCTAGGTATGGGCGCAGCCATCTAGAAGGCATATGAAACTAGATCTATGGTATGGACGCAGCCACCCAGTTGATAAGACCATAATAATGACAAAGGTATGGTCACAACCATCCATGAAGACTCAGGTATGGTTGCAGCCATCCATAAAAGAGTCATTTATGTAATCACGAATAAATCCATGCAGCCCGAACATATGTAATCTTAGTTTGGGGTCTCGAAACCCAACTGATCATAGTACAAATTCTATCATGTGATCAAATGTGTTGAAGTCGAACATGATAGAAAGTTGCTTGATTACCGGTCAATGATGAAAACCATTAGCAAGCGCGAGAGAAACCACCAATAATGCTAATGGCTCTCAAAGTACTGTCCCGTATAATCTATTAAGCGTGAAAAATGAGCTGAAGTCGAACACCCGTGGAATCACCCAATTGAAGACCAATGAGGAAAGTCTGTCGACAGGTGTAAAGAACTTGCCATTGAGGCATGCAAGTTCCAAGGTGCCGAAAAGGATCTATAGATCAATCTCCTGGATAATGAGCTGGCATCGACAGGAGATGATCCATCGCAGGAGGGCCATGATGTTTCCCCCATCAATGACACGAGATAAATAACAAGTGGTAGATGGTGAAACAAAATATCAGAGGAAGAGGTAAGGGTGTGAACTGCAGAAGCATTATACTCTTGAACATATTAGCGACGCGATTCCAGAATGTGGCAGCATTTTGATACCAAAGGATTGGAGGCTCGATGGAGGCAACATGGATCAGATGGAATGAGGCAAAATGGCAACCCAAACCCACGGAAGGCCAAATGACGATGTATGGATATCCCAACCTGGCAAAGAAGCAAAAGTGTCGATGTTCAAGTGTGACTAGCTGCCGTAGATAACTAATGATGACTTCCAAATTTTCCCCCACCATTGCTGGCAAGTACCCCAATTATTTTTTAAAGATGAGCTTGAAGGGGATAGCATATGCTTGTAATATAAGTTTGACCTTCAGACGAATCCAACCTAGTAATAGTTTAACGAGCCCTAGGGAGGAGAAGCTTGAGTCTCGTCATGGTGGTGAGTCCAATGCGTCAAGGTTTAATGAGCCCAACATAGGGAAAACTCAGAGTCTTTTTCATGTTTAGAGAGTTTGAAAAAGACATGGAAAAGAAAACTCCAGGGGGGTCCTTTTTTTTAGATTTGTGTCTCTCAAGCCCGAAAAAGTATAAAATAATACTTGAGAGAACCACTTGACCATTACGATCAAGGAGTACCTTTCGTAATTAGTGGCCTCGATCCGAAAGAGTAGAAAATCAATCTAAGACACGTCGTTTCGTAACCAATATCGAACTTGAAACGACAAAATTCCGGCAATATTTTCACGTTTATACGGTCGGAAAAGAGCTGAAAGTGGACTACCTTTTATTCCGTTTTATGAGTTAAAAGGTAAAAACTAGGCAATATTTTCATATTTAATAAGGTGGAAAAGAGCTTAAAGAAGACTTGTCCTAGAGGAACGAGTGGTATAAAGGGTGGCAACTGGTTCCGACAATGGTGGAACTGCTCAAAACATGTAATGGTCAAGAGGCTGGCTAATAAAACCACTCATCATTGCAGTTCCTTAGGAAAGGAAAAACAACCAAATGAAAGCATATGATCGGCCAAAGAGAAGGTGGCAATGGAATGAAACAACCAAGGCTCATCTAGCAGAATTTAGCAGATAAGAATGGCAATCACGAGGAGTATATTGGCTATGGGTTCATGTTTACACAAGCTTGAACCATGGAGAACTCTGCTTGGATTCAGTTTCATGTTTACACAAGCTTGAAATGAAAAACTATGCTTGTTATAAGTTCGCATGCCCCCAGCATAACGACGCAAATCAAGGTACATGACCCCCAAGCTTCATTGCATTCAACGAGGTGGATGGAATGAAGGTTCACTTTTGAGATCTTGGAAAGACTCGACTTGGATTTTATGAGATCTTAATCAAACACTCGATTTGGAAAAGGGAGGTGTTTCATTTTTTAATGAGGTTGACACAGTAAAAGAACTATCCTCATAACCCTTGTTTCATTTTTTAACGAGCTGGACACAACACAAGGAACTATGCTCGATGATCCTTGTTTCATTTTTTAATGAGGTTTGACACAAGATCAAACTATCCTCGAGACACCCGGTTTCATTTTTTAACGAGGTTGACACAGGAACAAACTATCCTCAGGACTCCTTGTTTCATTTTTTAACGGGCTTGACACAAGATTAGGAACTATGCTCAATGATCTTGTTCATAGGCCGTATGAAAACATGGCTCCCAAGAGATCTTCACCAGATGGAAGAAGCATGCTCTGGGAGGAACACATGTCATGAGGCACTAATGACAAATCAGGTTCTAATGCCCCCAGTACATGATGTACGAGACCATCTACATGATCATCAGTAAATGCGAGGATAGAACGGGTAGCCACATAATTGACTTGCGGTAGGGAAGGTATTACTTGCGAGCAAGAACCGATAGGGGACGATAGTTGCACAAGAGGCACCGGGGGACTAAATAACAATAATTGATCTATGGTCACCATTCTTCCATCGCGTTGAAAACAAACCACATGGAAAAGGGAAGAGACAAGGGCCCCCATGCCATAGACATAGTCACGGCCAAGGAGAAGACTGAAATCTAAAGCACCTTGGACAACCATCATGTCGATACAAACAGTTTTTCCTCCCAAAGTAACAAGAAACTTTGGGAGGATCCCTAAAGGTTGACTGGTCCCTGTAGGAATTTACAGGGTAAGTTCCTCAGAAAGAATACCAAAAGGACACCGCTCACAACCAGATCACAGATCAATACACCAGTATTTTTGACGTGGTTAAAACCCTCAAAGAGGGAAACAGTCCACGGCCTATCCCAACGTGGGTACTACAGGCAATTTATTAATCAAAGAATGAAAATTTACATAAGCTTCTCTCATGCACGGATTACCCGAACAATGACCCTCCATGCGCTTTAAATAGAACTCATGGACCAATCGGGTGTCAAGCCACGGATCAAGTGTCGGTAATACCGAGGTGAGAGTGAACCGTCGGATCACTACATATCGTGACCGTCGGATTGTAAGTTACAAGATGTACAACGGTAAAGAAAGACACTTTACCTAACTCTATACTAGACCAAGTTGAACTTAACTATATCCTATGTGTCGGAATATCCTAACATCCCCCCTTAAGAACAACTTGGGATAGGATTGAAGGATTTACAAATATGACACAATAGGAGAAGGAAGGAGGCACTAGAGCCTATCCCCCCTTAGTGACAACTTCCTGAACTCCAAGCATATATCGAAGTTTAGTGAACTTCGCCTCTGTGAGAGCCTTTGTGAAGATGTCTGCAACCTGATCATCTGTTGAACAATATTGCACTTCAAGAACATGGTCATGAATGAGCTTTCTGATGAAGTGCATGTGTAGTTCAATGTGTTTGCTGCGCTGATGCTGGACTGGATCTTTGCATAGCTGAATGGCACTTTGATTATCACACCAAAGTGTGGTTGGATGCTGCTGCTCAAAGCCAAACTCTGATAGGATCTGACGAAGCCACAAGGCTTCCTCACTAGCTTCCACGGCACCACGATACTCTGCTTCTGCTGACGAAAGAGAAATGGCAGCCTGTTTCTTACAAGCCCATGTAATAGGTCCTGAACCAAGAGTGAAGACATAACCGGCAGTAGACTTCCGATCATCAGGGTCACCAGCCCAATCAAAATCAGTGAAACCAACTAACAGAGGAGCTTCTTTGGCACTGTAATGAATCCCAAACTGTACTGTACCTCGAACATAACGAAGTATTCTTTTAGCTGCTTTCCAATGACTTTCACGGGGGTTTTGCATAAAACGAGCAACAAGGCCAACAACAAAGGAAAGATCAGGACGAGTATGGGTTAAATACAAGAGTTTTCCTACAAGTTGACGGTATAAGGTAGCATCAACTTCAGGAGAAGTACAAGAGACTGAAAGTTTGACTCCAGACTGAAAGGGAGAAGGGGCTGGCTTACAGTCTTCCATGTGAAAATGACGAAGAATATCACAAGCATACTTGGACTGGGAAAGGAAAATACCCTCCTTGGATTGAAAGACTTGAAGACCGAGAAAATAGTGTAAGTGTCCTAAGTCTGTCATTTCAAATTTCTTTTTAAGGCTGGACTTCACATGGTTTATAAGGTTGGGATCACTACCAGTAAGAATAAGATCATCAACATAAAGAACAAGGATGATAAGAGAGTTGCCCACTTTCTTGGTGTAGACAGTATTGTCAGAATGACACCTAGAAAAGCCAGATTCTAAAAGAAAGCTATCCATTTTGGCATACCAAGCCCGAGGAGCTTGCTTGAGGCCATAAAGGGATTTCTTAAGTCGACAAACAAGGCTGGAGTCTATTTGTATGAAGCCAATGGGTTGTTCCATATAGATTTCTTCCTGCAAGTCCCCATGCAAGAAGGCAGATTTAACATCCATCTGATGGACTTCCCATTTTAAAGAGGCAGCAAGGGAAAGAACAAGGCGGATAGAGTTCATTTTGGCAACAGGGGAGAAGGTTTCAGTGTAGTCAATGCCTTCAACCTGTGAAAATCCCTTAGCAACGAGACGAGCTTTATGTTTATCAACTTTCCCATCTGGTCCATACTTGGTTCTGTAAACCCATTTACATCTAACAAGTTTGCGTCCCTTTGGTAGAGGAACAAGATCCCATGTATCATTTGTCATCAATGAATGATATTCTTCATTCATAGCTGCTTCCCAATGTGGATGGCCTGAAGCTTCTGCAAAAGTGTCAGGATCATGATTTACTGGAGCTTGAGCCAGTAAAGAAGAGGCTCTTTCAAACTGAGAACGTGTACGTCGCTGATCTGTAGGATCACCGGCAAGATCACCTGCTGCATCCCGAGTAGCACGGACCCATCTTGGAAGTTGAGGATCCTGAGAAGGTGGGGGAGGATTATCATCCTCGCTTTCATCATCTGAAGAAGAAATGTTTTCAAAAGTAGAAGAGATAGGAAGAGGTGGCACATCCGCCGGACTAGGCTCGCAGGCCGATTTATTTTCATCAAATTTTACATCTCTTCTAATGATAACATTTTTGGACTTAAATGGAATAAGTCTATAACCTTTTACATCTTCAGAATATCCAACAAAAGTACATTTCTCACTCTTAGGTTCTAAAGCTTTATGCTTTTCATCTGGAATATGGGCCCATGCTTCACTTCCAAACACACGAAAGTGACTTACATCTGGTTTAATGGAACTCCAAGCTTCTTCTGGAGTGATATTCTCTAGAACCTTAGTAGGAGTGCGATTGATTATATAATTTGCACAATTAATTGCTTCGGCCCAAAAACTAAGACTGAGTCCTTTAGATTGCAGCATACAATTAGCCATTTCCTTTAAGGTGCGATTTTTCCTTTCAGCTACACCATTTTGTTGTGGAGTGTATGGAACAGTATGTTGCATTTGAATTCCATTTTCGGTGCAAAAGTTGATGAATGTGTTTTTAACATATTCTCCACCATTATCAGTTCTTAGCTTAAGAATTTGATGTCCAGATTGTTTTTCAACAAAGGCTTTGAAGGCCAAAAATGTGTTAAATACTTCACTCTTGAGTTTTAAGAAGTATACCCAAGTGCGTCTGGAGAAATCATCAATGAAAGTTAAGAAGTACTTGCAGCCAGAGAATGAAGCAACAGGAAGAGGACCACATAAATCACTGTGCACAAGCTGTAAAGGGGCTGAGGCGTGCCAAGAGGCACGTTTGTCAAAACTGTCCCGATGATGTTTTCCGAGTACACATCCGGAACAAACACCATCTCTGCAAGATACCATAGGAAGACCTGTCACCATATTTTCTTTACATAGATGCTGAAGGGAGCGATAGTTTAAGTGACCAAATCGCTCATGCCAAAGTTTGCTCACTTCATCATTATGAGCAACAAATACTGAGGGAAGATTTGATGACCCAAAGTTGTGAAACTTATACAACCTTGTGGAATCATCAGCAAGACCAGTAGCTAGAATCTGTTTAGGATCTTTTAGATCCTTGATTACAACATCATGAGGTGAAAATTCAACAATTTTACCTTCACCTGAATGAGTTATCTGATAGACAGATAGAAGGTTGCAGGATAAGGTTGGAACACATAATACATCATTAAACTGACCATTGTCTAGATGAACAGTTCCAGTCCCTACAACATTAAGAGATCTATCATCACCAACATATATATTTTTGGTGTTACAATCATTTAAAGAAGAAAACATGGCTTGATTTTTGGCCATGTGATAAGAGGCTCCAGAATCAATGAGCCACTCATGAGAATGAGAAGAAGAAGAAGATACATTTAATGCATAACCAGACTGAGATGATTGACAACGACATGCAGAAAGTGCCATTCCGGAAGTTGAAGTTGAAGTAGGCTCCACATGGATGTTATGTTTCTTCATTGCGGCTTCCAAGGCTTCCATCTTCTTAAAGCATTTAGATTCTAAGTGGCCATCTCGATTACAAAAGTTACAATGTCTATCAGTCTTCTTCCATTTGTTTTTATTGGTCTTATCATTTTGCTGAAATGATCTTTCATTTTGAGGCTGAGTTGGTTTAGGACCATTCTTTTGAGGATATGACTTCTTAGGATTCTTTGAATTTGGTTGCTGCTGGGCGGCTAACGCTTTCGTGGAAGAGTTTCCAAGATTAAGAAGACCAAGGTGTAAGAGTTTTTCTTGTTCT
Organism: Pinus tabuliformis; assembly: GCA_031772625.1. Taxonomy (NCBI): domain Eukaryota; kingdom Viridiplantae; phylum Streptophyta; class Pinopsida; order Pinales; family Pinaceae; genus Pinus; species Pinus tabuliformis. The sequence goes on from CM062809.1 coordinate 1,117,721,370, forward strand.
CTTATTAAGGAATCACAAAAGGAGTCAAAGGAAGGGGCCTTGTAGTCTTTTCCTTGACAAATGAAAGCTTCCCTTGTAGAATGGAAAGTGGAAACAAATACAGAGTAGGCTGGTCCCAACTTAGTAAGGATGGAATAAATAAGGTTACCATCTTCTTTCTTAACTTTAACACCTTCCAAGAGATATCTAAGGGTCTTGAATTTGGACAAGAAATCTTCAATGCAAGAAAAATTATTAGGATCCAAAGTAAGCAACTCATTTTCAAGTTGATGGGCTCTAATTTCATTTTTAATCCCAAAAACTTTAGCGAGTTTTTCTAATGCTTCATGAGGAGTCTCAAGTTCTGCAATGTGGAATCTAAGATCAGGAGAAATAGACATCCCTATCAAACCACGTGCTTGATCTTGTCTATTTTCCCATTTTGCAGCCTTGTCTTCATCTTTTGGTTTCTTCTCTTGGTCTGTGGCTATTCTGAAGAGACCTTTACTTCTAAGTAAATCTTCCATGTAGGCTACCCATTGGAAGTAGTTAGTGCTGTCAAGAATGACTTGGCATGGACTTTCCATTTTTTTTAAAAACTGAAGCTGAAGATGCTGAAAGTAAGTGTTCCAATGGATAGATCTCGAAAAAATAGGCGGTTTTAAAAAAACGGCTCTGAAAAAGGCTTCCGGATGAAGAAGTTATGGCTTTTTGAAAAAAAATTGTTGACGTTGCCGGCAAAGTGCGCGAATGTGCGAGAATGAAAAAATCCGCCCCCACAAAATGGAGACTTGAACCCAAGACCTCTACTCTCTTAAAATAGCTTTGAACCAATTGATCTATACAAAAAATTTGAGAGAGAGAGAGAGAGAGAGAGAGAGAGAGGGGGGGGGCCTTGGTTTGCGTGCTTGCCTTGAGAAAGCTCTTTTTCCCTACAAAACACAAAACACAAAACCCAACACGAATATGCAAAGAAAAACGAACCTTGCGGCTCGAAGTTAGCTTTAGCCAAAAAACTAGAAATTTAAAAAAAAATCTCAAAGTTAGCTTTAGCCGAAAAACTAAATATTTTTCTCAATGTTTCTGATTTTCCGAGATCACACTAAGGTGCAGGGAAAAGAGCATACGCATGAGAAAAATCCTTCCTTTCTGTTTCTGATTTGCCCAGATCGCACAGAGTCGCATGGCAAAGAGCATACGCAGAAATGAAAGGTATAGATCCGGTTAAAAAAAAGGCTAAATAAACCGAAACCGAAATAAGCAGAGAGAAAATAACAGTAAACTGTAAAAAACACTGTATACCCCCCGATCTGAAAAATGACGCAGCTAGGGCTACCGGAAACCTTTTCGCATGAAACGAAAGGGGTTCCTCACTGGAACATATGCTCCGAACGCAACAGAGCAGTCCTCTCGGCCCGAAAGCAGTCAGAAACAGCAGATCTAGGAAACGACAGCCGCATGCAGTTCTATCGGCTTCAGATTTGGATCACCAACGGACGCGACCCTCAAATAGCTCTGATACCATGTAGGAATTTACAGGGTAAGTTCCTTAGAAATAATACCAAAAGGACACCGCTCACAACCAGATCACAGATCAATACACCAGTATTTTTGACGTGGTTAAAACCCTCAAAGAGGGAAACAGTCCACGGCCTGTCCCAATGTGGGTACTACAGGCAATTTATTAATCAAAGAATGAAAATTTACATAAGCTTCTCTCATGCACGGATTACCCGAACAATAACCCTCCATGCGCTTTAAATAGAACTCATGGACCAATCGGGTGTCAAGCCACGGATCAAGTGTCGGTAATACTGAGGTGAGAGTGAACCGTCGGATCACTACATATCATGACCGTCGGATTGTAAGTTACAAAATGCACAATGGTAAAGAAAGACACTTTACCTAACTCTATACCTAACTCTATACTAGACCAAGTTGAACTTAACTATATCCTATGTGTCAGAATATCCTAACAGTCCCTCCGTCAAACACCAACAGATTCTGCATGACTAGAACAAGCTATGGGGAACCCAAAGCTTGCCAAGTAGTGAAAGGCATGAGGCTAATTGACGCACCCTCATCCAAGACAGTGCCATGTACTGCCTTATCATAGGCATGTACTGTAATCTGGAAAGGCACGTAGGATGGAAGGCGGAATGTAGTCAAATGACTCCAGTCGAAGGAAATGATTGAACTACTTGGTGGGGGTATCATATGATTGCCCACATGCTCTACAGGAACTGAAGAAGGACTCTCTAAATCAGCTGGGATAGGAGGGTCATTCTCAGGCTCTGGAGAATCTAATGAGATGAGAAGAACATGAGCAATAGAATCATGATGCTCATCGGGAACAAAGTGGACCACTGTTGGTGAATCCAAGTCGACACTCTTTCCGAACAATGGTTGGTCAAGAACAGGCTGAGCATAGCCAGGTTCAAGAAGAGAAGGTTGGACAAGAAAAGAATCTAAGTTAATCTCTTTGTCAACCAGGAGAGGGTCTGAAGAGAGCCTCTGATAACCAACTGGAAGTGGAGGTGTTACACAGTAATTTGTCACCGTTTGTCACCGTCCCTGTTACCCCTCTCCTGCACGTTGGAGGACTCATTCCGAGACCTGTGAGAAGTGACATGACCTGAAACCACTTGCATTATATTCCTCTAAGTGTGAGCTTCATATGCCCTGAAGACATCTCCTGCAGCATACCCATAAAAACAGCCCTTTTTGCATTAGCGCGGGTCCGCAGTGTACTTCCCGCGCCAATGGGGGAAATCCTCTAAAGAGGGCACGCCAGTTGGCGCTCTATCTCAGAGTCACACTCGCGCCAACCCAGTTGGGTAAATTTTTTAACGAACTAACTTCTGAAGGTTCTCCTTAACCCATTCATCAACTGAATCTATGTTGAGCTAGGATGGTTTTGCTTCGAATCTCCATAGAAGGGAGGTGGTTTGCCACCTTTCATGGAAGCTTCTTAGTGATAAAGCCAATCCCATGAATATTGTGGTTGATCCTATCTCCTTCCCCTCTATCTATAAAAGCTTGTTCTTTTGCCTTGAGCAAGCTAGTTCCAGCAGAGTGCTAGTGATAGTAAGAGTCCCAGGAGTTCAAGAGATTGAAGTTGCAAGAGCCTTCTTTGCATCCATAAGGCCAAATCCAAGTGAGGAGATTCTTGTCACCAAGGAGAGAGAGGCTTGTTTCCCATCCCAACAAGCTTTGCAAGACTTGTGTAGCTGATCACCCAGCCAAAGGAGGATTTGACGTCAGAACTATGGTTGTATTCTTCTTTGTTGTTTATCAATAATAGGTGACTATCATTATGGTTCCACTCTCATTGTCCTTTGTAATGATTGATGTTGAGTTATATCTTTTCTGACTGATATATAATTGCATCTATTGGATTTTATGCTTGTATTTGTGTTGTTCTTTGCATGTGCAGGTGTCCAATCACGGAGATCATGGGGATCGTGACCGACCGAAGCAAAGGAACGAAAGCGACGTCTCTTCTACGAATATTAGCATTGGAATCCAAGTAGGTTCTCATCATCCACCTTTAATTTTCAATTAGGAACTTGCGTGATAGCATTGTTTGATTGTTGCTAGACTCGGTCTGGGCTAGTAGGGATCATCTCTATCCGCAGAGGGGATTTACCTCCACAACAGGAGGTGAAGAAGCTGTAAGACTTTCCAAAATAGCTGAAGCTTTATCCATGAGCAGACAAAGGTGAAGGGGATGGTTGCCTTCACACAGTCTATAGGGGAATCGAATCTTCCCTTTCTTCTTACCGCTGCTAGTTGATAAGGTACCATTGTCATGAGCTTCAAAGGATGATGAGAGACGAGCTGGATCATGAGACCAAACTTCTAATATCCTTGGAATAGCAGGATAGTCACGAAGAAGATGGTCAACCTTGCACAATTTACAAGGAAACTTAACCTTCCGCGGAGGAGCAGAAGGTGTTCCAACCTGACATGTACTCGGAGCAATAGTTGCACAGGTGGTCTCACGCTTATCAGACTTCTCCTTCTTCTTCATCATCTTCTTCTTCTTCTTCTTAGTCTCCTGGTTACTAGATATGGAACTTTCACCAGGCAAAGGAGGAGATGAAGGTGAAGAAATAGGGGAAGAAGGTGTAGGCTCAACCTTGGAATCAACATTTCGCGATTCAGATGAAGGAGATGGTGGAATAGGAGTCATGATGCTCAAGACCACCGAGGTTGAAAAGAACCAAACGGGAAGACCGATGGTTAACCCGAGGAAAGACAATGTTGCCATGTACGGAGCACCGACATTTCCAAAAGAAGGAAACGGACCAGGGTTCCCATCTGGGGGAAGACCTTGGCTGGTAGACTTGGGGAAAGTTACCATTGGGAACGAGCCTGAAAAACAATTGAACTGTAATTAAGAACTCTAACTGTTACCAGAAATATTTCGTGGGCAGTAAATTTATGACTCGGGAACAAAACTTGACATTTTCATGTTTCAAGAGTAGAGAAAAGGACAAAAAGGTGACTCTATCTCTTTCGAGGTTTAATGAGCCTGAAAGGACAAGTGCTTAGATGGACCTTTTCTTTTAAGGAGTCTGAAAAGGAATGAAAGTGACTACTCTGGAGAACTAGGAAAAAGGTTTACCAAACAACCTGTAAAATTGTAGATACACCTTGGTGATCATATAACCAAGGACTTTCCATATGGCAGTCAATCTTCTAGAATGCTATGTTCGGTGAATTACGGTTTGCAAGGCAGCAAACATGGCTTCCTAAGGATATAGGATGATAACCTAGTGGGGTCTCCCAACATATAGTTGACGGTACTGGGAGTGCAAGTCCGTACTAGCAGCTATTGAGTCACAAAAGGAGGAATCACCCAACCTTAAGTGAAATAAATAGTGACTAGGTTTAAAGATGCCAGAGCACGTTTCTAGCCTAGACCTCTAAATAATGTGCGTTATGTTCCAATGCATTGTTAAGTTCATTCGAGTTGATCTTGAATTATGTTTCAATTTCCAGGGCTTACCGTATGTATATTAAAAGCTAGGATGCAACTAGAATGAATAAAGCACCTTTCACTTCGATGAACTCATACTTACAGAAGGGTAGAGAGATCATTCCCAAACCAAGACAAAACCAAGACCAGCAAATGCAGTCACTCAAGAGACACAATGCATAAACACATCAATCCCTATAGTGCATTGATACTACTAATGAGAGATTTAAAATTTTCCTTCTAATTTTTCAAACATGAAAACTTGGAATGCAAAATGTACTTTCACTTTCGCACACTAATGAATGCAATCTTTTGATTTTGATAGCTTTGAATTCTAAGGAAACAAACAAGCAAGCGTGAAACTGATTGATCCAAACAATTGTAATCTATGTCTAGTAATGAGACAATCGAATCAATATAGAAATTGGTTCAATAAATAACACTAAACATAAATCAGCAAGAACAAGTGATGGAAAAACCTCAAGCAAACCACTAGGAGGGTTGCGGATGAATCTTTTGGATAGGAAAGTAACCAAGACAAATAATTCAAAACTTGAAAAACTAGGTCATAGAGCCAAAAATACAAGATTCACTTCAACGAAACGAAAAAGTAATCACCTTAACTAAAAGAAATTAAAACGAACTAATGGATAAGAGAAAGACAACAAGGGGTTAACCAGACTGATGAATTCAGGGGGAAAAATTGAAATAAACAATTCTACAGGAATCGTCGTGGGTATAACATAAGCAAATAGTGCTAATCAAACACTAGCCGTAGCAACAGAGCGACATCTTCACTAAAGTACACGTCTTTCATGCGATGAACCAATTTTAGGAATCATCATGACTGTGTGACAGGATTTAGCGATGCACAGACCTCCAAGACAGAGAAAACATGATGTCAATGCAACTATTTATATTTTTCCAGTGACGAACTTAAAAACAATGAAAGGTAAATGAAAACTCCCAAACAAAGACCAGTCTATCCTTACAGGAAATAAAGGAATTTCCCATATTGACCCAGGTAACCCAAAAGACTGATGGTTCAATCCCAAGATCCAAAAGAGATTAACTCAAAATCAAGCAAAAGCAAGCAAGAGAAAAGCATAGGACAGACTCCCTAGTAGAGTCGCCAACTTGTGATGAAGGAAAGTGTTCCCTCTGCGGACAGAGGCAACCCCTCTAGCCCTAGAGTGGGTCTAGTCACAGCAAAGACAGCTCAACAATTGATTTCCTTAAACAATCACAGTTGGAGGCCTACCTCAAACCGGTGGTCGATGAAGTTCCGTTGCACTACTCCAGCTTCCGCTTCCTTCTCCTCAACGAGTGATTAACCTGAAACAACACAAAGGAAAAACAACAAAGCACGTAACCGAGAAACAACAATGATCTATTTACTCATAAAGTCAAGAATTCATGAGATATCAAGTAAATTACATACAAGACATAGGAAAACATCATTGATTGTATTAATAATGAATCAAGAGCAAGCTTACAACCAAGTCTTGACGTCGCAAGCCTTCTCAGAGGGTCCAGCCAGTATGTTTCTCAAGCATTCACTCTTCAAGGATGAATCTCCCAACATACAATGTCTCTCTCTCTCACTCATAAGCTTTAACACAAAGTTAAGGGCACTCCACAACCTTCCACAAGCTATCAACAATCCCACACTTGTCACACCCACACCAGCTATCTATCAAACTCAAAAGCACTAGCAACACTGCCCAACCAAAAGAACTAGAAAAACTAACTAGTTAAAAGAACTAGCAGATCATAGTAATGGTGAGTGATTTTATAGGAGGAGGAGCCTCCATGAAATGAGGGAGAGGGAGCTTATCCTCAAGGAAGGTTGCACAAGAGGCAGAACCACCATCCCAGAGGTGGAAAGGTGACCCAAAATGACCCAACAACCAGCTCTTAGAAACATCTAGAAGGCTAACTGTTTGAACTAATTCGCCAAATCTGGATCATCGCGGGTCATGAACTAGGGACTAGCGACAACATCGCAACGATACAGTTCATGATAGAAAATCATCACGGATTTTAAGAGTTTACTAGTGACAATGCAGAAACTTAGTCAAAAAGGGTCAATCTTCAGCATTAGAGAGCATTTGCTTAATCTTCTTACATTGGTGGGAAGATATGAACATGTTTATTTGACACATGACACAGCAGAAGGACTGAGATGAGGACAGTGAAAAATTATTGTGTAACACCATTGATCTGATTCATGGTCCGACGGTTGAGATTTACTCGTGATCGCATTTCACTAACCCTCCAGGCCAGGCTCTATCCACTTCAATGCGCTGACCCAATATCATTACAGTGGTTTCACTGATGCAATATGGGCTATCTATTCATTCATTCCTCTTGGATTTGATCTCACCAGCTTGATGGAATCTACGCTTTTAAAGCCAGTTCCTCTGCCATACACCAGTTCACGCGACATGCATATATATAACAGTAATTTGATATCATAGGGTTGCCATCAATACTACAGGAATCGATGGTTGACCAACACACTCATAATTGGGATTTGAATCTACGTTACATATATATATATATATATATATATATATCTATATATATATATATATATATATATATATATATATATATATATATATATATATATATATATATATATATATATAATTAAGGAACATTGGATCGGATCACTAGAAGGATCCGATCATATCCTCTCCTTGATCTCCTCTAACAACCTGCTCCATGATGCATGCATGGCAAATAAGTCTCCTCGAGACTTTTATCCATCTTTTTCCATCTTTAAATCTATTTTAAAAACAGATTTTTCCCTGCTTTTCTCCCGTGGTCCACGTGCTCCTCTTCGCTCTACTTTGGATTCCTCCCTTTGACTAAGGATGCTGGATGCTTCTGCATCAAAGAACAATTTGAAGAGAAACAAATCAGTGATAGCTCAGAAGGAAAGACCTACTTATTCTCATTGCTAGAGAATCAATCATGATGAATCTAAGTGTTGGGAACTTCATCCAGAACTTAAGCCCAAAATTTTCCTTAAGGATAAGGATGAAAAGAAGGAAATTGCAGTAGTCCAACAAGATCTAGGTTTCGATTCAGGTGATGAAAGGAGGATAACTACCATAGTTTCAACAAGTAAAACTTCTGATGTTGGTTCAAGTTCGAATACTATTGAATCTTCATCAGAAATAAATCCTTCAAATGAGGATAAAAGAGTTGAATTATTGAACATAAGGATAACTTCTAAGCACACAAAGATAGATACAATGGTTGATAGTGGATCATAGGAAAATTTAATATCCAAATATTTAGTTAAGAATTTGGGTTTGGAGGCATGGAATCATCCAAGACCTTACCCATTAAGATGGCTAAATAAATCAACTTAGATAAAAGTCACAAAACAGTGTCGATTAATATTTTCCATTACATCTAATTACATTTATGAAGTGGAATTAGATGTGGTTCCAATAGACATATGTGGAGTTTTCTTAGGAAGTCCTTGTCTTTATGATCGTGATGCAATATTTTACAGGAGATAGCATAATATCACCTTAAGAAATATGGGGTTGAATTTATTGTCAGGGCACATAAAAGTATAAATCACTTGAATTTAGTTGTTGCTAATAAGATGAAGCTATTAATAAGTTCAAATAAAAGATTTGCAGTCATGTGTGTAAAGGAACAACATAAGAATCAACAAGATGTTTGTTCAAGTTATGAGTCTTAGCTTAAAGATAGTTTGATCAAAAAGGTAGAAAATTTTCCAGTTCTATTTAAAGAAACCAAACATCTTACTCATAAGTAGGGAATACAACAGGAATTACAGTTGATGCCTAAAGATCCTCTTCCTAATGTCAGAATGAATCGATTCAGTCCAAGTTTGGAAGTTAACAATTACAGGGATGTAGGTCATTATTGGGGAAATTCAGTGTTCAATTTCTCTTGTATTGTGTCACCATTTCATGTTTCAAACAATTTGGAAGCCTATTTTTAGGTGGAGAGGAAGCCTATTTATTTCATATCAAATCCTTTTCTAAAGCAATGTCAAAGTATCCAATACATCTAAGGGAAACTTATGCATCAATGGAAAGTACTAATCAATGGAAAAATCATTTAATAAATAAGAAAACAATGATTCAAACAAATCAACATCCATTTCAATACTTTCAAAATCAAACTAAGTTGCAGCAATTTTCATATTACAATTTGATGGGTTTATTGCAGCAAGTTCACTTAGTAATCAGAAATCAGGAAAGTATCACAAGCCAATTAGTTGGTATGATGTCAAAATGTCTTTGGTTGTCTTTTTCATTCCACAATATAGATTGTTAATACATGTCAATAGTATTGAACAATATCTTGTAGAGACTGTTTTCAAAGATGTGTATGAATCACTAATTCATGGTATTTCATGGAAAGAAGTCAATTGCCACGTTCATAATAGGTTGTTTAACCATCTTCACAAGTTGTTCATACTGCAGATGGATGGAACAATTCATAGATTCAAAGTGTGCCATGATCAGCATCATCAGGGTCATCACTTTCAAGTGGTTGATTGAATGTATTGGTACATCATCAGGGCAAGGTGGAAAGTGAGGGAGCTCTACCCTCATCGACTATCTGTTTGAGTCAAACTTTTATGGTCCAAAATCTTTCAAGTGGATAGGATTGATCCAGGAGGATCCTGTCAGATAAGTTGCACAAGTTCAGTTTCGTCGTCAACTTCGACAATGATGTTTATGTTTCAGGTTGTCCAGTGATATGGTTTGGAAACTACTAGTTGACATGTTGGTTGTCATCAGTTCTACCAAGAATTGGTCATTGACATGGGTTTTTCATTCGCCTCATATGATTTGGTTGTCGATGGATTTGTCATCATGTGATGGCATCGCAAATGTAGCTTTGTGTCAAAGATATGTGTGTGGGTTTGAATGTCACATGGTGACAATTGGTTGTAAATAGTTTTTGATGTAAAGGCTAAAACCTATGACTAAACCCTAGCCCTAAAAGCTATGGAGGAAAACATCAATCCTAAAGTCTAAACCATAACCTAATACATTAATCCCTAAGTCCTAAACCCTATCAAACCATGTTACATTACAACCTATGTAATAAAATAATTCTAAATGTATTAAAATACATAAAACCTATGTTTTACCCCTCTCAGCCTTTGTAAAACCAATACAAAACATTACAAATATGTTATAACAGTCCTAACTACTAGTCCAGAACCGTAACACGACCGCAGATGTGAACACCACACAGTTGGAATTCACCGCGATGGATAGCAATGCCTAACTGCCGGTCTAACCGCATCGGGGTTAGACCGCGGTTGGCATGTGAGCAGGGGCAATTACTGTGGAAGTCAAGGTTGCAGTTCACCACATTAGAGACTGCAAAGTAAACCACAGCATATGAGCAAAATACAGCCACCGCATCGGTGACCATCAACAGACAACAAACCGTCAATGTACAAACCACAGGGCACATCCACCTGGACACATGCGTTTTCACCCTCCTTCACCCAGTTAGCTAACCGCTAATTGTTTTCACCTAACCTAAGGTCTATTTTGGATTTTAATTAAGTTTTTGGATATTTAATTAAACTACCCTGGAACCTAATACCTAGGTGTCAAACCATGATAAGACCTTAACTCCAAGAACCCAAATTAGAGCAAATTCATTCCTAAACTTGGTGTGAGGGAGTTCGAATGCATCCGGTAGGTTATAAAGGCATTTTTGTTCATGAAGAGGAAATTTGAGGGATTTTGAGTTTTGTATGCAGGTTCTGGAGGATATAGGTTGTTTTGTTTTTTGTGTAATAGGAGCATCCAGAGTCATAATTGGGAACCGTGATAGGCATTGGAAAGCTAGTTCAGAGAGCTATCTTATGACAGTGAACATAAGTACCTGCACATTCAGTTTGGTCAAATTTATGTGTAATATACCTCTTCAATATCAATCCTAATAAAGTGGTCGCCCATCTTGAAAGCAGACCCGAAGATGTAGTCCATCAGGTACGAACTCCGTAATCAATCATCTTGTCTAGTATCGCTGTGTATTTGTTGTTTTCACTTTTTTTTTGCATCTTACTTATGTTTTATCTACTGTCATAAAGTCATTTTTCTCAAGCAGTTCTCATGATTTCAACACTTTAAGTTAACATTCAATTCATTGTTGGCATAAATAATTCTACTTTAGTTTTAACATATGATCATTTCAGATCAATGCATCCTCCCCCATATGAATAAAAATTGCCACACTCACCTTTTAAATTATGGTGTACCTTGCCCCCCAAAATCAAATCAAAATCCTTCACAATGGTCTTCCACATAACTAAAATATTATGCCTAGATTTCTCACTAACCCTTATCAAATATTCTATACAATACACATAAATATATTTCTAAATGATTAGTTGACACCACAATTCTTCACCTAGAAAATGCCTCCAAAGACTCTTCACTACCAAATATTTTGAGAAAAGTAAAATTCTCCAAAGGTAACATCTTCCCAACAACTTTGGTATAAATAACTTCTCACATTTTACCCATGAAGTCACCTCTTTTTGTTTGATCCTTCTCACAAAAACCTATGGCTTATCCTTTTAACCTTTTCAAAAATCCCTTTTAAATTGAACTATTTAACCTATTTATTTATATGTCCCCAAAATGGCCACTAAATGATAGCTCATGTTATTTGATAAGTCCTAAATAATTTGATAGGTAACTTTGTCACATTGATAGCGAGTTATTATTAAGGAATAATTTTTATTGTTATTTTGTAGATGTTTGACAGAATATACTCAAATTCCCTTGTATTTGTTGAATTTTATTTGTTTTCTAAGTTGTGTGAGTCTTATGATGAATCTAGGTTGCTAATATTATTTATGTAATATAATTACTTTTAACTTTACTAATAGCATATACATCCTTTTAATGTCATGCAAACTAATTTTATGTCATATTCACATATAATAAATTTGTTTATTATTTGGTTAACACTTTTCCTCTATAAAATTCCTTTTTAATCAAAATATTGTTTTTTGATTCAAACTATTTTAACCTAGATTTGTAAATTTGGTGGAAGTATAGTAATTTGATAGTCATGCCTTATCTCTTTGGCACTTTTCTTTGGTCTTTAGTCAATATTTTTTCTCAATTTACTACTTTTTGTTTGTGGTGGCCTTCAAGCTCCTTATTAGGCTCATAGTTGGTTAGGATGCTTTATTGAATCTGTCATAGCCTTATATCCATTTGGAAATGTTTAATTAGGAGTTCACTTACTCAAGCCTTCATTAAGCATTCCCAAATCTTATAAAAAAGTGAACCATGGCATTCAATTTTAACATCACATCTATATTTTGGAGTTTATGGAACAATGCATGTATTTTTAAGAAAATATGTGTAATATAGGCTTCAGAACACAAAGTTCCTCGTCAAAATCTATACTATTCTTCTTCCATGTTTATTTCTTCACTCAAATTATAGTCCAATTATCACTAATTCCTTGACATTATAGTTGAATTATTAGTATCCTCTCCTCTTTGAAAAACCTAGTCAAATATTCTCTTTTGGAAACCTATATTCAATGATAACTTAATGATGAGAAAGGCCACAGAGATTTAAAAAGATGAATATGTTGACTATCAAATCTAAGATCATTCGCTGCAAAACAATATTTGTTTGGCCTCTTGTTGAATGTCATTTAATCGACGTATAGACACAGTATCCCAAACTTTCTCCAATTCCCACAGAAATTTGTTCTTTGTTTCAATCTTTGTAAACACCACGCTAGAGACCAAGTGTTGCTAAACAACGCTTTCATTTTCCATGGATGTGGATTGTTTAGTAGCAATATTGGTTGAGACGAGAGGCTCATTATATAGCCCAGTATGATGTGTAACATTGTTAGTCCATCATCAAAGTTGAAATTTTGTTCATGTCTGCCAAAATAAAAAAATCTAAAATCTAAAATTAAAAATTAAATAACTATACAAAACATTTAAATAATCTATGCTCGTAAAAAATTTTGCAAGTGAATAAATTGGATCCCTCTTGGATCATGTTAGATCCGTATCTAAAAGGGATCTATACTGGTATAATCAACATCACTTTCATTTCTTGATTCCTCCATCCTCTTGCTTTCTTGACATACGTGGAGAAATTGTGAAGATGATAGCGTCATCACATAACCAATTACCTCATATATTGATATGTAAGGGGGTTTATATACTTCTAATATCAATTTAAATTTAATATACTTACCATGGTGTTGATATCAATTTAAAGTTAGTATACTTACCATGGTGTTCTTTTTGGCAGGCTGACACGAAAAATGGTTGCGCCTTTTTTTCTTTTCTTTTCTTTTTCCTTCTAAAAAGGGTACACAATTATATTTTTCTACTTATTTTTTAATTACTTTTTCTCATTCAAAGCTTTATCATTAATTTTAAGAATCCATTACATTCAAAATAAAAATAAAAAGTTAAGAAGGCATAAAAAAGTTAAGAATGCAATTTCATAATTTTGATATAAAAAATAAAATAAATAATATAATCAAAATTCATAAAGAATAAGTTTAAAATAATTATAAAAAAGATCACACGTAAGATATTTTTTCTTCTCACTATTACCTCATGGAAAATAAATTAATAGAATTTCAAAATGTTTCACTTTTTATTTTTATTGTATTTATTGTTAATCAAAATTCTAGTTTTGGATCAAACATCAACTTTCATATTTTTGTCCATGTACATATGTAGAAGAGCAAGATGTTTGAAAAGCACAATCAAATGTTTGACCTCATCCAAGACAAAATTTATTAACACTTTGTGACATATTTTTTCAACATCCACTCATTTTATGGCAATTCTACCTATAAATTGTTAATTCTTTTTCATTCGTCATGGCCGCATTTCTAAATGTCATCAATTGTTAACAATTATCTCATTCTTGCCCTAAAACTAGAGGATTGATTCCCTCTCTTTCCACATACTCATATCCCCTTGTGATTCGCTATCAACAAATGTTCAGGTAAAGTTCTTACCAATTTGTTTTCAACCCCTACACTCAAAAAAATTGTATTCCTTATCATCTAGGAAATCACTCTATACATAGATCCCATTGGTTACAAACTTTATTGGAGAAACAACCTCTTTCTTTAAACATTGAAAGCTTCATGGCCATCCACATTCCCATGCCATTATTAATGGAACAACCATAAACTACCTTGCTTGTGTATTTCTTCCTCAATACCTCTACGCATTGGCTACAAAATTTATTGGAACAATGTTATTTTTTTATAAATTGAATATTACCTATCCATCAATATCACTCAAGCTAGCATTACCAGAATAGCCTTAAAATTATTCGTTTGTATATTTCCTACTCAATTCCTAAAACTTACTTCAATAGAGTCCCTTGAAAAAACATTTTTGAGTCTTGTTACTTCCTCCACTTCTATCATGCTTTTTTTAATATTGAGAATCCATGATGAAATGACCATTTTTCTTGCCAATGATTCTTTATAGAGCACATTTATGATGCCCTAGCCAATTTCTTTTCTATAATTTATCCCAAGTTAATACTTTATCTGTTAGTAAACACTACATAAAAATTTTGCATTTATAAGGGCATTTCAACTTCTAGATATAAAATTAACATGACGTAAGTTTTTTCCTTCCTTCTTTTAGGTTTAAAAACATATATCTAAATCGAGAACCCAAGAGGAAGAGAATTTTTTTGAGCGAGCTCCCGCGCGACCGCCGACTGGTTTCTGCGCCCTCCAGGTCCCTGCCTGGCAGCTCCGCTGCTAGGTTGTCTTCTCTGCGCCTCCCCTGGGCTTCCCTCCGCCTTCCGCTTTCCCTCGGGCCTCCTGCCCGGCCCCAGCTCTGGGGCCCATCCCTGCAGCTTTCGTTTCTTCCTGGATCGACTGCGTTCTGGCTCTCCTTCGCTCCAATGGCTGGGACTGATCCACCGTCCCCAAACCTGGAAGACTATGAGAAACTGTTCGCATCTCTTATCCCTGAGAATGCATCAACTAGAATCCGCCCATCTGCGACAAAGTTCGTCAAGAAAATTGATGAAATCCCTAAAGTATCTCTTCCTCCTACCCTCCCAAGGAAGGCAGAAATCGCTTTAGCTGAAAGAGGCATCGTAGGCCAGTTCACTGGCCTCTGGCCTTCGCCCAGAGTAGTCAAAAAATGGGTGGAACGCAACTGGAATGCGATAATACAAGGAAAAATAGCCATCAGATTCTGCGGAAGGGGCTTCTGCACCTTCCTATTCGAATCAAAAGAAGACAAGAACCTTATCTTTAGAAATGGGCCCTATTTCATGGATTCAAGAGGCCTCTACCTGAACAAGTGGTCTCTGACTTCAATCCGGAAATGGATATCCCAAATGTTGTCTCAGTTTGGGTCCGCCTACCCCATCTGCCGCTCCACTGCTGGGGAGACGAATCAGTAAAGGCTATTGGGAATGCAGTCGGTAAATACATTGATAGATCTGAGCCAAAGGAGAATATGCACGCGTGTGCAAGGATTTGCATTGAAGTCGATCTTGGGAAAGGCCTGCCGGAAGCCATCAAGATCAAATTAGATCAATGGACACACATCCAACAGCTAGACTACGAGCAGCTACCCTTCAAATGCAAGGTATGTCATGAATATGGACATTTCGCAAATAGATGTAGCAAGTTAACAATAAATGAGTCTAATGGAAATGCTGAAACCTCCGAAGGCTCTTGGGAGCAAGTAGAAAAGAAAAAATCTACCCCCTCTCAAGGTCCTAGCGCCAAGCCTCTTCCGGAAACCCCTACTACTCCTCCTCCTCCCCCTTCCAGTTCAGCCCCTCCCTTCCCCTCATCCTCCAACCCTTTTGAATCCCTGTCAGTTGAAGATCCCATA
This sequence comes from Pinus tabuliformis, assembly GCA_031772625.1. Taxonomy (NCBI): domain Eukaryota; kingdom Viridiplantae; phylum Streptophyta; class Pinopsida; order Pinales; family Pinaceae; genus Pinus; species Pinus tabuliformis. The sequence continues at coordinate 1,117,737,242 of CM062809.1, forward strand.
TCCCCCCCCACATCTCCCTGAGACACTGCCCTCGCAGTCATCCCCTCCCCCTCACTGCCCCCATCCTCTCCCCCCCCAACCATTGAGCGAATCCTTACCAGAAACAAATTGAAAGAAGCTAGCCTCTCCTCTGATCCTCCGAGAAAAGCAAGCAGGAAGTCGAACAAAGAAATTAGAGATGAAACAGCAGCGAAAGAAATAGCCACTGGAACTCAGCAACCAATGGACACATACCTAGACAAACAAAAAGGAAATGGGGAAAAGACAAAGGAGAGGAGCGGGACTCACTCAAAAATTGGTAAATGATGATTTTGGTCTCTTGGAATTGCAGGGGGATGGGCTCCTCCCTAAAAGCAAATGCAGTCCGGGATATAATCAATCAAGAGCAGCCAGACCTCCTCCTCATCCAGGAGACCAAAATATCTGAACAAGACTTCCAAAACCATATCAAAAGATACAAAAGCTTTACAGGTACAGCAATAGGTGCAGCAGGTGCCTCAGGAGGCATAGGAACTCTATGGAACAAGAACAAATGGGACCTCACCAATCAAAATTCTTGCAATTGGTGGGTAAGAACAGACCTTAAAAACAAAGTTTCAAAAGAAGATTACACTATCTACAACATCTACGCCCCTAACCACTACAGGGACCCTAACCACTACAGGGATAAAGCTCTTTGCTGGGATTCAATAACTTCAGATTCGCAGTCCGTTCAAGATAGGAACATCTTCTTGGGTGGAGATCTGAACCTAATAAGGAATGTCGAGGAAAAACTAGGCGGGAACTTCCTCGCGGACCCTTCAAGAGACTCGCTGGAAGCAATAATCCAAACTCACAACCTTGTTGACATTCCTCCTCATAACAGGAAATTTACTTGGAGCAACAAAAGAGTTCGCATCCACAACATTAAAGAGAGACTAGACAAAATCCTTGTACATGAAAGAATTGTTGCAAGCTTTTCCTCAATCAAAAACAAAATCATCCATGCCTTTGCCTCAGACCATAAGCCCGTGGTCATGACTTTGGACAAGGGAAGAAATCTGGGGCCTCTCCCCTTCAAATACAACAAATCCTGGGACTCTAAAGATGACTTCCGCAAACTTATCAAAGACCAGTGGGCTAAGGAAGTCATTGGCTCGCCCCACTACATTTGGGAAACAAAATTAAAGTCTCTAAGAACAGCCATAAAATAGTGGGCAAGAGCAAATGCAGCAATGGAAAATAAAAAAAGAGCAGATCTTCATAAGCAGTTGGATCAGTGGAACCAGGAAAAAGAGAACATCCAATACACAAAGGAAGACCAAATCCAAGAAAATGAAATGTACAGGGAACTTTACAGGCAAAATAGAGTGGAGGAAGAAGAACAACGGCAAAAATCAAGGTGTCTCTGGCTTAGAGCTGGAGATAAAAACACCTCCTTCTTCCACAACAACATAAAGCTCAGACGTGCCGGAAACTAAATCGACAAAATTGTTGTAGAGGGGAAAGAGATCAGTGATCAAGAGGGAATCAAAGAGGCAGCACACAGACATTTTCAATCTCTATTATCAGCAGTTCCTCAGTCTTTGGACAGCACGGATTTCCTTAGACCAGTTGAGAGTAAAATATCTGATCTAGAAAACAGAGAATTGGACAAGGATGTTTCAGAGGAGGAGATCAGGTTGGCGGCCTTTAGCATGCAACCGGACAAGGCCTCGGGCCCCGATGGTTTCACTGTCGCCTTCTACAGAAATCATTGGGACACAATAAAAGCAGACTATGTAAGGATGGTAAAAAATGTTTTCAAAAAATACAAGATGGGCGGAAAATACTGAATCCTCACACCTTGCCCTCATCCCCGAGGACCTTAATCCCCTGTCCTTCGACCGTTTTAGGCCTATTTCTCTATGCAATGTCTCTTACAAGATAGTCACTCAAATCCTAGCCAACAGACTTAAAAAACTCCTTCCCTATCTCATTTCAGAGAACCAAGGTGGATTTGTCCCTCATAGACAAATCACGGACAACGTCATTTTGATACAAGAAGCAATTCATAGTAGCATCAACAGAAAAGAAAGAGGCATGATCATCAAATTAGACATGGCAAATGCCTTTGACAGGGTTGACCTTCATTTCCTGACAGAAGTCCTCAGAAAACTCGGGATCTGCAACAAATTCATAAGCATCATCATGGAGTGCATCTCTAACCCCTGGACTGCCCCCCTGATCAATGGTCGACCAAGCAGCTACTTCAGAAGCTCTAGGAGTTTGAGGCAAGGTTGCCCCCTCTCTCCATTCTTATACATCATAATGGTGGAAACCTTGAGCATCCACTTGGAAAAACTTCGCAAGCAAAAGGAGATCACAGGGATCAGTATAGAGAGAGGGACTAAAGAAATCAATCATTCGCTCTTTGCGGATGACACCCTTCTAATCGGGGGAGCCTCAAGTCTGATGGCAAAAAGATTCAAGAAAACTCTGGACTCATTCATGGCAGCCTCAGGGGGAAAGCTAAACAATAAAAAATGTAAGATATACACCTGGAATGTCTCTTTTCAAATCATGCAAAGAATCTCCTCGATTCTGAACATCCCAGTGCAAAGAAATTGGAGCTACTTCTCATATTTGGGTCTGCCCTTAGCAAAAGAAATAGTCAAGTCCGAAATTTGGGTAAAGCACATAGAAAAAATGAGAGGACTCCTTCAAAGTTGGGGGTTGTCTTGGCTAAATTTGGCTGGCAGAACTACCCTCATCAAGTCTATTCTTTCTGCCCTTCCCATCTATCAATATGCAGTAACCTTGGCTCCTACCAGCACCCACAAGCATATGGAACTAATTATGAGAAGCTTCCTCTGGCAGGGAGGGAAGCAAGATTCAAAAAAATTCAGCCTTGTCAGATGGGACCAAGTTATCCTTCCATTCGAAAAAGGGGGCCTGGCCATCAAAATCCCAAGTCTCTCCAATAGAGCTATGGGATTCAAACTGATCTGGAGAATGCTTATAGGAAAAGGCTCCTGGTGGGTGGAGGTTATGAAAAGAAAGTATCTCAATGGTACAAATTCTAATGTCCTCTCTGAAACAATTGTTGAAAGACCGTGCACTCCTGTATGGAAGCTCATCAAAAAAGTCCTCCCTCAATTCAGAAACCACATCTCAAAAGTGCCTGCCAATGGCAAGGAAATAAATTTTTGGTCAGAAAGAATCATGGGAGCAAATCCAAGAAACCTACTCCAGAACTTCAGACCCCTGCAAACCTGGATGGAAGCAAAAAATTTGATATCTCTATATGACATTTCCCTATGGGAACATAATATTTGGCTTGACTGGAAGGGCCTTCCTCTCCCAAATGATCTCAAGGACCTTTGGACCGACCTTAAGACCTCTCTCTCAAGATCTGCCCCCACAAACAAAGTGGCTGATGACAGGTACATATGGGACCCTAGCGGAGGAAACTTCACAGTTAAAGAGGGGTACAAACTTCTTCAGGCAAACACAGCAACAGGTAAATGGAACCTCTATACAGCAGTGTGGAAATCAGAGTGCTTGCCAAAGATCAAGTTCTTTAACTGGACCCTTCTCAAAGGCAAGATTCTCACAGCCGAGAATCTTAAAAAAAGAGGTATACTTGGCCCCTCAATCTGCTGCCTATGCCGTGCTGAGGAGGAAAGAAGCCAACACCTCTTCTTCGACTGTCCTTATGCCCAAAGCTGCTGGAATCAGCTCATCAGTCCTTTGAAAATAGGAGAGACCTTTGACCAGCTCCCCTCTTTACACAAAAATTGGGAGAAATGCTACCCTTATCCTAAGAAAAACAAGGCCCCTATCATTCGCCTGTGGAAATGCATCCCCTCAACGCTCAGCTGGAAAATCTGGCTCACTCGGAATAATTGTATCTTCAACAACCAGAAGCCAAACCCAGCCCGCACATTGGCAAAAACTATGGCTCTTATCTCTGAGACAATAAGTGTTAACTCTGTCTCTCAACCAGATCGATCCAGTTGGCACAAAGATGAGAATGACTGGTTCAATAAATTCTGTCTTAGTTATGACAAGAACAAGCAATCCCACTCCAAAGCAGACAAGAGAAGGAACAACTGGAAACTTAGAGCTACCAAGGAGGATATAAGTCAATGGCTTCTAGCTCAAAATCGAACCACTCTCCAGTTTGATGGTGCCTCCAAAAATAATCCGGGGAAAGTTGGGGTAGGGGGAATTATAAAGGATCAGCATGGCAAAGCTCTTATAACATATGAATGGGGCCTGGGTCAAATGTCAAACAACATGGCCGAGGCTTACAGCCTTCTCTTAGGCACAACCATTCTGAAATAGATGAGAATTCAGAACCCAATCATCCTGGGAGACTCGGCAATTGTAATTGCAGCTATGGCTACAGGGGGAGAGTTCAAAAAAGCGGCTCTCAGCAATCTAAATCTAAGGATCATGGACAACATCAGTCATTTGGGGGACACCACCTTCAAGCACGTCCTGAGGGACAATAATACAAAAGCTGACTCATTCGCCACCAGGGCAACCAACAGACCCATTGGACAAGTTCGAGAAAACGACACCACCTATGACAAGCCAATCCCATAGCTCGATCCACCATTCTCCAAAATCTCTTAATATCGGTCACCTCGGTAATCATACTATTCTTCATGCTCTCTACCCGAAGCTTGTCAAGCCGCCCGCAGCCTTCACCCTCTCTGACACCGATCCCCTACTCACCTTGAATGATGCAAAAGAAATATATGTTGCCAAAATGAACAGGTACAAGCCCAAGATATCTCAGAATCCCCGTGACATCCCCAAGCAAAAGTTAGGCATATGTCGCATCAAAATCTTCATCGACTGCAAAAAAAATCCAAGGCCTGATCTAAAGACCAGCCAAATCCTTGCGTATCACCCGACAGACCCTGTCTATCAGCCTCTCATCCTGCTTTATATGCTTCAGAGAACCTCACTCTTCACTCAACTCAGAGCTACAGCTCCTCAAGTGCAAAAGTGCAAAGGATCGACTCACTTCAGAAAGTTTCCGGAGCTCCTCAGTTCTAGAGGTTGCATTACGTTCAGCTTTTACAGGAGGCTGCTTTCAACCATTTACAGTGGTAAATATTGTGATCTTAAGTTTTTGTTATATTTTCCTACTAACCAGAGTACTGTTCGCTTGAATCAGCGCCCTCTCCCTTCAACGTTCTCCTGCCTTCTGGTTTCATCCGCCCCGCTGCTCTTCATTCCTCTTTCCATTTCCCTCATCGCTGCTCTCGATCCCTCTCAGACCTACGCCCACTGCCAGTTTTCTCTTTCATCTTTTCCCCTTCCCCCCTCTTCCTTCTGCTCCCCCTGTTTCTCCCCTTTGTATCATCTCCTCCAAGCTCCCCCCAAGAGAGGTTTTGAAATGGCCGAGAATCCAGCAGATCGTGATCCAGCTGAAAACCCCTTGGAGCGATTAATCACCAACAGTAGCTACACCTTATCAAAGCTCACTGTTTCATGATAGCAAGATTCGTAAAGCACTTCAACGACCTCAAGGAGGAATTCCAAGCAGATAGCAAATCAAAAAGAAAAAAGCTGGAGAAACAGAAAGCAGAGATCGAAGGTCTCAAGGAAAAATGCAATCATATGGAAGAATCCATTGCTCACATCAAAGCAATAACTCAGAGCATGCAAGCAGAGGCCTCGACAAGGGCCAGCGCAAAAGAGGAGCCTCAGCCCGATGATTCTGTCAACCAGCAGCTGTAACTTGATCTATGTCTTGTAAATTTTGTTTTCTAGCAGGCTTGTTTGTACGACAATATAGCCGTTATCTATTTCAAACTGCATTTCACAAGTCCACCAACAAGGATCAAGGGTCTGCGTACCCATTTTGGATCCTCCCCTCTCTGCTCCCTCTATCATATGTAACAGGACTTGTTCCTTGAAGTTTTTATAATACATAAGTAACCGATCGTGTTAAAAAAAAACATATATCTAACGCTATGAATATTAATCCCCAAAAGAGAAAAAGATCAATATAGTTTATATTTCTTTTCGTGGAATCAAACATGAATCCTTCCTAAACATTATTAAAAATGATTCGTTGAAACTATTTCATTGCTTATTAAGTCGAACTTCTTTTCCATAAGCCATCCCTGCCTCGATATTGAAGTTGTAGGTAGATTTAAAATTTGCGAAAGCATGTAAGAGCCCCAATGTATTAGTTATCAAGTCATTTATAGTGAAATTAGGTGGTTCCTTTAAATCCCAACCCATCCATCCTTTCCATCCTAGCCAATATGAATGAAACTTCCCACATGTACCTCCCAAACTAGCACCCGACCCTTTGGCCTACCACCTCTCACCTGTCCCCCACCTTTAAAGGAAAATCCTTCACAATGGTCTTCCAAGTCAATAAAATATTATCCTTAGATTTGTCAATAATCCTTATCCAATATTCCACAGAATATGGATAAAATAATTTGTGAATCACTAGTTGATACCACAACCCTTCGCCTCTAATAATCATCCAAATAGTCTTCACTACCAAGGATCTTGAGAAAAGGAAAATGTTCTCAAATAACCATACTCTGAACAACATGGAGAAAAAAACATGAAAAAACACCCCAAAAAATGAAAAGTGTTGATGTTGTAACAATATTTTTTATTTTAGTATGGGGGATTTACGCTTAACTGTTGATGTTGTAACAATATTTTTTATTTTAAATTCGAAAAGAGTCAAGGGATCTCTACTTGAATGGTTCATGAGGCACAATACTTGCTAAGGTTTTGCAAATGGGGTAGCAAGCTAAGTGGGCTTGATTGTGGGGAAAAACTCCACAGTTAAGCGCGCTTGAGCTAGAGGAGTTTTGGGATGGGTGACCTCCTGGGAAGTCCTGGTTACCGGGTGCAAGCCCCGGAAGTGATGATTGATGCTATGTGATTCGTTCTCCACATTTCACTAGTTTCAATCCCACTTCTTCACCCCTGTGAGCATCACCCGATGCAATGAGTGCTAAGTGAACTATTCAAAAATCATGAGAAATTAGTCAGTTACGACTACCTCTCATGGAAATGGTCATACGTTTGAATGACTTACTTAACGCAGTTGAATCCCAAAAATGATATCAAAAATGATATCTAATATAATATTTTTTATTTTCTTTTCCAAATAAAATTCCTTTTTTTTTTAGCAGTGACATTAAAAACCAAAGTTTTATTGCAATAACCATGAAAAGACACTCAGAAAAATGAAAAGCTTATTGATGTTGCATCAACATTTTGTTTAATGTTAAAATTTCATTTTTTTGTAATGATGACATTAAAAGCTAATTTTCTTAAGTAATAAACATAAAAAACCACCCTAAAGCTTAAAAGTGTTGATGTTGCATTAACATTATTTTTTGTTAAAATTCTAATATTTTCAAGCAAGAACAATAAAAATACAATATCATGACTTTGGAAAACCTTAAAATTTCAATAATTTTCAACTATAACATTAAAGATAAAATATCACAACCCCAAAAAACCTAAAAATTTTGATAACTTTCAAGCATTAAACTTTTGATATTTTCGAGCCATGGAATTAAAACCAAACCTCCTAAATATAAAAGACCTTAAATTTTCGACATATTTCAATTATATAATTATAGACCGAATATCATGACTAATAAAAAACTTAAAAATGAATACCTAAATCAAAGAGCCATTATGCTGAGGGTATTATTTTCTTAAATGTTGAAAATATTGATATCTCAAAATATTAGCCTAAGGTAACTTGATACATTGAAACATAGTGGGGGCGAGCTTGGACCATTGCAATGAAAACTTAAAATTGAACGATCAACATGAAACACATCGGGAGCAGACTTGGTCCACAATAACAAAAACATAAAAATCAACTATCAAATTGATACATAGTGGGGTCGTGTTTCTAGTCGAGCATCAACATAACCATGCAACCAAAAAAAGGAGTAAAAAAAATACATAAATAAATTAAAAAAAAATACAAAATAGAAAAGTTAAAAATAAATAATTCAATCATAGAGAATTTAAAAAACAACCAATAATAATTCCAAAAAGAGAAAATGTCACACTTAGAAATAAGTTTCACTTTGTTATCATTTCAAGATGTGACTACTATTCATGTCTTGTGTATTCCCTTGGCTTGTATTGATGGCTTTTATGTGTGTGATCCATGTTTGAATTGAATTCAGATGAATTTCCCTCTCATACTATATTGGTCTCACACTTAGCCATTTTGGAGATTTTCTTGGTCTTTCTACCCTGTGCAATTTGCAAAGGCAATAACCCTTTTACCAAGTGATGGTATAAGCATATTCATGAGCCTCAATGATGCAAACTTTCTCCCAAATACTTGTGCATTAAGTTTTCTCAAGACCACCTCAAATCAATACACATCAAGAATCTTTCGAGGACAGTCACCTAACCCTAATGGCTCATATTGAATCACTGCACCAAGCTTTGATGAAAACAACCTTGCATGTCACATAAATCATTCCTAGCTAACAGAAAGCACTCCTTCCATCTCCTTGCATAATAAATCTATGTAATTTGAAAGGAATTCCTATCGTCGTAGTGTAGAGAAAACCCTCCTAGGTAAAGTGACTTCCCTTCTATGGCTTCCCTCAGTGAAAAGAGCATTCCATATGAACAATTAACCACTATTGGTTTAGATTATGCTAACATAATAGGAAAAGAGCATTCAATTTAGGAGTGACCCCTTGTTGAGAAAAATTGAATTGTCCTTCAAGCCTCCAATTCCTCCTGGCGCATGGTGTAGTAACAAGGCTTAATCTTGCCTCCATTGATAATTGTTGTCCCTCTTTGTTCCCAAGCCTTGTCTTTTCCAACCTCTCTCAGCAAATGTCATAGTCTCAGTAGACAATGAGCCCTTTTTGAGAGAAACAATTCATTCCTTAAGGCTTCCTCTTCCTTTTAGTGCATAATGTGGTTTCAAGCCTTAATCATTCACCCTTGTTCCTTCCTCTCCCCCTATGCAGTAAACACTTGTCAAGAGTCCCTCTCTCGGTACATGGCATAGTAATAAGGCTCTAGGAGGCCTCCCCTTAGCTCTTGACCAGTAAAAATATGTTGGCATAGTATTCCTCTCTTTCCTTTTGGTGCATGGAAGAGTCTTAATCAACATGCCCATCACCTTGTCCCGTGAGCTTCCCCACAACACTAGACCAAAGAGAGCACCTATTTACAGTGCATAGTGCAACAATAGTGAATAGTGTTTCCTTCCTAGGACACTGTTGAGTTCATATGAACCTTCCTTATCAAGCATCCTTTCAATCCTTCCACAAGCCTATCATAAGCATATTATTCCATGAATTAGGTAGAGATAGAATATACGATTTCAAGATTGAACTTGCCCTATTATGAATGATCTTCATTGGAAAGAGCACTTTATCACCAGGAAAAGGAGTTGCTCATGGAACCTAGCAAGGGAAATAAAAAAATAAGCCCTTGCAAAGAAGACACACAAAGGAAAACTATCATGAATACGAGAAGCATATCATGTATTATGATAGAAAGAAGACATTTCCTAATGACTCAAAAGATTCCAATACTAATCCAAGACCTTTTTGACACTGAATATAAGCAAGAAAGAGGATCTTTCATAAATATGAAGTTTTGATCACATATTTCATGAAGATTGAAGACAAAGCAACAAAGAGAACAACTTGGCATTACCATATAATCATGAGCTCCATGTCATCATTGTCAAGTTGTAACTTGTACAAGTGTCATAACTATGTCATATTTGTCCATATGTCATGTCACATCAGTATGGGAAATGTAATGTTGTATTTTCAAGAAAAGGACAAAATGTAATGTGTGGAAGTTCAAGAGTCATATGTGGAATATGAAATTCACATAGTCATATATGGACAAAAGAGACTTTAAGATAAGTTCAAAAGTCATTTAGAGAAGTCCAAAGGACATATTAGAAGTCCAAGAGCCATGAGGGTAGTCCAAGATGAGTCATGAGGAGATGAAAGATCATTTCTCTTGTTATAAAAGAAACTTAATAACTCAAGCAAAGGGATTTTGGAGGCTTAGCCTTTGGAGATCTAGTCTTGCCTTCTCTAACTTTGCATAGGAAGGAAAACTATTATTTGGAGAAGTGAGAAGTGAATCATTGTTACACTAATGGAACTAGTGCCTCACCATTGTAACTGTGTACTTGGATATTTCACCTAATATTGAAGCTCATTGAGCCCATATATTTTCATGCTTGTATCATGGATGTTTTGAGACTATCCATTAGATGTTTGCGGTATATGTTATATTCATATGTACTAATGAAATCGAACTACTTCACTGATTTTGGTAATTATCGTGTTGAAATTAAGTTGTATTTGTTTCCATGAATCATGGTTATATTCTAAACTAATTTGCATGTTAATCAACGAATCTTTTCTTTATCTCATGTGCCTCTTTTGGGATAGTACTATTACTTCCTTCTAGAGACTCACTCTTGTCTCTCTCTCGTGAAGGTCTCCTTTTACATATTGCAATTGGTGCCACATAATGTCAACTTACTTTATTTTTCAAGGGTTATGTATATAATCTCTTATGTTATTAATTGAAACCAAGACGAAACTTTAAATTATAGTGGCCCAATCGATAGTCTAGATGGGGATCCTACTCCAAATAGTGTGAGGTCTAATTGGGATTTCACAATGGGGATATACCTTGTATGTTCATGGTATACAACACTTCCAACATTATGACACTAGAAGGAGGGCCAGATGACAAGCTTTTCCCGTTGAGTCTGTTTTGAATCTCTCATATTAAATGGCTCTTTCCCTAATCATAATCCCTGTATGCTTTTCAAGAGATCTTGATCTTACCATCTCAACAAAAATTATTCATAACTTTTCTAATTTTAGGTTTGATGGCCATGTCGAACTAAATTTTGTAGGACACTTTTTTCAATTTTTTTTTTATTTTTGTCTCATTAATGGAATTCATTGTAAAGATGTTCAAATGAGGTTGTTCACCCTCACATTTGAAGGTCGATTCAAGAAATGGTGTCATACATTACCAACTACTTCCATCCATTCATTTGAGAAAGTTATTAAGAGATTCATGAATCATTTGACATGTATGATTATCAATATTTATGTGATAGAATTTGTTTTCTTAGAATGGAACCTAGTGAATTTACAAAGGTATTTCTTAATCAGTTTCTTTACCTTTGCAATGAGTTTCCTGAAGAAGATTTTGATTATGATTTTATCAAAAAAAAAGTTTGAAAGCCTAAATCTTCTCTCGTTCAAATATTTTGTATATAAAACCACAGATGATTCTCCCTCCCCAACCTTTGCAAACCATGAGAGACCTCAATCTTCCAAGGAGGAACCTACTATTTATTTTGTTCCTTATCCTCCTCGTTTTTCCAATACCAATTTGGGTGCCTCTTGGTGATGATGATGAAGTAGGGAGATATGAAAATAAAACCGTTTATCCATCCATTAAACCTCCATCTACTTCTCATGATCCACATTCCATTGAGGAAAACTTGGAATGGTTCAGTAATTGTATGGAGCCTAGAGTGAAAATTGATTTTGTATTTGTGTAACGTAAATATTTTTAACTTTATTAACCACATATACATAATTATATATACTTTAAATTTCATGCAATGTAATTTTATATCATATTCACATATGATGAATTTGTTGATGATTTGGTCAATACTTTTCCTCTATACACTTTTTTTAATCAAAATACTTTTTTTTAATTCAAACTATTTTATCCTATATTTGTAAATTTGATGGATGTATAGTAATTTGGTAGTTATGTCTTATCTATTTGGCACTTTTATTTGGCCTTTAGTCTATATTTTTTCTTGATTATACGCTTTGTACAAAGTTAAGAGACTTGCCTACTATTTTTTTTGTTTGTGGTGGGCTTCAAGCTTCTTTATAGGCTCATAGTTGGATGCTTCATTGAAGCTATGAGAGCCTTAGATCCATTTGGGATTGCTTAATCGGGAGTTCACTTATTCAAGCCTTCATTAACCATTCCCAAATCTTATAAAAAAATGAACCATGGCATTCAATTGATGCATCACATCTATATGTTAGAGTTTATGGAACAATGCATGGCTTCAGAACACACAGTTCTTCATCAAAATCTATACTATTCTTCTTCCATGTTTATTTATTCGCTCAAATTATAGTCTAATTATCACTAATTCCTTGACATTATATTTGAATTATTAGTATCCTCTCCTTTTTGAAAAACCTAGTCAAATATTCTCTTTTGGAAACCTATATTCGTTGATAACTTAATGATGAGAAAGAACATTGAGATTTAAAAATATGAAGACATTGAATATCGAATCTAAGATCATTCGCTGCAAAATAATATTCATTTTGCCTCCTATTGAATGTCATATAATGGACGTATAGACACATTATCCCAAACATTCTCCAATTCCCACGGAAATATGTTCTCTATTTCAATCTCTATAAACACCATGCGAGAGACCAAGGGTTGGTGAACAACACCTTCATTTTCCATGGATGCAGATTATTCCGCAGCAATATTGGTATAATTAGTATTGCTTCCATTTCTTGATTCCCCCATCCTCTCGCTTTCTGGACGTACATTGGAGAAACTGTGAAGATGATAGCACGAACACACAACTTTCCTCCGATCACCTCACATATTGATCTGTAAGGGGGTTATATACTTATGACATCAATTTAGAGTGAATATACTTATCACAGTGTTGATATCTATTTAAAGTTAATATCCTTAACATTGAGTTATTTTTGGCAGACCAACACGAAAAACAGTTGAGTCTTTTTTGTCTTTTTTTTCCTTCTAAAAAGCTTATACAATTATACTTTTCTATTTTTTTTTAATTCCAAAACATTTAAATTTGGAATGTGATGCATTCAAAGGCATGAGAGAAACTTATGGGAATATGTTAGCTATTTTTAGAGAGGGGATTGTTAGAAATTTAGGCCAGTTCATCATCAATTTGAATAAGAAAAAGGTTAAATTGCAAAAGGTGAAATACAAAGAAATTAATGGTCTCATAGACTATATTTAGTCGTGATAACCTTAAAATATCATTTCATTTCATTTATTTTAACATTAATTTTAAGAATCCATTACATTCAAAAAAAAAAAAATTAAGAATACATTTTTATAATTTTAATATAAAAATAATATAATATAATATAATCAAAATTTATAAAGAATAAGTTTTAAATAAGTATAAGAAATATCACAAATAATATATCTTTTCTTCTCACCATTACCTCATGGAAAAGAAAGTAATAACATTTCAAAATGTTTTACTTTTTATTTTTTTGTATTTATTGTTAATCAAAATTATAGTTTTGGATAAAACATTAACTTTCACATTTCTTTCCATGTACCTATGTAGAAGAGAAAGATGTTTTAAAAACACAATAAAATTTTTGACCTCATCCAAGAAAAAAATTATTAACACTTTGTGATATATTTGTTCAATATCCACTCATTTTATGACAATTCTACCTGTAAATTGTTAAGCCTTTTTTCATTTGTCATGGGCACATTTTTAAATATCACCAATTTTGAACAATTATCCCATTCTTGCCTTAAAATTAAAGGAGTTATTCCCTCTCTTTCCACATACTCTAGATCCCCTTGTGATGCTTTATCAAAAAATGCTCAGGGAAAGCTCTTACCAATTTGTTTTCAACCACTAAATTTGTATTCCTTGTCATCTAAGAAATCACTCTATACATAGAGCACATTGGCTACAAAATTAATTGGAGAAACTCCCTCTTTCTTTAAACATTGAAAGCTTCATGGTCATCCATATTCCCATGCCATAGTTAATGGAACAACCATAAAATACTTTGCTTGTGTATTTCTTCCTCAATACCTAGAAATATTAGCCCATTGGCTACAACATTTATTGGAATAATGTTATTTTTTTATAAATTTAATGCTACCTAGCCATCCATATCACTCATGCTAACATTAATGGAATAGCCTTAAAATATTTTGTTTGTGTATTTCTTACTCAATTATTTAAACTTACTTCAATAGAGTCCCATAAACAAACATTTTTTAGTCTTGTTACTATCTCCACTTCTACCACATTTTTTTAAGATTGAGAATCCATGATGAAATGACCATTTTTCTTGTCAATGAGTCTTTAAAGAGCACATTTATCATGACCCAGCCAATTTCTCTTCTATAATTTCTCTCAAGTTAATTCTTTATCCATTAATATACACTACATAAAAAAATTGCGTTTATAAGGACATTTCAACTTCGGGAGATAACATTAAAATGATGTAAGTTCTTTCCTTCCTTCTTTTATGTTTAGAAACATATATATAATGCTATGAATATTAACCTCCAAAAGAGAAAACGATCAATATAGTTTATCTTGATATTCATGGAATCAAACATGAATCCTTCCTAAATATGATTAAAAATCATTCTTTGAAACTATTTCATTGCCTATTAATCCCACTTTCTTTGCCATAAGCCATCCCTACCTCGATATTGAAGTTGTAGGTGGATTTAAAATTTGAAAAAGCATGCAACTTCCCCTATGTCTTAGTTATTAAATAATTTATAGTGGAATTAGGTGGTTCCTTTAAATCCTAACCCATCCATCCTTTCCCTCCTAGCTAATATGAATGAAACTCCCCACATGTACCTACTAAACTAGCACCTTACCATTTGGCCCACCATCTCTCACCTACCCCCCACCATTAAAGAAAAATCCTTCATAATGGTCTTCCAAGTCACTAAAACATTATTCTTATATTTATCAATAATCCTTATCCAATATTCCACATAATATGGATAAAATCATTTCTGGATCACTAATTGTTACCACAACTCTTCGCCTCTAATAATCGTCTAAATACTCTTCACTACCAAGGATTTTGAGAAAAGGAAAATGTTCTCAAAGAACCATCCTCCGAACAACATTGAGAAAAAAACATGAAAAAACACCCAAAAAAATGAAAAGTGTTGATGTTGTAACATATTTTTTTATTTTTGCCAGTTAAAGTTCCTTATTTTTTTTAGAAATGACATTAAAAACCAAAGTTTTATTGCAATAAACATGAAAATACACTCAGAAAAAATGAAAAAATTGTTGATGTTGCATCAACATTTTTTTAATGTTAAAATTTCATTTTTTTGTAATGATGACATTAAAAGCTAAATTTCTTGTGTAATAAACTTGAAAAACCACCCTAAAACTAAAAAGTGTTGACGTTGCATTAACATTTTTTTTGTTAAAATTCTAATATATTTAAGCAAGAACAATAGAAATAAAATATCATGACTTTGAAAAACCTTAAAATTTCAACTATAACATTAAAGATAAAATATCACAACCCTAAAAACCTAAAAATTCCAATAACTTTCAACCATTAAACTTTCAATATTTTCCAGCCATGGAATTAAAACCAAATCTATTAGGTATAAAAGACCTTAAATTTTCAACATATTTCAATTATATAATTATAGACCGAATATCATGACTAATAAAAACCTTAAAAATGAATACCTAAATCAAACAACCATTATACTGAGGGTATTATTTTCTTAAATGTTGAAAATATTGATATTTCAAAATCTTAGCCTAAGGTAACTTGATACATTGACACATAATGGGGACAAGCTTGGACCATTGCAATGAAAACATAAAATTGAACCATCAAAATGAAACACACTCGGAGCAGACATTATCCATTGTAACAAAAACATAAAAAGCAATTATCAAATTGATACATAGTGGGGTCGTGTTGCTAGTCGAGCATCAACATAATCATGCAACCAAAAAAAGAAGTAAATAAATAAAATAAAAATATGTAAATAAATAAAAATGAAAACGAAAAAAATTTAAATAGAAAAAAGAAAATTTAAAAGTTAAAAATAAAAAAATTCAAGCATAGAGAATTTTAAAAATAACCAATAATAATTCAAAAAAGAGAAAATGTCGCACTTATAAATAAGTGTCACTTTTCTATAATTTCAAGGTGTAACTACTAGTCATGAGTCTTGTGTATTCCCTTGGCTTGTATTGGTGGCCTTAATGTGTGTGATCCATGTTTGAGTTGCTTTCGGATGCATTTCCCTCTCATACTATATTGATCTCACACTTAGCTATTTTGGAGATTTTCTTGGTCTTTTTTCCTAGTGAAAGTTACAAAGGTAATAACCCTCTTACCAAGTGATGGGCTAAGCCTATTCATAAACCTCAATGATGCAAAATTTATGCCCAAGACTTGTGCATTAATTTTTCTCAAGACCACCTCAAATCAATTTAAATCAAGAATCTTCCGAGGACAGTCACCTAACCCTAGTGGCTCATATTGACTCACTACACAAAGCTTTTATGAAAATGACCTTGCATGTCACATAAATCACTCCTAGCTAATAGAAATGACTCCTTCCATCTCCTTGCATAACAAATATGTGTAATGCAAAGGAATTACTATCCTTATAGTGTAGTGAAAACCCTCCTAGGCAAAGTGACTTCCCTTTTATGGCTTCCCTCAGTGAAAATTGCATTCTAGATGAATAGTTAGCCATTGTTGGACTAGATTATGCTAACATAAGAGGAAAAGCACATTCTAATGAGCAGTGACCCCTTGTTGAGAAAATTGCACTATCCTTCAAGATGTTGGGTTGTATAATATTATTTCCATGACTGGGCCACGTGTGGGGGGATGGCTACCTCCCCTATTGAGGGGTATACAAGGGGGCGGGGCAATGCCCTGGGAAAATATTTTTGGATCCTATATCAGGTGGGCGGACCTACCTATTTTTTTGTGCATGGATTTCACACATGGTTTTGGGCATGATATTTTACTATCCATGGTATTTTGTAGATTCGGTCAAGGGAACTACGATTATGTTCTAATCTAGGGTTGATTGATTGGGGTTTATAGATGCTTCGACATGTATATATATGTATTGTAACATTGAAAAGAACATAATGAAAAATAAATCTTGTAGTCCCGGTTTGGGATCCATGGGAAAAGATTTGTGTATATCTGTTTTATGTTTTATGCTCTCTCCATTATTTATTTTCTATTTTTAGAATTCGTATGCGGGTAATTTTCGTATGGGGTTAAAACCTACACAAGCCTCCACTTCCTGCTGGCACATGGTGTAGTAAAAAGGCTTAATATTTCCTCCATGGATCATTGTTGTCCCTCTCTGTGCCCAAGCCTTTTCTTTTACAACCTCTCTCAGCACATTTCTTAGTCTCAGTAGACAGTGAGCCATTTTTGAGAGAAACAATTCTTTCCTTAAGGCTTCCTCTTCCTTTTAGTGCATAATGGAGTCTTAAGCCTTAATCCTTCACCCTTGTTCATTCCTCTTCCCCTTTGCACTGAACACTTGTCAAGGCTCCCTTTCTTGGTACATGGATATTAATAAGGCTCTAGGAGGCCTCCTCTAAGCCCTTGACTAGTCAAAATATGTTGGCATAGTCTTCCTCTCTTTCCATTTTAGCATGTGGCATAGTCTTAATCAACAAGCCCATCACCTTATCCCTTGAGCTTCCCCACAACATTTGACCAAAGAGAGCCCCCATCTATAGTGTATAGCACAACAATAGTGAAAAATGGTTCCTCCATAGGCCACTTTTGAGTTCATATGCACCTTTCTTATCAAGCATCATTTCAATCCTTCGACAAGCCTATCATAAGAAGATTATTTTGTGAGCTAGGTAGATATAGAATAGGTGATTTCAAGAATAAATTTTCCTTATCATGAATGATATTCATTGGAAATATAACTTTATCGCCATGAAAAGGAGTTTCTCAAGGAACCTAGCAAGGGAAGTAATAAAAGAAGCACTTGCAGAGAAGACGCATGAATGAAAATTATCATAAAGACGAGAAGCACATCATGGACTATGATAGAAAGAAGACATTGCCTGATGACTCAAAAGATTCCAAATATTGATCCAATACCATTTTGACATTGAATATAAGCAAGAAAGAGGATCTTTCATAAAGATGAAGTGTTGATTAGATCTTTCATGAAGATTGAATAGAAAACAACAAAGACAACGACTTCACATTGCCATCTCATCATGAACTCCATGTCATCATTGTCAAGTTGTAACTAGTACAAGTGTCATAACTATGCCATATGTGTCCATATGTCATGCCAAATCATCATGTGGAATGTAATGTTGTATTTTCAAGAAAAGGACAAAATGTAATGTGTGGAAGTTCAAGAGTCATATGTAGAATATGAAATTCACATATCCATATATGGAAAAAAGAGTCTTTAGGAGAAGTCCAAAAGTCATTTCGAGAAGTCTAAAAGACATACTAGAAGTCCAAGAGTCATGAGGGTAGTCAAAGCTGAATCATGAGGAGATGAAAGGTCATTCCTCTTGTTATAAGCAACCTCATAACACAAGAAAAGGGCTTTTGGAAGCTTAGCCTTTGGAGAGATAGTCTTGGCTTCTCTAACTTGGTATAGGAGGGAAAACTATTCTTTGGAGAAGTAAGAAGTGAATCAATGTTACATTAATATAACTAGCGATCTAGGTGGACCTCCAAACACCAGTGGCATGGAAAAAGCTCAAAATTCAAAGTGGTGGAAAGACGATGAACTTGACATCAGATTGAAGTGCTCGTCGCCTTGATTCCAACTGTGTGAACGACACTCCAATCCAAGTCCGGATGAAGGAGATAGAGGTAGTCAAAGTTGGGTAGACATTTTGATGACTGGGCAAGATTAATGAAGGCACAGTTTGGAATTTTTCTGGTAGATGGAATCTGACCAACTTCGGCTAGATTTTGGGCAAAATCGTTGCCTGGTTAAAGCGACTCCTTTGGTCAAAAAAAGGAATTTTTAAAAATGCGCAGTTTGTTTTATATATGAAAAAAATATATAAAAAAAGGGTGGCGGGCCACCAACCCTGCCACCCCAACTCTTATCTGCACATAAAAATATAATATATATGGTGGAGGGGTGAGCCACGACCCCTAACCCCTCCCACGGAATGCAGCAACAAACAGGGTGGGTGGCCATGACCCCACCACCCCACAACCCACACCTCGGCACAGTTATTCAAAGTATGTAACGAGTGGTGGGTTGGCCCTTGGGGCATGGACCAAACCACGCCCAAAGAAATGTGCCAATCACTCATTATATAAGCCAACGGGAGGTAGGTACAGGGGGCGAGCCACCCAAGGTGGGCCCAACCCAACCCATAATGTAAAAAAAGGGATTTGTTATGTAAAAAAGGAGGTGGTGGGGTTTGACCGCCCGACCTCCTCCATATTAACAGGATCTTCCACAAATGTGCCACAACTAACTTATTGAGAAATTCACCCATGTTTATTATTTAAATGTAGTTTATCAGTGTGCCCAGGGAGAGGAGGCAGTGCACGTAATTCAAGGAAGAATTTTGCAGGAGGGTTGAACTTTCACTTTATCAGATTTTGACAAATTTTATATGGTTTCAGCATTTCTCGATGCCATGAATGCAATGGCGTTGTCCGTTTCTCCATCATAGTTCTGCATTTTTTGGTCGTTTTTCAGTATGGAGGTATAAAACTCCTTTTTATAATTGATGCTTGTACTCTTCTTTCTCATGCCACTTAATGAATGAAGGCCTCCCCATTGTTTGAGCAGGGCCCACAGACGCAGTCCAAGTCAGACACACTGGGTTATCAAGTCATGTTGTCTTCTTTCATGCTTTATGTGTTTCTCCTCTTCTCAGATGTGCACACTAAGTTTTCTATGTTAAGCTACAATTTGTGCATGTAATTCTTCAACACATCTATAAGAAAAAGATTTTGGATCAAGTGGTATTAGAGTGGGTCTTTGTAGATGTGAATTACATGTTTGTATGCTAACAAGAAAGAGGCTCTGAAGAGTTGAAGGGAAACTAAAGTATTTCGATCCCAAAGTGGGGCATGCACATCGAAGGAGAAACATGGCAGATGAAGAAGCTCATCATGAAGAGGATCACAATATCTACAAAACATTCTATACAATGGTAGAAAATGTTGGTTAGTTGCTTTCAAGGCTAGAGAAAGTAGAAGGGATAAATCTAGAAGAACAAGGTTCAGTGCATGGAAATGGTGGAGAAGAACCCCCTCCTTCTCCTTCCATGAGTGAAATTTCTTCTCCCTCTCATCACCATCACCATAGAAATTCAAGGGATGCATCTAAGAAACCTTTCTTTAAATTAGATGTAAAATTTGATCTTCCCATGTTTAACGATGAAAGTAATGCATAAAAGATTAATAACAGGATTAGGAAGATTGAAATCTATTGTAGGATTCAGCAGATCGAAGAGGACGAGGAAACAATTCAGCTGGCCTATCTTCGGTTGAGTAGCACCACTCTCATTTGGTGGGAGAGTAAATTGCAAAGCAATAAGAGTGTGGGTAATCTTCTTTCCTCATGGCCGTTTCATTTCTGCACTAAAGGAAAAATTCTATCCGTTGGGTTATAAACAAAAAGCCTTAATGGATTGGAAATACTTAAGGTAAGGTAGAGGTCAGGATGTTCAAATCTTTATAGAGGAATTTAGAAAACAAGCACTTAAGTTGGGCATTGCACTTGACTCACCTGAAGTAGTAACTAAGTATATTAGATCATTACATAGTTACCTTAGACATTCATTATTATTTTTTGAAACAACTACCATTGACTCGGCTAGTGTAAAGGCCATTCATCTTTAGAACAGGGGCAAAAATGAAAGAGATTATCATTTAAAGAAACCACCTTTCAAACCTCCAAATGGCAAACCCAAAGTGAAAGGACAATGAAAGGAGAAGAGGACAACATCAACCAGGAAAGATGAAGGAGAAAGACCTTATTGCACTCACTGCAAAAAGGAAGGTCATGACGATGATCATTGTTGGAAACTGTACCCAGAAAAGAGACCAAAGAAGTATGGAGGAAAAGGCAAGCAAAAGACAATGGAAATTGTGCAGCAAGACCTTGGATCCAATTCTGGAGATGAAGCATTGATCACAACAGTACGAACGAAAGGTACTCCTACACCTCATGTTAATTCTGAATCACATGAAGGCACTAGTTCAATAGATGAGTCTCTTCCTAATGAACGAAAGAGAATTGAGTTATTTCATATTAGATTTATCATAAATCATACAAAAGTGGAAACTCTATTTGATACCAGATCCCAAGCAAACTTAATTTCAGAGTCCTTGGTAAAGAAGCTAGGCTTAGAAACCAAACCACATCCAAAACCTTACCCACTTGGATACATACATGATAAGGCAAAACTAAATGTAACTAAGCAATGCAAGGTTAAATTTGTGATCACTTCTAAGTTAGTGGATGAGGTAAAACTTGATGCGATACCATTGGATATTTGTGGCATGGTGTTAGGGAGTCCATATCTTTATGATAGAAAGGAAATCTTCTTCCGGCATGAAAACAAATAACAAATCACAAAAGATGGGGTAGAATAGATTGTAAGGGCTCATCAAACTAAAATCAATGCCAGCATTGCAAGTGCAGGACAAATGAAAAGATTGGTAAATTCCAGTAAGGGTTGCATGCTTATGGTTATAAGGGGAAAAGATGCAGAATTATCCGATGCTTTCTAGGGTTGTGATCATGTGCATAAAAAGGAATTATGTGAATTAATTTCTAACTATTATGAGATGTTTCAGGAACTAAGGAGATTACCTCCGAAGAGGGAAATCCAACATGAGATCCATTTGCAGCATGACGCTCCTTTACTGAATATTGGCATGTACAAGTTGTCGACCATTGAGATGGAGGAGATCAAAAAGTAGGTGTAGGAACTATTGAACCAAGGGGTCATCAGACCAAGCACTTCTCCATGTGGCTCACTGATTGTCTTAGTGCCGAAGAAAGATGGTACATGGAGGATGTGCGTGGATTATCGAGCACTAAAAAAAATCATAGTGAAAAATCGTTACCCTATTCCCCGCATTGATGACTTATTAGATCAATTAAAGAATGTTATCTATTTCACCAAATTGGATTTGCGTAGTGGTTATCATGAGGTCCGAATCACATAGAATGATGTGTGGAAAACCACCTTCAAGACCAAACATGGGTTGTTCGAATGGATGGTGATGTCATTTGGACTTTGCAACGCTCCAACAACTTTCATGAGGGTCATGAATGATCTCTTCAGGCCTTTCATTGATGAATTTGTTCTTGTATATCTAGATTATATTCTTATCTTTAGTAAAAGTTGGAATGAACATGTATGCCATGTGAAGAAAGTGCTTGATGTATTGAAAAACGAAAAAATCTATGTAAAATTGTCAAATTGTGAGTTTGGGAAAACCTTTTTGGTTTACCTAGGTCATATTTCTGGTCATGGTCAGCTAAAAATTGATCCTTCTAAAGTTGAAGCAATTATAAATTGGCCTAAGCCTACTACTGTAACCGAGGTTCGTAACTTTTTGGGTGCAATACAGTATTGGAGGAGATTTATTGCCAATTTCTCTATTATTGTAGCACCTTTACACTCATTGACAAGTGTAAATCAAGTCTTTGAATATGGGGGAAAGCAACAGAAGTCCTTTGAAAAATTGAAAGAAAATATCAACACCGTACCAGTCTTGGCCTTACCTAATCTCCAACAGGCATTCGAGATTGAGACAGACGCCAGTGGATATGCCATGGGAGTTGTACTGATGCAGTAAAAGAAGCCGATATGTTACCATTCAAAGAAGTTCTCTCAGGTTGTGATAAACTATCCCAATTATGACAAGGAGTTATATGCCTTGGTCCAAAGTGTGAAAAAGTGGAAACATTACCTGATAAAAAAGGAGACCATCCTCCATATGGATCATCAGCCCTTGCAGTATCCTCAGTCATAAACCAAGTTGCAGCAATCTCATCATTTCAGGTGGACAGGTTTTCTTTAGCAATTTCATCTGGTAATAAATTATAAGAAG
Organism: Pinus tabuliformis; assembly: GCA_031772625.1. Lineage (NCBI taxonomy): Eukaryota > Viridiplantae > Streptophyta > Pinopsida > Pinales > Pinaceae > Pinus > Pinus tabuliformis. The sequence goes on from CM062809.1 coordinate 1,117,760,155, forward strand.
GGCACTAGAAACAAAGTGGCCGATATGCTATCTCACGCTCCTATTTTTGCTTCTGTTATTTTTCATAATGATTCGTTATCTTTTGAAAGTTATGTTGAACAATATGCTAACGATGATGACTTTAAGGGGATTTATGCAAAACTAGCCCATGGTTCACAGGTGGACAACTATCACTTGTAGGAGAAACTGTTGTATCACCTTGGTAAATTGTGCATACCCACAGGAGAAAGGGTACATGTAATCCAGGAGGCCCACACCTCCCTTGTGTCCAGTCATTTTGGTATTGAAAAAACTTTATGTCATGCACAAAGATTTTGTTTTTTGCCTCATATGAAGAACATTGTGACTCGCTATGTAAAGTGATGTGTGATGTGTTCTATTTCAAAGCCCTCTAATAGAAAACTCGGGCTCTACATACCACTCTCTATTCTGAGTCTTCCATGGGAAAGTGTGTCGATGGATTTTGTAGGAGGTTTTCCTTTGTCTAGAAAAAGTCACGACTATTTGTATGTCATTGTTGACCGTTTTAGTAAGATGTGTATTTTAATGCCTTGTAAAAAGCATATCACTGCAGAGTAGACTTATTATGGATCCCAGTTGGGATTTGAAACGTTGGCATAAAAATGTTCATACTGTGGATTCTCCGGTAACTGAGTCAAAAGATACAAACCACAGATCTCTTAAATCTAGACTTATTATCTTTTCTTTTAGAATGTTTAGGTCCATTTTGGGTTTCCCACATCGATTGTGTCCAATCGGGACTCTCACTTTCTTGGAGAGTTTTGGACTAGCTTGTGGAAGATGATGGATGCCAAGTTGAAAAGAAGCACAGGATTCCATCCGCAGACTGACGGATAGATAAAGGTTGTCAACCACACTGTGGTACACTTGTTGTGAGGCTATTGTGGGAAACATCCTAAGTTGTTGATCCAAATGGATCTAGGAATGCCCTCTAATTCTTCATGAATCTTTTAAAAATCATGCCCAAGGTTAAAAATACCTTAAAAGATCAAAATTATCATAAGAGAGACACCCTTAGTAGGGTGGAGAAACACTATCGAGAGGCCCAAAACCCGTGAAATCATGAAAAAAACAGAGTAATTTTAAGTGGAACAAGTAATGCACAGTAGTCGTCCAATCTAGCCGATCAATAGTCCAGATCGGATTGGCAATCACAATCAGTGGTGACCTTCGGTAGAGATCAGCGAGATCCACATAAGAGTTGCGATCGCGAACAACGATATATGTGCTTAACATATGTATACAGCGACGGCAATTGGCGGAGTTAATATGGACCGTCAATCAAGCATGCAAATCGACAGCCCATATTACATCGCAAGATCGCTATCAGGGGATTGCAGCAGCGCTTACAACGGCCCGGGGGCATTTCTATGAGCGATTGCGATATCGCAATCAGAGCGACCCGATGATCTAGACCATATAGGATTATCAGCAATATTTTATAGGATTTGAGATCTGCAAACAAGGCCATTTCAATGTATTTTCACGATTTTCATGTATTGCCAAAATACAAAGGAAACAAGTCGTTATGATTTGCGACAGCCACAATGGTTGAACCCAATGGAGAATAGGGAGGATTTAAGGACTTTTGAAGTCCGACTTGTCATGTTTTTGGTGGATTTCTACGTTTCAAAATGCATTTCCTTGTGTTTTAACAAGACGCAGCTGTTTTAAGAATTTCAGAGACTTGGGGTACTCTAGCGTTATGGATAGGTGGTCACCTCCCCTCCATACATTAAAAAATGATTGAATAACACTGGCAGCGGGATTCTAAGCATTAATAGGCCGAGGAGACTGAGAGTCGAGGATGCAAAATGAACAGGTAGCCCAAAATGGCTTCAAAATCGACAGACAGAGAGCAAAGAGGCAGGCAGTATTGAAGAGAAAATGCGAGACAGAATTTAGGCCAGATTGAGAGATGTGTGGGAGTCTGTGTACTCAGAGGAAGCTTGAGGGATTCAAGTGAAGCTCTTGTTATTATAATCTGTTTGTGTGTGAGGCTCAAATTGAGCTCACTATTGTAAACAAAACTCTGCTTGAAGACATAATAGAGAGGCCACCACTGAAGGTTGGACCAGGAGATGTAGCCCAAGAGTATTGGGTGAACTCCTTATTAAATTTGTTGTGTCATGTGTTATCTATTATGTTTAGTTACTACTTCATTGTCTGTGTATTTCTGAATTTTATCGATCCATTACATATAATGACATAGACTAATCCATGCACATAAGTCTATAATACCTTATTAATTGTCTTAGATCTCATTTCAGATCAAGTGGTATCATATCTTTAGGTTGCTAAGGTTAGAAAAGCTTGTGTTGGATTGTTTATGAATGCTCACTAGATTAAAGCTTAAATTAGGAGAAGGAAAATTGGTTGAATCTAACCCAGAAATTGGTAGAATCTATACTAGGAGGAAAATGGCAGAAGAAAACCCTTTAGAATCAGACTCTTAGTTTATGGACAGTTTCATGACCATGAGAGCCATGGTAGAAGAAATGTATAGAGAATTTAAGAAAGGTCGAAGTGAAGATTCTTCTACTTCAAAACAAGAGAAAGGAGCAGAAGAATCTCATATAGATGGCCATTCTGAAGGAAAAGGGAAAGGAAAAGAGGTTCCTTTATCCACGCCTCCTGACAGCCCTAAAAATAAAAAGAAGAAAACATCTTTGATTAAATTAGATGTTAAATTTGGTTTTCCTATTTATGATGGAGAGTTAAATGCATAGAAATTAGATAAATGGATTAGGTAGATTGATGTGTATTGCAGGGTGCAAAATATTCGACTCGGATAGAAGTAACATTTAGTTGGCCAGCCTACGCCTTAGAGGAACTGCCTTGGTATGGTGGGAAGGTAGGACAAAAGCTGACTTGAAGAAGCATGGTAAAATTCTTTCTGTCTGGAGTGAATTTGTTTCTGCAATTAAAAAAACAATTCTATCCACTAGCTTATATGTAGCAAGCTATGATGAGTTGGCAAACTCTTCACCAATTAAAAGGGCAAAGTGTACAAAGCTACACCCAAGAGTTTAGAAAAGGAGCTTTGATTCTAGGCATTTCTTTAGACTCACCTGAAACTTTGTTGAATTATATAGGTGGTCTACATAGTCATTTGAGACATACCATTATCATGTTTAACTGTTGGGTCCCTATAATACTAGTGATTACCCCATTACTATTGTAGTTATACCCCTTATTTATATTGTTGTGCCCCTATTACCCCCATATTGTTGTTTCTGTGCCCCATAGAATCCCTCTATTGTTATTTTTCTGGCTTTATATTATTATTGTTAGGTCGGCTGGATTATATTGTGACTCCTTAGACTCCTATATATAGAAAGGAGGTTTTGTCATTTGTATCATCCAAGAATTGTTCATTTATGTAATGTAAAGGAGGTTTCCCCCTCGAAGAGGCTGAATTCTAAGGCGTTGATCTATCTTTTCTATCTTTTCTTGAGTTGGTTTCATAACATTTGGTATCAGAGCTTTGGATTCTAGGGTTTCGCTGCTCCAAACAGGTCATTGTGGCATTGTCGCTATAAATTTTTTTGTTGTGATGTTTCAGAAGTCGCAAAAAAAACCCATTTGAGAAGAATTGGCGCTAAACCTTGGGTCCGAATTTCAGAGCTTTTCGCGTGATATTTTCGGAGATATGATCTGAGGAAGTTGGCCTTTTTGCAGACTCCTGAATTACATTCAAAATAGGTGACCTGGGGAAAATCGTCATAACTCTCTCTCTGAGGATCGGATTGAAATTTTGTAAAAAGGTACAGAAAGAGGACGGACTGTAGTTTCTTGTGTGTGTGTTTCAGATTCAAAGGTTGAAACAGTGACTCGTGGCACGTCGTACAAGTTCGCTCTACTGAACCAGTCTAAAAGCAAGTCACTGTGGGAGATTTCACATAACTCTTCCTTGGAGAATCCAATTTGGCTCAGACTTGTGGCATTGGAAAGAGGACGCAGAAGGCTACTACAGGTAGCAATTTCAGAATTGGATGATTCGAAATTATAGAGATACATCAGATTCAATATCAGGCTTCTATAAAGTGAAAAAAGGTGTGTAGTTGTTTTTTTTTAATTTTTGTGTAAGCTTGTTTTAACGGAATTCAAAGGGCATAGTAAAGCATTATTATCGGTAACTGATGCCCCGAGGAAAGAAAATGCAAACACCTAGTAAGGAACCTGAAAGCTCTAGCATGACTCATGAAGAAGAAGAAGAAATGCTACATGATATATCAAAATGACAAGAACAAGTGCAACAAATGTCACACTCACAAAAGCTAACAGAAGCTAAGATAAGTGGCGTGGAATCTAAGATAAAGGGCATGGAAGCTAAGATGGATGATTCGAAGACAGATTTGAAGAGAGACATGGCAGATTTGAAGACAGATATGGAAGAATTGAAGAAGTTGATACAAGAAAGGGTCACTAATGGTGAAAAGGTAGTAAAGGAAACTCATGATGAGAACAAAAGAAATGTTAATCATGATACCATAGACGCTAATGTTGGATTGAAGAATCACCATATTCCAAAAATCGATATGAGGAATTTTGATGGCAAGGATCCCGCTACATGGATATTACAGATGGAGCAATTCTTCGATCTCAATAATGTGCAAAATGCACAAAAGGTACGTATGGAAACTGTATATTTGGAACCAAATCAGTTTGTATGGTATCAATGGCTTTGCTCTCGTAAACAATTTATCACTTGGGCAATTTTTACAGAAGAATTGATAGCACATTATGAAGATACAAAAAGCAACACTTTTTTTAGCCAATTGATAAGTCTCAAACAAAAGGGTTCAGTAATGGAGCACATTGAGGAGTTCCAAAAATTGAACATAAGGGTAAAAGATATTCCAGAGGAGCATAGGATTGATGTGTTCATAGGGTCTTTAAAGGATAATATCCAACATGATGTTCGCCTTTGGGAACCTGATTCATTAGAGAAGGCATTCAGGTTAGCAAGAAAAATGGAAAGCAAAATTATGGCAACCAGGAAGCATACCACTCATAAAGACGGAAGTGTTGTTGCCCCTAGTCTTCCACAACCTATAAGGTTGACACCACAACAATTGGAAGAAAAAAGAGCAAAAGGGCTTTGTTACAGTTGTGATAGCAAATACACTAAAGGTCATAAGTGTGCTGAGAAGAAATTATTCTACATAGATTGTGAAGAGGAAGAAGAAAAGGAGCAAGAAAGGTCAAAAGAAGAAGATATACTCCAGGAACAAAGCCTAGATGAAGAACAAATAAATCCGACCATATCTTGTAATGCATTGGCGGGAATTACCACTCCTCAAACCATCAAGATAGAAGGACAAATCAAGAAGAAAAAGGTAATAGTGTTGATTGATTCAGGAAGCACCCACAATTTTATTCATTGTAGGGTAGCAAAAGAATTGAATTGCTTCCTATATCCAGCACCAGAGTGTCAAGTGATGATTGCAAATGGAGGAACAATAAATTGCTCTGGAAAGTGCCATAATATCAAGCTATCCATGGGAGAATATGTATTGACTAGCCCAATGCTTTCCATTCCAATGGGAGGTGCGGATGTTGTACTAGGAGTCCAATGGCTACAATCCTTGGGTACAATAGCTTTTAATTTTCAAGAACTTTTCATCAAATTTTCTTCGGAAGGAAAGGAAGTTGAATTAAGGGGTATTGCAGGGAAACCAGGAAAGATAATCAGCTCTCATGGTATGACAAAGCTTCTAAAAAAGGAGCAAAGAGGTGTAATTGCACAATTATGCTCGCTAGATGTTTCCACATTGGAATCATCTATTTCTCCAGATCTCCAAAAAGTCTTGGACAATCATTCCAAGGTATTTGAGACTCCCAAGGGTCTCCCACCTATGCGTGATCATGATCATGCTATTCATCTGATTCCAGGAAGTGTTCCTCCAAACATCAGGCCGTACAGATATCCCTATGTCCAAAAAAGTGAAATTGAACGTATGGTTGCAGAAATGCTAGAGGCTGGTATAATTCAACCGAGTCAAAGTTCTTTCTCAGCTCCAGTAGTATTGGTGCACAAGAAGGATGGATCATGGCGCATGTGTCCAGATTATAGGGAGCTCAACAAGCTCACTATTAAAGATAAGTTCCCCATTCCTGTTATTGATGAATTACTGGATGAATTGCATGGATCAATTTACTTCACCAAGTTGGATCTTCGTTCGGGATATCATCAAATCAGAATGAAGATTGAAGACATTCCAAAAAAGGCATTTAGAACTCATGAGGGTCATTATGAATTTTTGGTCATGCCTTTTGGCCTTACCAATGCACCTTCAACATTTCAAGGTTTGATGAATTCAATTTTCAAACCATTCCTTAGAAAATTTGTGTTAGTATTTTTTGATGATATACTAATCTACAGCAAGTCTTGGAAGGATCATGTTGAACATGTTGACAGGGTGCTACAACTATTGGAGGAGAAACAATTATATGCAAAAAGATCCAAATGTTTCTTTGGAGTCCAGGAGGTGGAATATTTGGGTCATATTGTATCTCATGAAGGAGTTAAGGTAGACCCTAGCAAAATTAAAGCCATTAAGGAATGGAAAATCCCCACATCCATAAAGCATCTGCGAGGATTTCTTGGGTTGACAGGGTATTATCGCAAGTTTGTTAAGAATTATGGGAGAATAGCAGCACCTCTAACAACATTATTGAAGAAAGATTCATTTTCATGGACTCTGGAAGCAACAAAGGCCTTTGAACATCTTAAAGAGGCAATGTGCCAAGCACGGTCTTAGCTACACCGGACTTCACAAAAACCTTTATTGTGGAATGTGATGCTTCAGGAAATGGAATTGGTGCTGTTCTAATGCAAGATGAAAGACCCATTGCTTTTGAAAGTCGTCCAATCAAGGGAAAGTTTTTAAGCAAAGCTATTTATGAGAAGGAAATGTTGGCAATACTCCATGCACTTAAGAAATGGCGACCCTACCTAATGGGAAGACACTTCAAGGTAAAAACGGATCATGATAGCCTTAAATACTTTTTAGAACAAAGATTATCCTCTGAAGAGCAACAAAAGTGGGTCACAAAGATGTTGGGTTATGACTTTGAAATCATCTACAAAAAAGGGAAGCAAAATGTGGTGGCAGATGCACTCTCAAGAAAGGATGAGGATGTGGAAGCATTGTTGTGTGCCATTTCTATTATCCAACCAGATTGGATAAACGAAGCAAGGGAGGAATGGAAGAATGACGAAGAAGTGTGGGCACTTATTCAAAAGCTACAACAAGATTCCAGTACTTCTGATACATTTAGCTGGCAAAATGATTCATTATGGTACAAAGATCGCTTATACCTCTGTAAGAATTCCCAGCTAAAACAAAAGATTCTTATGGAATTGCACACTTCTCCCTTAGGAGGGCACTCAGGATTTTTAAAAACTTACCACAGGGTTAAGAAGGAATTTTTTTGGGATGGCCTTAAATCAGATATTCAAAAGTTTGTGGCGGAATGTTTGGTTTGCCAGCAAAATAAAGTTGAAACAATTAAGACACCGGGTCTATTACAACCTTTATCCATTCCAAGCCAACGTTGGGAGGAGGTTTCAATGGATTTTATCACAGGTTTACCCAAGTCTGAGGGAAAGAGTGTCATCATGGTGGTAGTTGACAGACTTACCAAGTATGCACACTTTTGTGCATTATCACATCCATTTAAAGCCAGTACAGTTTCTACTGCATTTATGGAAACAGTTCAAAAGCTACATGGAAACCCAAAGATTATTGTAAGTGACAGAGATCCCATTTTCACTGGAAATTTTTGGACAGAATTATTTTCTTGTCTTGGTACTCAGTTAGCTCATAGCTCATCTTATCATCCTCAATCTGATGGGCAAACTGAGATAGTAAACAAATGTTTGGAAGGATATCTTCGTTGCTTTGTATCTGATAAACAGACACAATGGGTCAAATGGTTGCCTCTGGCTGAATGGTGGTATAACACTTCCTTCCATACAGCAACAAAAATGACCCCATTTATGGCACTTTATGGGTATCAACCACCATCCATCACATCATATTTAAGAGAAAATTCTAAGGTTCAGGCAGTGGAACATCACATCGAACATCAACAACAAGTCCTCCAACTCTTAAAGGATAACCTCGTGTTGGCACAAAATAGAATGAAACAACAGGCAGATCAACATCACAGTGAAAGAAGTTTTGATGTAGGTGATTGGGTATTCCTACGGCTACAACCATATAAGCAAATGTCCCTAAAGCAAGCTAAGAAGGATAATAAATTATCACCAAAGTATTATGGTTCGTACAAGGTGTTGCAAAAGATTGGTACTATGGCATACAAATTGGAGCTTCCTGCAGCTTCTCGATTGCACCCAGTCTTCCATGTTTCATGTTTAAAGAAGGTTATAGGTGACAAGCTCCCAATTCAAACAATATTTCCAGAACTTGATGAGGAAGGAAAAATTATATTGGAACCGGAAGCAGTCACAGAAACAAGAACTCGACAACTACGAAATCGATCAATTTCAGAGTATCTTATCAAGTGGAAGAACTTATCCACTGAAGATTCCACATGGGAGGATGAGAATTTTATGCATAAGTATCCAGAACTACTCAAGCGTTGAGGACAACACTTTTTTGAAGGAGAGGGGCATGTTGGGTCCCTATAATACTAGTGATTACCCCATTACTATTGTAGTTATACCCCTTATTTATATTGTTGTGCCCCTATTACCCCCATATTGTTATTTCTGTGCCCCATAGAATCCCTCTATTGCTATTTTTGTGGCTTTATATTATTATTGTTAGGTCGGCTGGATTATATTGTGACTCCTTAGACTCCTATATATAGAAAGGAGTTTTTGTCATTTGTATCATCCAAGAATTGTTCATTTATGTAATGTAAAGGAGGTTGCCCCCTCGAAGAGGCTGAATTCTAAGGCGTTGATCTATCTTTTCTATCTTTTCTTGAGCTGGTTTCATAACATTAACCCTACTAGCATAGATGAGGTATCTATTCAAGCTACCCATCTAGAGGCTAGAGGCAAGAATGTGAACCCAAAGATTGGGGGATCATCAAAACCCACTGCAAGCAAGAATGAGGAAAAGAGGAAGCATAAATGGAAAGAGAGGAAGGCCAATACTGTACAAAAGGCCAAACCTTCATGCACTCACTGCAAGAAGGATGGACATGATGATGAACATTGCAGTTCTTTGCTTCCAGAGTTGAAACCCGAGAAGTTCGATGGAAAGAAGAAGAAGACTGTTGCTACTATACAAACATTTGGGGTTAGACTCAGGTGATGAAACAACGGTTGTAGCCACAGGTATAAAAGGTAAAAATTCTAAAGCATCTACTAGTAATTCTGCAAAAACTATTGGTAGTGAAGAAAATGAGAGAAGAAGACATGAGCTTTTTCATATTAGAGTTATTTCCAAGCATCAAAAGATTGATACTTTGTTTGATAGTGGCTCACAAGTAAATTTAATTTCTGAAGCAATTGTAAATAAATTGGGACTACTAACCACACCTCACAAGAAGCCATATCCATTAGGTTGGTTATGTGATAAAGCAAAACTACAAGTGACTAGAAAATGTAATCTTAGGTTTTCTTTTGGGTCATCATTTGTGGATGAGGTTGAGTTAGATATTGTTCCCTTGGATATATGTGGAATTGTTGTAGGAAGTCCTTACTTGTATGGTAGAAAAGCCATATTCTATAGAGCTGAAAATAAGTATCAACTCATTAGCGATGGAATCAAATATATTGTAAGAGCTCATAAACTCAAGAATAATTATACTCTCATAAACTCAGGACAGATGAAAAGAATTGTAAATTCATGCAAGAAATTTTTATTTATGGTGTAAAGGAAAAGAAACCTGATAAGACCAATGCATTTGAAGGCTGCGATGCTAAACAACAAGCTAATTTAGAAACAGTTTTTTCAAAATATGATATCTTATTTCAAGAGCCTAAAGGTTTGCCACCAAAAAGGGAAATTGTACATGATATTAATTTGTAGCAGGATGCTCCATTGCCTAACATCGGAATGTACAGGTTATCTGCTTTAGAGAATGCAGAAATCAAGAAGCAAGTACAGGCGCTGTTGGAGAGAGGGTTCATAAGACCAAGTTGATCACCATGCGGATCTCCAATCATGTTGGTGAGAAAGAAGGAAAGTTCGTGGAGGATGTGCATTGACTACCGAGCACTGAATAAAATAATGATCAAGAATTGTTATCTCCTTCCTTGCATAGATGATCTATTGGACCAGCTGAAAGAGGCTGTTTACTTTTCCAAGTTAGACCTATATAGTGGTTACCATCAGGTCAGAGTAGCAGAGCAAGATGCATGGAAGACTGCTTTCAGAACAAAGCAAGGGCTGTGTGAATGGCTAGTTATGCCTTTTGGCTTAACTAATGCTCATGCCACTTTCATGAGAGTAATGAATGATGTACTCAGGCCTTTTATTGATGATTTTTTAATTGTATATTTGGACAACATTCTTGTATTTAGTAAAACATGGGAAGAACATTTGCAACATGTAAAGGAGACTCTAGATGTTTTGAGAAAGGAAAATCTCTATGTTAAATTATCAAAATGTGATTTTGGTAAAACATCTTTGAATTATTTGGGTCATATTGTAGGGGGTGGTGAACTGAAGATAGATCCCTCTAAGGTTGCAGTTAGTATAAACTGGCCTAAACCCAAGTTTGCTACTAAAGTTAGAAGCTTCCTAGGGACAACACAATATTGGAGAAAATTTATTGCTAACTTTTCATTAATTGCAGCTCCTTTACATGCATTTACAGGATTGAACAAGGTGTTTTAGTGGGGAGGAAAACAGCAGAAAGCCTTTGACAACTTGAAAGAAAAAATTAGTACAACACCAGTAATAGCATTACCAAATCTTCAACAACCATTTGAGATCGAAACAGATGCCAATGATTATGCCATGGGAGCAGTGTTGACACAACATGGTAAACCCATATGCTACAATTCTAAGACTTTAAATTCTACAGTAGTTAATTATCCTACATATGATAAAGAATTGTATGCATTAGTCCAGAGTGTGAAAAAGGCGAAACATTACTTAATAGGCAAAGAAACAGTTCTACATATTGATCATCAACCACTTCAATATTTACACTCACAAACTAAATTGCAGCAATCAAGACATTACAGGTGGATGGGTTTCCTAAAGAAGTTTCATTTAGTCATCAGATATAAAAAGCGCATTCACAATAAAGTTGCAGATATGTTGTCTAGACCAATTATAAATGCATCTGCTATACTTGAGCATAACTCAATAGTGCATGAAAGCTACATTGAACAATATGCTCAAGATATAGACTTTAAATATGTATATGCATCTTTGATTAATGGCAAAAAGGTAGAAGAAGTGAATTACTATATTAAGGACCAACTCTTGTATCATTTGGGAAAGCTATGCATTCCACAAACAGAGAGAACTAATATAATTAGGGAATCACATACCTCTCTGATATCAGGTCATTTTGGTGTAATCAAAACAATTGCGCAACTACAAAGATACTACTATTGGCCAAAAATGCATGAAACAGTTTCTAGATATGTAAGAGGGTGTACCATGTGTGCTAAAAGAAAGACCAGTAATAGAAAACTAGGCTTGTACACTCCACTACCAGTTCCCTCCCCTCCTTGGGAAAGTGTTTCCATGGACTTTGTTGGAGGACTGCCAAAATATAGAAAAGGTCATGACTATTTGTATGTTATTGTGGATAGGTTCAGCAAATTGTGTATTTTAATACCTTGTAATAAGAAAATTACAGTTGAACAAACAATGGAATTGTTCTTTCAACATGTCTGGGTGCATTTTGGGTTACCCACTTCCATAGTATCTGATCGAGACTCCCGATTTGTTGGGAAGTTTTGGTCAAGTCTATGGGAATTAATGGACACTAGACTGAAGAAAAGCACAACCTTTCATCCACAAACAGATGGCCAAACAGAGGTAGTCAATAGGACAGTGATCCAGTTGCTCAGGGGTTATTGCAGCAAGCATCCCAAGCTTTGGGATGAACATTTATGTTATGTGCAACATGCTTACAACCGTGCTAAACATTCTTCTACACAAAGATCTCCTTTTGAGACCTGTTTTGGTTTTATACCAAGGTCTCCCTTGGATTTTGTCTTTGAAAGGACATAGCAGTTGTTGGACACAGTGATGTGGACAAAGCAACCAATCATTGAACATATCCAAGAGATTCCCCAGGCAGTGCAGGAACAGCTGGAAAAGAGCCAAGCCAAATACACGGCAAGGCATGATAACCACCGGGTGGAGCACAACTTCCAAGTTGGCGACCAAGTCTAGCTGTATATCAGCAAAGATAGAATCTAAGGTGAAGGAAAGAAGCTGAAGCCAATAAGGTATGGGCATTTTAAGGTACTTGAGAAAATTAGTGAGAATGCTTTCCGCCTTGATCTGCTCACATACATGCACATCTATTTAGTGGTAAATGCAAAAAATTTCAGATTGTTTGAACCTTCTTTAATTGAAGATCCTAAAGAGCAAAGTCAAATGCCTTCCATTGATGATTTGTTGCTTCAATACCTTAATGAGCTGCAGGAAGATACAGTTCTTGACAGGAAGGTGAGGAAAAGGCGCAGAGGAGATGTTGAGTACCCAAGGATTGGACTCAAAGGTTCAAAACCCAGCAGTGCAAAATGGATAGAGATTGGACAAGTGAGGCAATTGTATCCTCAAGCGATGCTTGAAACCAACTTTTGGTGGTCCAAAAGCCTTTTTCACTGGGAAGGCATGATCCAAATGGATCTAAGAATGCCCTCTAAGTATTCATGAATCTTTTAAAAATTATGCCCAAGGTTAAAAATCCCTTAAAAGATCAAAATTATCATAAGAGGGACACCCTTAACAGGGCAGAGAAACACTATTAGGAGGCCCAAAACCCGTGAAATTGTGAAAAAAACAGAGTAATTGCAAGCAGAACAAGTGATGCATAGTAGCTGTCTATTCTGGCCAATCAATAGTCTAGATCAAATCGGCAATCACAATCGGTGGTGACCTTCGGCAGAGATCAACAAGATCCACATAAGAGTTGCGATCGCGAACAATGATATCAGTGCTTAACATATGTATATGAAAACGATGATTGGCGGAGTTAATATGGACCATTGATCAAGTGCATAGATCGACGGCCCATATTACGTTGCAAGATCGCTATCGGGGGATTGCTGGAGCACTTAAAATGGCCCGGGGGCATTGCGATGAGCAATTGCGATATCGCAATCGTAGTGACCCGATGATCCGGACCCAATAGAATTATCGGAAATATTTTATAGGATTTGAGATCCACAAACAGGCCCATTTCAATGTATTTTTGCAATTTTCGTGTATTTCCAAAATACAAAGGAAACAAGCCATTGCGATTTGCGACAGTGACAATAGGCGGACTCGATGGAGAATAGGGAGGATTTAAGGACTTTTGAAGCTCGACTTGTCATGTTTTTGGCAGATTTCTCCGTTTCAAAATGCATTTCCTTGTGTTTTAACAGGACACGACTGTTTTAAGAATTTTAGAGACCCGGAGTACTCTAGCATTATGGATAGGTGGCCACCTCCCCTCCATATGTTAAAAAATGATTGAATAATGCTGGCAGAGGGATTCTAAGTGTCCAGAGGTCGGGGAGACTGAGAGCCGAGGATGTGAAACGAACAGGTAGCCTAGAATGGCTTTAAAAGCCACAGACAAAGAGTAAAGAGGCAGGTAGTATTGAAGAGAAAATGCGAGACAGAGTTTAGGGCAGATTGAGAGTTGTGTGGGAGTTTGTGTACTCAGAGGAAGCTTGAGGGATTCAAGTGAAGCTCTTGTTTTTGTAATCTGTTTGTGTGTGAGGCTCAAATTGAGCTCACTATTGTAAGCAAAACTCTGCTTGAAGACATAATAGAGAGGCCACCACTAAAGGCTAGACCAGGAGATGTAGCCCAGGAGTATTGGGTGAACTCCTTATTAACTTTGTTGCATCGTGTGTTATCTATTATGTTTTGTTACTACTTCATTGTCTATGCATTTCACAATATTATCGATCCATTGCATATAATGACATAGACTAATCCATGCACATAATTTTGTAATACCTTATTAATTGTATTAGATCTCATTTCATATCAGTTGTGGGATGAGCATCTTCCATATGTGCAACATTCCTACAACCGAGCAGTGCACTCATCTACGCATCATTCACCATTTGAGACATGTTTTGGCTACCTACCAAAAGACCCTTTTGATATGGTCTTTGGAAAGGAAAATGACTCCAGTGGACGTGATGATAGGGACAAAGCACAATAACTCATTCAGTAGATCCAGTTGATTCACCAAGCAGTACATGAGTAGTTGGAGAAATGTGAAGCCTGGTACAAGGCTCAACATAACAAACACCGAGTCGGCCATTAATTTCAAGTGGGCGACAAAGTGTGGTTCCATATCAGTAAGGACAGGATGAAGGGAGAAGAGAAGAAGTTGCAACCAATCCGGTATGGTCCATTCACCATTTTAGAGAAGATTGGAAACAATTCCTTTTGTCTTGATTTGTCGATATATGTGCAAATGTACTCTGTAGTGAATGTGGAGAACTTAAAGTTGTATGAGCCACCATTGATTATGGACATAGAAGACGTGGGCACAGTTCCTATAGTTGATGACTTTGCACCAAAGTATCTCGATGAATTACTTGAGGACATCATCCTTGACAGAAGAATCCGGACTTTACGACGAGGAGATGTGGAATACCTTCGAGTGGGTTTCAAGGGGATGCGCCCTAGCAAGGAAAATGCTAGAAAAATAAAGAGTGAGGGAACAATTCCCTTACTTGCCAATTGACTAATAAATATTTTGGCGGTCCAAAAGCTCCTCAATGGGGAGGATTGATCAACGTGGATCTCCAGACACCAGTGATATGGAAAAAGATCAGAATTCAAAGTGGTGAAAAGATGGTGAACTTGACACCAGATCGAAGTGCTCGTCACCCTGATTCCAACAGTGCAAACGACACTCCAATCAGAGTCTGGATGAAGGAGATAAAGGCAGTCAAAGTTGGGTTGACTTTTTGATGACTGGGCAAATTAATGAAGGCACAGTTTGGACTTTTTCTAGTGGACGGAATCCAGCCAACTCTAGCCAGATCCTGGGCGAAATCATTGCCTGGTTAGAACGACTCCTTCGGTCAAAAAAATGAATTTAAAAAAATGAGCAGTTTGTTTTATATATGAAAAATATATATAAAAAAAGGGTGGTGGGCCACCAACTCTGCCACCCCAACTCTTATCCGCATGTAACAATATAATATATATGGTGGAGGGGTGTGATATGACCCCCAAACCCTCTCAAGGAAAGCAACAACAAACGGGGTGGGCGGCCATGACCCCGCCACCCCACAACCCACACCTCGGCACCGTTATTCAAAGTATGTAACAAGTGGTGGGCCGACCCTTGGGGCACGGACCCAACCACGCCCAAATAAATATGCCAACCACTCATTACAGAAGCTGGCAGGAGGTAGGTATGGGGGGTGGGCCACCCAAGGCGGGCCCAACCCAACCCATAATGTAAAAAAAAATGGATTTGTTATGTAAAAAAGGAGGAGGCGGGGTTTGGTCACTCGAACTCCTCCATATTCACCGGATCTCCCACCATGCGCCACAACTAACTTATTGAGAGATATTCCCATGTTTATTATTTAAATGCAGTTTATTAGTGTGCCCAGGGAGAGGAGGCAATGCACGTAGTTCGAGGAAGAATTTTGCAGGAGAGCCGAATTTTCACTTTGTTAGATATTGACAAATTTTATTTGGTTTCAACATTTCTCAATGACATGAACACAATGGCACTATCTATTTCTCCATTAGAGTTCTGCACTTCTCGGCCATTTTTCAGTATGGAGGTATAAAACTCCTTTTTGTAATTGATGCTTGTACTATTCTTTCTCATGCCACTTAATGAATGAAGACCTCCCCATTGATCGAGCCGGGCCCAGAGATGTAGTCCAAGTCGGACGAACTCCATTATCAAGTCTTTTTGTCTTCTTTCATTCTTTATGTGTTTCTCCTCTTCTCTCATGTGCACACTAAGTTTTTTATGTTAAGCTACAATTTATGCATGTAATTCTTTAACACATCTATAAGCAAAAGATTTTGGATCAACTAGTGCCTCACCATTGTAACTGTGTATTTGGATCTTTCACCTAATATTGAATCTCATTGAGCCCACATACTTTCATGCTTGTATCGTGGATGTTTTGAGACTATTCTTTGGATGTTTATGGCATATGTTATATTCATATGTACTAACGAAATTGAACTATTTCATTGATTTTGGTACTTATCTTGTTGAACGTGTGTTGTATTTGTTTCCACATCATCATGTGGAATGTAATGTTGTATTTTCAAGAAAAGGAAAAAATGTAATTTGTGGAATTTCAAGAGTCATATGTGGAATATGAAATTCACATAGCCATATTTGGACAAAAGAGTCTTTAGGAGAAGTCCAAAAGTAATTTAGATAAGTCCAAAGGACATACTAGATGTTGTACAAAAATTGTCACCTTGACATTCTGCAATCTGTGTGAGTCCATTATCACTCATACTTTCCTCCTTTGCAAGTCTTAAGCCTCAGTTCTTCATATCAAGCCCTGAAAATAAGAGAAAGCCCTCAAAAGTCTATAAAACTATAGTTCCGCACTTTCTCTTAGCATTATCTGCAGTCCCGCACCTAAAGGTCATGTCCCCTTCCCACCTAACTGCTATGTATCTGTGTTATGGGTGTGGACCCCTGTAAAAGTAAAAAGGGCACAATTATATTCTTAAAAACTCACCTTGAGTCATTTCTAGAAGCTTCTGGAAGGAATCTTGAGGTGGCAAGTTCGCTCCTTTAAGGTTCATGCATCCCATACCTCAAGGAGCTAACCCCTTGATGTGAGGAGCTTATCCCTTTGAAGGAGGACTCTATCACTTCATAGGTGGACTTGTAGCCTCCTTCCTTTGCACTATAAAATGAAGCATTGGGCTGGTTACTGAGGAGGTTGAAAGTTGAATATTTTTGATGTGAAATGCTGCTGGAACTTATTCTTCCTAATTGAGCTTTTGTGAGGAAAGATTACATACCTCTTTGATCTCATATGTAAGAGTGTGAGGCTTGTCAAAGTAAAGGAGATTCTTGTTTTGGACCCTAGGAAGAGCTTGTACAATATCAAGGAACTAAAGGTTGTAAGGTTCTTCTATTTCAAAGTTAATACAAACAAGTTTGTTTTTCTCAATAAGCTGTGTTTTATGGTTTATTTTATGGATTCCTTGATCACCATAATGAACATGATTTATTATATTAGCTATGAATGTGTTATTTGATGTGTACTTGTTTGTGATTGTAGGTTCTCAAAAGGAAACTCTTTCGGATGGTTGAAGGATGGCTACTACAAACTAGCATTGGACTGAAGGTAGGGTCTAAACACCTCTATAGTTTTTATTAATGAATCACAATATGTTTAGAGAAAGGTATATTTTCTTGTCCTACTTGTTGCTAGATATATTTTGATACTAGGGATATCGGCCTTGTCCGCAAGATCGATTTATCCGGCCAACAAATTGGCGACTCCGCTGGGGAACTGAATTTGGTTTTTGGTTTTCCTTTGTCTTTGACTTGAGAAACTTGTTCTTGTTTCTGGTTTTTGCTTGATGTGTGTGGAATTGGGTAGTTTTTAGGATCTGGATTATTTTATTTTATTTTCGAAGTTTTCAGGGAACCACACTTTCTTTTTACAAACAGTTCAGTCATCTTCGCACTTTTCCTTTAGTACACAGAGTGGTACCGCATCTGGTTCTTCTAGAAGCCTGCAGACCCTGTCAAAATTTTTGAAAAACCTAAAATGTTTTCTTCCAGTTAAGTTTAGGTTTTATTTACAGCTTTTAGAGTCTACCTAGATCTGCATGTGTTCTGTCAAAAATCTCTTGTGAGTAAGTTCCATTGGTATTTTTGTTTTAGATGATTTTCTATAAGTTTTGCATGCCTGGATTGGTTTTCACTTGGTCTCTGTAGTGACTCAAAGATTAGAAGCCTTAGAAACCTTAGATTACTCTGGTCTCTTTTGTCTTCTTGATGAGTCTGACTAGTTTGTGAAATCTGCCCTTAGTGAGAAATAGATTTCGTTTTCTCTTTGCAAATCTTTGAACGAACTTGGTTATAGGTTTTGAATTTCATTTTTATAAAAGAAAACACATTTGGATTTTTTTGATTGATTTGTTATTCTGAACGAATTAATCCTTAGTTTACTGAATAACTAAGTAAAATGTCCTCAAAAAGAATTGAAGCTTTTATACATTAGGTTTTTAGAAGTTTTTAGATCTCAAGATTAGTTTTTATAGTTTTGAGTGTTTTCTAGAAATTGTAGAATCTCTTTTGAAATAATCGTTTTTTGTAGTTTTTTGAGTGTTGAAAAAGAAAGGGATTTTTTGTGAGCATAAGTA
Organism: Pinus tabuliformis; assembly: GCA_031772625.1. Classification (NCBI taxonomy): domain Eukaryota; kingdom Viridiplantae; phylum Streptophyta; class Pinopsida; order Pinales; family Pinaceae; genus Pinus; species Pinus tabuliformis. Next base: position 1,117,778,685 of record CM062809.1, read on the forward strand.
GTAGTCTCGTTTGAGTTCTTATTGAAAAAGACAAAAATATTTTCTTTTCATTTACATGTTGAAAGAAATATTTGTTTTTCAAAGAATTGCATTTTCAAACTCTTTCTTTTAGCTAGAAATTCATTGAAGGAAAAACAAATTGTTTATCCTTTTAGGTGCATTTTTTAGTGTTTTTGGAGTCGAGTCTTCACACCATCAAAGTTTCATTTCCATACCTATTGACTTAAGAAACCACCCATAAAAGTAACGCTTAATTAAAATTGATCTAGAAATCTTTTTATTTCTAGGGCTCTTATCACCAATATAGCTTAGGCTAGTATCTTGGAGTAGGGAGTAATTAACTCTCCAAGATAGTTAAAACAAACAAGTAGCTATATCTTGCAGTAGGAAATAAATCCAATTGTAATTGATATAATCTGGGAAGCTTCTCTTAAAGGAGTCAATCACGAGATCATGTCTGAACCTTTGAGACAATCATGTCTGTCTCATTGGGAAAGATAGAAGATTTGTGCATATTATAAATGGTAAAACTCGAATTAACCATTGTCGAGGAGCCTAGGGTCACTTGTTGGTAAACCTCGAATTGATCATGTCGAGGAGCCTTCAAGGGGATTGAGCTTTGTTACTCTGCCCTTGCACGTAGATCAGATCGTAGACTGTTCCCCCAGTTGTATTTGTTGTTGTTGGTAACCTTAATGTCCATAAACTTAAGATTATTTCCTAAGGTGACGGTGAAGGACAGGTCTCATTGTAATTGGAGCAGACATCGACTAGAATCACTTGGACTCTTTGGGGGGTTATCTTCACTCGAGATGGTTTTGTGAAGAAACTTGTGCCAGTCTATTTCATTAAGCAGGTTGTTGGGGTAACTGTTCCAACCGCCCTTTCTATATTGAATTCTACGACGTTGGATTTCATCACCAACTAGTGTTTTTAGTACGGGAAGTTATTGTTTGTGTGTGGTTTGAACTCTTAGATTTTTTTTAGGCGTGTGAGTCAATTTTTTGGTTCTTTAGAGACTCTAGGTGGTTTTATTGAAATTTTATTTGTTTGCGTGTGAGTAATTAAATATTTAATCGTGGATGAATTACTGAGACAATCCCGTAGACTTCGGGGGCAACCTCTCGAGTATACACCAAGCCAGCTTAAAGGGCTACGAGCTCTTGTATCACCTAGTAATAGTAGAGTTTGGTCACCGGAAGCCGGAGAGTCATCTTTAATTGTTCATCCTGATTATCAAGTTCAAGCAACAGAGTATATTTCTTAACCAATTTCATTTTCCAAAGTTACTGGTAGCATTTCTCCTACCAGTGAATTAGCTGAAGAACCTGAAATTTCTGAGCCTGTAATTGAACCTACTGCTACTCCATCTTCAGGATTTTCTTCTCCAACTTCTAGTGGTCCTGGTTCACCCAAGGTAGGAAGTGTCATTACCCAAAATCTTCCTTTTGGACTCATTTCTATTGAAGAACTTGTCAGTCTAGACGAAGATATAACTCTCCCTGAAAATCAACCAACTTTAGAACTTAGGGAGCTTGAATCAATTTTCTACAGTCCTTTTAGGAGTGACGCTTGGTACGTATCATTGAAATTTTTTTTAGAAAACCCGGGTCTTAGTTTTTCACCACCTTGAATTCCTTTTCATCCTACACCCAGAAGTTATTATCCTCCTTTGAATATGTCGAAATGGTCATCTATGTTTTCCCAGACACCGGAAACATTTTTATATGGCAGTCCCTCTGTTCCTTCTGGGTATCAGTCACTCACTGGTACTTTTTCAGGAGCATCTCCTCAACCAATTGAACATGGGATATCAACTGGTAATAACAAAACTCAAGCGTTGAGTGTAGAAGAAATTCTTATGATGTCTGGTACTATTCCAAATCCGTAACCCCAAGGTAGTCAGTTACCGCCTAGAGGACAACCTCAAGGTAGTCAGTTACCGCCTAGAGGGCAACCTCAAGGTAGTCAGTTGCAGTCTGGGGGGCAACCTCAAGGTACTCAATTACTGCCTAGGGGGAAACCTCAAGGTATTCAGTTACCACCTGGGGGGCAACCTCAAGGATAGTACATACCTTCGGGAGAGTACATACCTCAAGGTCAACCTCAGACTCAGTACATACCTCAAGGTCAACCCCAGTTTCAATATATACATCAAGGTCAACCCCAGTTTCAGTACATGCCTCAAGGTTATCAATCTCAAGGTCAGTACCCAACTCAAGGTTTCCAACCACCTTCTGGTCAACGACTTGTACAGGGAGCTGGAAATGTACCATTTAATTGTCAACCCTATGCTCAACCCAGTTATGGCCCTTCATATGCTCAACCTTTTATGGGTCCATACCCCAGAGTGAACATGGTGTGGGATCCATCTCAAACTCAATAGACTTTACAACCTAATGTGCAGTTCTCAACTCAATCTAGACAACCTTTAGTTTTTGGTCCAACCTAGCAACTTGTCCAGCCTACTGTTCAAACCTCTACACTTGGTGTAGTTCATCAGCCTGGGCCTAGTTCACCTCGAACTCTACCTCAAAATACTGCTGCAACTACTGCAACTTCTGTTCAATCTACCCCACCTACTTCTGGAGTATCAGCAGCTCCGATTTCTATTGTTCCTACATCAGTGCACATTCCTCAAGCCTCTTTACCACAGTTAGGACCTACAATTTAGACTTTGGTTCAGATGCTTGTAGGAAAACCTGGTCCAAATACGGTTGTCACAAGTCAACCTCAATTCACTTATCAACCGTACCAGGGACAGTATCAATTCATTCCTACTATACAAAACCCAGCTTATCAGTATCAACTATACCCTGGCTATACTTATCAGCAGCCTCTACAACCCCAGTTTGGTCCGGTTAATCCTGGTTTCCCAGGAGGTTATAGTATTCCAAATGCAAATCTAATTCCAAGCTATCATGGATATCCTCCTCCTAGGGCTGGTCTTGTTACCCAAGGTTTTCGCGACCCTAACCGTCAGTTACCGTTTATAGAAACTTTGGATTTACTTGATTTGTCACACCTTACGAACGATCCAATTAACTATCTTCCATATTGGTCGCCAATGCCTAATAAGTTGCCCAATGATATCCCGAAGTTTGAGGGTAAGTCAGGAGAAGATCTTTCAAATCATGTGATGACTTATCACCTCTGGTGTGCATCTAATTCCATTATCGATGATTCAATTCGCTTACATCTTTTTCAACACACTCTGATTGAGTTACCATTGAGTTACCATTGAGTTAGTTAGCCACTTCTTTCTTAACTGATTTTCAATTGCCTTTCAGATATGACAATGGCACAAAATTATTAACTTCATTAAAACAATCAACGTTTAGTGAAATTTTTTATTCCAGATCAAATTTTAGCAGAATGGTTCGTTAAATCATTATTACCTAAAATCACTAAAGATGTAGCTAAGGTATGGGTTGTTACTGAAGAGAAAGTAATTGCTCAGGCTCAGTACCTTGACCTTGTTTATATGCAGTCGGGTACTTTACATGAAAAAAGTCCCTGACCTTCCAAAACACAATCAAATAACTGCAGCTCCTTTAGGGTCTCATGCCGCTGATGGTATGATTGGTTCAGTTAGTACCAAAAGCAAGAATAAATCTTCAAAGAATCCTTCTCCTATTATAACTTTACCAGATTCCCCGACAGGAGACTCTTTCGCTGAAATTCCTGTCGATATCCATGTCGTAGAATCATCTACGGCCAAATCAAAATCCAGTGGTAAAAAGAAGGGGAAGAAGAAAAATAAACAAAACTCAAAAGAGAAATTAGATAAAAATGAATCTACTGATGAGAAACGTAAACCTCGTTATCCTTGTCTCATTTGTGGTGAAGAGCATTTTATAAGAGACTGCCCACATCAAGCTGAGGTTTCGAAGATCGTCAAAGGTTCTCAAATGCCTATTATCTTGAAGGATCCTTTTCCTAGCCAAGAGAGTAAGATGATTGGTTCTTCCTCAAATGCCTCAGAAGAACCCATTATGATGATGTTTCATGTCAGGATTGCGATGCAATCGCAAGATTATGGTAGTAAAAATCTTGTTGGTGGTAAGGAAGCAAAATATTCTCATTCAAACCCATCAACTTCAACTCCTTCTGGTTCTGATCCGCTACAGATAGAGAAACCTAACCCTGGCTTAGTAATCAAACCACCTGCTAAAGGTATACTTCTGAAGTTAGCTTTCAATCCACATGTGAGAGCTTCTCAGAATTATAACATTGTTGAAGACTTAGCTATTTCCCCTTCAGCAATGGCGGCTTTGGAGGTGTTGCAATCATGCCTAGCACTACGTAAATTACTATTGTCGGCTATAGGAGTTGTTGATATTCAGGATTTGAACCTAATAATCTTAGATTTAGAGTGTAGTACACCTCGCCTACCTCATCAAATGGCTTTCCAGATTCCTGTGTTAGTAAAAAACAGACCTTGCTTTCAGACTGTGATTGATGAGGAAGATTCTACGTGTATTATGTCGATCGAGTGTTGGAGATTTCTTGGTTCTCCGAAACTCAATCAATCCCCGATGATTCTAAAGGCTTTTGATGGCCGAGGGTTCCATCCTTTTGGCATTTTGCAGGATTTACCTATAGGGGTTGAAGGCAAAACTGTAAATCTAGACCTAAAAGTGGTTGATGCCCCTCTTGGGTCACAGTTGGTCTTACGCTATGAATTCTATTGTTTCATTGGTCTTTCAGCTTATCAAGTTTCCTCATAATGGAAATATCGTTATGATAGACCAGCTGACTTATTTTTCATCTGACCCAACCTCTTCAAATAGTATTCAACATGTCGGTAAAACAACTATCCCTTACAAGGATGTTGGGGTAGGTTTGATTAAATATTCTGGTTTACTAGGAACTTTTTCCTTTCCTCCTCCTAACGTATCGCCTTTTATTGCAACTATTCATATGATTTCATTGAACACTATCGCTTTTGATGATCCTTGGATTGTACCTTCCAATTCTGAAATTGGTGGATTCATTTGGTAACGTGATGCCTTTGAGTCCCTATGAGATTGTATATCAGGCTGTACAGTCATTTTCTGACTCTTGTTCAAGCAAAACTAATCCAATGAATGTGGTCCATGGGGAATCACTTTCAATATCAACCTCAGCTTCAACAACATTTTCTGATTTTGTTCATACTGATGAGCAGATTCGTGAACTTTTGTCTGTTGATGATTTACCATGGGAAGATCTTCATCATCGAACTTCATTTTTACCTGAGCTTGACCATTTTGAAAATGATTTTTCATCTATTTTTACCACTGACTATGTCAAAGAACCACAGAATCCATTGCAACATCCTAATTCTAAGTTAAATTTGGGAAACATCTCTCAAACGATTCCTATTGACATTTCAGTTAAACTTGGAATTGTTGAAAACATTCATATAGGTGCTTCCTGTACGGACAATGAAATCCAAACTTATAAAGCCCTATTTCAAGAATTCCGCGACGTGTTTGCCTGGTCATATGAAGAAATTCCAGGAATCGATCCATCAATTATTATCCATGAAATTAAAACTTACCCGGATGCTAAACCTGTCCGACAATGTTTGCATCAGATACCTCTGTGAAAAGTTGCTGCTATTAAAGCTGAAGTTGAGAAATTACTTCGAGCAGGTTTCATTTATCCAATTCCCTTAACGGATTGGGTATCGAATATTGTTCCTGTTAACAAAAATCAAGGAACGATAAGAATACGTATTGATTATATGGCTATTAATCGAGCTTGTCCTAAATACAATTATCCAACCCCCTATATCGATCAAATTATTGATGATTGTGCCGGTAGTGAAATTTTCTCCTTTATGGATGGTTTTTCCGGTTACAATCAAATCAACATACTCCCTGCTGATCGACCAAAAACGGCTTTCATTTGTCCATGGGGGACATTTGCTTATTGCAAATTACCATTTGGATTGAAGAAGGTTGGAGCAACTTTTCAAAGGGCTATGTATTACGCATTTCATCACATCAAGCACATTGTGCAGCCTTATCTTGATGATTTACCTACCCATTCATTACGTAGAGCCGATCATCTCACTCATTTACGAGCAATATTTATGAGATGTAGGCATTATCGAATTAGGTTGAATCCACACAAATGTGTATTCTGTATAGAAACAGGTCATTTACTGGGATTTGTTGTTTCGAAAGCTGGCTTTCGTGTCGATCCCTCGAAGGTTGAAGCTATTGTCAAATTACCTCCTCCTTCGACTCTTTGCCAACTCCAAAGTTTGCAAGGGAAAGCAAACCTTTTACGTCATTTTATTCCTAACTACGCTGAGATAACAAAAGGTTCTACCAAGTTGTTGAAACAAAATACTCCATTCTTTTGGGATGAGAAGGCTGACAAATCTTTTGATGCACTTAAACACGTGTTGACCCATGCACCATTATTGCATCCTCCCAACTACAACTAGGATTACTTTTTGTACCTCACCGCTTCTCATTCCACCATTGGGATGGTTTTAGTTCAGGAAGATGAATTCAACAGTGAACATGTGATTTACTATCTTAGTCTAACTCTAAATCCGACTGAGCTTAAATATTCGCATGTGGAGAAATTGGCATTGGCAGCTGTTCAAGCTGTCCAAAGATTCTGTCACTACATCTTATTACGCAAAACCACGGTAATTTCTGACTGTAACCCTATGATATATATTTTGGCCAAACAATTGCTAGGGGGCAAGTATTCCAAATGGATAGTTATCCTGTAGGAATTTGACTTGGAATTTGAAAAATCCAAGGCAAAGAAATCTTTGCTTTTTGCATAACTGATGTGTGATTTCCCGCGTACTAACACTGAAACCGTGGTGGAAGAGCCCATTATGGACGAATCCTTGTTTCTTATCAGTACTCTTGATCCATGGTATGGAGATATCATTGTTTATCTCCAAACCCAATCTTTTCAGCCTGAAATCTCACAATCTCAGCGACGAAAAATTCGATTCCAATCCCAACAATTTAGGATTATTGGAGATACTCTCTATCACCGTGGGGCAGACTCTGTTTTTTGACGTTGCTTAACTCACGAGGAAGCTGAAAGGGTTCTAAATGACTGTCACTCTGTAGCATGTGGCGGTCATATGTCTGGGTTTTCCACAGCCCAAAAGATATTGCGCGCTGGCTACTTTTGGCCGTCTTTACTTAAAGATTGTATTACGGCGGTCCGAAAATGCCACAACTGCCAAATTTTGATCGTAAGATGCGCGCTCCACCTGCTCCTCTCCACCCTATAATTGTCGTTGGTCCTTTTGCCAAATGGGGTATCGATTTTATTACATGTAACCCTCACTTGGCCGGGGGGCATGCGTATATCATCCTTGCGGTAGATTATTTTACTAAGTGGGCCGAGGCGATGCCTACATATTCAGTAGACGGCAAAACTGCTGCAACTTTCATTTTCTATCATATAATTGCTAGATTCGGTGTTTCTCAAGCTATTATTACTGATCATGGGAGTCATTTTCGAAACATCATGATGACTGAACTGACAGATCAAATTGGCCTGCGTCACGATAGTTCTACTCCATATTACCCACAGGCTAATGGTCTGGTTGAAGCTATCAATAAAGTTTTAGTCATTATGTTCCAACGAATCATTGGTATTCATAGGTAGAATAGGCATAACATGTTATTTTCAGCACTTTGGCATATCAAACCTCAGTAAAAACATCAACTGGTTTCACTCCTTTTCAACAGGTTTACGGTTTGGAAGTAGTGTTACCCATTGAAATCAAAATTCCATCATTGCAAATAGCCATAGAATTACTCCCAGCCACTTCCGAAGAGGAGAAACGTTTGTTATACTTAGCTCAGCTAGATGAGAATCGACGCAATGCTACATTAGCAATCGAGACTCATGCAAAACGAATAAAAGCTTAGTACGATCGAAATGTTACACCCCGTAATTTTTCAGAAGGAGACCTAGTCTTACTATACGATCAAGCAAACGATAAGCTAGGGGCTGGAAAATTTGTACCTATGTGGCATGGTCCTTATATTGTTAAGCGAAAGCTGGCAAAAGGGGCCTATGAATTGGTATATTTTGACGATGTCTCTTTGGGTAAACCCAGAAATGGGCTTTATTTGGAGAGATATTATGCTTAAACCTTGGTGTGGAGATTTTTGTTAGATTAGCTTCCTTCTAGCTGGTGTGTTTTAGATTAGAAATGTGTGCCTAGTTTAGAGAGTACTTTTATCATTATTCCTGCTTATCTTGATTTTACTCTTGATATTGCAGATGTCAACGTCTCTTCAAACATACATTGATTTTGTTGATGGTGCTTGTCGTAATACATGGAACATTTCTTCTACAACTTGGGTTATCTATTCACCCTCTAATGAGTTAGTATCTATGCATGGGGTAAGCCTCGGTCAAACAACGAATAACATTGCAGATTATAGTGCAGTGATTGCGTTATTATCTGAATCCATCTCATTTGTGATTTGGAGTTTGATTGTTAGGTTAGATTTTGAACTCGTTGTATTACATCTTAACAGGGTTTATGCCATTAGAAATCCAGTGTTATTAAGATTATTTTTGATATTTCATCTCTTGGAACATGAATTTGACTACATTGAATATCAACATATTCCAAGATATTTAAATACATTAGCAGATGCAGTTGCTTCTCGTATGTTAAATAGACATTTGCAATAATCAAAACAGTAAATTTATAACAATCCATAATATGTTACACAAGATAGCCAGTAATAGTGATATATCATAGCATAGAAGTGTGTCAAATATACATCGTCTTCGATCATAGGTTGAAAAACACCTTATGATCGGCAAAAATGATAATATAAAAAGACATAAAATGTCGTGTGAGTCTACAAAAGCGATCATCCTATCCCTGGTGATGATGACAATAAGAAACCATTGCTCGAGCCACCCTACAAAGGAACCTCCTAAAAGGTCCTGGGACCCCAATCACGTATCGCTATAACCTAAGTGGGATATCATCTATGCCAGTCTCTGCAATATCTGTTGTCAAATGCTCTAGATGATTCTCCAATTCGGTCAGGGTCTCTGTAGATTGGTCCTATGGGGTCGGTACTGCTTCAGCTGGGTGTCTCCTCTCATAGGGCTGGAGAGTGGCTGGTCGTCGTGGACCCACATCTACATTTGAAACTTTTTATTGTCATTTTTGGACGATTTAAAAAACAAAAAAAAAATAGTTAAAACTTAGGAAATGTTGAGAATGATTTTACCTAAATCATCCCACTGCTCTCCTTGTGGAAGAGTCATGTCTGGGTCACCACGATAATCCATCCCAGCATATGAAAAATCCTGAATCACAAAAGGTTGGTTCCTCAACCAACGAAAATACTCAGGCAAAAATTGAACAACCTCTTAACCCTCCTCAGGATGACGGGCCATCACTACGACCCAACGCATTATCCTAGGCTCTCGAGGAAGTCCAACCTCAACAGAAAGCTATTGTGGGACCAACATAAGGACCGTCTCTAGACCAAATCTCATGACCAGGAAACCATATCCAAAGTTTTTTAGTTTTCCGTTATTTGCTCTAGTTAGTTGGCCTTTTACATTCGCCAACACAGCTTCGCACCAGTTGAAGATGGTACCTCGATAACGGTCTACTGCCATTCACATCTGGCATCCGGTAGCTACATGCAGTGCTACACTCCTACATAGTCTAGTGACAGTGAATGCAATAACCTTAAGTTCAGGACGGGCTATAGTTTTAATATCGATCAGTTTGTCCTCTGTTTAATCATTGCAAAACTCCAATCGGAGACTAGCGACAGACTTGCCACCTGGCCTAGTCCCGAAAAGAGATAATAGTTCGCCTCTCTTGGGAAAACCAGTCAAAAAATATATGTCCTGTAGCTCAATTTCGAGCCAGTGGCCACCAATCATGAAACACTGGTCCTGTATGTTCCACCTGTCTACCAGCCATTGCAAGAAGTCTACTTGGGCCCTCATGCCGGGTATGGCCCAGAATTTAAACAATGTGCATGCTCTCAATGCATCCAATGTGGGTTGATGATTTATTGTGGTAGGTCCACATCCTCATGCTCGCGTTCCCGCCAAATAAGCATTTTGTATGTCCTACATTGCAAAAAAGACATATTAGAACAATTTAGTTCAAAAAAATTTGGGCGGAAATGGAGAAATTTCAAATTTTAAAACCTATTTCATGGGGTCCGTATGTATTGTTTAGGGACAATGCATAGGTCCACACTCATCGTAAGCAATAGGTGTGGACCCACGAATTTTTTCTTTGTAGAAAAAATTCGGGGTGCGAACCCCCCTGAGCATTTTTCTAAAACAAATTCTCCTTAAAAAATCAATTTTAAAGCCCTAAAATGAAATGCAAACAGTTGAAATGCAAGATAAGGATGTTGTGGATTACCTGGAGCTGACGGTTTTTTATTCTAACGAACGGATTTTCGACAATCTTCACAGGAAGTTTCTTACCCAAAAGCTCTTACTTCTCACTCTGAAGTCAAACAGTAAAAATGAATTTATAAAAGCCCTTTTTATAAGCTTTTTTGGATAAATGAATTTTTAATTTATTTATTTTTCACTTTAAAAAGGTAACCTTTTGATGCATTTTTATTTATCTTAAATAGGTATGAGTAATGTTTTGAGTTTTTGTGCAAAATATTGGATTTTTCAAGGAAAATTGATCATTTTCAACAAGAAACATTGGAGTCCTGTTTAAGCTCTTTCTTGACTCATAAAATATGAAAAGATTGCCGAGTTTTTCCCTTTTTAACTCGTTAAATAGAATTAAAAAGGTGGTCCACTTATAGCTATTTTTTGAACATATAAACATGAAAAGATCGCCAAACATTTGTCGTTTCAAGTTCGATATTGGTTATAAAATGATGTGTCTTCGATCGCTTTTTTACTTTTTCAGATCGGAGCCACTAATTATGAAAAGTACTCCTTGATCGTAATGGTCAAGCGATTCTCTCAAGTATTATTTTATACTTTTTCGGGCTTGGGGGACACAAATTTACGAAAAAGGACACCCATGGAGTTTCCTTAAGTTTTTCTTATGACTCCCTAAAATTGAAAAACATAGAGTTTTTCATATATAGGACTCGTTAAAATTTAACAGTAAAGGACAAGTTCAATTTTAAACAGGAACGAACCACTCCTTTTTAGGGTTTGAATTTTAAACTAAGTTGGACTCATTCGAAGGATGAGCTTATAACCAGGCAAATGTTATCCTCCTCAAGCTTGTCAAAAATAAAGAGGTACTTGCCAAAAATGGTGGGGGAAAGAGAGAAAAATGAACCTGTTTGTTACACTTTGTGTTTTAGAAAAGCAGTTAACCACTCTTGAACACGACACTTTTTGTTCACCTGGGTTGGGAAATCCTATTCCTAGCAGTTAATCAAACCATATTGAAAGTCTTCAGCCGGTTTCTGGGTATTAGCTTTGGGTCAATTGTCACCAAACCATCTACAGTGTCATTATGTGTTCAAGAGGTCAGTTCAAATAAACCATTCATTTGCAAAATATCTGTCATCCATTTTGACCATCCTTGAGTTAGTCCTTGCCAAATATATTTCTTCAAAACTTGATCTATGATTTCTGTTGTGGGCTTCCCTACGATAGATCGCTTTCTATCGACTTCAGCTCATTATCTAGAAAGATGATCTAGAAATCGTTAGTACCTTAGAATCTGCATGCCCTGATGGCAGGTTTCTCGCCTTTGACGACAGGTTGCATCATTGACCTTCAATCAAAGGATTCTATGACATGTTCGACATCATCTCATCTATTCACTTTTCATGGATTGTACTGAGTACTTTGAGAGCCATTGACATTACTGGTGGTTTCTCTCACACTTGTTAACAGTTCACATCATTGACTGGTAATCAAGTGGTTTCTATCATGTTCGACTTCGACACATTTCTTCACATGGATAGAATCGTACTAGTTCAGGAAGCAGAAATCAAGACCCTGGATCTAGTTTCCACCATCCAAGCTGCGAGGAATTTTGTTATTCATTATACAGTGGACTATTCATAAACGGATGACTGCGCCCATTCTGTGTCTACATATGTCTATACTCGTGATGTATTACAAAATCATTCCTGTATCAGAGCAGTTTAGTTAGCTTTCTAGTCAGTTTTGGTCTGAGTATGGGAATGCCTACCTCAGTGATGATATGTTTACATATATATATTTTGCATTGAATGTTTTTACAGGTTCCGACTGGGGTGTCCACAAGATGATCCTTGAAATGATAAAATACTTCACTCTTCTTAGATGACAAATTCTATCTTCATCTATTACGGACTTCGCACTTTAGGGGGAAATATGTTGCACAAAAATTGTCACCTTGACATTCTGCAATCTGTGTGAGTCCATTATCACTCATACTTTCCTCCTTTGCAAGTCTTAAGCCTCAGTTCTTCATATCAAGCCTTGAAAATAAGAGAAAGCCCTCAAAAGTCTATAAAACTCTGGTTTCGCACTTTCTCCTAACATTACATGCGGTCCCGCACCTAAAGGTCATGTCCCCTATGCACCTGACCGCTCTGTCTCTGTGTTATGGGTGCAGACCCCTATAAAAGTCAAAAAGGCGCAATTATATTCTTAAAAAAACACTTTGAGTCATTTCTAGAAGCTTCTGGAAGGAATCTTGAGGTGGCAAGTTTGCTCCTTTAAGGTTCATGCATCCCACACCTTAAGGAGCTAACCCCTTGATGTGAGGAGCTTATCCCTTTGAAGGAGGACTCTATCCCTTCATAGGTGGACCTGTAACCTCCTTCCTTTGCACTATAAAATGAAGCATTGGGTTGGTTACTGGGGAGGTTGAAAGCTGAATATTTTTTAGGTGAAATGTTTTTGGAACTTAGTCTTCCTAATTGAGCTTTTGCGAGGAAAGATTACATACCTATTTGATCTCATTTGGAAGAGTGTGAGGCTTGTCAAAGTAAAGGAAATTCCTGTTTCGGACCCTGGGAAGAGCTTGTACAACATCAAGGCACCAAAGGTTGTAAGGTTCTTCTATTTCAAAGTTAATACAAACAAGTTTGTTTTTCTCAATAAGCTGTGTTTTATGGTTTATTTTATGGATTCCTTGATCACCATAATGAACATGATTTATTATATTAGCTATGCAGGTGTTATTTGATGTGTGCTTGTTTGTGATTGCAGGTTCTCAAAAGGAAACTCTTTTGGACGGTTGAAGGATGGCTGCTACAAACTAACGTTGGACTTAAGGTAGGGTCTAAACACCTCTATAGTTTTTATTAATGAATCACAATATGTTTAGAGAAAGGTAGATTTGCTTGTCCTGCTTGTTTCTAGATATCTTTTGATACTAGGGAGATCGGCCTTGTCTGCAAGATCGATTTATCTGGCCAACACTAGAAGTCCAAGAGTCATGAGGGTAGTCCAAGCTGAGCCCTAAGGAGATGAAAGGTCATTCCTCTTGTTATAAAAGTAACCTCATAACACAAGCAAAGGGCTTTTTGAGGCTTAGCCTTTAGAGAGCTAGTCTTGGCTTCTCTAACTTGGCATAGGAGGGAAAACTATTCTCTGGAGAAGTAAGAAGTGAATCAATGTTACATTAGTAGAACTAGTGCCTCACCATTGTCACTGTGTATTTGGACCTTTCACCTAATATTTAATCTCATTGAGCCCACATACTTTCATGCTTGTAGCGTGGATGTTTTGAGACTATTCTTTGGATGTTTGCGGTATATGTTATATTCATATGTACTAAGGAAATTGAACTACTTCATTGATTTTGGTACTTATCTTATTGACTGTGTGTTGTATTTGTTTCCACGTCATCATGTGGAATGTAATGTTATATTTTCAAGAAAAGGACAAAATGTAATGGGTGGAAGTTCAAGAGTCATATGTGGAATATGAAATTCACATAGCCATATATGGACAAAACAGTCTTTAGGAGAAGTCCAGAAGTCATTTATATAAGTCCAAAGGACATAGTAGAAGTCCAAGAGTCATGAGGGTAGTCCAAGCTGAGTCATGAGGAGATGAAATGTCATTCCTCTTGTTATAAAAGCAACCTCATAACACAAGAAAATGGATTTTGGAGGCTTAGCCTTTGGAGAGCTAGTCTTGGCTTCTCTAACTTGGCATAGGAGGAAAAACTATTCTTTGGAGAAGTAAGAAGTGAACCATTGTTACATTACTAGAACTAGTGCCTCACCATTGTAACTATGTGTTTGGATCTTTCACCTAATATTGAATCTCATTGAGCCCACATAATTTCATTCTTGTATCATGGATGTTTTGAGACTATTCTTTGGATGTTTGCAGTATATGTTATATTCATATGTACTAAGAAAATTGAACTACTTCATTGATATTGGTACTTATCTTGTGGAATGTGTGTTGTATTTGTTTCCATGACATCATGTGGAATGTAATGTTGTATTTTCAAGAAAAGGAAAAAATGTAATGTGTGGAAGTTCAAGAGTCATATGTGGAATATGAAATTCACAGCCATATATGGACAAAAGAATATTTAGTACAAGACCAAAAGTCATTTAGATAAGTCCAAAGGACATACTAGAAGTCCAAGAGTAATGAGGGTAGTCCAAGATGAGTGATGAGGATATGAAAGCTCATTCCTCTTGTTATAAAAGAAACCTCATAACTCAAACAAAGGGTTTTTGGAGGCTTAGCCTTTGGAGAGATAGTCTTGGCTTCTCTAACTTGGCATAGGAGGGAAAACTATTATTTGGAGAAGTGAGAAGTGAATCATTGTTACACTAATAGAACTAGTGCCTCACCATTGTAACTATGTACTTGGATCTTTCACCTAATATTGAAGCTCAATGATCCCACATACTTTCATGCTTGTATTGTGGACTTTTTGAGACTATTATTTTGATGTTTGCGGTATATGTTATATTCATATGTACTAAGAAAATTGAACTACTTCATTGATTTTGGTACTTATCTTGTTGAATGTGTGTTGTATTTGTTTCCATGAAACATTGTTATATTCTAAGCTAATTTACATGTTAATCAACAAATCTTTACTTGCTCTCATGTGCCTCTTTTGGGATAGTACTATTACTTCCTTCCAGAGAGTCACTCTTGTATCCCTCTTATGAAGGTCTCCTTTTACATATTGCAATTGGTGCTACACAATGTCAACTTACTTGCTTGTTCAAGGGTTATGTATATAGCCTCTTATGTTATTAATTGAAACCAAGACAAAACTTTAAGTTATGGTGTCAAGTTGGATAGTCTATATGGGGATCCTACTCCAAACAATGTGAGGTTGAAATGGGGCATCACATTGGGGAGATCCCTTGTATGTTCATGGTATCCAACACCATCAACATTATGGCACTAGGAGGAGGGAAAGAATGTAGTGATCACATTGATTCAATTCATGACTCAACCTCTCCATGCACACTGGACCACTGCCAAATAATTACACTTGGTCTGAGATACTCGGTCGGAGATGTTTGACTTAATGGACACATCGATGCTGACAGGTTAGGAAATGTTATCAATAGGAAAAGTACATAAACAATTGTTTTAGTCTTGGATATGCCATGATATCTTGGGTGAGAAGGAAGCAGAAGTCTGTAGCATTGAGTACCATTGAGGCAGAGTATATTTCCACCATCATGACTAGTTGTGAAGCAGTTTGGTTGAGGAATCTCTTTGTAGAGCTATTTGAGTAGGTCCTATACACTACAATGATATATTTTGACAACAAGACTTGGATCCATCTTCTAGGGAATCTCATGTTTCATGACAAGTCCAATCACATAGAGGAGTTTTTCAACTCGATCACATATTTATAGATGAGAATATTTCAAATATTCTCACCAAGGCTTTGCCGAAAGGGAATTTCTTGGTCTTTAGAGAGAATTGTACACTAATGGATGTCACCCCTCCTCATAAGGGGCACCAATGATTGAGGACACTGAGCCATACTCTTCAGCCATGTTTGATCTCCTAAGGTGAGAAATTGAGACATAGGACTCTTGTGGTTGAGGGAACTCTCAACAATAGGGTATCACCCCTATCTATTACCCATAGGGTTGGAGTAGTAGATCACCCTATTTTTGTCTTTGCAGAGTATACCCTAGTTGGCATCATACTCTCAAGTTGGGATTGTTGGGATTATCCCTCCCCATGAGGAGGCTTGGGGACATGAGATCCTTACCTTTGATAAGTCAGGTATCTCGTCCAAGCTAGGATTATGATGTAAGTGTTATACCACATGACTCTTAAGGGTCAATGTTGGGAAGATCGGTAGGTAATAAGATGGGTTGAGTAGTAGCTCCCCTGCGATGATAAAGGAAAGTGTTCCCTCTGTGGATAGAGGCAACCCGTCTAACCCTAGAGTGGGTCTAGTCACAGCAAAGACAAAACAACAATCGATTCCCTTAAATAGTCATCATTGGAGGCCTACCTCAAACTAGTGGTTGATGAAGTTTCCGTTGCGCTGCTCCAACTTCCGTTTCTTTCTCCTCAGTGAGCAATAGACCTGAAACACCACAAGAAAATAACAGAGCACATAACCGAGAACAACAATGATCTATTTACTTATAAAGTCAAGAAATCATAAGCTATAAAGTAAATTGTACACAAGATATAGGAAATCATCATTGATTGTATTAAAATGAATCAAGAGAAAAGCTTACAACCAAGTCTTGACATCGCAAGCCTTCTCAGAGGGGCCAACCAGAATGTTTCTTCAAGCATTCACTCTCAAGAATGAGTCTCCCAAATAGATGATATCTCTCTCTCGCTCAAAAGCTTTAATATAATGTCAAGGCACTCCACAACCTCTTACCAAACTATTAACAATCCCACACTTGTCACACTCACACCAAAGCTATCTACTTAGTTTGAAAGCAAACTCAAAAGAACTAGCCAACACTACCCAACTAAAGAACTAGTAGATCATAGCAATGGTGAGTGATTTTATAGGAGAAGGAGTCTCCATGAAATGAGGGAGAGGGAGCTTATCCTTAAGGGAAGTTGCACAAGAGGCGGAACCACCATCCCAGAGGAGGAAAAGTGACACAAACTAACCCAACAACCAGCTCCAGAAACACCCAGACGGCTAACTATTTGAACAAATTCGCCAAATCTGGGTCGTCACAAGTCATGAACTAACGATAAATGACAAAATCACAAGGAGGCAATGCATGCAGACCAATCGTTACGATAAATAGCCGGGAGCCTCACGCCGAGCCCTAAAATTCGACCGTCGCAGGAAACATGTGTACACCTGTGATGACGTCACGACTAGACTGTTCATGACAAGGGATCGTCGCACATTTTAATGGCTTACTAGCAACAATGCAAAAACCTAGGAAAAAAGGGTCAATATTCAACATCAGAGAGCACTGTTTAATCTTTTTGCATGAGTGGGAAGATATGAACATGTTTATTTGATACATGACATAGTAGAGGGACTAAGATGAGGACAATGAAAAATTACTGTGTAATAGATGCCCCCTAAAGCATGAAGCTTGAGAGAGTGGGGAGGGGTGAAATTCTTTACGAAACCATGATCGAACTAGAAAACCACCTTGAAGATATTGCAGAAGCAAGTACAACTGATATCTCTAATAGTGAAATACATGTAGTCTAGGCATGGGAAAAGCCATCGAAAAGACATATGAAACTTGGTTTGTGGTATGGACGCAACCACCCAGTTGATAAGATCATCATAGTAATAAAGGTATGGTCGCAGCCATCCATGAAGACTCAGGTATGTTCACAACCATCCCATCAAAGATTCATGTATGTAATCACGAACCAATCCACGCAGCCCAAGCATATGTAATCTTAGCCGGGGTCTTGAAACCTTAACCAATCATAATACAAATTCTAGCATGCGAATAGATGTGCTGAAGTCGAGCATGATAGAAAGTTGCTTGCTTACTGGTCAATGATGGAAACTGTTAACAAGCACGAGAAAAACCACCAGTAATGTCAATGGTTTTCAAGGTACTTGCCAGTACAATCCACTAAGTGTGAAAAGTGAGCTGAAGTCGAACACTCGTGGAATCACCCAATTGAAGAACAATGATGAAAGTCTATCATTAGGCGTGAAGAACCTGCCATTAAGACATGCAAGCTCCAAGGTACCCAAAAGGATATCTAGATCAACCTTCTGGATAATGAGCTGGTGTCGACAGGAGGTGATCCGCCGCAGGAGGGCCATAATGTTTCCCCCGTCAACGACATGAGATAAGGAACAAATGGTAGATGGTGAAATAGAGGATCAAAAGTGGAGGTAAGGGTGTGAACTGTAGAAGGATTATACTCTTGAACATATCGGTGACACAACTCCGGAATGTGGCAGCATTTTGGTACCAAGGGATCGGAGGTCTGACGGAGACAACATGGATTAAATGGAATGAGGCAAAATGGCAAACCAATGCCCTAGAAGGCCAATGATGATGTGAGGATATCCCAACCCAACAAGAAGCAAAAGTGTCGATGTTCAAGAGTGATTAGCTGCTATAGGTAACAAATGACGACTTCCAAATTTTCCCCCACCATTGTTGGCGAGTACCCCAATTATTTTTTAAAACAAGCTTGAAGGGGATAGCATATGCTTGTGATATAAGTTCGACCTTCTTATGAATCCAACCTAGTAATAGTTTAACGAGCCCTAGGGAGGAGAAGCTCGAGTCTCGTCATGGTGACGATTCCAATGTCGTCAGGGTTTAACGAGTCCAACAAAGGTAAAACTCGAAGTCTTTTTCATGTTTAAAGTGTTTGAAAAAGACACAGAAAAGAAAACTCCAAGGGGGTCCTTTTTCGTAAATTTGTGTCCCTCGAGCCCGAAAAAGTAGAAAACAATACCCGAGAGAACCGCTCTGAAAAAAGTAAAAAAGTGATCGAAGACACGTCATTTCATAATTAATATTGAACTCGAAACGAAAAAAGTCTGGTGATCTTTTCATGTTTATACGGTCAGAAAAGAGCTGAAAGTGGACCGCCTTTTATTCTAATTAACGAGTTAAAAGGGAAAACCCAACAATATTTTCGTCTTTTGTACGTCAGAAAAGGGCTTAAAGAAGATTTGTAGAAAATATGGACCAAGCATATATTAATCATTAAACGCATCCACTGTCCCTGTTTCTGCACAGAAAAAACCACAGTATAAGATCCATTCAACAAAAATGCACTATACATTTGAAAATTAGGTTAAAAAACCTAAAACCATAGGCAAAACCCCAAAATATAATACAAAACCCAAGCCCTATAGTTAAAAGCCCTAAAATTTGGAAAAAATGACTATAAAAGGGCTTATGGTAATTCATTTTCACATTTTCACTTTGAGTTTTTACCTTTGGTAATTTTTGAGTACATACCTATGTGATATCCAGAGCTTGATTTCAGCACCAGTGACCCACCATTCCACCTGACACTCCCACCAAGTAAGTACACCATCCTTGACGCTGCATTTTCATAGTTTTTAAGTTCAATTTCATGTTCTGTAGGTGAATTTCAATGATTTTTTGTTTCAACTTTGCTCCTCGGTCATTGCGGAAATCCCTCATAGGTTAGCGACAACCGAACATATTAACACACACCACCATTGGGGTCATCGCTAGAGACAGGTGTACTGTCACGATGATCGAGGAAAAAATGAACTATGATTTTGAGCCATCACTACTGTTTGAAAAACAGTCGCGACGACGCTGTAAAGTTTGAATTTTTTATAAATTGCGCATTTTTAGCCCATAAAACAATTCTAATTATATCTTTTTTCAATGCAGAGCAATAATGGCATTTGTATGGCAAGAGAGAACCCATGATGTCGATGAAAAATGGGCAATGAATGACCCTGAGTGCAGAAGAGCCCTGCGTGACTGTGGATTATTGAAATTCTTCCTTACACCACACCTTCGGGCACAGCCAGACTTGCTCGAGTTGCTGATCCGTTCCTGGAACCCGACAGAGGGCAAGTTCATCATCCGTGGTCAGGACATCGAGTTTGACATGACGGACATATATTTCTTGACAGGTTTGTCTCGTCGTGGTGAGAGACCAATCATGGAGGGTGTACGGGCTGCCGGCGAGACTCTTGATATGTTGATAGCACGGGTGTGCCTAGGGGCGCACAAATCATCCACTAGCGGGAAACTGTAGATCCCGACAGTGGGGGATTTGACCCTTCATTCAGTACTATTTATGGTTACGAGAGCAGTGGGCTCTCAAGCACAGCATGAGGCAACAAAGACCCAACTGCGGTTGGCCCTTGACTGCCTCACTCCAACCATGTACAACTGGGCCGACGCAGTGTCTCTTAGCATGAAGAGGCAACTGACTAAGTGCCGATGGGGGGAGACCAAACAGTTTGGATATGGATCCATTCTGATACCGCTCATGCTAGAGCAGGTACCATCACTTTAGCTACAGGATATGGACCTATATGTGCCAGGACCACGAGAGACTTGCATCACCCAATGGGCACACATGATGCCACGAGGAGGTGGTGGTCGGCCAGTATCATGGGGAGTACTGTTTCGGGAGTGGCTGGATCATCAAAAGATCAACGTCGAGGATTGGCCTTACGTAGGCATAGACTTCCAAGGAGATCCTGACATGCTACTCCCACCTAGTGAGTAGTGGGACGAGGGAGGTAAAACACTTGGTCCAACACCACACTATTTATGTGTTTTGTTTTTTATAGACATGCTACTCCCACCTGGCGAGTAGTGGGACGAGGGAGGTAAAACACTTGGTCAAACACCACA
Source organism: Pinus tabuliformis (assembly GCA_031772625.1). NCBI lineage: Eukaryota > Viridiplantae > Streptophyta > Pinopsida > Pinales > Pinaceae > Pinus > Pinus tabuliformis. Next base: position 1,117,799,429 of record CM062809.1, read on the forward strand.
CTATTTATGTGTTTTTTTTTATAATGTTTTTGGATTTTCACATGCATATGTCTTAATTGTTGTTTCTATGTTATTTGCAGATGTGGGACTGGAGAGACCCGTGGGACTTGCTCTTGCGGCATGGAGGGAGGGAAAGAGAGAGCTAGCTCTGGCTCGCCCGGGTGGTAATGCGGAGGAGGAGATTACCTAGAACCTCGAGGGCTTATCTGATGGGATCCCAAATTATAGGGGGATTGAGGAGGTCCCGGTGCAGTATCAGAGACATACTGTCGATGTGACACCTAGGATGCATAGACTCTTGAGATGAGTAGTGCGAGCGGTGGCCTGCTATAGAGAGCAGAACCCACCACAGTAAACACCTAGGCTTACTTTCTTGCTACTTTTGAGAGACATGTGTCTCATATGTATTGTCAACATAGACTCTATTTTTGACATACACACTTATTTTTGAGTGCCTCGGTGCGCCAAATAATATTTATATATGCTATCTATGGTTTATTACTGTGTCTAAATGCTTGCATACAATGTTTGATTATATATTGTGTAAATGTCTATCTAATACATGATTTTCCAACACATCAGTTAATGTGTTTAATCGTCTTGGAATGTCTTGATATGTGATAACATCAAAATTTCTTTCCAATAATCTAACACGTAAATACAACCTTAAAATATGAGGATTTCTGACAGAATAACACCCATTAAATTGGAGGACAACAAGTTGAGAATCCAGATTCACAACCAATGCACGAATATCTAGGCTAACAGCCTCAGTCAATAATTCATTGACAACGCTATATTCAGTGACATTGTTTGTGGTACAACCTAGACAAACACCTTAAAGGTTTACTAACTCACATGAGGATCATAGATCACCCATGCCATAGAGGAAAGATTCCAGGTACTATGGCAGGCACCATCAGTGAAACCAATGTAAGGTGTACCAGACATCTACATAAGAAGTAAAAAGACACAATAAGTGGCAATTATGCCTACACACCAAGCCACACATGCACACACACACTGAAAACACACGTATGTACATAGCAGATGCACGAAGTTCATGCATAATATTTCTTAAGATAAAGCCCATTCTGGGGCTTATCTAGAGGATTCCCTTCATAATCAATTAGCTCATAGGCCCCTTTTTGAAAAACGCATTTCACAATGTAAGGCCCATGCCACATAGGCTCGAATTTGCATGCCCCCGACTTATCATTTGCTTGATCGTAGAGCAGGACTAGGTCTCCTTCAATGAAAGAACGAGGGGTAATAGTTTGGTCGAAGTGAGTTTTCACTCTCTTCTTCTGTGCTTCAATGACTAAAGAGGCTAGTCGACGAGTCTCATCTAACCGCTTTAGGTAAAGAAGACGTTCTTCTACCGGAGTAGTGTTTGGGAGCAATTCGGTAGCTAGTTTAAGAGAAGGGAATTTGAATTCAATGGGTAGCCTCTAAACCGTAAACCAGTTGAAATGGGGTGAATCTGGTGGCATCCTTCACTGAAGTACGGTAGGCCCATAAGGTAGAAAACAACATCAAATTCCAGTTAGACTTGTGCATACCAAAGGTACGCTGAAGCATTGTGACCAAAACCTTGTTGACAGCTTCTACTTGGCCATTAGCTTGAGGATAATATGGCATCGAACTATCATGATGCAAGCCTAACTGGGTTGTTAACTCAGTCATCATATGACCAAAGAAATGAGAACCATGATAAGTGAAAATAGCCTGAGGGACTCCGAATCAAGAAATTACATGATTGAATAAAAACTGAGCCAATGTCTTGCCGTCATTAGATAATGTAGGCATCACCTCGGCCCATTTCGTAAAATAATTGATAGCAACGATGATATACCCATGCCCCCCGGCTGAGTGAAGGATACAGGTGTAATGACAGGGTGTAAAAGAGAGGGAGGTGCACGCATCTTTCATTGGTAGATTTGGCATGAATGACAAGAGCGAGCAGTGAGAATGCAATCCTTAAAAATAGATGGCCAAAAATAACTAACGTGGAGGATCTTTTGGGCAGTAGCATACCCCGACATATGACTGCCACAGGTACCAGAGTGGCAGTTGTTCAAAACTCATTTGGCTTCCTTGAACGTCAAACAACGAGGGAGAACAAAGTCAACACGGAGATGGTATAGGGTGTCCCTGATAATACGATATGGATGAGAATGATGGTGAATACATCGCCGAGCATCCTTAGACAAATCAGGATGAAAGGAGGATGTCTGAAGGTAGACAATAATATCCCCGTACCAGGGATTGAGGGTGCTAATCAAGAACAGAGACTTGTCTGGAATATGGTCCTCTAATCGAGAGGGTGCGGTAGTGGATGGTAGCGAGTAGAGAAATTCAGTGAAAACAAGAGATTTCTTAGACTTGGCCATAGTAAACTCCAAATCAAACTCTTGAAGGATGACAATCCATTTCAAGTATTTTCCCACCAGCAACTGACATGACAAGATGTACGTCATTGGGTTGCAGTCAGAAATCACCGTCGTTGTACATAATAGTATATAATGAAGGAAACATTGGACAGTATGAACGGTTTCCAACACAATCTTCTCAACATAGGCATATCGAGTTTCTGTGTCAAGTAAATTGTGACTGAGATAATAGACAACATGCTTGGCACCAACATTATCGTCTTGAACAAAAACCATGCTGATGGTGCTATCAACAGGCGGCCAAATAAAGAGTATAGTCGCAGTGATAATCAGGTAGAGGTAACAATGGAGTAGAAACAAGGAGCACCTTGAGTTGCTCGAATGACTCTTGTGTGACGACATCCAAAACAAAGGAGGTATCCCACTTTAATAACCACATATAGCCCTTGGAAACTTCAGCATAGTTCGGAATAAAAAGGAATAAAAAAGTTGCCTTACCCTGAAAGCTTTCCAATTGTTGCAAAGAAGTAGGAGGAGGAAGATTCAAAATGGCTTCAACCTTGAGGGGATCCAAGAAGATTCCCTTTTTGGAGACGAAAAACCCAAGAAGTCTACCAGATTTGACATAGAATGTCGATTAAGACGGATACAGTAGTGTCGACAACGAAAACAAATTTCACAGAGGTGATTTGGATGGTCATGGCGCTTTCCTAAATGGGCCAGAAGGTCATCTAGGTAAGGCTGCACAATGTGATGAATATCACGAAATGCATAAGACATTGCGCATTGGAAGGTAGCGCCGACATTTTTAAGCCTGAAAGGGAGTTTCTTATAGGCGAAGGTACCCCACAATTAGATGACGGAAGTTTTGTGTTTATTCGCAGGCGATATATTGATATGGCTGTAACCAGAAAATGCATCCATAAACGAATAAATCTCACTTCCAGCACAATCATCAATGAGCTAGTCAATGAAAGGCGTAGGATAGTTATCATTGGGACAAGCACGATTAATGTCGTGGTATTCAACACAAACCCTAATAATGCCCTTCTTCTTGGTCACAGGGAAAATATTAGAAACCCAATCGGTGAGCGGGATAGGGTAAATAAACCCAACTTTAAGAATTTTTTCAACTTCTCCGTTAATGGTTGTAGCCCTTCGAGGGTGCATGGGGTGTAAATGTTGTCGAACAGGTTTGGCACCTGGATATGTAGGTATTTCATGCACCATGATACTAGGATCAATTCCGGGCATCTCTTCATACGACCAAGAAAAAATGTCACGAAATTCTCTAAAAAGATTGGTATAAAGTTGAATCTCCTCTGGAGTACAGGTTACTCCGATGTGGATATTATCGACAACCCCCAGTTTAACAGAGATGTCGATAGGTATGGTTTGCATAATGTTCCCCATGTTGCCTTCAAAGAAAACTTGATGGATTTGAATAGGTGTCTGAAGGGGTTGGGAGGGGACACAGGAAGCAAACTACTCAAGACAAGTAATCATAACCTCGTGGCTAGGGAGAAACGAGGAGCGATGGTGATGATCAAACCAAGGAGGTTCCTCGAAAGACATAGTCTCGATAATCGCTTCATCAGAAGGAAAGATTTCCTGTAAGGGATCTAAAGAAGTGCTATCTCCAAGCCAAGGGGATTGTATATATGTGTCGAGATCCTTGCTCGAAGGAGTAGGTTCAGAAGATGAAGCCGAGGCAGAAACAATTTCGACATAGTTGAGCTCAGCAGGACTCAATGGCATGACACCACCCCAAGATTCTACCTGATCAACGGGATGAAGGACCCAAGGATTAGAACGGATAGAAATCATATTGATGGGAGTGATGTTGGGAGGTGGGAGTGAAAAAACACCCATGAGGGTAGGATATTTGATCCGAGTTGGATCCTTAAACAACTCCATGACTGTTAAAACTTAAGAATGAATGACAGAATTCAAGAAATCATACAGCTATCAGGGATAAGCTCTGGATAATGGTAATTTGTAGCCAGCACAGAGCAACAAGGACCTTCGGTCAAAGTGCATTGATTGTTGGCCCATGGGGACTGTGCATGGCACAAAAATGGCAATTAGGAAGCTCAGATCAGAAAATGAAGGCAACACCCCTTGAGAAGGAAAAGTCCCAACCACTCAGTCACAAGGGAAGCCAAGAAACCGTGGGAAAAGCGCTAAAACTGAAGGTAGGTCCCACGGTCCAAAACCGATGGAATATCAGAGACGTTTTAGGCGATAAGCGGGTTTTTTAGAGAACCGAGTGATTCCATACATTGATTGATGCGTGTCCAGCAGATGAGAGAAAAAATTGCTCTCATCACTGGCTAACATTCGAGCAAGTCAACCGCGCGATAAGAGCGATAACCGTAGGATTTGGAGGCCCCAAATATAACGGCGGAGATTGCGCCCGATGGAAAACCAGATTCGGAGGGAGAATTAAGCTACGACATATAAAGGTTTGAAGTCCAATTTGACCACTAAGCTAGTGGAAGAATCATTTCACAAAGTAATCGAAATAACGAACCATTTGAGGAAGAGTTGGCGCTCAGTTCATGAAGGGACAAGTGGCCACCTCCCTGTGAAACGTTACACAGTGGCGATGATTCAGAGGTAGGGAATTCCAAGCGGACAACAATAGACGAACTGAAGGGATGGAAGAGGAAGCGAGCAATCATGAGACAGGCTGGCATTAAGCCACAAACAAATAGAGAAAAGAGACAAGTGAGAAGAAGGAACAAGGAGATAGAAGAGATAGAAGTAGAGAACAGAGAGCCAAGCTAACCTGTAGAGCTAAGGTAGCATCGAGCAAAAAGAAGGCTTGAGAGGTTCAAGCAATCCCTGCGAGGATATATGTCAGGAACTGAGTACCAAATTGGACTCATCCCATCAAGACCAGTTGAGGTCGATACTTGGTAAGGGAGAGTCTGTGCACTCTAGTGGCTTGGGGAATCCAAGAACCACCCTACTAAGCATCATCTGTTCAGGAGACTCAAATTGAGCTCCTCATTGTAAAAGCTCTGCTTAAGGACACAATAAAGAAGGTCACCATTGAAAGCTGGACCGGAGACGTAGTCCAGGAGGATTGGGTGAACTCCTTATTAAATTGTTGTGTTGCTTGCTATGTTTCTCTTACTGTTTTCCATTTTCCAGTGTCTGTGTATTTTGCAATCTTATCGATCCATTTCCTAAGATAACATAGACACACACCAGCACATGAGTCTATAATACCTTCATCCATTAATTAATTAACTGAAATTACTCATGAGTGATTTTCAGATCAAGTGGTATCAGAGCTCTAGGTTGTTAAGGTTAGACAAGCTTGTGCTGAATTTAGCTATTGAATGCTAACTAGATCAAAGCTCAAATTAGAAGAAGGAGAGTAGGTCGAAACTAATTCTAAAATTGGGAGAGTCTATCCTCAGAAGACAATGTCAGAAGAAGTTTTTGTGGGGCCAAACCCTCAATTCATAGTAGAGGAAATGTATAAGGACTTTAGAAAACATAAGGATGAAGATTCATCAGGCTCCAAACAAGATAAAGGAGAAGAAGAGTCTCTCCTCCATGACCACTCAAAAGGCAAAGGGAAAGAAGAAAGCTTTCTCACCCCTGCTAATAGCCCTGAATATAAAAATAAGACATCTTTGATTAAACTAGATGTTAAATTTGATTTACCTATATATGATGGAGAGTTGAATGTAGAAAAGTTGGACAATTGGATTAGAAACATTGATTTTTATCGTAGAGTGCAGAGTATTGATTCAGACAAGAGAAAAATTTAGCTGGAAAGCCTACACCTTGGAGGCATTGCCTTGGTTTTGTGAGAAGGCAGGACCCAAGCTGACATTAAGAGACATGGTAAGACTATTTCTATCTAGAGTGAATTTGTTTCTGCAATCAAAAAGTAGTTCTATCCATTGGCCTACATAACGCAAGCCATGATGAGCTGGCAAACTCTTCGACAATTGAAGGGGAAAAGCATACAAGGTTACACCCAAGAATTTAGAAAGAGAGCATTGATTCTAGGAATCTCTTTAGACTCACCTAAGACTATATTTAAGTACATCGGTGGTCTACACAGCTACATGAGGCACATTATCCTCATGTTTAATCCCACTAGTATAGATGAGGTTTTTGTTCAAGCTACGCATCTAGAAGCTAGAGGAAAGATTGGAAACCCAGAAGTTGGGGGATCATCCCAACCCACTACAAGTAAGAATAAGGAGAAAGTAAAATAGAAATGGAAAGCAAGGAAGGCCAACACTACACAGAAAAGCAAGGTTTCATGCACTCACTGTAAGAAGGATGGGCATGATGATGAGCACTGTTGGATTCTGCATCTAGAGCTGAGACCTAAGAAGTTTGAGGGCTAAAAGAAGAAGACTACTACAGCTATTCAGAAAGATTTGGGGTTGGACTCAAGAGATGAAACAACCATTGCAGCCACAAGTATAAAAGGTAAGAATTCTGAAGCATCTACTAGTAATTCTGCACAATCTACTATTGATGAAGAAGATGAGAGAAAAAGGTATGAGATTTTCCATATTCAGGTTATTTCCAAACATCAAAAGATTGATACTTTGTTTGATAATGGCTCACAAGTAAATTTAATTTCTGAAGCAACTGTAAAGAAGTTGGGATTGCTGACTACACCTCACAAGAAACCATACCCATTAGGATGGTTAAATGATAAAGCACAACTACAAGTGACTAGACAATGGAAACTCAAGTTTTCTTTTGGGTTATAATTTGTAGATGAGGTTGAGTTAGACATAATTCCTTTGGATATATGTGGAATTCTTTAAGGAATTCCTTACGTGTATGATAGAAAAGCTATCTTCTATAGAGCTGAGAACAAGTATCTACTCCTTAAAGATGGAATCGAATACCTTGTAAGAGCTCATAAGCTCAAAAATAATTACACTCTCATAAACTCAGGGCAGATGAAACAAATGATAAATTCATGCAAACAATTCTTACTGATGGTTGTAAAAGAAAAGAAACCTGATAAAACCAATGTATTTGAGGGTTGTGATTCTAAACAACAAGCTGATTTAGAAAAAGTTGTTTCAAAGTATGATATCTTGTTTCAAGAACCTAAAGGTCTTCCACCCAAAAAGGAAATAGTGCATGATATTAATTTGCAGCAAGATGCTCCATTGCCTAACATTGGAATGTACAGGTTGTCCGCTTTAGAGAACACATAAATCAAGATAGCAGGTGCAGGAGTTGCTCGAGAAGTCGTTCATCAGACCTAGCACATCACCATGTGGATCACCAATCGTTTTGGTGAGAAAGAAAGATGGATCGTGGAGAATGTGCATCGATTACCAAGCACTGAATAAGATAACAATCAAAAATCGTTATCCCCTTCCTCGCATAGATGATCTTTTGGATCAATTGAAGGAAGCTATTTATTTTTCCAAGATAGACTTGCAGAGTGGATATCATTAGGTCAGAGTTGCAGAACAAGATGCATGGAAGACTAATTTCAAAATAAAGCAGGGATTGTATGAGTGGCTGGTTATGCCTTTTGGCTTAACTAATGCTCCTGCTACATTCATGAGATTAATGAATGATGTACTCAGACCTTTTCTTGATGATTTTTTTATTCTGTATCTGGATGACATTCTGTTATTTAGCAAAACATGGGAAGAACATTTAAAGCATGTTAAGCAGACACTAGATGTTTTGAAAAGAGAAAAACTTTATTTTAAACTCTCAAAATGTGAATTTGGCAAAACATCTTTGAGTTATTTGGGACATATAGTAGGGGGTGGTGAATTGAAGATAGATCCCTCTTAGGTGGCAGACATTGTAAACTGGCCTAAACCCAAATCTGCTACAGAAGTTAGGAGCTTCTTAGGAGTAGCACAGTATTGGAGAAAGTTCATTTCTAACTTTTCCTTAATTGCAGCTCCATTACATGCTTTAATAGGATTGAACAAGGTGTTTCAATGGGGAGGCAAATAGCAGAAAGCCTTCAATACCTTGAAAGAAAAGATTAGTACAACACTACTACTAGCACTGCCTGATCTTCAAAGACCATTTGAGATCCAAACGGATGCCAGTGACTATGCCATGGGAGCAGTGTTGACATAGCACAGTAAACCCATATGTTATCATTCTGAGACATTCAATTCTGCAGTAGTTAACTATCCTACATATGATAAAGAATTATATGCATTAGTACAGAGTGTGAAAAAGCGGAAACATTACTTAATGGGCAAAGAGACAGTAATACATACTGATCATCAACCACTTCAATATCTACACTCCCAAAATAATTTGCAGCAATTAAGACACTATAGATGGATGGGTTTTCTACAACAGTTTCAGTTAGTCATCAGATATAAAAAGGGCATACACAATAAAGTTGCAGATATGTTATCTAGACCCATTATAAATGCATCTTCTATACTTAAGCATAATTTTGTGTTACATGAGAGCTACATTGAACAATATGCTCAAGATATAGACTTTAAAGATGTATATGCAACTTTAAGTCAAGGCAAATGAGTAGAAGAATTGGATTATCATGTGAAGGTCCAGCTCTTATATCATTGTGGGAAGTTATGCATTCCACAAACTGAAAGAGTAAAGATAATTCAAGAAGCACACACTTCTCTAATATCAGGTCACTTTGGCGTAAGTAAAACAGTTGCACAGCTGCAAAGATTTTGTTATTGGCCGAAAATGAACGAGACAGTTTCTAGATATGTAAGAGGGTGTACTATGTGTGCTAAAAGCAAGCCCAGCAATAGAAAACTAGGCTTGTACACTCCATTATGAGTTCCTTCTCACCCTTGGGAAAGTGTTTCGATGGATTTTGTTGGAGGACTGCCTAAACCTAGAAAAGGTCATGATTATCTGTATGTTGTTGTGGATAGGTTCAGAAAAATGTGTATTTTGATACCTTGTAATAAACAGATCACAGCTGAACAAACTGCAAAACTGTTCTTTCAACATGTATGGGTTCATTTTGGATTACCCACTTCCATTGTATCTGATAGAGACACCCGATTTGTGGGAAAGTATTGGTCAAGTCTGTGGGAACTGATGACTGATGGCCGGACGGAAGTAGTCAACAGGACAGTGATCCAGTTCCTCAGGGGATATTGTAGCAAGCAGCCTAAGATTTGGGATGAACATTTGTATTATGTGCAACATTCTTACAACCAAGCCAAACATTTTTCTACACAGAGATCTCCTTTTGAGACCTGTTTTGGTTTCACACCAAGGTCTCCTTTGGATTTTCTCTTTGGTAAAGACACCACAGTTGAGGGACACAGTGATGTGGACAGGGCAACTAGGTTCATTGAACAAATCCAAGAGATTTACCATGTAGTACAGGAACAGTTGGAAAAGAGCCAAGCCAAATACAAGGCAAGGCATGACAAGCATCGGATGGAGCATAGTTTCCAAGTTGGTGACCAAGTCTGGTTGTATACCAACAAGGAAAGAATGTAAGGTGAAGGTAAAAAGCTAAAGCCTATCAGGTATGGACCCTTCAAAATACTTGAGCAAATTGGTGAGAATGCTTTTCACCTTGATCTACCATCTTACATGAACATCTACTCAGTTGTAGAAGCAGATAGCTTGAGATTATTTGAACCCTCACTAATTGAGGATCCCGAAGAGCAAAGTCAATTGCCTTCTATTGATGACCTGTTACCTGAATATCTTAATGAATTGCAAGAAGACATAGTTCTAGATAGGAAGGTGAGGATGACATGTAGGGGAGATGTTGAGTACCTCAGAGTTGGGCTCAAGGGTTCAAAGCCGAGCAGTGCAAAATGGATAGAGATTAGACAAGTGAGACAATTGTACCCTCACTTAGTTGATGCTTGAAAACCAACTTTTGGTGGTCCAAAAGATTTTCAGTGGGAAGGCCATGATCCAAATTGGATACTTAAACAACTCCATGACTGTTAAAACTTAAGAATGAACGACAGACTTCAAGAAATGGTACAACTATCAGGAATAACCTCTGGATAATGGTAATTTGTAGCCAGCATAGAGCAACGAGGACCTTTGGTCAAAGCACAATGACCGTTGACCGATGGGGACTGTGCATGGTGCAAAAATGGCAGTTAGGAAGCTTTGATCAGAAAACGGAGGTTGTTTCTAATGTGCGAGCAAAAAACCCCTCAAGAAGGAAAAGCCCCGAGCACTCAGTCACAAAGGAAGCTAAGAAACCGTGGGAAAAGTGATAAAACCGAAGGTGGGTCCCGCACTCCAAAACCAACGGAATATTGGAGGAGTTTAGGGCGGTAAGTGGGTTTGTCAGAGAACCAAGTGATTCCATACGTCGATTGAATCGTGTCTGGTGGATGAGAGAGAAAACTGCTCTCATCGCAGGCTAACATTCGAGCAAGCCAACCGCGCAATAAGAGCGATAACCATAGGATCTGGAGGCCCCAGATCTAACGGTGGAGATTGTGCCCAATGGGAAACCAGATTCGAAGGGATAATTAAGCTATGACATATAAAGGTTTGAAGTCCGATTTGACCATTGAGCTAGCGGACGAATCATTTCACAAAGTAACTGAAATAACGAACCGTTTGAGGAAGAGATGGCGCTTAGTTCATGAAGGGACAAGTGGCCACCTCCCTGTGAAACATTACACAGTGGCAATGCCGCAGAGGCAGGGAATTCCAAGCAGACAGCAGTAGTTGAACCAAAGGGACGAAAGAGGAAGCGAACAATCATGAGAAAAATTGGCTTTAAGCCACGAATAGACAGAGAACAGAGACAAGTGAGAAGAAGGAACAAGGAGACAGAAGAGATAGAAGTAGAGAACAGAGAGCCAAGCTAACCTACAGAGCTAAGGCAACATCGAGCAGATAGAAGTCTTGAGATGTTCAAGCAATCCTATGAGGATATCTGTCGGGAACTAAGTACCAAATTGGACTCATCCCATCAAGATTAGTTGAGGTCGTGACTTAGTAAGGGAGATTCTGTGCACTCTAGTGGCTCGGGGAATCCAAAAACCACCCTACTAAGCATCATTTGTTTAGGAGAGTCAAATTAAGCTCCTCATTGTAAAAACTCTGCTTAAGGACACAATAAATAAGGCCACCATTGAAATCTAGACTGGAGACGTAGCCCAGGACGATTGGGTGAACTCCTTATTAAATTGTTGTGTTTCTTGTTGTTTTTCTCTTACTGTTTTCCATTTTCCAGTGTCTACGTATTTTGCGATCTTATCGATTCGTTGCCTAAGATAAGATATACACACACCAGCACATGAATCTGTAATACCTTCGTTCATTAATTAATTAACTGAGATCACTCACAAGTGATTTTTAGATCAATCTTTAAAAAGTGCAGCACCCACACTCTCATATGGAATGGAGGTATGCTCCATAAAAGGCATGTTGCCATCGGAAGAAGAAGAATCGAAGAAGGAAAATTGGTCTACCGTGACAATTTTCCATTGATGGGGAGAACGAAGGACACGAAATAGAGATGAGGCCATGGCTCACATGGCATACGTCCAACTTCGTCCTAAGAGGAGGTTGTAAGTGAAATTCGCATCAAAAACTTCGGCCTCAACTTCAACTATCTTTCCTTCCAGGCTAGTAGGCAAACACGAGAGGATACCATAAGGACGGGAATCTCTTCCATCGAAGGATTCCAAGGTATTGGGAGACTGACTCAAGGTTGGGGAACCAATAACCTTCCAACAAGAACCAGACTTGATGCAAGTGGAAGCACCCTCATCAATAATAGTGCGGTGAATATTCTTAGAGTTGATGATGACTCGAATGAGGAAGGCGATCTGGTGAGGCCATCTCGGTACATGATTATCTAGATCAAAAGTGATCAAATCCGAGTCAGCCAGGTCAATGCCACCAATGGTTGATAGTAGAGATTTCCTTTGGAAGGGACAGCTCTGGAGGACTTCTAATGTGGACATAGCCAAAGGAGCTTGGGCTAAGTCCTCAACAACACTATAGTGCTACATAGCATGAGCATTAGGGTTGTAGGAAGACTTCTAGAGCACTCCTTTGGGAGGAGGTCGAATGACTAACTCGGTACTAGGTCGCTCGATATGGAGGGGAAAAGTATTGGACGAAGGAATACTGGAGGGGACTTCAGTTTCATTCCAAGCGGGTAAAGGATATTCCTTTGACCCCGTACTAATATGGATGGGAATCGTCCTAGCCATGAAGGCTTGAGAGCCGAAGGTGGAAGAAGATTGAGGTTGATCAGCCACCATTTGAGTTTGTTGCGAGGGAAAAGGCTCTTTGAGCATAGCAGGAGTCCCAGGGGCACCTTTTAGCAAACGACTAACCTCAGACCGTCTAGGGCAGTCTTTAGTATAGTGATCCTTGTCACAAATGAGACAAGGGTACTTAGGCTTGCGCTTGGCACCTTCTTTGGCCAGAGGCTTAGGGGGATCTTGCTTTGGTTGATCAACTTTATTCTTCCCTTTTCCCTTTTTCTTACCTTTCAAAGTTTTATCCACCGTGGTGGACTGGATGGCATTAACTTCAAAAGTTTTACCAGGATTGGGTGGGGCCTGAGAAGCATTTTTGGTTGGAGCAGTAAAATTTTGCTTTGCAGGGTTCACAGAAGATTTTCTGGAGGATGCAACAGAACCAATGACACCATCAACAGATGGTGTTGACGGAGCTTTGGAAGTTTTGGATCATGGAGCATAGTAAAATAATCATATAGCTTACCGGACTGGAAGTAAACCAAGTCAAGATATTGAGCATGCGCAATAGGTTTCTCTTCAGTTACACATGCCCCCATAGCAATGTTCCAGGCTATTGGACCAATGAACGAGGTTGTAAACCAGTCAGTCAGAAGCTGATCTAGGATCCAGAACTTAATTAGACGATGACACCTCCTCCATTCATGGATATGATCGAAGATATGCATGGCCATGTCCTATTTCAAGGATTTCAAGAGGTGTGTGCCCATTTCATATCGAATTGGTAACTAAAAATGAGTTAAAAATGCCATAGCAAGCAAGTTAAAGTCCTGAAAAGTTCCATGAGCTAGCTCAATATACCATTTCGCAGCAGAGCCAGTGACAGTCCATTGGAATAGATAGAGCTAGATGGAATCATCAATCCATGAATTAGATGAACACCATAGGTGATAGGTCATGACATGAGCTTGGGGATCTTCTCCATACTTACCGTCGAATTTGGGACAATTATCGGGAATGTTGGTTGGAACCGGTGGCAAATACGGATTATGAAGAATGGGATCATTTGTCAATTTGGACACATTTGGCAGTTCAAAAGTTGCCAAGAAAGGTAACTGAGGATTGAAGGATATCTGAGGCCGTGGGTAAGAAATAGCATTAGAGTTCCATCCAGTTCCTGGTTGCGCCCATTGATTTGCCCGAATGGATTTTGCCCATAAGGGTTTTGTTTGTAAGGGTTTTTTCCATAGGGATTATAAGTGTAACTGGATGGTTGACCCTGGTTTTGACCACCAGTGGCCCACTGATTACCAACCTGACCAACAGGAGCAGCATACGGTTGCTGAAAATTCTGATAAGGATTAACCTGTGGCTATTGATAATTTTGATATGGGGCAATTTGAGGTTGTCCTTGGGGCTGCTGAAGGTTTTGAAAACCATATGGTGGCTGAGCTCCAAACTGTGCCTGGGGTCCAGGCTGCATTTGATAAGCAGGTTGGGTTTGAAAGCCAACTTGAGTTTGGAGACCGGATTGGGTCTGGAGCCCAGACTGGGTCTAAAAACCGGGTGGAGCTTGAGAAACAATGAGCATTTGAGTGCTCGGTTGAGCGGGCCCAGACGGATGTCCTTGTGAGAACTGAGGCTGACCCATCTGGCTAGAAGGTTGGCCTGGTTGAGATTGAGGTTGACCCATTTTCCCAGAAGGTTGAGCTTGCTGGGTGATGGGTTGACCTTGCAGAACTGAAGGCTGACCTAACTGACCAGATGGTTGAGTTGGTTGAACAATTGGTTGGCCTTGCTAGATTTGAGGCTGACCTACTTGTCTAGAAGATGGACCAGGCTAGACAGTAGGTTGGCCTTACTAGATTTGAGGCTGACCTACTTGTCCAGAAGATGGACTAGGCTGGACAATAGGTTGGCCTTGCTGGATTTGAGGCTGGCCTACTTGTCCAGAGGGGTGACTTTGTTGGGCACCAAGTTGACCTTGTTGGATGTAAGGTTGTCCTGGTTGACCAAAAGGTTTCCCAAAGTAAGTAAAAGAGGAACCACTGAAGGCCGAAGGTTGTCCCTGTAAGGGTTGTCCTTGTGGGCCAACAGGTTTCCCTGGATAAGGTTTCCCATAATACAGTTGTCCATAAGATGGCTGACCTTGATAGGGTGGACCTTGAAAAGTTGAAGGCTATGCTTGGCCACCGTGATAACTGGTCGGGCCCCAAGCAACAGATAACGGAACAGAAACCTCAACTGCAGGCTGAGATGGGATGGATCTAGTGTGATAAATATGGGCTCCTCGAGAATCATAGTAATGAAATGGATTCTGCAGTTCCAGATTCTGAAGAGCATGCATGTACTGGTCATATGTCCACCCTGCCAGAATGGAACTAGAATAAGGTGGGACAATATTGGTGGGACTAACAACTCCAGATGCCGACGTCGATGGACCACCATCAGTAAGACTAGCCGAAGGCCCGGTAATAATGGTCACTATTAAAGATGCAGCGATGGCACTAACAGTGGGAGTTGAAGAAGCCACATAAATAGTCAGAATAATTGGGATAGATGTGACAGTCACATTGTGAATCTGGGGTGTGAAAGGTTCTGAGGTTGGAGTGACGATACAAGACCACATGGAACTTGTAAGGCGAGATCTGGAATTCATGATATCAGCCAAAGCATAGTAGCGTAAAGGCAATGTGATACCAAAAGGGGTGACATGGAAGGGTGAAGTTTCCGTAGGTATAGGGATTTCACTGCTTGCCATAAAGGTCTCTTCACCAAAGATGGGGTTCATCTCATCCATGTCAGAGGAAGACATTGGGACCAAAAAACCTGAAGGAGTAACGGGGAAATCTTCTTTGGAAGGTTCCGAGATGGGGTTCCAATGAATATCGTAAAACTCGCCTTCCAGAGCGCGAGAGTTAAATGGTTGAATACTTAGAACAACAGGAAGAGTATTGCTAATAATCGGTACCTCAGAAGTGACAGAAGATGCAGAGCCCTTGTCACTTGGTACAGGAGACGGGATCGGTGATTCCACCAGGATGATTTAACTCAAAAGTTCTAGGGAAAAATAAACGAGTAGGGAAACAAATTCCATGCAAACTGAAACACAGTCAAGATTTAACTAGGTAAATGTGAACGTGGTCGAATAAATTTTATGACGCAGGAACAGAACTTGACCTTTTCATTTTTAAAAAGTCGATAAAAGGACAAAATATGACTCTAGTTGCCTTCAAATATTTAATGATCCTGAAAGGACAAGTGCTCAGATGATCCTTTTCTTTTAGGGAGTCGAAAAGGAACGAAAGTGACTACTCTGGAGAACTAGGCAAAAGGTTACCAGAAAAACCGTAAAACTGCATATACACCTTGGTGATCAAATGAAGAGAAATGACCAAGTACTTTCCGTACGGTAGTCAATCTTCCCGAATGCTGTGTTCGGTGCATTACAGTTCACAAGGCGGCAGACATAGCTTCCTATGGATGTAGGATGATAACCTAGTGGGGTCTCCCGATATATACTCAACGGTACTAGGAGCACAAGTCTGTACTAGGCAGCTATTGAGTCACAAAAGGAGGAATCACCCAACCTTAAGTGAAAACAATAGTGACTAGGTTTAACGACGCCAAAGCACGCCTCTAGCCTAGACCTCTAAATAATGTGCGTTAAGTTCCAATGCGTTGTTAAGTTCATTCAGTTGATTTTAGAGTTGATCTTGAATTAGGTTTCAATTTCCAGGCCCTACCGTATGTATATCAAAAACCTTAGGATGCAACTAGAATGAGTAAAGCATCTTTCATTTCGATGAACACCTACTTACAAAAAGGTAGAAAGTTCATTCCCAAATCAAGACAAAACAAAGACAAGCAAATGCAAGTGCTAAGAAACACAATGCATTAACACACCAATCCTACATTGCATCGATACTACTAGTGATAGATTTAAAGTTCGCTTTCCAATTTCTCAAACATGAAAATTTGAAATGCAAATGTACTTTCACTTTCGTATACTAAATGAATGCAATCTTTTGATTTTGATTTTTTTTTTTTTTTGAATTTAAAGAGACAAATGAGCGAGTGTAAACTAATCAACCCAAACAATTGTAATCTATGCATGGTAGTGAAGAAACCAAATCAATCATAATAAATTGCCTCAAGAATCGACACCAAAAATCGACCAGCAAGAAACAAGCAACGAAAAAGCCTCAAGCAAATCAATAAGATGGTTGCGGATGAACCTTGGATAGACAAGCAACCCAGACAAATGGTTCAAAAACTTGAAAGAGCTAGGTCACAGAGCCTAAAAACACAAGACTCACTCAATGAAACCAAAGAGATAGTACCCTAACCAAAAGCAATTAAAACAAGCTGATGGGAGAGAGGAAAACAACAGGGGATAAACAAGACTGGTGAATTCAGGAGGTGAAGTTGTAAAAACAACTTGCACAGGAATCATCGTGGGTATATAACCAGCAACTTGTGACGATAAGCGAATCATCGCAAGGGTGACAGCAACAACAGAGCGACATCGTTGTAGGAGTACACCTGTATTCCACGATGGGCCGATTGCAGGGATAGTCGCGACTATACGACATGGTATCAGCGACATATAGGTTTATAAAATGAAGACAGTGTGACGTCGTTGCGACTGTCAATATTTTTCCAGCAACGAGCTCAAAATTAATGGAAAATGAATGAAAACTCCCAAACAAACACCAGTCTATCCTTCCAAACAGTAAGGGGGATTCCTAGATAAACCCAGGCAATGAAAACCGAAGGTGCAAACCCCTAAAATCCAGGAGACACTAAAAAACAAATCAAGGGTAAACAAAAAGAATACATACAAAGGACTCCTCAGCAGAGTCGCCAACCTATGATAAAGGAAAGTGTTCCCTCTGTGGACAGAGGCAACCCCTCTAGCCCTAGAGTGGGTTTAGTCATAGTAAAGAAAAAAAATAATTGATTCCCTTAAATAGTCATCGTTGGAGGCCTACCTCAAACTGGTGGTTGATGAAGTTTCCGTTGCACTGCTCCAACTTCCATTTCTTTCTCCTCAATGAGCAATAAATCTGAAACACCAAAAGAAAATAACAGAGCACATAATCAAGAACAACAATGATCTATTTACTTATAAAGTCAAGAAATCATAAGCTATTAAGTAAATTGTACAAAAGATATAGGAAATCGTTATTGATTGTATTAAAATGAATCAAGAGAAAAGCTTACAACCAAGTCTTGATGTCGCAAGCCTTCTCAGAGGGTCCAACCAGTATGTTTCTTCAAGCATTCACTCTCAAGAATGGGTCTCCCTAATAAATGATATCTCTCTCTCACTCACAAGCTCTAATACAAGGTTAAGTAACTCCACAACCTCTTACCAAACTATTAGCAATCCCACACTTGTCACACTCACACCAAAGCTATCTACTTAGTTTCAAAGCAAACTCAAAAGAACTAGCCAGCACTACCCAACTAAAGAACTAGTAGATCATAGAAATGGTGAGTGATTTTATAGGAGAAGGAGTCTCCATGAAATGAGGGAGAGGGAGCTTATCCTTAAGGGAAGTTGCACAAGAGGTGGAACCACCATCCTAGAGGAGGAAAAGCGACCCAAAATGACCCAACAACCAGCTCTAGAAACACCCAGAAGGCCGACTGTTTGAACAAATTCGCCAAATCTGGGTCATCGCAAGTCATGAACTAAGGATCGACGACAACATCGCAAGGAGGAAATGCATGTAGACCAGTCATCATGATAAATATTTGGGAGCCTCATGCCAAGCCCTAAAATTCGACCATCACAGGAAATACATGTACACCTGCGATGGTGTTGTGAATGGACTATTCATGACAAGGGATCATCGCACATTTTAATGCCTTACTAGTGACAATGTAGAAACTTAGGGAAAAAGGGTCAGTGTTCAACATCAGAGAACATTGTTTAATATTTTTTCATGAGTGGGAAGATATGAACATGTTTATTTGACACATGACACAACAGCGGGACTGAGATGAGGACAATGACAAATTACTGTGTAACACCTGCATCACCTATTTCTCGATATGGGTTGAGTTGTAGCTCCCCCCATGATATTTACAGGTAGTAGCCCAATGGCATATTTTTGGGTCGTAGCCTAATGAAAAATATTTTCAGGTAGTAGCCTGCTGGAAAATATTCCAGATAGTAGCTCGCTATATAGATTTCGGGTTGTAGCTTGATGGGAAGAGGGTGGTAGTTTTTTCTCCCCATGTTTCTTCTTCTTTAGATTCGATAATGTTTCTTCAGATATAGTTGAGCATATTTGTAGAGATGATGACATGATGAAACATTGATTGATGGGCAGGTTTTATAGTTGGAATTCTCCTTGGTTGAGAGAGAGTGTTAAAAATATTAAAATTCGGTTGAATTCCACTTTAGGCTGCTCATTTGATGGAGATAATGATGGAAATGAGTTCCTCTTTTCAAGAGGACCAAATTGACCTAAATATCACCTTTTTCGGACAAGCAGAAGTTATTTTTTGATTTTTTGCACCCACTCTTATATATTGGATCAGGGCGGCTTCACTCTCATGCACACTTGGACAGGTCGACCTCAACATAAAATGGACATTGTTGGACACCCCTAGAAGCTTATAAATACAAGAGATATAGAAGCCCATTTGGACATCACAGCATCAATCATCTTCTTCTCTTATATATGATTTGGTTCAACACATTAGTGAAGGAAAAGGTCGTATGAAGGTTCGAAATCACAGATCTGAAGCTCTCACAAAATTAGGGTTTTTGTTCCAGACGATGGCATAGAACTAGGAAATTTCGTCCCTCGACACACACATGCTATTGTTAAGACAACGTATAGTAAGCTACAAATGCACGCATGCTAAATTGGAGGGAGAGTCAAGGGTTTTGACTACAATTGAGCATCATCTGAAGTTTTTTCATGTTTTCTGAAGTCTGAATCAAGTTGCCACTGATATATTTCTCCATTGCAAACTAGTTTCTAAATTTGTTGGGTTGTATTTTTAATCATATTTTATTGGTCTCATTGTACTCTACTGAATATTTTATGACAATCTAATAAAAGAAGAATTTCAAAGGATTCCCCCCTAGTGGTTTTTCCCTAGTCTTTGACCAAATCTAAGGTCTCTTGTTGATGTGATGATTGTCTTCTTTGTCCTTGCATATAAGTTTCTATCTTCAATTATTGTTGATGAATGGAAAGACTAATTGTAATTGGAAATATTGATAATTGAAGTTTGGAATTGGGCTAAAGTAATTGATACAACATAGATCAATTTGAAAAATTAACAGTTAGATTTCTTTGTTGATGCTTGGCTTGGTGGATATGTTTACCTTTATGGTGGGTAAAACATTGGACATGTTTCCCTCCTCAAATGCATATGGCGGGAGATGGGATTCTTGAACTAGTTGACCTTCCCTAGTTGAAAAAAGTGTTTTGTTTCTACTAAACAAATGTTAGTGGATACCAATTCTTCAATAGATGTGAAGGCTCATTCTAGTAAAAAGAAAGAGATATAGTGAATGGATTCCCAAGGAAACTCAGGTTCTTTCATGGCCTCCAACGTATCATCGTTGGAGTGAAAAAAAAATTCCAATGGTGTAAGTGGCTAGGAGTAGTCATGAGGCTAACATTGGTGCTTAGCAATGCTAGTAGCTAAGCAAGAAAATGATTCAATGGTCATTGTCGTGGAACCCAATGATGTGGAAAATTTGAAAATTAAATTTAGCCTACACAGTCGCTAGTGGGACAACCTTCACAATGGTAAAAGCGGTCTCGAACAGATGACATGAATTAGGGTTCCTACATATGAGGAGATTAATCGTATGTGGTGTTGGGTGTTGACAACACCAGGCATTGGGAGAATATCCCTGATGGGTACCTAAGGGTATCTGGGGGCAATGAACGCAATATTAGAATTACATTTTTGCAAATAGGCCCATGCCTCTTAGAATCAGGGTAGGTGTGCACAAAATTGAGCATGATGGTTTCATGTGAAAATGTGACAACTATGGCACTTGCACCTGCCTCTTTTGTTAGGTAATGTTAGAATTCCAAGAAAATCTCTTAGGTTGTAGCTCAGAGATGCCTGGTAACATATAAATTCAACTATTGTTGTAGGTTAAATGGAAGGAAAGATGCTTGTTCAATCCAGATAACCACTTCTATTTTGTTTCACTCCAGACATGCATGAACACCCCCAGACTACAAGGCTTTAGACCACTAAATGCTCATAGTTTAGATATTGGATAAAAATGGAGAATACTAACCACACTAGCAGATACACAAGACCATATGATGATCAGATGCAATTAGTAAAGAAACTTGTAAATCTATTCTACTGATGCACAGACAAGATGACAGCTCTCTTGCATCAGATAGAAAGAAACTTGAGTAACCTATTCAGAAATACATTCAACAATCTAACATAGAGATAGGATGACAGCTACCTAATGCTAAACCTCAAAAGGTCAAGAATATAGAATGTTAAGCACAAGCTTAGAGTAAGAAGAAAATGGACAACAAATAGTTAACAGCAAAAGAAGCTTATATTAGCTGAAAATGAAGACGAGACGTTGCAAGTGGAAAAATATCTACAGTCTCCAGAAGTTGAACCTTACATCAAGATGCCAACCACAAACCATCAACCCTGATTACATCTTGTTTCTGAGTATTTATAGATCTACATTACAAGGGCACTCGGCCATTTAGGTATGGAGGGGTCATAATTGACCACCAACTGCATTTAACTGCCTGATGGAGTCTTAGAATGTGTTTGCTTGCTGTAGTGGATGAATCTGATCTGCTCAGGTGTTGTGCTATCCTCTTAGGTAGTTGGAGTGCTCGTACTAGTGTAGCTCCATAACTGATAAATGCAGTTATAGGGTCATGCTCTGTCCTTTTCTGCCTTGGTTATAATGTCTGTTAAACATGGTTGTTGGGGTTTATTATGGCTGGTACTGGTAAGCTGGCCACCTTCCTCCTTCGGGAAAATGGAGTGGTCAGAAGACGTGGACTGCATGGGCGAGTGGGTGATTTGGATGAGAAGAAAGAAGGACTGTCGGATTGGGGAAATGGATGGAGGAGATGGCTCGGTGGAGGATATTGGTTGAGGTGGGAGCAGGTTGAATTTGGGCCATCAGATCTTCGGCAGATAGATCGGACGGTGATCGGGATACGGAGTTGCGTGGGAGTTTAATGGGCGGGCAGTATTGGTATTGATCGTAACGCTTTTGGGCATAAAGAGGTAAAAGGATGGGGTCACACGATTCCACTCAGCGATCGACACGTAATGGCGAATGAGAGAGAAAAGTCGCTCTCATCGCGCGCTAACGTTCGATTGAGTGGACGATGCGATGAGAGCAAATGTTGTGGGATCGTTTCGAAGGTGATCGGATGGTTGGGAAAGGTCGAGTGGGTCACTTTATCAGGCGCGACAAGAGCCGTCAGATCTACGGGAGGAAATCAATGGTGGGGAATGATGAATGGTTTTAGTAAGCACGCGAGGGCGTATGGGTAGGTTTTATGCGGGTTTGGGTTTTGCGTTTGGGGAAAAAGCTAGAAGGGGCTATTTTGCAGGGTTTAGGAGGAAAAAAAAGGAATGGAGGTGGTGGAGGGAAAGTGGGATTGAAGGAAAAGGGGAAAATTACCATTGTGAGACCCCTTTTAGGATGCCACCAAATAGGCCAAGCTTACTTCTAGCCTTGAAAAATCAGCATTGCATAGCAGAGCTAACATTGGCTCCTTCTGGGGATGAGATCCTCCCTGTGAGGTCTCAAGAACTGTAGACCACTGCCATTCCTACAAAAACAAGATTAGCAACATTCCCAAGTGTTCCATTAGGCATGGAGTCTAATAAAGTCTACACTAAAACCTGATAAAAACAACATATTTACAACATTAAGGCCTGAATACCTTAAACAACATAAATTTTCAAAAATCGCCCATTAACTGGGCCATCAGAAACTATCTCTCCTTCCACACTTTGCAGCATGAAGGTATTGTTCCCCTAGATCTGTGTGATGACAAAAGGTCCAGTCCATAGAGCATCAAAGTTCCCATGGTTGCGTTTATTCTCCTTCAGTGCATCCCACTTAAGACCCAAGTCTCAAACTTGAAAAATGTCTACCTTTACCTTTATGTCAAAGGCTTCCTTGATCCTCTGTTGATGTGATGCAGACTTTTCAACCGGCTACTCTCTGATTTGATGTACTTCTACCAAGTCACTGATCCTTTTTGCCATGTCATCTTCCTCATTCTACTCTTCCTGCAAGAACTTTGCCACAGGGAGGGTCAACTGGATTGTGAATACAGCCTCAGTGCCATATACCAGCCTGAACGGGGAATTCTCTGTGGATTTCTTGGTGGTTACCCTATCAACCCATAATGCATACTTCAGCTTGGAATCCCAATTCCTTTTATTGTCTTCTAGCAACTTCTTTATTATCCTTATCAGGCTCTTGTTGGATGATTCTGCTAGACCATTACCTTGAGGGTAATATGAGGTGGAATGCACTAGCTTAATATGCATTGAGTCACACATGTATGCCAGCTCTTTTGCCCTGAAGGCTAGTACATTGTCTATAACTAATTTGTGTGGACAGCCAAATCTGGTGAAAATATTTTATGTCAAGAACTTCATGACCACATGGTGATCATATTTCCTGGTAGGGATGGCCTCAATCCATTTAGTGAAGTAGTCAATGGCTACTAGGATCCATCTGTGCTGGCCACTGGAATGTGGATTAATTTCCCCTACGAAATCCAAACCCCACTGCTGAAAAGGGCCACTAGCATGTATTGGCTTTAAGGGTAGGGACTTCAATTGTTGTTTTCCTTCAAATCTCTAGCACCTGTCATAAGATTTCACGAATGAAAAGACATCAGAAAACAAGGTGGGCCAATAATACCCAGCTCTAAGAATCTTGTGGGTTGTGGTTTTCCAGTAGTGATGTCCTCCACATATGCTGGAATGAGGCTGATACATGACCTCCATGGATTGTTCTTTGTCCATACATCTTAAAATAATTCTAGAGGGATCCCTCCAGTACAACAAGTTTTCATGAATGAAATACTTGGTTGCTCTGAGCTTAAGATTTCTAGCTTGACTTGAACATAAGCCTGGAGGAACTTTTAGCTTCAACAAAAATTGACCTATGGTAGAATACCATTCACAAGAAGCTAGATTTTCTGCCAACGACCGGTCAAGTTGTATAGTGGCTTCTTCTGTCTGTTCATTCCCTGAATTTTTGCCTATCCAATTCATGTCCAACATCTTGCAATTTTCTTCTGCTATCAGCTTGGCAAGGCCCTAACCTCTGACAAGCTTGGTGGGCTCCAATTCTATATTAAATTCAATGAGCCTTGCAATCCATTTATCCCTTCTTCCGTCAACATCTGGCTATGTTAGGACATCCTTTACTGAAGCAGAGGGGACATTGCAATTACCTTGGAGTGTAGAATGTATATTCAGAAATCTTTCAGGGATTTGATAAGAGCATAGGCTTGTTTTTCTATGAGATCATACCTGATTTCAGCATCCCTTAATGTTTTGCTAAAGAATGCCACTGGATGTTCTGAACCCTCATCATCTTTCTGTAATAAAACTGCTACAAGGGTGTCACCTGAGGCAAATGAAAATATATGGAACTCCTTGCTATAGTCTGGGCTAATTAAAGTGGGAGCTTCCATAACGGCTCTTTCGATGGTTTTGAAATATCTTCTTGTTACATCAGTCCATTTGACCTCTGATCCCTTTTTCATAATGGAGGTGATGTGTTTTACCAGTTCTGAAAAATTTGGAATGAACCTCCTTACAAAATTCATTTTCCCCAAAATGTATTGGATGTCCTTTTTTGATCTTGGTACAGACAAGGTCTGTATTTCTTTTACTCTTTCTGGGTCAATATTGACACCTACAGCGGAAACAATGTGTCCAAGGAGCTTGCCCTCTTCTAAAGCAAACTATGATTTTTCAGGATTGACTGATATCCCAAACCTCCTGCACTTTAGAAACACCTTCTTCAAATGTTGCAAATGGTCTTGATGGCTGCTGGAGTATATTGTTGTATCATCTAGGTAGACAAGAACAAACTTATCCTTCTCTCCTACAAATGCTATATGCATAGCTCTCTGAAAGGTGGCTCCAACATTCATCAGCCCAAAAGGCATCTTGGAATACATAAAAGTTCCCCAAGGAGTGGTGAATGCTGTATTTTCTTGATCATCTAGGTGTACAGCAACTTGGTTATACCCTTAAAACCCATCCAGGAAAGACATCACTCTGGCTCCTGGGACTTTCTACAACAAATGCTCCATCTTGGGCAAAGGATAATTATCTTTCTTAGAGAATTTGTTCAGGTTCCTAAAATCAACACACAACCTGATTTCTCCACTCTTCTTCCTCACCACTACCAGGTTGGCTACCCACTTTGAATATCTCAGAGGAACTATGATTTTGGCAGCCAACAACTTCTTGATTTCTTTTTCAATGAGAGGGAGGAGCAAAGGATTTATGGGCCTCAGTTTCTGCTTGAAAAGGATGGTGTCTTTCTCCAAGGGGATCTTATGCTGGATGATCTACTTGTCATAAGTCTTAAGGTCACTATATTCCCAGGCAAAGACATCAACAAACTGCTTCATCAGGGTGCAGTACTCAGAACTTTGGG
Source organism: Pinus tabuliformis (assembly GCA_031772625.1). Lineage (NCBI taxonomy): Eukaryota > Viridiplantae > Streptophyta > Pinopsida > Pinales > Pinaceae > Pinus > Pinus tabuliformis. The sequence goes on from CM062809.1 coordinate 1,117,824,682, forward strand.
CAGCAGACAAATGGGTGGATAGATTTATATACTTGGGATGATCTAGACTCCCTATGTTGTGCCTATAGACTGCAAAATGATCTTCTTTTTGGGAAGCCGTATAAGGCACATCATTTTGGTCAAATATCTTCTCTAGAGGCACTAACCCTTTAGGTATATAGTTGCTAGGCAATTGAAAGATGCTATCTCGGCCAATTTTGTTCTTTAGCTTGGACTAGGGACTTTCTTCCAAGGTTTCATTCTCTTGGTCAATTTGCATTTCAAAGAATTCACCAATGACTTGCAGAAACCTATTTACCTCATCATCATCCTCAAAAACTTTCCAATGCTGGATATTATTAGGCAAGGATGGTCTATATTTTATTTGGACTTCATAAACAAATCTTGGGGGCATGGGAGGGATGAACTTTCTAGCAGACACAGCAAGGGAATCTGTAAGCTAATTTTTTACTCTAGGGATATATGAGATACAAAACTATCAAAAGATTCCTTGAGTCTCCATACCTCATCTCTGTATGCTTTCAGCCTTGGGTGCCTGGCTTGGAACACTTTGTTCACTTGCTGGATGATTAGATCAGCATCTCCAAACACCTCTATATTTTTTATTTCTCTATCCTTGGCAGTTTTTAGGCCCAATATCATAGCCTCATACTCTGCTATATTGTTGGTGACATGAAAATTTAGCTCAAAGGAAAAATGTGTGCTTTCTTATTTCAAATATACCAACACCACTCCTACTCCTGCAGTCTCTCTTGAATAGGCTCCATCAAAGAACATATCCCAAGCTTGTGTCCCTTCTTCCCCCATGACTTGACATACTATTTTCCTGAGCTGCACTGAGGCCTTCTGGGATTCTTTGATTTGGAGAATACATGCCCCAAAGTTAGTGTCCACAGTGTAAATAGGATGATTAGTGGGGTTCTTCTCATCATTGATGATATAGGCCAGCTGGGCTTCCCTGTACAGTCTTCTGCTTTCTCCTCCAAAAACTGGGACAGTGGCATTAGATAAGTCATTATGTAATGTTCCACCCAGTCTCTTAATCCACCCTCTGGACAACAACATGCCAAACTTAGGGGGAACATCTACTACCACAATTTCCATCATCATGCTCTTCATGGGAAACTGAGTTAAGGTGATGGCTAAATCTTTGATCAACCCCAGAAATTTCACCTTCCTTGAATCAAAGGAGAATAAATCATGATATGGTCTGGTGATATCAAGGCCTAACTCTTCCATGACATCTTTAGGCATCAGATTATGGCTGGATCTTGTGTCCAACAGACAATCATAAAGGATTTTATCATGAATGGTCAAGGAGGCATAAAATGGTGGGGAAGTGTCATTAGCAGGTTTAGTCATTGGGCTAAGCACAACTACAGGTTTGTCATCTTGTAAATTCACATAGTCAGTGGAGGCTTGTGTGGCCTTTAGTGCAAGGGAATCTAGGATAGGCTTTCTAAAAACCTCACTCTTTACAAGTTCAATCAGAGGCATAGATATTTTAATTTTCTAGACTTCTGATTCAAAACTAAAAGAGGAAGGGGACTTGTCAAGGCCTCTTACCTCTTGAGCTGGTTCTTTGAGGATGATGGGGTCAACTGCTAGTCTTTTATGTTTGCTGGTCTATTACTCTGTGGGGACAACAACTCTTTGGGCAGGATTCTCTCTGACATTGCTTGTTCTTGACCTCAAATTATATCTTTGCTGGTCTTCAGTCTGTAGCATAGCTTCTCTATCCCACTCTTGACTGGTCTGGTCCTAGATTAATGACTCTTCATAGGCAACCAATGTCAAAAAGGCAGCACTACCCTTGTCTTCCATGCAGTGAATCTCATCCTCTTCATCAAACTGTTCCTCCTCCATGACTACATTCTGGAAAGGAATCTTAACCCTTTGTTCTTCACTGGCCTCTTTGCCCCTCTGAATGACCTGCAATTGTTCATTTTCTCTTCTGAATGGATTTTTATTTCTAGGAGAAAATGTCTTTGGAATCCGTGCTTTCCCAGAGTTCTGCTCAACCTTCGGTTTGGATATTTCAGTAGCCAATGACTCTATCATTTTAGCCATTTTATCTAATTTGGGTTTTGAATATGAAGCAAAGGAAGAAGAAGCCTCACCTCTCTGCCTCCTTCTATCAGCATGACCTTTGAGTTTCTCTACAACCATGATATTGGATTCCACCTCTAGGGTTGCATCTTGCATTTCAGCTAGAATGGCACATCTTCTTTCTCTTAGTAATAGGCAGAAATTAGAATCAAAAGCATTAGCATAAGTGAGTTTGGCAGAGGTGGGGGTAGGCGTTAGTTCAGCTGGTATCTTACTATACATAGATTGAATCTTTTATTAAAATTAGACAATGATTCCCTAGTTTCCCTCTTGAGGTTGCCAAACTCGGTATGGTAATATAGCAAGTCTTTCTTATCTCCCCAATGCTTTAAAAACACATCATCTAATGCTTCAATGTCTGCTATAGACCTAGGGGTTAGCTCTCTGAACCATTTTCTAGCCTCTCCATCAAGGCTTTGGACAAATACCCTCATCCACACATCATCTTCACTGATATCTAGGTTATCAGCGTAGTTATAAAAAGACTGAAGGTGTTCTTCAGCTGTTACTCCCTCTATACTAGTGAACTTAGGCATGTATTTCTGATATTCACCTACAGGTATGGAATTCAAAGGAACAGACAGAACCAGGGGTCCATACCTAGGTATATGATTCTTTCCATTTTGGTAAGTGCTTGTGGGCCTGCCATGACTGGGATGAATGGAATGGTACTATTCGTTGGGATGACAGAAGGCTGAGAAATGAATGACAGGGTAGAAGGAAACTGATGGAATATAAGGGAGGTTTTCTTTGGACTGAGATCCAAAGGGGAAATTATTATACAAGGAGCTTTATGAATCTCTGGGAGTATTTCTTCATTGATAATGCTAGGCTTTATATTTTCAATAGGTACATGCTCAGCTACGAGCCTTTCTTCCAGAGATACATAAGACTATTTAGGCTTACCTGATCTTGATGCTCCTTTCTGTGATGTTTTTCTCTGCTTGACAATCTTCTCAGGGTCAGGCACTGGGTCAGCTGGTGATTTCTAAGGATTTCTCCGAGTATGCCTCACAAACTGAGCCAGAACTGTGATGTGGAGTCGCCAAAGGTTGGTCCTCCAGTAGAGTCGCCAGATAGATGATTACAACCAAAAAATGTGTCTAGACTTTGTCTATCATCAAAGTTGGATCTATTTCGTTTTCCCAGGGAAGTTGAGCTTCAATCTCCTCTCCCTAGCAACAACGCCAGTTATGTTATAATTCCAAGAAACTCTCCTAGTTTGTAGCTCGGAGATGCGTGGTAACATATAATTTCAACTATTGTTGTAGGTTAAATGGAAGGACTGATGCTTGTTCAAGCCAGATAACCACTTCTATTTTGTTTCACTCCATACATGCATGAACACCCCCAGACTATAAGGCTTTATTACACCAAATGCTCACAGTTTAGATATTGGGTAAAATGGAGAATACTAACCACACTAGCAGATACACAAGGCCATGTGATGGCCGGATGCAATTAGTAAAGAAACTTGTAAATCTATTCTACTGATGCATAGACAGGATGATAGCTCTCTTGCATTAGATAGAAAGAAACTTGAGTAACCTATTCAGCAATACATTCAACAATCTAACGCAAAGATAGGATGATAGCTACCTAATGCTAAACCTCAAAAGATCAAGAATACAACATGTCAAGCACAAGCTTAGAGTAAGAAGAAAATGGACAGTGAACAGTTAACAACAAAAGAAGCTTATATTAGCTGAAAATGAAGACGAGACACTGCAAGTGACAAAATATCTATAGTCTCTAGAATTTGAACCTTACATCAAGATGCCAACCACGAACCATAAACCTTGATTGCATCTTGTTTTTGAGTATTTATAGATCTACATTACAAGGGCACTTGGCCATTTAGGTATGGAGGGGTCATAATTGACCACCAACTGCATTTAACTGCCTGATGGAGTCTCAGAATGTGTTTGCTTGCTGTAGTGGATGAATCTAATCTACTCAGGTGTTGTGTTGTCCTCTTAGGTATTTGGAGTGCTTGTCCAGTGTAGCTCCATAACTGATAAATGCAGTTGCAGGGTCGTGCTCTGTCCTTTTCTGCCTTGGCCATACTATCTGTTAAACATGGTTGTTGGGGTTTACTGCGACTGGTACTGGTAAGTTGGTTGCATTCCTCCTTCAGGAAAACAGAGTGGTTAGAAGACGTGGACTACATGGGTGAGTGGGTGATTTGGATGAGCTAAAAGGAGCGTTGTCGGATCGAGGAAATAAACGGCGGAGATGGCTCGGCAAAGGATATCGGCCGAGGTGGGAGTGGGTTGAATTTGGGCCGTCAGATCTTTGGCAGACAAATTAGACGGTGATCGGGCTACAGAGTTGCGCGGGAGTTTAATGGGCTGGCAGATTTGGTCGAGTGGTATTGGTATTGATCGCACTGCTTTCGGGCATAAAGTGGTAAAAGGATGGGGTTGAACGATTCCACTCAGAGATCGACACGTAGCGGCGGATGAGAGAGAAAAACTACTCTCATCAGATGCTAACATTGGATTGAGTGGACGACGCGATGAGAGCGAATTCCATCAGATCATTTCGAAGGTGATCGGGTGGTTGGGAAAGGTCAAGCAGGTCATTTTATCAGGTGAGACGGGAGCCATTGGATCTGCAGGAGGAAATCAATGATGGGGAAATGATGAATGGTTTTAGTAAGCACGCGTGAGCATATGGGAAGGTTTTATACAGGTTTGGGTTTTGTGCTTGGGGAAAAATCTAGAAGGGGTTATTTTGTAGGGTTTAGGAGGAAAATAGAGGAACGAAGGTGGCGGAGGGAAAGTGGGATGGAAGGAAAAGGGGAAAATAACCATTGTGAGCCCCCTTTTAGGATGCCACCAAATGGGCCAAGCTCACTTCTGACCTTAAAAAATCAACGTTGTATAGTATAGCTAATAGGTAAAACCTAAGGAACCTTATTCCACTTCTTAATTTCTCACAAATGGAAAAATTGGTTAATCATATGACTAGGTTTGTCACATAAGGTGCAAGTGTATGTGAGTTGAGGTGGCATTGATTTTGGTTGTCTTATTATATGATGGGAGGTCTTTTGACAATGGGTGCAAGGGGGATATGATTATGAAGCTTCTTCCTCGAAGACACAATAGATGGTGTGAGACACATTTTCTTCCACTTGGGTGTTGGATAGTAATGGTGTGGTAGTATTAATTTGGGTGAGATCTCTGAATGGTCCTCATAGTGAGGGATTATTGGGAAGTGATGTTTGTAGTGTCCATGTTGTGTGCATATAACACATGGATGGTTAATACGTAATGAATTATTACGTTTCCCAATGGCCTTATCTACTAGAGGTGGATATGAGGCCACTAATGCCATAGGGTCATGAAGGATGGATTTTAACTCTTTTAAATATGGGCACGGATTTGTAGGGTGCCTTGATACCTCGCATAATGCACATGATGCAGGTACCCTAAAAGAGGAACTAGCTGGTGTTTCGACCTTTTTTCCTTTTTGTTTCTACTTCTTGGTGCTCATTACTGATGTCACCTATGGTATGGTTCCCTAAGGTGTGGATAAAGGAATGCTCATTCTAGTTGAAGTGATTCCTAGGTTTGTTGACATGTCTTGTGGGGCCAAATACCAGACAGGATTGTGAGAGACATGATGGGAAAGGTAAGTGTTGCAATGAATTGGTGTGATGCAAAACCAGGTGGGGGATATAATAAAGATGTATGGGTTATGGAATATGGTAGGAATGTCCACTTGGTGGTCCCAACATTGAATCAATTCTCGAGACTGGGCAGTGTTCAATGAACTCATCATACATACTGGGGCTATGGGTGCGGGCTCAATTAGAGGTGGGTCTCCTGGGCATGTTCCTAGGAGTGATGATGTGTTTCATAACCATAGGCCTACATCAGTGTAGGAAGGGATAGACTCATTGTGGGAGGTTATTAGTGGTAGGACACCATCATGAGTTGTAGGTGTCCATTTCTCATAGTATGTGAATTGATCAATAATGACAAATATTTCACTCATGGAGAACATCTTGATATAGAATATTGATGATGCTACTACAATCATGGAACACATGTATTTGTGAATGAGTAAGATGTTGTAATATAAATGGGAATTGAGGACTTTTATGTCTATGAGCATTGTTTTAATAGCAAGTTCCACTAGGAAATTTTGGAAAAGTCTGATGGATGCATCAGGAAATCCATCGTAAGCCCTTAATGTAATGGGATAATTATTAATATCATGGCATCATAGTTTCTGTCAAATTGATTTTGACATAATACATGTGGATGCCCCCTCATCTACAATGCATCTATGGATGATGATGTTCCGTATAGTGACCAGTATCTGAAAAGAAATGATTGATGGGAATCGTGGTGAAGCATTGTCCAAATCAAACCCCATCAATCGTGAATCAGAAGGGTCAATTGCACCTAATGAACAAAGTAGGGCTTTCTGTTGGGTATGAAAATTTCACAAGACATCTACTGTTGACATAACTAAATGAGACTATCCCAAATCATCAATGGTACTGTAGCTAACAAGTGTCGTTGACTTATGAGCATTATGACATATTGGCCCTTTGACTATTCATGGGATAGGTTCAATAAGGGGTTGTGGTATCTTCCATAGTGGTGCAATAGTAGTGTTAGATGATGAGGAGGGTTTGGTTTTTGGATTTCCATAATCCTAGTTTCATGTTTGTAGAAGGATATCTTCTCTGGCAATTAAAATTTCATGATTGGCTTGGTCTTGAGAATTGCCCCTAGTAGGGCTTTGGTATTGGTGAGAGGCAAGCTCATGTTTTGTGGTTACTTACTCCTAGTGGGGAAAAGAGTTCTGCATTTCTGCAGGTTGATAGGTTGTGCCCACTTTCCCCCTAGATTCTCTCATCTTTCTCAATTCTAGGAGTTGAAAACAATGATGGGTTTAATGCACATATTACCCACAAATAGCACATGCATGGTTGGTTTGAACACTAGTATTCTTATTTTTATTTTATGGGTTGTTGGCACCCTAACTTTGAGTTTTATTTAGATTGGGGGGATTACCCCATGGTGGTGCATGCTTAGGTTGGTTTTTCCCCCCTGCCTAGGTTCTCCCTTTGGTTTGTTCTTTCCTTTCTTCTCAATGTGGGGATTTGGTAGATTAACAGTGTTGAGGATTTCAAAAGACTATTATTGTTGGGTGAAAGAAGGTTGCACAAAATTATCCTCTGCATTAGAATGAGGTGAGGGGTTAGTTTTTGAAGTGCAGGGAAATTGTTATAAGTATTTTTTCATCATGGGTTGATGCAAGGAGTTTGGGGGGTCAACATAGCCTCTGTAGTGCAAGGATGATATTGTTTACTTCGTATGGTAGGGTATTGGTTCCCCTATGTGGTATGGTTTTGGGGGTACAAGGGATGATTGGAATAATACCCCGTGTTAGTTGGAAGTTGGGTTGTATGTGTACCTCTAAAAGATTGGAAATGGGGTGGTCCATTGTATATGTTTCCAGACTGTTGGAATGTGCTTCTAGGTTTATTTTGTGATATGATTCCAATTAAACCTTTTCCAGCATTTGATGCTCCTAGCTTGTCTTAGGTGAAGGGAAGTAGATGGGGAACATCAGGTGAGACTATGTAGAGGTATCTTGATTTAGCATAGATGAGCTCAAAATATTGAGCTTTGTTGATAACTTCTTCCTCTATTTGAGGCATGGTTTTATCGACATCTTTTTCAATTGACAGAAAAATAAATTTCCAAAAGAAACCTAGTTGAAGGTCTTCTGGTACATTCACTTTACAGAGATTATGTTGCTTTTTCCACTCATGGATATGGTCTGAAATATGAGTGGAGGTGGTTTACCAAAAGTGGATCAACAGTTCTAATCTAGTGGCATGTCACACTAGAAGTTGGAAAAATGTGGAGAACGAATGAGTTAGGGATTAGAAAGTGTGATGGGAACAAACTACATTGCTTACATACCATTTCATAGAAGGGCTAGTGAGGGTGCGTTGAAATAACCTCAGAGGAACTGAGTCATAAATGATGTTGTTGGATGAATACCACAAATGATAGGTGATAATGTGGTTAGCAACATATTCTCCTTGTTTTCCTTCAAATTGGGGATATCTGAAGAAACCTTGGTTGGCATAGGGGCCAATATTGATTGTGGGAAATTGGATCATCGGTGAGCTTAGTTAAATTTGATATATTTAAAGAATCAAAAAATAGGATCTTTATGTTATTGGAGATAATGGTATGGCTTGGGGATGGAACTTGAAATAATTTTTCCTAGGAAACAATAGGGATGATTGGGGGAGTATGATGTGGACTCCCTACAAGGGTAGAGAAAGGGGTTCCTTGATGAGAGGTTTCCTCAACAATTTGCTCCAATAAAGGATAACCCAAATAGAGTGGCTCAATGGTGTCTTCTACACCTTGATGGTGAGAGACCAAGTAAACCTCCTGATAAAGGGGGGAGGTTTAGGATGCAACAAGAGTGACGGGTAACCTTTGGTTCCCCTATGGTGCCATTTGTGGATGAAAGTTACTTTATATGGTGAGAGGGGTGATTTTATTAATGCAAATGAACCACACACATAAAACAAAGTGAAAATAAAAGTTTAATTCTCCTTTTAGCTTTTATGTTATGTGACTAATCAAATAAAAAAAATGTTTGATTTGTTTGTGTATGAAAAAATATCCTGAAAGACCTATGCATAATTTCCACTCAAAATTAATTGAGCCTTATGAAGATTCGTATAAAAGGGTACTATGGTGATGTCCTGAAAGTACCGGTGACACTTCCAATAACCAAGAATCAACTAAGATAATCAAGATGCATTAGTGCTTCTTGCACCTTCGTCCCATGGGGCAGTTGAGTCTTGAGCTTCTTAATATTCAATCAACAATTTGGATCATATATAAGTTGGGTAGCCTCGTATAAGACCACACACACTCAAATATAAGACTAATCCCCTCTAAATCAGGCCTTTGGCATGCCCAAGTATTCTTTTCCATGGGATGATGAAGGATTTTAAGCACTTTTAAGACAAATTATATGTTTGAGAACATAAATAACCATGAGATCTTATGGTATTCCTACCATCATGGTCATAACCTAGACTATAAATTATTTTATGGCCCTTATGGAGAATTTAGTGTGTTCAAGTGTTAGAGTTGTTTTTAAATATGCTTATTCACATAAGGTGTGAAAAATGTAAGCTTCAAAGAAATTAAGTATCAAGATTCCAAAAGGTGGATACCCTTGGTACACAATTTAGATGAGCTTAATGTGGAGTGGAAATCTGTGCAAGTGAATTTGTGAACATACAATAATGTGAGGTAATGTGGATATGTGGTGATGCATTACAACTCCACTACTTATGTGTTGTAGCCGCTACAACCACTCTCCAAAATTTTGGCTTGCACCTAATTTCGAAGCCTCCCTTGAGAGCTTCGCTTGATGACTACACACCCTCAAGTTCACTCCGTGAGCCCGTGGGAGTCTTTGCATCCGCCTTCCTTTTTCATTTCATTCAAGTTTCTGCATGTTCCTATCTAAGTCATGCTTGAAACCATGTGCTAGTTATGCTCAAAGTCTTCACTTCGTGTGTACTTGTTGTGTTCACTATGAAGGCATCTATCACACTTACACACGGAATCACATTCACTGTCACACAAGCGCCATCATGGTCAATCAACAATCAATCAAGAGTGTCACACTTGTCACGTTCACCATCGTTCAATCATATTGAGCATGTGCATTTGGATGGCTTGAGTCGTCTCGTCGTCAGGTTATGAGAGTCTGTGTTTGCTTGATCACCTATGCATCTTTCAATCGTTCACACACTTAGTCATTTGTGCTGAAGTTTTGGTGACAGAACTCCCCTCTCACAGCCAGACCATCACCCCGCAATTGACTCAATAGATTATCACCAACAACAGCGTAGAAGCACCAAGGAAGACTTTTCAAGTTGTTTTGCCTGCAAGAAATTCAATCAACTTTCATGCTGACCACCCGGGTAGTCGGGCCCATCAGTCACCCCGGGACTGACTCCCCTAAAAAATTGCACAGAGGCCACTGACCTTACTTGCTCAAAGAACTAAGAAAATTACTTAGATAGGCCAAACAAACACAAAGTGCCTGCCCATCTCTCCCTCAGAAAATTGTGTAGTTTTCCTAGTCAGTTATCTTGATAATCGACCGAATACTCATCTAAGAAATTGTGCAGTTTTCATGAGCAGACCTCTTGCTGCCCAATAGTCCTCTCAGATCAGAAATTGTGTAGAGATGATAAGTAAGCCAACCTCCCAGCCTTAGTGAAGTTTCCCTCTCTAGCAAATCCTAACAATAGACTACCAGTTCCCTCTAGGAATTGCGCAGTTTCTGATGCCAGTGACCTAGCAGCCAACTGTCAGCTCCCTCTGGGAATTGTGTAGTTTCTGATGCCAGTGACCTAGAAACCAACCGTTAGATCCCTCTGGGAAGTGCAAAATTTTGGCTGCGAGTGACCCAACAACCAACTGCCAGTTCCCTCTGGGAATTGAGCAGTTTTGGCTTCCAGTGACCCAACATCCAACTGCCAATTCCCCATGGGAATTGCGCATTTTTGGCTGCCAGATTCCCAAGTAGTTCCTCCCAAAAACTATGTAATCTCTCCCTGCTGATCCTCCTTGCAGCCTAACCTATTCCTCCAAAAAATTGTGCAAAGTTTTCCTACTAGCCCCTACTGCTTTCTCATTCCGGAAACTGTGCAGATTCTTCCTACCTTTCCTTCCTGCAGCCCAGACTATCCCTCCCAAAATTTGCGCAATTTTTCCCTCCAGCTGAGCCGGACCTCGTAGACAGTCATTATCGACTTGGATTTCCCATCTCCATCACTTAGTGACTCTTCACAGTTTTCATCAGTAGTTCTCGAGCCATCATCTTTCTTTGCAACCTTGCTTCATCTCCTGGTCACCTGCATCCGAAATGATCATGTGTCATGGTAGACTAGGAGGTTTTTGAATTTAATGTCATCTTATTGTGAGTGACTGTAGGGATAGGTACACTAACAAACATGATGTGACAATGAAAGGAATGAATGAAGGGAGCACATGTAGAAGGACAGGTTCACCAACGGATGAATGAATGATGCATGCAAAGAGAAGTGCTCGCGTATGGATGACTATGCAAGATGTTTTCGTAGATGGACGAACAGACGAAGATGCACCTTTCACAAACAGATGAGCCTGTCAAGCCTTCCAACATGCAAGCAATTAACAACATGCCAACGAATACTCCACACACTTTGCAACGCAGAGGTGAAGCTATGATACACCATGAACACATCCATCACCCAGCAGCACTGTAGCTCGACATGCACTCTAGCACCAGCACGAATGTACCAACACTATCATGTCGATTAATGTCATGAGTCATGTCACCCACATCTCCACTATAGGCTATGTTTTCAATCAATGTAATGTAATGTGGAAGCCCAAGGGACCCACTTTTTGTACAAAGAGTCATGCAAAGTCGAAAAGTCATGGAAGTCAAACAATCATGAGGGTAGTCAAACAACCACAAGGGTCAGTTTCATTGTTGGCTATAAATACCCCCTCATTTGTACATGGAAGGGACTTTTCCCCTCAGCTCCTCCCACATAGCCAAGAGAGTCTGTAATATTTTCTTTGAGGAGTAAGTAGTGGCTCCAACGCCCCACACTCGGGGTTAGTGATGTATGGTGTAATGATATGTCTTGGAATTTTTTGTTAATTTAGAAGCCTGCTAACATGCGAGCACGTTTTCACACATCTATTGTACTTGTTGTAAGACTAATCTTGAACACTTGTAATGCATGTTACTTTAACCTGTGTTGAACACTTGAACTATTTCACTTGTTGTAATACATAATCTGTTAATGGAAATGTGTTGTATTTGTTGTTAACGTTGTCTCACCCATGGTAGCTATCTCCCTGGACACCAGATAGACCTTTCACCTAAATTTTTTTGTAACAACCGTTGCACTCATTCGAAATCATCCCTTGAGTGTTGTACATGTTATACAACCTTATGTGTTGTGACTGATGCATCCATGTGGACTGCTCCTTCGGAAGTTGTGCACATGCTATTGTGTTGGGTGTTACTAGCCAAGTTGGGACTTCATCCCAACAAACTTAGGACTCAATCTCACCCTCTCCCCTTACAGTGAAAGAACTATTAACACGAGTACACTAACACTCACTAGGCACATGAACCTCACTTCTCGAAGGAAAAGTAGACCAATCTCCTATGTTAACAAGCAAGATTTAAGGCAAATCCTTAAGACAATGGCAACCAGGCCATCATATTGGATGGGACTCCCACACCAAACGGTGTGAGATTTAGTTGGGACTTCATAACAAGGTGATCCCTTGAATGTTGGAGGGTCCAACACCGTCAACATTTCTGGCACTAGAAGGAGGGCAGCCAGTTGTATATGGCTGAATATCCCCTCAAACTCATTCATCAACCATCTAGTCAAGGAAGTAATTTGCACTCCCTCTCAGCCACATGTGACTCTGCAGTTGGTTACTTCTCACCTCATAGAATTGAACACGATATTCCATATCAACACCTTCGCTCTATACGTCCCATCACTCACCAGTTTGTGAATGCAGTCGCACTGATCCCAAGCATTCAACATCTTCCATACGCATCAAAGAAGTCCAAAGCCACTCCCACGGGACCTGTTGTATCATCGATGGAAGAAGAAGTCCTTGCCACAATTAAAGGTGTAGGAGAAGCTATTGAAGATGGAGAGGAACCTCTTATCTTCTGGCAAGGTTAACAAGACACTCTTGTGATCTTGGGATCAGACTCTGGTATAGGACGTAGAGGGGAAGGAAGTGGAGGAGGTGGAGGCAGAGATGAACCAACAGACTCAAAGCCAGAACCATTAGACTCCGAAAGAGAGGAAGAGAACGAAGAAGAAGAAGAGATGGCTAACCCAAATCTTGAATGGATGACTCAGGGACCATTGGCTCTCTCTATCATTCTGCACAAGATGCTGAAGCGAGCGGAAAGAATGAACATCAAGTTCAACCTTGACAACATGGTGAAGGTAGAAGACCACTTAGACAACTTATACCTACAACTGCAGACCCTTGAGGTACATTATGACAACATAGCATGTAGATTGTTCCCATGTACCTTGGACGGCCACACAGCTTCTTGGTATCACAACCTTCCACCCAACTTGATACAAAACTGCGGTGCTTTTAAATGTATGTTCCTTGAAAAATTTTTTGATGACAAGACCACAACCATGCTACTCAAAGAATTGGGAAGTCTCAAGATCGAGGGAAAGGAGAAAGTGAAAGACTTCAATCATAGGTTTACATGTATTTTGAACAAGTTTGTTGTGGACACTAAAACTCATGAATCCATCACTGTTGACTATTACACGTCCACACTGCCAACCAGTATTGCGCAATTCATCAAGTGAACTGCAAAACCAACACTCCTGGAAAGTTGTGAAGAGGCTATTGTTGTTGAAAAAGACTTGCACACAATCGGAATCATCAAGGATGATGAATCAACGAAGGAATCCAAGGATCTGAGGAGGAAGCCTCAAGCAATGATGAGAAATGGTAGAGATAAGGAAGCAGCCGATATTGAGACCCTCACTTGCCTTGTCAAGAACTTGACCATGGAAGTGTACGAGCTCAAGCAATGAAATAATGACACATTTGCAAGCATCCATCTGCCCAGACAAAGATAGGAAAATAGTTCAACGAGCGGCTCATCAAGCAACAACTGGTTTTCTTCAAAAATTGCATAGAAGCCTATGTTCCAACTTAAATAATGCACATATCCTAAGTTTTGTTCCTTTCATGAAGAAAATCACCCCGATAACTCTTGTTTGGATTGGAAGCGAGTCGTTAGCTCTATCTGCAATCATACACTCGATGCAGAAAGAAATATGTAGGAGCAGCCGGAAGACACTGATGATGACTAGGAGGTTTCACCTAATGAAACATCAAGTTCTAGGCATGTGGTGAACACATATCAGTGCTCGCAATTAATCTTGAATACGAACCCTGAGAAGCAGCCCCAAAAGAAAAATGATCATTAAAATCTTAGGAGTAAAAGGGCTCCCCCTATAGTTGGGTAGTTGTGTGTCCTTCTTCTTTGTGCTTGGTTGTAAACTTCGGCCGATGAAGTCTTGACGAAAAATACGAACTATCTGCAAAGGAGTTTTTGGTCCAACCATGAACCTATGTCCACACTGGGAAGCCCCATGCTTGTTCTCAACCTTCTTCTCTTTGTGTTCAAGCTCATCCAACTAGTAGAAACGAAGAAGGGGAAAATATAAACGAGCAAACCTATGTCAAAGGTCTTACATGCTTCTTTGAAGGAATAACCTCTTCTGCTCTCAATAAGTCATGATCCCTCTTTTGCCCCAAAAAATAAATAAGTGCCTATGCATAGTTCTCTTGAAAAATACAAAGGCAAAAGAAGAGAAAAGCTTCCTACATAGAGAGGTGAAGCATGCAACTCCATCGGGGTACTGAACAGGCTCGCTAGTAGTGGATAAATGTGTGTGTTCCTGCATGACTACACTGGGGTGTTTTCCAAGCCTGCTAGCAGCGGAGTAACAGTAGAGATGAAAACTTATACTCTGAAAATATTCAACTCTCGAGCTAAATTACCCTTCCCAGATTCGAAACACTAAGATCTAAGCTGAACTTTTGATTGTTTCTAACTTAGTTGGCAAAGGGTGAACACTGTATGTCCATGAGGTAAGTGGGGAAATTGAAGTAACCTGTACAATGATCCAATACTCCTTGAAAGACCAAGGCCCTGTGCTAGCAATGAATCAAAATAGAGAAGCTAGAGTTCTCTTAGTGTGTCGCTGAGTTTTGTAGCGGCTACAACCACTCTCCAAAATTTTGGCCTGCACCTAATTTTGGAGCCTCCCTTGAGAGTTTCGCTTGATCACTGCACATCCTCAGCTTCACTCCGTGAGCCTATGGGAGTCTTTGCATCTACCTTTCTTGTTCATTTCTTTCAAGTTTCTACATTTGGTGTTTAAGTCATGCTTGTGACCATGTTCTAGTTATGCTCAAAGTCTTCACTTCGTGTGTACTTGTGTTCGCTATGAAGGCATTTTTCGCACTTACACATGGAGTCACATTCACTGTCACACAAGCGCTGTCATGGTTGATCAATGATCAATCACAAGTGTCGCACTTGTCACTTGCATCGTTGGTCAGTCATGTTGAGCATGTGTGTTTGGATGGTTTGAGTTGTCTCGTTGTCAAGTCATGAGAGTGTGTGTTTGCTTGAACACCTATGCATATTTCGGTCATTCACACACTTAGTCATTTGTGTTGAAGTTCTGATGACCAAAATCCCCTCTTAAATCCTTACCATCACCCCGCAATTGACTCGATCAACTATCACCCAGAACAACGCAGAAGCACCAAGAAATTCTTTTCATGTTGTGCTACCTGCAAGAAATTCAATCAACTTTCACGCTGACCACCTAGGCAGTCGGACCTAGCAGTTACCCCAGGACTGACTCACCTCAAAAATTTGCACATATATGCCAAACAACACTAAGTTCCTCTCTGTGTCTCCCTCAGAAAATTGCGCAATTTTCCCAGTCAGTCATCCTGACAGTCAACCGACTGCTCATCCAAGAAATTGCGTAGTTTTCATGGGCAAACCTTCTACTTCCCAGCAGTTTTATCAGCTCAGAAATTGCACAGAGATGATCAATAGACAAACCTCCCAGCCTCAATGCATTTTCCCTCACTAGTATCTCCTAGAAACAGACTGTTAGTTCCCTCTAAGAATTGCGTAGTTTCTGCTATCAGTGACCCAATAGCCAATTGCCAGTTCCCTCTAGGAATTGCACAGTTTTGGCTTCCAATGACTCTGCAGCCAACTGCCAGTTCTCTCTAGGAATTGCATAGTTTTTTTTGCCAGTAGCCCAGCAGCCAACTGCTAGTTCCCTCTACGAATTGCACAGTTTTGGCTACTGGGATCCCGGGAATTTCCTCCCAAAACCTGTGCAATCTCTACCTGTTGATCCTCCTTGCAACCTAGCCTTTTCCTCTATAAAATCGCACAATTTTTTCCTTCCAACCCTTACTTCCTGCTTGTTCCAGAAACTACACAGATTCTACCTACCTTGCCTTCTTGCAGCCCAAACTGTCCCTCCCAAAATTTGTGCAATTTTTCCTTCCAGCCGTGCTAAACCTTGCGAAGAGTCACTATTGACTTGGATTGCCCATCTCCATCACTCAATGACTCTTGCGTGGTTTTCATCAGTAGTTCCCAGAGCCATCATCTCGCTTCACAATCTTGTTTCCTCTCCTGGTCACCTGTCATGGTAGACTAGGACGTTTTTAGATTTAATGTCATCTCATCATGAGTGAATGAAAACACAGGTACACTAACAAACATGGCACGACAACAAAAGGGATGAAAGAAGGGAGCACATGCAGAAGGACAGGTTCACCAATGGATGAACGAATGATGCATGCAAAGAGATGTGCTCGTGAATTCATGAACATGCAAGATGTGCTCACAGACGGATAAACAGATGAACATGCACCTTTCACAAATAGATGAGCTTATCAAGCCTTCCAACATGCGAGCAAGGAACAACATGTCAAAGCTTCATCAAGCGAACCAAAGACCATCAAAGACTCCATGCACTTTTCCACGTGGAGGTGAAGATGTGATACACCATGAAGACATCCATCACCCAATAACATTGTAGGCCGACATGCACTCCAGCAACAGCAGGAATATACCATAACTGTCATGGCGAGTCATGTCATGAGTCATGTCACCCACATCTCCACTACAGGCTATGTTTTCAATCAATGTAATGTAATGTGGAAGTCCAAGAGACCCACTTGTTTTACAAAGAGTCATGAAAAGTCGAAAAGTCATGGAATTCAAACAGTGATGAGGGTAGTCGAACAACCACAAGGGTCAATTTCACCCTTGTCTGTAAATACCCCCTCATTTTTACATGGAAGGGACTTTTCACCTCAGCTCCTCCCACATAGCCAAGAGAGTCTGTAATATTTTCTTTGAGGAGTAAGTAGTGGCTCCAACACCCCACACTCGGGGTTAGTGATCTATGGTGTAATGATGTGTCTTGGAATTTTCGCTCAATTTAGAAGCCTGCTAATAGGTTAGCATGTTTTCACACATGTATTGCACCTGTTGTAAGACTAATCTTGAACACTTGTAATGCATGTTGCTTTAACCTGTGTTGAACACTCGAACCATTTCATTTGTTGTAATACATAATAAGTTAATGGAAATGTGTTGTATATGTTGTTAGTGTTGTCTCACTCATGGTAGCTATCTCCCCAGATACTAGACATGCCTTTCACATAAATCTTGATGTAACAATCTTTGCACTCATTCAGACTCATCCGTTGAGTGTTGTACATGTTATCTTACCTTGTGTGTTGTGACTGCCGCATTTGTGTTGACTGCTCCTCTGGAAGTTGTGCACATCCTGTTGTGATGTGTGTTCCTAGCCGATTTGGGACTTCATCCCAACCAACTTGGGACTCACTCTCACCCTCTCCCTTTACAGTGAAAGAACCATTGACACGAGTACACTATCACTCACCAGGCATGCAAATCTCACTTCTCAAAGGCAAACAAGACCACTCTCCTGTGTTGACAAGCAAGAGTTGAGGCAAATACTTAAGAAAATGGCAACTGGGCCATCATATCGATTTGGACTCCCACACCAAATGGTGTGAGGTCTAGTTGGGACTTCATACGGGGGTGATCCCTTGAATGTTGGCGGGTCCAGCACTTTTGGCCCTCATTTTAGATCTAATTTTGCTTAATTAAATAAAATTAATTTCCATGTTATCCATCCATATACATCCTATTTTGATGAATTTATGCATATCCATGTATATAAATTAAGTTTTGCAATTTTTAGATGTTTTTACAAAAATTAGATTTTAAGTGCATTTTTGGACAAGACTAAAAATTCTTGTAATGGATTCATTGATGTCATACTTGCAGGACACCTGGGCACAAACTAAGCACATTTCTAGAAATCTTGGGAACTAAGAATGGATGTGTACCTATTGGTTTGGTCAAATCGAGCTTAAACAGGCCTGGTCAAAGCTAGTCAAACAGGACCACTCATTCAGAAAATCCCTAGGAAATAGGCCAAATTTAGGATTTTATGGGATTTTCTAGATTTTGTGTGATTGGATGGATGAGATCGACCTAGATAGATAGGATAAGGATAGACATAGTTTTTAGAGACATTTTAGTTCATTTTTTTTCATATTTCTCTATTTAAGCCAAGAATATTGAAGGCATGAACATGTAGAATTTGTATAACTTCATTTTGAGATTTCTAAACTTTGTGTATTAATAAAAGAGACCAGTTCCATATTCTTTTCTTTTGTTCTATATGATGAATGCTTGATTGAGTTTCAGTAGTTGAGAAGTACTTTCAGTGTGAGAGGCATGGGTGGAGGGCCCTCATACCAAGCTAAGTGCACTTTCTGGTTAATTTAGGTTCAATTTCCTGAACTAGTTTTGTTTCATGTTTAATGAGTTAATTAGATGTATGATGATATGTTATGATTGCTGATGAATCTTAATATTAACTCTAATCTTCGTATGAAGGGTCAAACCAATGTTTAAGTTAAACTCTCCTTCTATCTGATCAGAGATCATAAACAAGAATTCATCTTTCTTGCTTTTAAGTGATTTTCAAAATTTCCAGTTTTCTAACAATGGTATTAATAATGAATGAATTTATAATGAAGAACGACAAGGACCTCCTTAGTTAGGAGCCTCTTCTATTATTCTTTTATGCATATTGAGCTATTTTTCATTAGTGGTTTTGATTTATGTTCATGAAGTAGTATTGTAGAAGAAGGTCAATCTGCTTCTCCTAAGTTAGGAGCTAGTTCTCCTCCTTATTACATATTGAATTAAAAATTATTTAGTTAAACTTTATATTTGTAATATGAATTTCTAATTTAGGTTATAATTGCATTTCCTTCAGTTTCCATAACTTGTCTTCTAAAGTTGATTATAGTTGATATCCATATATTTTGGACATGCTTCTAAGTTCTACAAACCCAGATTGATATTTAAAATACTTGTGTTAATTTACTCAATAAATTGACCCAACAAGCACTGTCAACATTATGCTATGTGATGATTGTTTATTGCAAGAAAATAAATCATGTGTGGATAATGGGCCACTTATTTCCTAATTACACTATGTGGGCATATATGGAGATGGAAAGATGATTTCTTTGAGAAAGCTTTCAAATGAAAACCCAGTATTTTCACAAGGACACAAGGGAAGTAGGGGTTACTCCCTTTTCTTACTAATAGTAGTTCCTAGTCTTGATAAAAATTAAAAAATTGAAATCTTTTGTTAGTCAAAAAGATGTGTGGATAATGGGCCACAAACTCTTATTATAATTAATCTATGTGTGATGATTGAATTTAGAAAGACAAGATAAAAAGGATGTGTGGATTAGGGCCACTTGTTTTCCCCCATTTAATCTATGTGAAATATTGCAATTTTTCTAAGTAAAAACAAGAAATTACCTTACTAATAGTGGTTAGAAAAGTAACTAGGTAGCTTATCTAAACTATGAAAAAACACAGGAGTGTAGGAAGTTTGTTAGGAGCCACCAAAACACTCAAAAAAGAAAAATTGCAATGCTTTTTTGGTCATTATGTAAACTATATATGTTTTCCTGTGCACAGTCACGCGAATCGTGCATCTATCTATGGGAAAATCCATGTGATCGACTCGAAAAGTTGAATTCAGCGACTGTCTGGGCTAGGAATGGGTCTGAGTGGGACCTAAAAAATTCTACAGAGGTAATGGATGCTAAAAATAGTGAAAATTCAAAGAGAGTGATCCTACAACATGACCAATAAAATCAAATAAATTCATAATTATGGCCACCATTTTGTATTTGGTGTTTTGTTGATCAAGGGTCCCAAAACATCTTTACTTCTAGTTTAGTTTTCATCTATAAAGTGCATACAAACAATTGGATGATGTTAGTTCTTGTAAAAGAACCAACAAAGGATGAGTGAGGTAAGAAAAATACATGAACAAGTTTAAACAAAGCTAAAAAAAGAACATCAAACAATGCTTAAATGAAGCATAAACACATCAAAAAAATACATAAGAACATAATTTCTTTAATTGATTTTGGGTGGAAGAAAAACAAATGATATATTAAAACACTTTAAGAGAAAATCCTTGAGAAATGGTGCTCAGGAGCTCTCAGCAATGGACTCATTTCTTCAATCTCCTATGCAAACTAACTCGCTCTCAAATAAGCTAAGAGAACTCCCAACAATTATGGAACTTAAGTATTAGGGTTTTACGCAGTGCATTATATTAGATACCATTTTTGGGATTCAACTGCGTTAAGTAAGTCATTAACGTATGACCATTTCCATGAGAGTTAGTCATAACTGACTAATTTATCATGATTTTTGAATAGTTCACTTAGCACTCATTGCATCGGGTGATGCTCACAGGGGTGAAGAAGTGGGATTGAAACTAGTGAAATGAATCACATAGCGTCAATCATCACTTCCGGGGCTTGCACCCGGTAACCAGGACTTCCCAGGAGGTCACCCATCCCAGATCTCCTCTGGCTCAAGCGCGCTTAACTGTGGAGTTTTCCCCACAATCAAGCCCACTTAGCTTGCTACCCCATTTGCAAAACCTTAGCAAGTATTGTGCCTCATGAACCATTCAAGTAGAGATCCCTTCACTCTTTTTGAATTTAAGTATTAGGGTTTTACGCAGTGCATTATATTAGATACAATTTTTGGGATTCAACTGCGTTAAGTAAGTCATTAACGTATGACCATTTCCATGAGAGTTAGTCATAACTGACTAATTTATCATGATTTTTGAATAGTTCACTTAGCACTCATTGCATCGGGTGATGCTCACAATGATGGAACTCTCTCAACAATGCAATGGATGATTGCCTTGGTGAAATTTTTCTAGCATAGCAATGTCAAACTACTTCTTCTCAACAATGGAATGAAGGATTTCTTGGGAGAAATTTTACTAGCATAACGTTGCCTTGTTCTTGGTCTTCTAGTGGCTTGTCTATATAGAATTTGAAATCCTGTTATAGACATTTTTGTGCCTTACAGCATTGAGCATGAAATGTCCATAATCTAAGGGATCCAAAGTCTCTAAACATGTTGTTCCTACCCCTAGAGGAACAAGGCTAACAAACCACAGCAATTCACAGAAGTTCTCCACCTGAAACTGCTCAAAAACAAGTCAATTCAGGATTATTTCAGTGGCTACACTAGCTGTTTGCGCTGAATGTCAAAGCCAACACTGGCTACCTGCGTTGAATGTCAACGGGAACACTAGCTACCTGCGCTGAACGAGAATGGACAAGTGGCAGGCTCATTTCTCAAGGTGTCAAAACCCAGGAAGCTTCCAAAATGACACTTGCCTCAGGGAATTCGACTGGTGATGAGTAAGAGGTTCCAAATCTCCAAGTGGAAGCAAGAACCTCCAAGTGGACTCAAGAACTGACAGAGGGAGAGGACACTAGTCAGATCTCAAGCTGACTCATCCTCTCTCCAAACATCTATATATGGATCTCTCCTCCATGAGATCTGGAGGCTGGAATTTTTTTATTGCAAAGAATTGCTGTTGGTTTGAGATTGGAATCATTGGGTGCTTAATGCTTTGAAAGGGGTGAAGATAGGAATTCCATCTACTGGGAAGGAGATGCTGGATTGGAGCCCTTTGGGTTGTATCTCTTCCTGAACCTTGTTATTCATTAATAAAGCTATCTTGGTTTCTCCTATATGCTGATGTATTTTTGATGTATGAATGCATTAGTGTATTTAGTTTATTTCTAATCCTAAACTAGTTATGAAAGTGAATATCTGTCTTTGTGTAGTGTTCTTCTCTTGTCGCAAGTAGCTGTTCTCTTGTCACAAGTAGTTGTTCTCTTGTGATCTTGCAGGAACCCGTTGAAGCTGGACAAGCAAGAAGGCAAGTAGCTGTGAACACCCAAAGAGAAGAGAGACCGGATCGAGGGACAAACGGAAGACACCGGTAAGTCTATTGATCTCTCTTCTTTCGCATTTCATAAAGGAAGAAACCAGAATAGTTGTACTCGTTTGTTGCTAAGGCACTGTCACACCTTAGGTGGATAGGATCGTCCTGCATAGGCATTTTTCCCCACAACAAATCCTCTTTCCCCTTCTTATGTCATTAATGAGAAAATGACTCAAGAGAAGGATAGGAGCATCCCTTGGGGGCTAAATAGCTCCAAGTCAACTCGAAATCGTCTGTCCTTGGGTGGTACATTTCAAGGAAACCCAATTCAAATTGTGTAAAGTAGTCTCAGATTGCTGAATTGGACTTTGGTTGACCCGCACACCTATCATAGAAAAATATATGTGGTTGTTAATTTATGCATTTAGAGAGCCCGCGCAGATCTATTTTTTAACTTGAACCTTGAAAAACTTTTTATTTTTTGTGTTTCATGATGTCTTTAGCTAGAAGAGCTTCACTTATAAGTGTTGTTGTCTCACTTTGGGTGTCATATGACTTGTACAAATGTGTGTATGATTTTTCCATATGCACAGGAACCCCAAAAAAAGTGCATTGTCAGACCTGCCTCTTTGCATTCATAATGACCTGGCCCTAAAATATCCAAATATCATTTAGCCTAACATCCTTATTCTCCTAAATTCCCTAAGTCTCATGCTAGTATACCTTATTTCTAAACACTACTAGACTGGGGCCTTCCCTTTCTCACCCTGAGGTGTGTGGGAGCTTGGATATCATTATAAATCTTGAGCCTAATCCCATTCATATGCCCTTCATGCAACGTACCATCGAAATTCGAGAGTTGAAACATGCCACCATTGGTCATATGGTAGATTACATACGGTCATACTGAGTGCATCTAAAACTTGCCCAGATGTTTCAAAAACTTGCTATCATATAGTAGCACCAAACCTCCCTCTGAAAAATCTCTATGCTTGATCATCATGTCATGTCATCCCTTGTCTCGTTCCTTCTACAATTTTTGGTGGAAACTTTATAGTTCCAGATCTTCCTCTAATTGTAGAAAATCTTGTAGTTGCTTCTCTATAGCTTATGATTGTTTCATCTCAGTGGTCAATTGAATCCACATAATCGACACCATAAACTCCATTGGAATTACTGCTTCCTTCCCATGCACCAATCGAAATGAGGTTTTTCTATTTAACCTTTTGAATGTGGTGCAATAATCCCATAAAGCTACAGGAATTATTATCTCCCAGTCATCGCATTGTGCATTACAAACCTTGGTGAGATTCAACTGCAAAATATTATTGAAATCCTCTATTATTTCCTTAACTTGGGGATGATATAGGGAACTCTTTTGATTGTAAATATACAATTCTTCTGTTAGGGCTGTTATGGTCTCATTTAGAAAATGAATCCCTTGATCTCTCATTAAAATTCTAAAACGCCAAAATCTAGTCACCACTTGGTAAACAAGAACTGCACAGTGGTCTCCACACTTTAATGTTTTACTAATGTGGCCCAAACCCATCTTGTAGATAATCCATAGTGTTTATAATAAATCGCATGGTATTCCTCTTAGGCAGGGGATCAATGGGCCTAATAAAATCAATATCCCACTTATCAAATGGTTGTAGAGTGAGCTAGGGGTTCAACAACATCTCATCTTGTCGAGATGGCACTCATACCCTTTGAAATACATCGCATGCCTTGTAGTATGACATGGCGTCAACATGTATGGTTCAGTATTCATAAATTTACTTTTGATATTTGTACTTATTCAAGAAAATAAATATTATTTGTATCATATATGTCAATGAGTTTATTTCTGATTGAAGTAGGTCTAGCACATATCAAAGTGCTATAGGTGAGTCAAATAGTCAAGAGAAAATATTGAAGGCCTTAAGGGCACGTTACACTATGTATAAATAATATTAAAGTCAAAGGGAAAACCTCCAAGAAAAGTCAATTATACTCCTATGCAATGGAATCTTCAAGAAGTGCCTTCAAGCATGCTACACCACCATGGAAACTATATGAAGTCTGCTCAACAAATCAGCCACCAAACTTCCCTCAAAGTCAGCATACAAACAGTCAATCAATTCAGCCTACAATTCGGCCTAAATGGAGGGACATTCCTCTATTTATAGAGGTTGTCCACTTCAAATAGAATGATCAACTAAAGATATGAAATATGCAAGAGAAATATAGGACAAGAAGAAAAAGGAAGCTGAGGTAAGAGTTCTGTTAGGGAAGTGAAGTAAGGATGAAGAACAACAAAGATTGAGAGACTAGGGTATACATAGTCACATGTGCGAGGAAATGAAGGATAGTCTATGGCTATAAAAAAATTAATATTACAGTTGTATATTTATCTTTGTTTGGGGCTAAAACTAGGCCTATAAGGCCTCCTACTCTAGCGTGGAAGGAAGACACTCAAGTGAAGGGGAGAAGAGCATATAACACCTAGTAATCCTCCCACACGTGCGAGAAACTAGGGCACCAAACTAACAACATCGTTATACTATCATATCTGAATAACGATCTCAGTTGTTCAACGTTGAAGTCCATTTGTGTAAGGGATAGAAGAGGAAAACCTCACCTAGAAGACTCACTCAAGAATGTCTATATCTAGACAAGATTCATAAGAGAATGAAGTGTTGGTAGAAGGAGGACAAAGTGCCAGAGAACAAAGTGTCGAAACAAGTTTCAGGGAATAGGGTGAAAAAGAAGGAGGGACTTGACTTGTGCTTGGAGTATACTATTGTTAGGGATCTAGGGTTTGGCATTGATCAAGAGAATCTTCGATAAGATAAATTTACTAATGGGTTTTCCTCTCAAGAGAAGAGAGGTCTTGGCCCTCGTGGAAAGCCAACATCTTGTGTTCTTGTTTTTATGATTTGGTAGCAATTTGATTAAGTACACACATATGCACTAATAAGAAGAAGAATAAGAATAAGCTAATAAGGAAAAGTGAAAATACTCCACAAATTTTTATCAAGTAACTAAGAATCACACTACACTACTTTTCCCTAGATTCTTCAACATGGTATCAGAGCTAAGATGACACATCAAGGAAAGGGCAACTCAAGAACACTCATCAAGATGAAGCATCTACAAAGTTGAAGCATCAAGCCTAGAAGTATCAATCACTTCAAGGACAAGAAGGGTATACAATCCATCATTCATCAAGGAGGTCTATAAATCTCAAAGAATAGCCTTACATAAAGGCACCTACAAAGAAGAACAAATTGAAGTAGGACCTACATCAAGCTACAAGTCATCAAGCAAATCTCATCATCAAGCGAGTCCACTTGGAGAAGGCAACTTGAAGAACATCAAGATCCATGGAAGACAAGCCATCAAGCCTTCAAGGAGGAAGCAAATCCATTACTAAATATATCAAGTAAGTACATGTCCCCTTTTGAATATGCATCAATGTCTTTTTGCAAGGAAAGCAATAAGTTAGTAGGTACCAATAACTTTCTTGCATGGAAGAAGAGGATTGATCTACTACTCAAAGAGAGTGAACTCCTAGAGCATGACAAAGGGAATATCACTATCCCTACTGAGGAACAGACTCAAGCCTTATCCAAGTACAATAAGGATGAGATAAGAGATCAAAGGATTTTGATAGAATCAGTCAAAGACTCTCTCATTCCCTATGTTTCCAAATTTGTGACATCAAAATAAATTTATGATAAGCTAGTATAGCTATTCTCCGTATCCACAACCGGAGAAGTAATATCTCTGAGAAATGAATTATAAAAGATGAAGATAACAAATGAAGGACTAGCTCCCTACTTCATGAAAATCTTTGAAATGAGAGATCAACTTCAACAGCTTGGGGAAGTCATGTCTAACAGAGATATGGCAACTGTAGTACTCAATGCTCTACCTGAGGAGTGGGAAAACTTCACATCAAGCATATATGCCAATAAGGAAGCAACCAGTCAGTGAAATGTGGTCTCTATGTAGAATAGGAAACCATACTTAAGGAAAAATATGATGTGGGATCAAAGGAGCAAGCATTTTCTACCACAGCCAAAAGAAAGGGTAAATTTGGCAAGTTTAGTCCACGAAGAATAAACAACAAAGACATGTCCAAAATCCAATGTTTTGGATGTGAAGAATATGGACACTACAAAAGGAATTTTCCTACCAAAAGGAAGAGGGAAGAAGCTCACATAACTCAAGAGATGAAAGAATAAGGAAAGAAGAAAAACAAGGAAGATCTTCCAGATCTCTATTATGACTAGGTCAAACTCTTTACTTCTAGACTTCTTTCAAAGTTTTGAGTAGATAGGAGCATGTAGGAATAAATTAAAATTGCATGGCTAGAAATATATTCTAGAATCTAGCAGCATGATGTACATAGAGTTCTAGATACTAATAAAGATGTAGAATTTATGATAAGAACAAAAATGCATGAGTAGAAATATCTTCTAGAATATATCTCAAGATATTCATGTAGAGGAAACATACCTATTGGGTTGCGTTATTATTTCCACGACTAGCCCACATAGCGAATTGGGGGGGGGGGGGGGGGGTTAGAGGGGGGGCAGAGCGCCCCCTTTCATTGTGCCGATTGCGTAACAGGGGGGACACAGCGGGGTTTGAGGGAGGCATATAGCTCCCCTCTACGAGGTTCGGGGCAGTGCCCTGGGAAATTTTTTTTGGACCCTATATTACGTTGGGCGGACCTACCTATGGTTTTGTGCATGATTTTCACACATGGTTTTGGATGCGATGGTTTTCAGTCCATGGTTTTGGACGCAATGGTTTTCAGTCCATGGTATTGGATGCTTTAGAATGTATAAATATGTATTGTAACATTGAAAGGAACATAATGAAAAATCAAGCTAGTAGTTCTGGTTTTGGGATCCAGGGAAAAATCTCTGAGTATATATGTTTTATGTGTTATGCTCTCGCATTGTTTATTTTCTGTGTTTTAGAATTTGAATGCAGGTAATTTCTATATGGGCTTAAAAACTACATTTTGTATTGGAGCTGTTTTGGCTTCAAGGGGACGCCTTTGTTGCTGAGGGGTTTTGCTCGAGCCTGTGGTAGACCCGGTTCAGTGGGAGATCTACGCGATAGATTCTGGTGGTGAAAGAGGATGGTGAGAAGTGGAAAGAGATCGAGAAATTTAATGGTCAGAGTTTTGAGTTATGGAAACTCAAGATGGGGGATCTATTGGTAGATAAAGATTAGTGGGTCGCGGTAGATATAAGTACTAAACCAATGGGAGTGTACAATGAAGAATGGAAGAAGTTGGATCGGAAGGCTAAGAGAACAATACGATTGTGTGTCTCAGATTCGGTATTTCTAAATGTATCAGGGGAAGCTATGGCGAAGGCTTTGTGGGAAAATTTAGGGACTTTGTACCAATCTAATTCTCTGGTGAATAAACTATTCCTACAGAAAAAGTTGTATAATCGGAGGATGAAATATGGAGACTCGGTGATAGAACATTTGAACACATTTAATACTGTGGTAAGTCACTTATTGTCTGTTGATATTAAAATTTCAGATGAAGATAAGTGCATCAGTTTTTTTTGTTCTCTACCAAATTCGTGGGATAGCCTGGTTATTGCAATAGGTAGCAATGCAACTACCTTGCAGTTTGATGAAATAGTCTCATCCTTTCTGACGGAGGAGATGAGATGGAAAAATATGGAGAGCCAGAATGGTGATGCCTTGTTTGTACGAGGACAATCCAAAAATAGGAAAAAAAAATAAGTCATCGAGTGGGAGATCTAAATCTCCAAGAAAACCTGTAAAGGTGGTGTACGAGAAATGCGGAAAGGAAGGGCACTACAAAAGGGATTGTAAATCTAAAGCTCCTGAAAAAGGAAAGGGATCTAATGATGCTCCTTCTGCAGAGGTGAAAACCACCTCAGATGAAGGTGGGGATGTGTACTTGGCTTCTTCAAGTACACATGTAGATCATGAGGCATGGTTGATTAAATTAGGTGCATCCTTTCACTTCACTCCCCATAGAGAGTGGTTCTGCGAGTATGAGAAATATGGTGGTGGTGATGTATTCTTGGGGGAGGACAAGAAGTCTAGAATCGTTGGTCAAAGAAAAATAAAGTTGAAGTTGCAAGGTGGAAGGGTTAGAACACTTCCGGGTGTTCTACATATTCCTGCATTGGCCAAAAATCTGATTTTCGTAAGCAAGTTGTATGATGTAGGTGTAAAAATAGTGTTCGAGAATGACACCTACAAAATGGTTCGGGGAGCACTGTTATTGATGCGGGGAGTTTGGATTGGAACTCTATACAAGCTACAAGGTAGCACTATTATTAATGGGTGCAACAATTCTGTGGTTCTGAAAGTGGAGAAAAAAATCTAGTGGTCTCTGGAGAGAAGACCATGTTGTGGCATCAAAGGCTTGGACATATTGGAGAGAAGGGCCTTCGAATACTTCATGGTAAAGGTATGGTAGAAGGTATGAGTAATAGCTCTCTGGATTTTGATTTCTGTGAAATTTGTGTATATCGGAAGCAGAATCGAGTGAGTTTCCCCTCTAGTGGTAAGAGGGTGAAACATATATTAGAGCTTATGCACAGTGATGTGTTTGGACCAGTGAAGGTTCCATCACTGGGTAAGTCTGTGTATTATGTATCATTTATAGATGAATTCTTAAGGAATACATGGATATATTTCCTTAAGAAGAAATCTAAAGTCTTTGACAGGTTTACAGAATTTAAGGTTTTGGTGGAAAACTAGACAGAGAAGAAAATAAAGGTGCTGAGTACAGATAACGGTAGAGAGTTTTGCAGTAAGGAATTTGAAGAATTCTGTAAGAAGTGTGGTATAGCACGACAGAAGAATACTCCATATACACCTCAGCAAAATGGAGTTGCAAAAATAATGAACAAGACATTGATGGAAAGGGTAAGAAGCATGCTCAGTGGTGCTGGTGGTGAGCCCCAGTATTGCAGCAATAATGCTGCAACTCCTAGAACTCCCTTCTTTAATTTTATCAAACCGGTAGTTCGTAACAAACTTGGAAGCAACGGTGCTATATGCACAAGTACTAGCTCTTGCCGCAGCTGTCACTTTATCATTTGGCACAAGTCCGCTAGGAGCTTAAGCCAACTTCTATGAGCTCTTAGAAGAAGCTTTTAACTGATGGATGAAAGCTAACTCAAAGGAGGCTAATCTACTTGCAAGAAGAAACTAAAAAGCTGAATGGAAATGCAAACCCTAGTTTTACCAACTAGCCCTATTGATGCAAGAAAAAGGATGAGAGCTACTGAAAAAGATGCCATTGATTCTTTGTAAGGTTAAGTGCATGTGTCTAAGCTACTTCTGAAGTGAAATCTGAAAAGAAACATCTTTTTGTATTTTTGAGTAAGTTGGCAGAATTATTATGCATGTTCTTTAACTGTTTTTTACTGTGCAAAGGTGGGTTGGTGAAAGGAAATTCTTGCAGGAGGTTGGGAAGGTTAGAAGAGGGCCTAAGGGGTCCCTAGCACTCTTCCAGAGAGTTTCACAGTGATCAGATCTCAAGAAACCGCTTTTGTGAGCTTCTACAGGAAGTCTGCAGGGGTTCTACAGGATGTACTATAGCTTCTACAAGATGTTTCTACAGGAAGAGCCGAGAGAGGATTTTTGAGGGTT
This sequence comes from Pinus tabuliformis, assembly GCA_031772625.1. NCBI lineage: Eukaryota > Viridiplantae > Streptophyta > Pinopsida > Pinales > Pinaceae > Pinus > Pinus tabuliformis. The sequence goes on from CM062809.1 coordinate 1,117,854,473, forward strand.
TATGGAGGAAAAACCGATGGGAAAGTCGAAATGGAGGTTGGAAGAGGTTGTGAAGAGGTATAGGACCTGGTGCATGAGGCTGAGGAGTGATTAAGGTGATTGGGTTTGTTCGAAGATAGGAGGAGTAATGTTGCACAAGACTGTAGGGCTTAGGGCAAAGTGAGAAAATGTGGCGGATGAAAGGAAAGAATCTGAGTTAGAGGATAGAGCAGGTTGTATTGATGGAGTAAGGGTAGGAAAAAATATATCATAGGTGTTATGCACGTTATTTTCCAAAACTAATCAACAAATACTAAGAAAACCAAAGATCTGGCTATTTTGACCTAATTTGACCTAGAAACCATAAGCATGATGAACAGAAGTTTATTGGAAGCAAATCATGTAAAAAAATTATGGAAACCAAGCAAGAATGGATCTAAGCATGTAATCACAACTGGTACTAACTTTTGCAACTAAGAATCTAACACTAGAAATTGCATGAAGAAGCAAGAACAATGTTTTTATGGCAGCAAGTATGCCTTGGTCTCAACTCATGGTCCCAAGGAGGGAGAGGTGAGATCAAGGGTTGCTTGATGGCCTTTTCTGAAGATATTTTCTGTACTCAAACTGTCAAATCAACCTGAAGCATGAAAAGTTATTTTAATCATCAAAAGCAACCTAAATAACAAAACAAGATTTTAATCTAAATAACATATTTTATTCTAAGAATGCAGCAAAGACACATGAAAGTACACAAAGGAGGTACTGGGCACTTGAGTTGGGCCCAACCCCAAGAGATATAGCCTCCTAAGGAAGATTAGAGTTGGTGCAAAGCTGGATTCATCTTTATTGAGCAAGAAATAATAGTTACATCCCAAAAACTGTCCACAAGAAAAAGCTTGAAAATGTGCTGAAATGCAAAGCTAACCTACTGGCTAAGAAATGACTAAAAATGACTAAAATCGAACTGCCAACTAGCTAACTGAAGTGAGGCCCTAAGACTTCTTATTTATAGAAATGGATGACCCCAACAGTCCTCCTAAACTTTAGGAACTCAGCTGCCAAAACTTGCAGTTAACAGCAACTTTACTAGCCCTTGCTCGGCTGCCCTTGTGATAATCCATGTGGTGGCCCTTGAACTCCGAGCTGCTGGTGGAGAATTCGAGGTAAGGGCTCATAAATGAAGGGGACGCCTTCCAAAAAATCCTCTCCACGAATTTGGCTGCCAAGTGCTCATTTACACCTTTGATTTTGTCTCAAAATTGACTAAAAATCTGCATAAAGCACACATTAGACTTGTTGGCATAATGACTAACCCAATTCACTCTATTAGCATAAATATAATAAAAAACATGCAATAAACTAATGATAATGGTGGATTAAGTCAAATTAGGAGGCTCAATGAGCCCACATGATTATTCATTTTTGGGGCTCATCAACTGGGTTAGGACAAGAATTTTTGGCAGAGGTGGTGGAGACTACATGTTACCTAGTCAACGGATCACCTTCATCAGCATTGGAAGATAAGACTCCACAAGAGGCATGGACTGGTAAGAGACCTTCTCTTTCACATCTGAGGGTATTTGGATGTGATGCATATGTACATGTTCCAAAGGAGAAAAGAACCAAGCTGGATAGTAAATCTGAAAAATGCATATTTATTGGGTATAAGGATGGTTTAAAGGGTTATAAGATTTGGAACCCAATAACAAGGAAGGTTGTGTACAGTGAAGATGTGGTGTTCAGGGAGGTGAAATATGTTATTAAACATGAAGTCCAACCAAAGGAACCTGAGAAGATAGAGTTTGAGCTAAAGGAGGAAGAATCATACTCTATAGCAGAGGAGGAATCAGAAGATGAAGAGCCATAAACTCTGGGTATGAGAAGATCAGTTCGAGAGAGACGGCAGTCGGAAAGGTATAGTCCATCTGCTTTCTGTTCAAATTTTTCTTTATCTATTACTGATGATGATACCAAAACTATGAAGGAAGCAATAGATTCAAAGGATGGAAAACTTTGGAAAGAGGCCATGGTTGATGAAATGGAATCTTTGCACAAAAATGAGGCTTGGGATCTGGTGGAGTTGCCAACTAGAAGGAAACCCATTGGCAGAAAATGGGTGATCAAGAAGAAGACAAATGCATAAGGAAAGGTGGAGAAATACAAAGATCAGTTGGTAGAAAAAGGTTATTCCCAAGTGCCAAGAATTGATTTTGGTGATATTTTTCCTCATGTTGCCAAGATAGCTTCTATTAGATTACTTTTATCTGTTGTTGTTGTTGCTTTTGATTTTGAGGTAGAACAGATGGATGTGAAGACAAAATTTCTTCATGAGGATTTGGAAGATGAGATCTACATGAAGCAACCTAAAGGCTTTGCAATGAAGGGTAAGAAAGAACTGGTATGCAAGTTAAAGAAGTCTTTGTATGGGTTAAAATAGTCACCAAGGATGTGGTATCAGAAATTTGATACATTTATACGGGGACTTGGATTCACTAGAAGCAAAGTAGATGACTTTGTGTATTTTAAATTAATTGGTGGCCATGTTATTTATCTGGTCTTGTATGTGGATGATATGTTGCTGGTTGGAAATGACAAAGAAATTATCCAGGATTTTAAGACCCATTTGTCCTCCAAATTAGACATGAATGATATTGGTGCTGCAAACTATATTTTTGGCATGGAAATTAAAAGAGATCGGGCAAAGAGGAAGCTCTGGTTAAACCAGAGGAAGTATGTTGAGACAATATTGCAGAGGTTTAATATGCGGGATAGTAAATCAGTGAAGGTTCCTATTCCTATAGGTGTAAAGTTATCTGTTGAACATTGTCCCAAGACACAAGAAGAGGAAGAGGATATGTCCTGTGTTCCATATGCAAGTGCATTCAGTAGCATGATGTATTCGATGGTTTGTACTAGACCAGACATTGCACGTGCAGTGGGAGTATTGAGCAAGTTTATGTCAAAACCAGGGAAGGAGCATTGGACGGTAGTGAAGCGGGTTTTCAGGTATTTGCGTGGCACTAGTGCTTATGGTTTGTGCTACCAAGGAAGACCAGGACTGGACAGAGTGTTGGATATTCATGGCGTTGTTGATGCAGACTGGGCTGGAGATCTGGATCAAAAAATATCTACAAGTGGGTATGTTTTTAATCTATTTGGAGGTGCAGTCATTTGGATGAGTAAGAAACAATCTGTAGTGGCACTATCAACTATAGAGGCAGAATACATGGCAGCCACTCATGCAAGCAAGGAAGCAGTTTGGTTGCAGAGCTTGTGTTCAAGTATGGGGTTAGTATAGGGAGCTATAAGGATAGAATGTGACAGCCAAAGTGCAATTTTCTTGGCAAAGAACCCTACATATCATTCAAAGAAAAAGTACATTGATGTTTAGTATCACTTTGTGAGGGATATGATAGAAGAAAAAATGGTGTTACTGGCCAAGGTGGACACTTTGAAGAATACTGCAGATGCATTGAAAAAATCTGTGATATCTGAGAAGTTGTCTTGGTGTAGAGAAACAATGGGCATTGTAGGGCTGGATAAATGACTAAGCCCTCTTGTGTCCCCCTATGGAAAGAAAACAACAAGTGGGAGAATGTTGGGTTGTGTTATACTTTCCACGATTAACCCACATAGTGAAAAAAGGGGTTAGAGGTGGGGTAGAGCCCCCCTTTTCATTGTGTCGATTTTGCAGTGGAGGGATCACAAGGGGGGCGACAGCCCCCCTGTCTGAGGGGTTTGAGTGGGGCGGGTAGCACCCCTCTACGGGGTCCGGGGCAATGCCCCAGGAAATTTTTTGTTTTTGGGTTAATCCTTGTCAGCTCAATCAAGTAGAGTAAGGTGAGGCGGGAAAGCTTAAAAAGAATGTCAGAGGTATATCTAAACTGCTTCTCTAAAGGAACAACCTCTTCTACTCTCAATAAGTCGGTATCCCTCTTCTGCTTCTTAAATGAATAAGTGTTATGCACTGTTATCAAAAAATGAAAATGAGCAAGGCGAAAGAAGAGAAACGATTCCTCTGCAGAGAGATGATGCAAGTAACTCCACCAGGGTACTAACCAGGCTCACTAGTAGTAGATTGATGCTTGTGTTCTTGCGTGAATCCACCGGGGTACTATCCAGGCCTGCTAGCAGCAGAGCAACACCAGAGATGAAACTAAGACTATGACGATCATATGACTTGTGCACCAATATACCCCTCATCCCCAATCAAAAAAATGGTGTTGGCTTGGCTTGGAATGTGTGTCGACCAACCAAGAGCCTGGTAGATGCTACATTTTACAATCAAGAGAGTGTGGAAACCAAGATGAACAAAAAACTGAACAATACTTCCAGAGGTGTTAGACTTTCTTTTCACGAACAAGGTCCATTTAGAGAGCTGGAGTTCTACCAATGTGTCGCCAAGTGTTGTAGTGGCTAAAACCACCCTCCAAAATTTTCCCTAAGCTTCGTTTTGATGCCTCCCTACCTCAACAGCATGTCTTGCACTGTCAAGCACATCAGCTTCAATTGTTTCATAGAGTCTTGTCAGCCTGTGCATGCAATATTGTTCCACCTCCTTCACAGGTTGATTTTCGGACTTAGTTTTAGTTGCTGGTTAAGAAGCTTCCTCTAGGAATTGCGTAATTTTGGAGGGGAACAAACCTTCCCTCCATAAATTGCATAAGCCTAGCTAGGCTCCAAAATTGCACAATTATTCTTGTCAGTCTTCCTCTCAAAAATTTCACAATTCATCCTAGGACAGCTGCTCAGCCCAGAAATTGCACAATTCTGGGAAAAAGTCACCTACTGCTCCCAGAAATTGTGAAATCGCTCTAGGACAGCCAACCCAACAACTAGCATAATTTTCACAAATCAGTCACGTAGCCTGCTGGGCTAAGAAATTGCGCAATGCAGTCAGACAAGCTTCCTTAAGAAAATTGTGCAGTCTGACCCAAGACAACAGCTCAACCCATAAATTATGTAATCCTAGGAGACAGTCACATGTCCCTCCCAGAAATTACACAATGCCTCTAGGACAACCATCACTACTCAACCCAGAAACTACGCAGATTTTCATCCCAGGCTCACAGACTGATGCATGTGCCTTCAGGTTCACTGATTCCCTCCAGGACCGAGCAAAAATGATTTGCATGCATAGACTGCTTTTCCCAAGACAACATGCAAAGGCATCCCTTGATTCAGGGATTTATTTTTAGCAGTTGGAGGTTACATGCAAGGATCATTTCAAAAACCTCTCGCCAGGTGTCACTTTTCCTAGATTTTTGGCATGTGCGTCACAACACTAATTTTACCAAAACTCATCAACTGGACACTGTAGAGCTCATTCCTCACAACCACCTTGCAGCCCTGACATCCCACATTGCATCTAGGAGTCATCAGCACATTCAGCTCAGTTGTTTTAAGGTAAGCCCGCTTTTCATGTCTTGTGCGACATTTCTGTCGCTTTTTGTGTTTCTCTTTGTGTGAGTGTTGTCTGCTTGATTTCAATGAGTGCTTGCTGCCAATTTGCTGTATGTTAGCTTGTATAGGCACCCTTTTAGTTTTCATTCACATCTCATTATTGTCACATGCATGAAATTATTTTTTCACAGACGGTCGCCACTGCGATGACTCACTTCACACACATGCATGCTTTCCTGTTTCCTGAATCGTGCACTTGTTGTTTGCATGTATGATCATTCACTCTTATTTTCACTCATATCATCATGCATTCAGACTTCTCATGTTTTCAGTCGCCCGTCGACTGGTCTAGGGTGCCTTGGCTCAGACAGTGCCTTGCCCAGCTAACACTACACATTTTCTAAAGCGAAGGCTCTGCCTTCCCTCCAGAAATTGTGCAAACCTGGTCCAACACTAACCTCCAGGATTGCATTTCGCAATTCTTGGAGATAGTGTCCTGCTGGCCCTAGAAACCGCGCAATGTAGTTTGCTAGTTACATCTCACTGCTGACTGAAATTGTGCATTACGCAGTTTCAATCCTTAGCAGGCTAGGATGGACTATGCATTGCACAGTTCCAGCAGTCAGTGATCCTCCCAATAGCTCGGACTATTCCTTGCATAGTTTTGGCAGTTAGTCTCCTAGCCTCCTGATGAAAATTACGCAATCATCACAAACATTCAAACAGGTATGTTTTCCTGTCAGTCCTCTAGTTTGTTTTGGTTTTCGACTTATATATTTTTTGTCATAACTATTGTTATCTCTTCAGGTATCATAGGTTTTTGACTCCCTCTCAGCAGCATAGGTACAATGGCTTCGAGGAGAGTAGAATTGAAGACACTATTCAAAGCACAATTGGGGATGCAGTCAATCAAGTGTCTATGAACATGCCTATCTATGAAGATATCAATTTGTTCATGGACAAGGATATCAAGCTGAAATGGCAATAGCGTCAGAGTGAGCAGCACCATCATCAACAACAGAAGGTAGCACACGTGCATGAAAATAAATGAAAGAGGAAGGTTTTTGACAACACAGAGGCAGAACAAAGTTGCAAGCTCAAACAGATCCACTTGTGATGAAAACAACTTTGGAGACTGAGGCTATGAGGTGACGGCACGATAGGAAGATCCTGCGAAGGTAGAGAGAGAAAAAAAGAAGGATTTGCATGTGCTGAAGCAGAAAATCAAGGAAGAATGGGAGTTGCACAGACGAGATAATGAGTTGCAACAAGAACAAGTACAACAGGGGGCGCAACATGCACAGACGGATGAAACTGCACCTGTACAAGTTATAGATCCATCCTAGCAACTGGAACAGAGAAGAAACCGCGAGTAGTGTTGTTGAACGCATGCAAAGGTAATCAGAAGCATGGATGTCATTATGCGGACCCATGTTGTCCCACCCATTTGGCACATTCACCGAGGCGAAGATAAAAAGCAAGTCCGACTGGAGCTGAACATGTATTTTGTACATTTGTCTATGAATTTGATGTGAAGTACGTCTAGACCAATGAACAAGCTATGAGGGTTTATAGAACAATGAACCAACCATGAGGGTTTGTTGAGCTATATTAAAAGATCGATTCTGAGCAAAAGAATTCAAATGGTTTCAGTTGTGCAAAGTAAGAGTTGAGAGCAATTGTGCCAATGTTGAAAGGGATGAGGTAAAGCATCTTGCGTAGAGAAGAAAGAACCCATAGACTCATGGAGGAGCCCAAGCCTAAATGAGAATGTTGCATAGATATCCATGTGCAGATATCCGCGATGACATGTAGAGTCAAGCCACTAGAAGCTGCCGGTGCAAAGTAGAGTGTTTCACTAGCTTCCTAGCTTCTCTGCTAATCACTAGCGCTTATCTGCTACCATACTATGGTAAGTCCGCCTTCTTCTTGTTGCAATCCTACAAGGGATAAACTATTCATCTGCACCTCATTTATTTACACACGTGTAATGTTTTTTCTAGTCGTGATATTGAATGCTTAGAGTAAATCATAAAGGGAAAATTCACCTGCTACCATGATGATCAACTTAATTATCCTAGTATATGTAATCCACTATATCAATTAAGATTACCGTAGTGATTTATATGAGTTGTTGTATGTCATGTACATTGAATCTCACGTGATCTAGAGACACTGTGAATTACGGGCAGTTTTACTAAAAGAGTAATGTAGTCTGTGTATGTAGAGATCCAAGCAATAATGGTGAATATATTCTCCCCCCCCCCCAACGTGAGCCCAGTGTGTTTCAAACTCGAGACCTCTGGCTCTAATACCACTTGTTGGAGACATGATTTTCGTTACACCAAAACCCATAGGTGTTAATAAACAGACACATCACTAGTGTTAAGCACATACCACGAAACACACGAGAGCATTGGATCAACACCGCCATTAATAGAGAGCGCAACAATCTCCCCCCTCAACACAAGCCCAGTGTGTTTCGAACTCGTGACCTCTCACTTCGATATTGGAGTCACGATTGTCATTACACCAAAAACCACAGGTGTTAGTAAACAGACACATCGTTAGATTTAAGCACATGCCACGAAACACACGAGGAGCATTGACCTTCTACACCGCCATTAACGAGGAGCCAACATATATGCAATTGATAGCGTTTTGCATTGACAACTTATTCTGGTTTCTATATGATGGAACAACAACAAATAATAGTGACAATACCTCTTTTTTGTATGTATACTTTTTGGCAACAGTGAGTGGAATCGACATTAGATTCAGCAATTGAAACCAAGGCTCAAGAGGTAGGTACCCTCTACAAACGCTCTCACTCTGTCCTTGCTACTTCATTCACGATCAAAACCCCTGTCTGCAACTCCAACGAGGGTCACTTTGTGAGACAGAGATCCTTCGAGAGCTTCATTGAGCTTGTGGCTAGCAAGAAAAGCACAATACAGAGAACAATGAGGACTTTCAAATTTTGTTAAAAAAAGGATAATGGTATTCTAATAATTGTAAGAAATTTTTAATAATTAATGCAAAGTCAGTTTTGTGATATGTATGGTGAAATAATTTGAGTGGAAAATACATTTCAATTTTAGAAAGTTGTATTTTTAAATGTTATGGAGATAAAAATAATTTATTAAAGGGATGTATTTTGGTTTAAAGAAAGAAGTATAAATAAGAGTTAATGGATTGATGAGAGTTAAAGAGTGTGAAGAAAATTTGGAAGTTGTTCAATCATTGTGGATGCAAAATGCATTCACTAAATTTCACAGTTGGTGTAGTTTTAATTGGCAAGGAAAACTAGAGAGTGCATTAGAAAGATAAATGGCACACTGATTTTCAATGACCTATGGCATGGAGTTTGCGAAGAAGAAGCCACAAAAAAAATTGATGATGATTTTGTATCAGAAGTGAAGCCAAAGGAGGAAGGACCTGATAATCCTATATCTGACAGAGACCTTACCATCTGGAAGAGCAGGGACAAGAAATATTTTTCTCTCATCAATGCTATAGTAAGCGAGGAGGTAAGTGGACATATTGTCTTAATAACTGATTCATATGGTGCACTTAAAAAATTAAAAGATTTATATGGTTCTCATTCATAATTAGAACTCATAAGCCTGCTTGTGAAGCTTTTTAACCTTGAAATGAAAAATAATGACCCTATGACATTAACCTCAAAAATGAAATCTATCATGCATGACATAGATGCCACCAAAGTTAATATAAATCCACCTCTCATATCCTTCATAAAGGCCCTCTATCCTACCTACTCTCACTTTCTTGAATCTTCGCAAGTAAGTGACCATATGAAAAACCTCACATTTGACTCCCTAGTTGAGAAGGTTGCAAAAAGAGAAAAAACCTTTGGAAAGAAGAAGCAAGTTTAACAGTCCACTAAAGAGACTGTATGCATTTCCAAAAAAGGAAAGATTGATTCTGCCGAAGGAGACAACAACAAAAGATGACACGGGGGGGGTAGACAAAATCATATAGAGAGACCTGATCTACATTGTATCCATTGTGGGAGAAAAGGACATGAAGCCAAACCATGCAGAATTCCATGGGAGAAGATCAAAGAACAAGTCTAACATTGTGTTGTGTGTGGAGCATGATCGTTCAGAGGTCTTTTGTTTCAGCTAGATGTATACCCCAAGAAGTTTGTACACCCCTCCACGCGGGGGGGTGCGAGGGGGACTTTTCCCCCTTGCGAGGATCTGGGGGGGCCGATCCTCCCCGGCTGGGGGGTTAGGGGGCTAGCGGTCCCCTGGGGGGGTTCGGGGGCAACGCCCCCGAAGCCAAAAATAGATGTAAAATTTCCTTGTAAAAGTATAGTAATTTCTAGTCAATCTGGGTTGTTCATTAGGCAGATGATCTAACAGTAGAACTTATGTTTAGTTTAGGGTTTTTTTGCCCTACAAGGCACCCCCTCTCTTTGTATGAGGGCATTTTATTTGAGGCTGTGATATAGATGTGTATTCTCTGAGTGAGAAACAGAGAGGTGAGACTGTGAAAAAAAACAGAGGATATTACAGCGGATTTGTTGTAGGTTGTGTCTCTTCATTTTGCTGGATAATAGAAAGGAAGGACTGGCTGTTCGGGGTGGACGTAGCCCAAACTGGGTGAACCACGTATATCTATGTCTCTCTTGTTTTATGTGTTTTCTGTGTTTATATTTTTGTAATATTTTATGTGTTCCATTGCTCTGTAATATATAATTTTCTAACAACTGGTATCAGAGCCGAAGGTCTATTTGGCTGATAAACTCGCAGGAAAGAAGGGTTCCTCATTCGAGTGGGAGCAATGGCGGAAGATGGTAAGTTTAAGGTTGAGAAATTTAACGGCTAAAACTTCTCGCTATGGAAGATGCAGATGGAAGATTATCTGTATCAAAAAGATCTGTACCTACCATTGAGCGGAAAAACAAAGAAGCCAACGGCTATGACAGATGAAGAATGGAACCTTCTCGATAGAAAGGCACTTGGAACAATACAGTTGTGCCTCACTGTGTCAGTCACCTTCAACATTTTGAAGGAAACAAGGATAGAGGGTTTAATGCAGGAATTGTCGAAACTATATGAAAAACCCTTGGCCTCAAACAAGGTATTTCTTATGAAACGATTATTTAATATGAAGATGTTGAAAGGTGGATCTATTGCAGATCATTTAAATGATCTTAATACAGTTACAAGTCAGTTAAGTTCTGTAGGGGTAAACTTTGAAGATGAAGTTAGAGCTCTGTTATTCTTGTGCTCATTGCCAGAAAGTTGGAATGGTTTAGTAATGGCCATTAGTAACTCTGTCTCTGGATCTAGCACTTTAAAGTTTGATGATGTTGTCGGTGCTATCCTTAGCAAGGAAATGTGACGGAAAATCTCTGGTGAGACATCGGGTAATGCTTTGAGTGCAGAGTCTAGGAGAAGAAAAATGGAAAGAGGAAAGAGCTCAGGATATCACAGTAAATCAAGGAAAGGCAAATCCAAGTCCAGATCGGGGATAGTGTGCTGGAAATGCGGAAAGAAAGGACACCTAAATAAATAATGTAGATCTCAGAAGGGAAAAGGAGATGCATAGCAAGAAAATAATCATGAAGCAAATGTGACAGGTGAGGTGTTACAAGATGCTTTGATTCTTTCTTTCGAAAATATTACTGATTCCTGGGTGGCAGATTCAGGGGCCTCATTCCATGCCACACCTGATAAGAAATACTTTCATGACTATGTTCAAGGAGATTTTGGACAAGTTCGTTTGGGTGATGATAAACCCTGTAAAATTGTTGGAATGGGTAAGGTACTTGGAAAACAGCAGAATGGAAACCAATGGCTACTAAAGGAGGTAAGGCATGTTCCAGATCTAAAGAAAAATTTGATTTCAACAGAGCAGTTAGGCGGTGAAGGTTGTGTGACAACTTTCACAGATAAAGCTTGGAAGGTCACCAAAGGAGCCCTGGTAATAGCAAAAGGCGAAAAGGTTGGAACATTGTATTTATGCAATGGTATTTCTAACTCTGTTGGGTCCCTATAATACTAGTGATTACCCCATTACTATTGTATTTATACCCCTATTTATATTGTTGTGCCCCTATTACCCCCATATTGTTATTTCTGTGCCCCATAGAATCCCTCTATTGTTATTTTTGTGGCTTTATATTATTATTGTTAGGTCGGCTGGATTATATTGTGACTCCTTAGACTCCTATATATAGAAAGGAGGTTTTGTCATTTGTATCATCCAAGAATTGTTCATTTATGTAATGTAAAGGAGGTTTCCCCCTCGAAGAGGCTGAATTCTAAGGCGTTGATCTATCTTTTCTATCTTTTCTTGAGCTGGTTTCATAACATTTGGTATCAGAGCTTTGGATTCTAGGGTTTCGCTGCTCCAAACAGGTCATCGTGGCATTTTCGCTATAACTATTTTTCTGTGATGTTTCAGAAGTCGCAAAAAAAAACCCATTTGAGAAGAATTGGCGCTGAACCTTGGGTCCGAATTTCAGAGCTTTTCGCACGATATTTTCGGAGATATGATCTGAGGAAGTTGGCCTTTTGCAGACTCCTGAATTACATTCAAAACAGGTGACCTGGGGAAAATCTTCATAACTCTCTCTCTGAGGATCGGATTGAAATTTCGTAAAAAGGTACAGAAAGAGGACGGACTGTAGCTTCTTTTCTGTGTGTTTCAGATTCAAAGGTTGAAACAGTGACTCGTGGCACGTCGTACAATTTCGCTCTACTGAACCAGTCTAAAAGCAAGTCACTGTGGGAGATTTCACATAACTCTTCCTTGGAGAATCCAATTGGGCTCAGACTTGTGGCATTGGAAAGAGGACGCAGAAGGATACTACAGGTTGCAATTTCAGAATTGGATGATCTGAAATTACAGAGATACATCAGATTCAATATCAGGCTTCTATAAAGTGAAAAAAGGTGTGTAGTTTTTTTTTTTTTTTTTTTTTTTTTTGTGTAAGCTTGGTTTAACGGAATTCAAAGGGCATAGTAAAGCATTATTATCGGTAACTGATGCCCCGAGGAAAGAAAATGCAAACACCTAGTAAGGAACCTGAAAGCTCTAGCATGACTCATGAAGAAGAGGAAGAAATGCTACATGATATATCAAAATTACAAGAACAAGTGCAACAAATGTCACGCTCACAAAAGCTAACAGAAGCTAAGATAAATGGCGTGGAATCTAAGATAAATGGCGTGGAATCTAAGATAAAGGGCATGGAAGCTAAGATGGATTATTTGAAGACAGATTTGAAGACAAACATGGCAGATTTGAAGACAGACATGGCGGATTTGAAGACAGATTTGACAAATTTTCTACAAGAAATACTTACTAATGGTGAAAAGGTAGTAAAGGAAACTCATGATGAGAACAAAAGAAATGTTAATCATGATTCCATAGACTCTAATGTTGGATCAAAGACTCACCATGTTCCAAAAATCGATATGAGGAAGTTTGATGGCAAGGATCCCGCCACATGGATATTACAGATGGAGCAATTCTTCGATCTCAATAATGTGCAAAACACACAAAAGGTACGTATGGCAACTTTATATTTGGAACCAAATCAGTTTGTATGGTATCAATGGCTTTGTTCTCGTAAACAATTTATCACTTGGGCAATTTTTACGGAAGAATTGATAGCACATTATGAGGATACAAAAAGCAACACTTTTTTTAGCCAATTGATAAGTCTCAAACAAAAGGGTTCAATAATGGAGCACATTGAGGAGTTCCAAAAATTGAACATAAGGGTAAAAGATATTCCAGAGGAGCATAGGATTGATGTGTTCATAGGGTCTTTAAAGGATAATATCCAACATGATGTGCGCCTTTGGGAACCTGATTCATTAGAGAAGGCATTCAGGTTAGCAAGAAAAATGGAAAGCAAAATTATGGCAACTAGGAAGCATACCATTCACAACTATAAAGACGGAAGTGTTGTTGCCCATAGTCTTCCACAACCTACAAGGTTGACACCACAACAATTGGAAGAAAAAAGAGCAAAAGGGCTTTGTTACAATTGTGATAGCAAATACACAAAAGGTCATAAGTGTGCTGAGAAGAAATTATTCTACATAGATTGTGAAGAGGAAGAAGAAAAGGAGCAAGAAAGGTCAAAAGAAGAGGATATATTCCAGGAACAAAGCCTAGATGAAGAAAAAATAAATCCGACCATATCTTGTAATGCATTGGCGGGAATTACCACTCCTCAAACCATCAAGATAGAAGGACAAATCAAGAAGAAAAAGGTAATAGTGTTGATTGATTCAGGAAGCACCCACAATTTTATTCATTGTAGGGTAGCAAAAGAATTGAATTGCTTCCTATATCCAGCACCAGAGTGTCAAGTGATGATTGCAAATGGAGGAACAATAAATTGTTCTGGAAAGTGCCATAATATCAAGCTATCCATGGGAGAATATGTATTGACTAGCCCAATGCTTTCCATTCCAATGGGAGGTGCTGATGTTGTACTAGGAGTCCAATGGCTACAATCCTTGGGTACAATAGCTTTTAATTTTCAAGAACTTTTCATGAAATTTTCTGTGGAAGGAAAGGAAGTTGAATTAAGGGGTATTGCAGGGAAACCAGGAAAGATAATCAGCTCTAATGGCATGACAAAGCTTCTAAAAAAGGAGCAAAGAGGTGTAATTGCACAATTATGTTCGCTAGATGTTTCCACATTGGAATCATCTATTTCTCCAGATCTCCAAAAAGTCCTGGACAATCATTCCAAGGTATTTGAGACTCCCAAAGGTCTCCCACCTATGCGTGATCATGATCATGCTATTCATCTGATTCCAGGAAGTGTTCCTCCAAACATCAGGCCGTACAGATATCCATATGTCCAAAAAAGTGAAATTGAACGTATGGTTGCAGAAATGCTAGAGGCTGGTATAATTCAACCGAGTCAAAGTTCTTTCTCAGCTCCAGTAGTATTGGTGCACAAGAAGGATGGATCATGGCGCATGTGTCCAGATTATAGGGAGCTCAACAAGCTCACTATTAAAGATAAGTTCCCCATTCCTGTTATTGATGAATTACTGGATGAATTGCATGGATCAATTTACTTCACCAAGTTGGATCTTCGTTCGGGATATCATCAAATCAGAATGAAGATTGAAGACATTCCGAAAACGGCATTTAGAACTCATGAGGGTCATTATGAATTTTTGGTCATGCCTTTTGGCCTTACCAATGCACCTTCAACATTTCAAGGTTTGATGAATTCAATTTTCAAACCATTCCTTAGAAAATTTGTGTTAGTATTTTTTGATGATATACTAATCTACAGCAAGTCTTGGAAGGATCATGTTGAACATGTTGACAGGGTGCTACAACTATTGGAGGAGAAACAATTATATGCAAAAAGATCCAAATGTTTCTTTGGAGTCCAGGAGGTGGAATATTTGGGTCATATTGTATCTCATGAAGGAGTTAAGGTAGACCCTAGCAAAATTAAAGCCATTAAGGAATGGAAAATCCCCACATCCATAAAGCATCTGCGAGGATTTCTTGGGTTGACAGGGTATTATCGCAAGTTTGTTAAGAATTATGGGAGAATAGCAGCACCTCTAACAACATTATTGAAGAAAGATTCATTTTCATGGACTTCGGAAGCAACAAAGGCCTTTGAACATCTTAAAGAGGCAATGTGCCAAGCACCGGTCTTAGCTACACCGGACTTCACAAAAACCTTTATTGTGGAATGTGATGCTTCAGGAAATGGAATTGGTGTTGTTCTAATGCAAGATGAAAGACCCATTGCTTTTGAAAGTCGTCCAATCAAGGGAAAGTTTTTAAGCAAAGCTATTTATGAGAAGGAAATGTTGGCAATACTCCATGCACTTAAGAAATGGCGACCCTACCTAATGGGAAGACACTTCAAGGTAAAAACGGATCATGATAGCCTTAAATACTTTTTAGAACAAAGATTATCCTCTGAAGAGCAACAAAAGTGGGTCACAAAGATGTTGGGTTATGACTTTGAAATCATCTACAAAAAAGGGAAGCAAAATGTGGTGGCAGATGCACTCTCAAGAAAGGATGAGGATGTGGAAGCATTGTTGTGTGCCATTTCTATTATCCAACCAGATTGGATAAACGAAGCAAGGGAGGAATGGAAGAATGACGAAGAAGTGTGGGCACTTATTCGAAAGCTACAACAAGATTCCAGTACTTCTTATACATTTAGCTGGGAAAATGATTCGTTATGGTACAAAGATCGCTTATACCTCTGTAAGAATTCCCAGCTAAAACAAAAGATTCTTATGGAATTGCACACTTCTCCCTTAGGAGGGCACTCAGGATTTTTAAAAACTTACCACAGGGTTAAGAAGGAATTTTTTTGGGATGGCCTTAAATCAGATATTCAAAAGTTTGTGGCGGAATGTTTGGTTTGCCAAAAAATAAAGTTGAAACAATTAAGACACCAGGTCTATTACAACCTTTATCCATTCCAAGCCAACGTTGGGAGGAGGTTTCAATGGATTTTATCACAGGTTTACCCAAGTCTGAGGGAAAGAGTGTCATCATGGTGGTAGTTGACAGACTTACCAAGTATGCACACTTTTGTGCATTATCACATCCATTTAAAGCCAGTACAGTTTCTACTGCATTTATGGAAACAGTTCAAAAGCTACATGGAAACCCAAAGATTATTGTAAGTGACAGAGATCCCATTTTCACTGGAAATTTTTGGACAGAATTATTTTCTTGTCTTGGTACTCAGTTAGCTCATAGCTCATCTTATCATCCTCAATCTGATGGGCAAACTGAGATAGTAAACAAATGTTTGGAAGGATATCTTCGTTGCTTTGTATCTGATAAACAGACACAATGGGTCAAATGGTTGCCTCTGGCTAAATGGTGGTATAACACTTCCTTCCATACAGCAACAAAAATGACCCCATTTATGGCACTTTATGGGTATCAACCACCATCCATCACATCATATTTAAGAGAAAATTCTAAGGTTTAGGCAGTGGAACATCACATCGAACATCAACAACAAGTCCTCCAACTCTTAAAGGATAACCTCGTGTTGGCACAAAATAGAATGAAACAACAGGCAGATCAACATCGCAGTGAAAGAAGTTTTGATGTAGGTGATTGGGTATTCCTACGGCTACAACCATATAAGCAAATGTCCCTAAAGCAAGCTAAGAAGGATAATAAATTATCACCAAAGTATTATGGTCCATACAAGGTGTTGAAAAGATTGGTACTATGGCATACAAATTGGAGCTTCCTGCAGCTTCTCGATTGCACCCAGTTTTCCATGTTTCATGTTTAAAGAAGGTTATAGGTGACAAGCTCCCAATTCAAACAATATTGCCAGAACTTGATGAGGAAGGAAAAATTATATTGGAACCAGAAGCAATCACAGAAACAAGAACTCGACAGCTACGAAATCGATCAATTTCAGAGTATCTTATCAAGTGGAAGAACTTATCCGCTGAAGATTCTACATGGGAGGATGAGAATTTTATGCAGAAGTATCCAAAACTGCTGAAGCGTTGAGGACAACACTTTTTTTGAAGGAGAGGGGCATGTTGGGTCCCTATAATACTAGTGATTACCCCATTACTATTGTAGTTATACCCCTATTTATATTGTTGTGCCCCTATTACCCCCATATTGTTATTTCTGTGCCCCATAGAATCCCTCTATTGTTATTTTTGTGGCTTTATATTATTATTGTTAGGTCGGCTGGATTATATTGTGACTCCTTAGACTCCTATATATAGAAAGGAGGTTTTGTCATTTGTATCATCCAAGAATTGTTCATTTATGTAATGTAAAGGAGGTTGCCCCCTCGAAGAGGCTGAATTCTAAGGCGTTGATCTATCTTTTCTATCTTTTCTTGAGCTTGTTTCATAACAAACTTAGTTAATGCTTTAACTTCCAAAGGAGTAGATGCAAAATTATGGCATCATAGGCTCAGACACATAAGTGAAAAGGGGATGAAGATTCTTCACTCAAGGAATTTTTTGCTGGGTTTGAAGAATGTTGATTTGGACTTCTGTGAAAATTGCATTTATGGAAAACAGAAGAGAGTCAGATTTCTCAGAGTTGGGAAACAAAAGAAGAGTGAAAAATTAGAGCTTGTGCATACAGATGTATGGGGATCTGCTCAGGTATCATCTCTCGGTGGCTGTCGTTATTATGTTACCTTTATTGATGATGCAACTAGAAAAACTTGGATTTATTGTATTAAGAATAAATCTGATCTATCTGATACTTTCAAGAAATGGAAAGCTTTGGTTGAGATTGAGACAGGAAAGAAATTGAGGTGTCTTAGATTAGACAATGGAGGTGAATATTGCAGCAAAGAGTTTGATAGGTACTTTTCAGAGCATGGAATTCGCAGAGAGAGGACAGTTCCAAGAACACCACAAGAAAATGGTCTGTCAAAAAGGATGAACAGAACAATCATGGAGCATGCAAGGTGCATGAGATTGCATGCAGGATTGCCTTTACAGTTTTGGGAAAATGTTGTAGATATTGTTGTTTATCTAATAAACAGAGGGCCTTCAAGTTCCTTGGATGGTGGTGTTCCAGAGGAAGCATGGACAGGTAAAAAGGTAAACTACTCCTTTTTAAAGCCTTTTGGTTGTGAGGCATTTGTCCATATTGATAAAGAAAATAGAACAAAGCTTGAGGCAAAGTCAAAGAAATGTACCTTTATTTGATATGGTGTTAATGATTTTGGTTATCACTTATATGACTACGAAAATCACAAAATCATTAGGAGCATAGATGTAATATTCAATGAAAAGGTCTTGTATAAGAATCAGTTGTAGGAAAAGAAGCAAGAAAAAGAAAACAAGGAATATGCAGTTCTTGACGAAATCACTAAAAAAGTAAAGGTGCCTGAAGATAATAATAATCAACAACCACAACAACAACAGGCACCCCAAACACCTGAAAGTGGTGTTAGAAGATCTACCAGGATAAGTAGACCCCCTGAACGATACTCTCCTTCATTATATTATTTGTTGTTGACTGATTTTGGTGAACCCGAATGTTATGAAGAAGCAATGCAGGTTGAAAGCAAGAAGAAGTGGGAGGCAGCCATGGAAGAAGAGGTGGACTCCTTAATGCATAACCAGACATGGGACTTAGTCAGGTTGCCTTCAGGAAAAACTACATTGAAGAATAAATGGGTTTACAGGCTGAAGGAAGAATATGGAGGAAAACAGAGGTACAAAGATATACTTGTGGTGAAGGGGTTTGCACAGAAGAAAGGTATTGACTTTGATGAAATATTTTCTCCTGTTGTTAAAATGACTTCAATCAGAACTATTTGAATTCTAGTAGCAGCTGAAGATTTTCATCTTGAGCAGTTAGATGTAAAGATAGCCTTTCTCCATGGGGATTTGGAGGAAGAGATATATATGCAGCAGCCACATGGATATGAGGTGAAAGGGAAGGAGAAACTAGTGTGTAGGTTGAAGAAAAGCTTGTATGGCTTAAAATAGGCTCCAAGGCAGTGGTATCTAGAATTTGAAAAGTTTATGTCTGAACAAGGTTATACTAGATGTCACTCTGATCATTGTGTTTATCTGAAAAAGCAAAATGATGCCAGCTATATTATATTGTTATTATATGTAGATGACATGCTTGATGCAGGTTCTAACATGTAGGAAATAAATGTGCTCAAAAGAAAATTGGCAAATTCATTTGCAATGAAGGATTTGGGAGCTGCAAAACAAATCGTTGGTATGAGAATCACTAGAGACAGGAAAAATCGCAAAGTAACATTGTCTCAG
Source organism: Pinus tabuliformis (assembly GCA_031772625.1). Classification (NCBI taxonomy): domain Eukaryota; kingdom Viridiplantae; phylum Streptophyta; class Pinopsida; order Pinales; family Pinaceae; genus Pinus; species Pinus tabuliformis. The sequence goes on from CM062809.1 coordinate 1,117,873,645, forward strand.
AATGAATACATACAAAAGGTGTTGAAAAGATTTAATATGCAAAATGCAAAACCAATTAGTACACCTTTTGCTAGCCATTTCAAACTTAGTAAGGAAATTTGCCCAAATACCCAAGAAGACATGGATTATATGTCTAAAGTTCCATATGCATCAATAGTTGGAAGCTTAATGTATGCAATGGTCTACACAAGGCCTGATATTGCACATGCAGTGGGAGTTGTAAGTAGGTACATGAAAAATCCAGGAAAGGAACATTGGATGGCAGTGAAATGGATTCTTAGATATTTGAAAGGTACCAAAAATCAAGCATTATGCTTTGGTGGTTCAAACATTTTTCTACAGGGATATGTTGATGCAGAATGGCAGGTGATAGAGATAACAAGAGGAGCAAAAATGATATGTATTTACTGTTGGTGGAATAACTGTCAGTTGGGTTTCAAAAATCCAAAGTGTTGTTGCGCTTTCAACAACAGAAGCAGAATATGTTGCTGCTACAAAGGCTAGTAAAGAAATGATTTAGTTACAAATGTTTATGGGTGAATTGGGTAAGGAGCATGATATGGGCACATTATACAGTGATAGCCAAAGTGCCATTCATCTTGCAAAGAACTTAGCATTTCATTCCAAGACTAAACACATACAGCTCAAGTACCATTTCATACGATTAGTGTTGGAAGATGGAGAGTTGAAGCTGGAAAAGATACACACTAGCCATAATCCTGCAGACATGCTAACAAAAGTTGTAACCAGGGATAAACTGAGAACATGCTCAGTTTCAATTGGTCTGCAAGGATGACGATGAAGATGAGAAACAGCCAGGTCCAAAGAGGAGTCATTGTCCAGCAAATGAAGCAGTGGTGGAGTTGCTACAATCATTCTCCAAGTGGGAGATTGTTGTGTGTGGAGCATGATTGTTCAGAGGTCTTTTGTTTCAGCCAGATGTATACCCCAGGAAGTTTGTACACCCCTCCACGTGGGGGGGACTTGTCCCCCCCGCGGGGGTCCAGGGGGGTTGATCACCCTGGCTGGGGGTTCAGGGGGCTAGCAGTCCCATGGCGAGGGTTCCGGGGCAGCGCCCCTGAAGCCAAAAATAGATGTAAAATTGCCTTGTAAAAGTATAGTAATTTCTAGTCAATCTGGGCCATTCATTAGGCAAATGATCTAATGGTAGAACTTATGTTTAGTTTAGGGCTTTTTGCCCTAGAAGGCACCCACTCTCTTTGAATGAGGGCATTGTATTTGAGGCTGTGATATAGATGTGTATTCTTTGAGCAAGAAACAGAGAGGTGAGACTGTGAAAAAAAAATAGAGGATATTACAGCGGGTTTGTTGTAGGTTGTGTCTCTTCATTTTGTTGGATAATAGAAAGGAAGGACTGGCTGTTTGGGGTGGACGTAGCCCAAACTGGGTGAACCACGTATATCTGTGTCTCTCTTGTTTTATGCATTTTCTGTGTTTATATTTCTGTAATATTTTATGTGTTCCATTGCTCCATAATATATAATTTTCTAACACATTGTATCAAGAATTTGACAATGAGATTCCAAATGTTGAAGGTGGGCGGGGGGGCCAATTTTGGGTTAATATGTGAAATCTCCCTCTACAAAATCAACTCCTCCTTATGACGAATTTCGAGAAACCTCATCAAATTTGGATGATGTTATAGGAAGAATTGAGAATTTGAACATTGAATATGCCACGCCCTCAAAGAATCCATCTAATCCTTCTCCAAAATGAACAAAGTGGTTTATCAAGACACTTGAAAGTGTCCATCCTGATGAGATTGGAAATACTGGAACCAAGAGTTCTACTAGAGATGACAATGGAGGTGAAAATTCAGGTGATGTTGATGACACAAATATTTAATATAATTGTGAACTAAGTTTCTCCACTAACTTTGAACCCAATTCCTTCAAAGAAGATGCTTCTCATTATGAATGGAAAGAGACCATGCAAAAGGAATATGATGCATTCATAAAATATAGGACTTGGAAGTTGGTGGACCCTCCATATAGAACCAAATTAATTGAATGCAAGTGGGTATTCAAAAACAAGTATGAATCTACAGCTCACTTGACAAGCACAAAACAAGTATCATGGGAAAAGGATTTGCACAAGAAGAAGGTGTTAACTATGAGGAAACCTTCACTCCCATCACAAAATGGGTGACCATGTAGACCATATTCTCTTTGGCAGCATAGAATGGATGGAAAATTCATCAAATGGGCGTCAAGACATCTTTCTTGAATGGGTATTTGAAAGAAAAGGTTTTTGTCTCAGCCTAAGGATTTTGTTTTAAAGGGACGAGGTAAATCATATTTCATAGAGAAGAAAGAGCCCATAGACTCATTGAGGAGCTTGTAGACTCTATGAGGAGAATTTTGCACAAAGATCCATGTGCAGAGATTAGCAATGAGAAATAACTATGATATGTGTATAGTCAAGCCACTAGAATTCATCCGAACAAAAGGCATGCAAGCTCATCAAATCCTTGTATGGCCTAAAACAGGCACCATGAGCATGGTATGAAAAGATAGCCAATCATCTTCTAAAGTTAAATTTCAAACACTACAATTTCGATGATGCAACTTTGTTTTTCAAAATGGTTGGCAAAACAATTATGTATCTTGTCGTATATGTAGATGATCTGTTAAGAACTCAATCCAATGAAACTTATATCGTGTTCGTGAAGAAAGAACTGAAGAAATGTTTTCAAATGACAGAATTAGGAAATCTTCATTATTACTTGGGCATTGAAGTCACTTAAAATCCAAAATACATGTTCATCTCTCAAAAAACGTATAATGGAGAACTATTGAACATATTTGGCATGGCAGAATGTAGTTCTCTCTCTACTCTAATTTAACGGAACTTAAAGCTTCCATCGAAAGAAGGGAATGAATTTGAGATGAAATGAAGTACACATAACTTGTAGGAAGTCTCATCTTCCTTACCACAACCAGGCAAGATTTCTTGTACGTTGTTATCATCCTTTCCATATTCATGCAAAAACCATGTGAAGGACATTGGTCTGCAGCAAAAAGAGTTTTGATATACTTAAAGGGAACTCAAGATTATGGACTCAAGTACACCAAGGTGGATTACTTCAGTCTTATTTCACATTATGATTCATATTTTGGTGGGGACAAGGGAAATGGAGTACCAACTTCAAGTTATCTCATGAGTCTAGGATCAATAATTCTCTTCTGGAGGTCATGCAAACAATTAGTTCTAACAGATTCCACAACAGAGGCTAAATATGTGGTGGTCGCAAAAGGAGCAAAGGAAATTGTGTGGCTTAGGAAAATAGTTGAATACTTGCCAGAGAAATAAGTGAGAGAATTTTGAAAATTTGACAATGATTCTTGGGCTCACAAACACCCCTTCAAATTGGGGGGGAATGTTAAACACCTAAGCCTCTGGGATTATGGTAAATTGTAAGCAATTGTAAATATGAAACGAAAAAGTTGTTGGCAAAAGTAATAGGCCACATAGTTGGATAATTGTTTCTCCTTTGTAATAAATTTGTCCCTCTCATTCATGACTATTATGTTGGAGTTTTTTTAGTGATCCTTAATCTGACAAGAATTACCTCATCAAGGCATAGAGGAGAATAAGGTCAAGAGAGATCTAGAGATGGAATGGAGTAAAGGAGGAGATCAAAAAGACCTCATATTAGCAGACTCTTTGGAAAGATGGCATGACAAAAAGGAGTCTCCAACAAAGGAGATGATAAATTATGTGGAAGAAATAAAATATGGAAAGGTGGTTAACAAAGCCTAGAATTGAAGAAGGCTACACTGCAGTTACAGATATAGAGCATCCAACAATATTTAGCAGAATTGATGTAGTGGAGGTAGATGAAAATAAAAAGGTGAATTAAGAGGAAGAAGACAAAAAACAACCTTGTGAAAGAAAACTAAGAGATATTGCATCTAAGTGAAAGAAAACTAAGATATATTTCATCTAAAAGAAAGATGAATGAAAACATGCAAGGAAGGAAAGTTAAAGAGAAATGCAATGAGGGGAGTTCAGAATTGAGACAATATTCTGAGAAAAAATAAGACAAAGGAAATTTTTCTAAGACAGAGCAATATGATGTAGATTTTGAAGAGAATGAAGGACATGACAAAACCATTATGTCATATACACACCACCAAAATAAGAACCTAGAGGATGATTTAGAAGGAATCATGGAGAAGATGGGTGTAAAATCTAATATGGTTTTAAATTTTGAAATTTCAAATGTTGAATGTACAAAGCAAGCAGAAGATTTCAAGGAATACCCTCTACAAAATGAGGGAAAAAATATTTTTGGAAATATATATGTTTTTCTTCCAAATGTAGACAAGGACAAGAGTTTTACAAATGAAAGCATTAAATCTTCATTATGAAAGAAAGAAGACACATAAGATGACTTTAAATTTTGTGAAGATGAAATAATGGTTTTTATAACTCTTCCATAATGCATTATTGAGGTAGCATTGTAGGAAAAGAAGTGTAGTTAGCATTGGCTGAAATATGTTTTGAAAACCCATGAACATATTTTGTCATGTACATTGGAGAAAAGAGAAGATCAAGGAAGTGTCAAGGAAGACAATTAAAATATGGAAGATGCAATTGAATACAACAAAGTATAAGGTTAAAATGACATATTTCAAAATCTCAAGAACAAAATTTTGCAAGCAAGAGACAACGTGGGGGGAAGTAATACTAGAAGTATGAATCGGTAGTTGCGTGTCCTCATACTAAGTGAGGAATTAATTGATTTTCAATTTGGAAAAATTCCACTCAAAACAATGAACAAACAAACAATGAAAACAATGGAGGAAATGTGTGTTATAGCTTCTCGAGATCAACAAGTTAAGGAGTTATGGATTGATGGACAAGATTAACCAAAGGAAATATCTTGGATGAAACAAATGATATTAATGATGGAATCAAACATTAGAATGTACAACGAAGTACAAGATAAAGGATTTGATCAAGAATGCAATGGAGCAAAGCTTCAAATATTTTGAAATAATGACATGACACCTATGTGATTGTAGAAAGTATTGTAGGCTAACAATGTTAGTAAAAGGTGCAGATATAAAATATATGGTAACATCAATGGAAATAATTCATACAGAAGTAAAGCACCAAATGCAAAAGAGAAACAATAGTATATACCATCAACAAGCAGAAGTGAAGAAGAAAAAGTTAGTAAGGAATATTTCTAAGTGGAATCTCAACATCAGAACGCAGTTTGTTGAATATGTTTATGGAAGAAAAGCAAGTGGACAACAAAAAAACAGATTTTGGAATCCAGGAGGAGGATAAAGTGAAATAGATGCACCTACAATTGGAATTATCAAAACAACAGGATGGAATCTAGTGTTGGAAATACTGAAAGAGGGGGGGGTGTTGAATCAGTATTTCAAAAATTTAAAGATCACAGAGAATTAATTAATAACATCACATAAAGAGTACACAATAATTATATGAACAATTTATTTATATTACAAGGGAAGCTGAAACTTTTGGTTTACCAGTGACAGTTGCAAGGGATACAACCCCTAACTATTTACTAGACACCACTAGAAGGAGATACAACCCCCAGTTTACCAACATCCACTGGAAGGAGACGACAACATCCTAAAGGAAGCTACAACTTCCTTTCCTAGCACCACCTTGCCACCCTTAACAATAAAAAATAAAACAAAACTCTTAAGCTCATGTACTAGGGACAATGTCTCAATTACAACAATACTGAACAGTCTCAATAATCAAACAATCTAATCATTGTCCTCTTACTCAACCACTGTAGCTCATCAAAGGTTGTTTCACTGTATCATTGTTAATGAACTTGTGCCCATGAAAATACACTTCCTTAGGTTTTTTTTACAAACACAACTCATTGTGCCTTTGGTCTGCCCTTTGACCAACTTGCAACTACCTCAAACTCAACAAACCAATGCCTTATCATATATGATCATGATTTTTCTGAAAAAAAAACTATTATCCTTAAGTCATAAACAACTTTAGGTTTTCCCCTTGTCATGACCAACTTGCTTGTTGCTATAGTTCTCTTCAAAAGTATGCAATCCAACAACAAAAGGAACTCTAATTCATACCTCTAATGAGTTTCTCTAGATGTGCGTTAGAATAGAATTTGGATGGTGTTTATGGTGTTGGATGTTGCAAAACAGTAGGGGGTCTCCTCGGTATGAAGTCCCAATTATACCTCACATCGTTTGGAGTAGGAGCCTCATCCTGATAATAGGCCCGACCACCATAACTTAAAGGTTTTCCCTAGCTACAATAAAAAACATAAGAAAGTATGCACATAAACTTTGAAATAAGCAAGTAAGTTGACATTGTGAAGCATACAATTGCAACGTATATAAGGTACTTTCACGGGAGGGAAAAGAAAGAGTGAGCCTCTAGAAGAAAAGTAACAGTACTATCCTAAAAGAGACACACAAGAGAAAGGAAAGAATCATTAGTTAACCTACAAAATAGTTCACAAGATGACAACAATCATTAAATCAAGTAACAACGCACATTGAACAAGATTTATACCAAAGCTAAAAAAATAGTTCATTTTCTTTAGTACATATGAACACAAACATATACTGCAAACATTTAAAGAATAGTATTACAACATCCACGATACATGCATGAAAGTGTGTCGGCTTTGAGAGCTTCAAATATTAAGTGAAATTCTCAAGATACACAGTTACAATGATGCCAGACTAGCTCCAATAATGGAATGTTAAGCCACTACTTGCTCCTCAAAAGAATGTTCTTCCCTTTTATTTCTAGCTTGAGAAGCCATGGTGAAAAGTCTGTTTTCTTGAGCTATGAGGGTGTATTTATATCAAATGAGGTGATTCTCCACCTCCCTTGTGACTCTTGAGATCCCATTTGAATTTTTGAATTCTGATGTGACATTTGAGCTTCAACATGACTCTAGGAATTTATAGTGACTATTTAAATTCCATGTGTGGCCCTAGGGCTTCCACACATTTTACATTTTATCATTTTGGAAATTACACAATCACATTCCACAAATAATGTGGCAAAAACACATGGGACCAAACAACACTCTTGTGTTGACACTTTGCATGACCATAGTTTGGTGACTATGACATGGGACTTGATGGAAATGTATTGATGTGAAGTTCCTTTCACCATTGTTATGTCTTAAACTCTTAATGATTCATCTAGTATGTGCTTCAAATTCACTCTCCAAAGGGTCTAGATAAGTGTTGGAACTTTCTAAGTCAATGTGAGTTTCCATTTCTCTATAGTGGTCCAAGATTCTCTTACCCCTACATGATAGTACCTTTGTATCTCATCTCCATGAGTGTCCTTATTGTAACATCTTCTTGCTAACCTCCTTAAGCATCGTCTTGCCATGATAGTATTACATCACCTACAAATGAAGTTCATTCATGACAAGACAACATCATACCCATAATCACCTATTCTAGCTTTGTTTGTTCATGTAGCATACTAACTGTGATGGAACATTGCATAAGGACTAAGAGAGAGGAGATTATTAACTGTGCAATTGAGTTCTATATGTACTAATTTATTACCCTATTATCCACTAGAACTGCGCAATGAGAAATAGCAGGCAAAGTAAGACAAGGTACTACGTAGTGGGCAGGTTTAGTCAGCAATGTTAATTTTTGCAACTGCGGTCAAATTCCACCTTGGACAGCTCAAATGAACGAAATAATGATTTCATTACTTTCCTCTTTTCGGGAGGACAAAAATCGACCTAAATATCATCCAATTTGGTCAAGCGGAAGTTTATTTATGAATTATTTTATTTGTACGTATATTATGGAATGGGTCGACCCTAACCACATGAGGAACTGCTTGGGTCAGTATTAACTCCAATTGAACCCTCATGAAATCCTATAAATATAAGATACATCAAGATCATTTGGACACATCCTCTCTTCTCTTTTGTCTTAGGACGCACAGGTTCGATGGAAGGAGTTCATGCAAGGGTCTGAAATCATAGGCGTGAGGTCCACTTTAAGTTAGGGTTTCTGGTTTCTAGACACTGGCACAGAACAGGGTATTTTGGTCCCTGGACGCTGGAAAACAATGGTCATGAAAGTGCCCAAAGAGCCTTGTACACTGGCACAAAGTCTTATGGGTGCATTCAAGGCCTCAGAGGTAAATCTGGAGGTGTCGGTCCACATACGCTAGCACAAAGTGATCGTAAGAGCGTCTAGGTTGTCCTGAATGCATGTAAAATAACTTCAAGGGAGAGATCAAGGGTTTTTGTGTGGATATGATGACTTGGTCCCGGAACCCATGCACAAAATGGTATGGGAGCGTTCAAGCTACCACAGTCGCTGGCTCACAGTTCTTGGAGAGCATCCAGGGTTACTATAGTCACTTGCACGGTTCCTCCTCCCTATGCCTGAGACTCAAAGATGATATTTTAGTATTCCGAAGTTTATGCTCAGTGACAAAAATGTTAAGCAATTTTCATCATAGTGACAACAGTATACAGCAGTTAACATTAGTTTGTGACAACAGATTACAACCATCAGTATGAGGGTTTTAATTCCTAGCATGATTAGATCTGTCTCATAGATAACATTTTATATGTATTTATTAATAGTTATTACCTTTTATAACTAACTATTAACAACCATTTAAAATTATTTTATTTTAATTTATATACATACATACATATATCTATATATATATATATATCTATATATATATATATATATATATATATATCTATTTAAAAATTAAAGGAGTGGTTTTTGTCCCTCTATCTTAATATAACCATATTCATATTTAATATATTAAATTAACATATTTTATGGCCTTGGTCTAACTAACTGATCCCCTGTCAAAATTAAGTTGTTGGTCAATATAGCCATTGCCCAATTAGGAATTCTAGCCATTGGAGGTTCTGCTCTAACTATTTAACATGCAAAAGCTTGATCTGATTCTTCAACTTGTCCTGACGATGAACCACACTGGTTGGTTTGAAACGTGTCGACAAATGAAATATCAGGTGATTTACACCAAAAAATCTCTCGTAAACATCATTATTGTTTTGTTTCATAGATAAAGTTATGTATCATTGTACTCTATTTTGTTGCTTCATTTGATGACAATCTAAGAAGAAGAAGATTTGCAAGGGTTTTCCCCATAGTGGGTTTTCTCCTAATCTCAAACCAATCCTCGTGTCTCTATATGTGTGCATGCTTTCATCTACTATTCCTTTTATGTTCCGTTGCATTCATGATGATGATGATGTTGTTTATTTTTGTATAATTGCATATGCTGGTGTATAATGGTGTAGATATGAATAATGTAATGATGATATTGGGTGAAATTAATGTATTAATGATGAAATGAAATTATCATAGCAAAGAACAATGTCGCCCTATGAAAAATTAACATGGTATTAGAGTTGGGCTGAAGAAAAGTCATGGAGATCACCCCGATGATGACACATTTGATGGAAGCAAGAAAAGGATGGTGGAGACCTAAAATAATTCTAGGGTTTGAAGAAAACCTTAGGAATATTGATGATTAGGGTTTGATGGATTATATGAGGTTAGGGTTGGAGATAGAATCATGGTTTATGGAAAACACTTGAGATTTTGTGTATGAAGCTCTAGCATGGTCTATGTGAATCACTTGACGAAGATTCGATGAAGCCCTAGATGGGATAATCCCTAGCAAATCTAGTTGGATACATGAAGGAAACATTAGTATATCGACCATGGACATTGATGGCTATTGAATATTGCTTCAAGAGGGATAAGATCACCTCTCATTGAATATAAGTATTTCTTGACTTATGATACTTCTTACTTGTTAGACTTATAGATCTGATGATTATCTTTATTGCTTGTACTTCTTGCATATGTATTTGAGTATATGGTGATGAGTAGAACCTTCTTGAGGATCATTTTCATATGCATATTTGGAAAGAGATAAAGAGGTACTTTATGAAAAGATGACAAAGTGATTTAGGCAGCCTATGTCTATGAAAAAGGTGCACAGGTAATACCACAAGGTATGCATGGTATGTTTCAGCTATTGGCTCAGTAAGCCCTAAGGTATGATGAGAATTTCTCTTTCTTTAATGGATGATACATACATATGAAAGTGACTTGGATATATGTTTTCTATGATGAAATGATGCACTTGGTGTTGAACATTTTTATCTTCTTGAAATCTATGAGGCTATCTAATGTTGATACATTGATATACTTGATGTTTGGATAACATCTATGATTTATCTATTAGATATATTAATCCTATAAAGAAGGTTAGCACCTTGACTCTAGTAAATGATACTCCTGATACTTGTCATGATGGATTTCATATAGAATGATAGCTCATTGACTCCATACATGAGTTTGTTGGTAATGATTGCAATAAGAATGATGAAAGCATATGGAAAGAGTGATTGAAACTCTTGTTGTTTTGATAAAATTTTATTGAATGACCTAATTTGATCTCATTGGTCATAAGGATCATGGTAAACTTGATGTGAGAGGTATAAATTTAGTATTGATAGGTAGATACCTTACTAACTATGGCCATGTCTTGATGGTATATGGTTAAATTGAATGTCCTAACTTGATGGAGTGACATGATAGAAAGTGTTATTATGTCCATAACATTTGAGATATGGTGTTGTATCTATCTGTTGCTTTGAGTCTAACCTTTGATGAAAGATTGATGTCATGATGCTGATAGCCATGATATATATATGTTTATGATCTAACACATTTTTTGTTGCTTGACTCTAGTAGAGACAGGTTGATGACGTGAATGAAGATGAATGATGTAGATCCCCAATCAGAGGGAGAATCTCTTCTCAAGACTCTTACTCATACTACTATTTTCATTCTATGTTGTTGAAGTATGATTAATGTACATCTGACAATATTGATCTACAACAGAGTCTCAAATTTGAAGCCCATACATAAATTAGGGTTTCTACTATGGAAGAAGTCATAGATCTAGGAGATTTCATCCCTGGACACACCCATGCTAAAGCCTAGATAGTGTCCAGGCAACTAAAGTTGCTCTCATGCTAACCTGAAGAGAGAGACTAGAGGTTTGACTATAATTAACCATCATATGAAGATTTCTAAAACTATCTTAACTATGAATCATGATGTCCTAACATATTTTTCCAGTGTTAATTGATTTCTTAAGTTGTTGAGTTAAATCAGATGGTCACTTGGAAGACGTCAGTACCATAGATGTATTGCAGATAACAACAAGATCTTCCAGCAAGAAAAGCTTGAATACTTTCCATAACATGAACATGTGTAACACCCTCCTCCCACATCTACCCAAGTAACCGGCCAACTGGGGTAAACAAGTGATGAGAGGCTACTATGGTTGGATTCAACCTCCTATGTGATCTTAAGGAAATGGAATCGATGGAAACATAACACATAGACCTTCCACGTCAGTTACAGGACCCCTAAGAACCATGCCAACACTTTATGTAGCTTTCCCCTGAGTCCCACTAATATTTTGGACAAATTAACCCCCAATTTCTCTCATTCTATAGGCATGACAACATCCAAGGACCTTCAATCGCTCTCACAAGCTTTCTTGCCAACGTCCAAATACTATTTTTGTCAATGTTGTGCCAGCGTCCCTGGGATTTGAGCCACTTTTTCAGGCCAAGAGCCCAGGTCATTGCCTAGAATTGCATGGAATCTTCATAACCATAAAATAATGGGGAAACAATGATGCTAGAGAAAATACTTAAACAAGTCCTCAACCAATTCCCTACTAGCCATGATAGGCATTTCATCAAACATATCACAAACATGCAATCTACAGGTGTAATCAACAAAATTAAGCATAGGGATATCATACTTATCTAAGAATCTCTAAGAACCATTGTTCCCTCATGTCATTTTGTTGCATTATCATCTATTAGTTCATAGATACATTATCAATTCATTTACAAGTAAAAACATGTTGAGATCCATACATAGTTGTTGTCATAAAACATACATATAACCAGCATAGTAACAACAGAAAAACCATAAGTATGTCAACCATAAAATCCACATATAAACCAATACATTTACACATGAAAACCAAGGGAATGGATTTCTCATTATCGAATTCAAAAACCAACCGGAGATGGGACTACCAGGGTCCACCCGACCATGTAATGGTTGAGCCAAAACTCTCTTCATCCATTCACCCCCATGACATACCGAGGCTAAACCACCTCACCCTCATCAATAGAAACCAAGCTTTACTGTAATTCATCCCGAATCACTAGGCCAACACAATGAATGCATCATAATAGGATTTACCATGATCTACACCCAATTACTAGGACAAACAATCATGGATGCCACTGGATTTCTCCCCCTACATTGTGAGGAATTTTCTTGTCTCCTAGTCTCTCAGGCTTTACCACAATCCAATATTGGATCACTAGGCCCTAAACCGAGACCCAATCTCTAGGGCTTACCACATATCCCAAACCCGAGATTACTAGGCCCAACGGAAAGCAAACCATTTCTTGGCTTTATCGTATATCTTTCCATTCACTGGCAAGGATTCCTATGCCCAACAAGGAAACACAATCCTGGCTTTACCGCAACCCACAGTTTGGTTCAGGGGTCACGAGGCCAGTGGCTTTACTGTGATCTACAGTCCAGTTCAAGGACCACCAGACCATGTGTTCTATCACTTGGAGATCCACCTCACTTAGCTTCAAATCCATCCCGCAATCCAGCTCAACAAAAACATGAGAACCCCATCACACCATGTCTATCTAGAAATGGAAAGGCTAGGCTAAAAACAGTATTACGCCTGGAAAAACCCATGCCATAAAAACAAAAGAACCACACGCAATACCCTTCATGACAAATCTAGTAAGGAAAATACACATGCAAATCAATACCTGCAAAGAATCTTCTGTAACTGCTTGATCTTGCCTTTCCCTGTTTGATCTTTGCTTCCTCTTGCCTTCTTTGCCTTTCTTGCTCCAATGCCAAAGTGCTCCAAGAAAACTCTAAGTGTCGAAGGTTCAGAGAGAGAGAATAATGAGAGAGCTCCAAAACTAAACTTACAAAAGGTTACCCACTAATCCTCAAAAGATTTTTTATTAATGAGGCCTCTATTTTCTTCATTTTCCTCCTCACATGCAACCTGTGACCTTTCACCTCCCTTTTCTCCTAATTTCCACTATTTTCATAAATAAATGTGCCAAAAATTCCATTTTGCCTTTCCAAATCCTTAGCCATTTCATTTACCAATTTCCTTAGTCATAAACAACCAAATGAAAACCCCCTAAGATGTCTTGCCCAACATTCAACTTGGAATAAGTGTCTCATCAACAGTGGTTATTATTTTTAACTTTTGTTACATGGAATTTTCACCAAGGCTATTACAAAACCCTCCCCCTTGGGGGACACCAACCTCGGTTTTCAACTACACCTATACCTTAGAAAATTATTGAAACACAAACATACTATCCATGGAGCTTTATAACATAGCTCGATGTAGTATTTACAATGATCACCTTGCTGAAAAGAAAACCAACATGACAACATAATGACATGACACCCATACCGCTTATTGGAGCTTTATAAAATAACTCATGGTGGTATTTACATCCATATACATATGTACATATAGCAATATCAACAGAACATATATCAAAACATATACCAAAACACCATATCAAAAATATACCCAAAACACCATACTAAAATTGCTTTCCCTCAATCAGAAAACAAGGAAGGATACATAACCTGCATATGATCCACCATCTCCCATGTAGCTTCATCGGGCCCAAAGTGCTTCCATTGTATCTTAACTTGATCAATTGCTTAGTTTGGAAGCATGAGCACCTTTTTCTACAATATACATTGAGGCTCCAGCTGGAATTCTCCATCTGGTTCCACTTGCAATATAGACCAGTCAATCACATGATCAACATCGAATTTCACTGTCGAAGGTAGTGCAAGTCGATAGGCTACTAGCCCAATCCTCTCAATGATACTAAAGGGTCCACCAAACTGTGGTGCCAACTTGGCACATGATCCAATCTGTAAGGAGCTATTCTTCAGTTTGATGTGCTAATACACCTATTCCCCAACCTAAAACTCCTTAAACAACATGTTCCAATATGGATAGTTCTTCTACCTATCCTATGTTGCTTTCAAATTCTTCTTGATTACCTACATTTCCTGTTCCATGTCAGCCAACATGTCTAGTCTAATCAACACCCTATTAACTGGATCACTCCAACTAATGAGAGTATTGTAACTCTTCCCATACAATGCCTCAAAAGAAATCATCCTCAAGAATTGTTGATACCCATTTTTGTATGCAAACTTAGTCAAGGGAATATAATCCTCCCACTTCTGTTGTTGATGCATCACATACATCCTCAACATGTCCTCCATTATCCTATTGACCCTCTCTATATGCCCATCTATCTGTGGATGATAAGTCATACTGAAGGTCAACTTTGTGCCCAAACTTGCAAAAAACTCCTTCCAAAACTTGGAAGTGAACTTTGCATCTGTGTCTAACACAATCTTCTTTGAAACACCATGCAATCTAACCAAATATCTGATGAATACCTGTGCTACATGGCTAGCTGAGAAAGTAGACTTCACTGGAATGAAGTGTGCAACCTTTTTCAACTTGTCCACAACAACCATAATGGAATCATGTTGCCTCACTGTCTTCGCCAACCCTGTGATGAAGTCCATGAAAATGACCTCCAATTTCCACTATGGAATCACAGTCAGTTGTAGCAATCCACCTGGATGTTTACATTCTACTTTCACTTGTTAACAATCAAAACATCTAGCCACAAACTCTTCTACATCCCTCTTCAGATTCGGCCAATAATAAAATTTCTTCATTGCAGTCAATTTCTTTTGATTAATCGGGTGACCTGAATATGGTTTCGTAGGAAACTCTCTCAAGATCACATTCTTGAACTCACTACTATCTGACACATATATCCTATTTCTGAATCTGACCAATCCATCCGTTGTAAGAAAATAAGCCACATAATGTGCATCTAACCTTGTACCATTACCTGTTCATGTACTTGCACATGTACCACTACCTATACCTGTACCACTACATGTACCATGTTGCAACCTGTGCACAATATCCATATACCTAACATCCTACTAACATGCCTACAATATCCTATCTTGTAAGTCTATCCCATAGGAGCTCATCATTTCCAAGTGATTTACCTGTACCCACCTACTAAGAGCATCTACCACCCTATTCTCTTTACCTTTGATGTACCTGATCTCAAAATAAAACTCACTGATCATGGCGAACCATCTAACCTATCGGGAGTTTAGATTCAGCTAGTCAAACAAATACCTCAACCCAATATGATCACTCATCATTACAAACCTCCTGCCAAGAAGATAGTGCATCCACATCTTCAATGCATGTATGATTGTTAGTAACTCAAGATCATGTGTTGGGTAGTTCTTCTCGTGCTCGTTTAGTTTCCATGACTCATAGCATACCACTTGTCCATCCTACATAAGGACTCCACCAAGTCCTCTCTTGAAAGAATTTGTGCATACTACAAACTGTTTGTCCGGATTTGCAATCTATAGCACTAATGCATGTGTCAACAACTGCTTAAGTTTCTTGAAACTAGCCTCACACTCCTCTCTCCATTCGAACTTCTTATCTTTCCTCTACAATGATGTGATAGGATACACAATTTGTGAGAAGCTCTAGATGAAGATCCTATAATAGCCTACCAACCCCATGAAATATCTCACCTCATCCACACTCTTAGGAGCTACCCACTCCATGATGACCCTTATCTTCTCTCAGTCTACTGCAATGCCCTCCTTGGATACAACATGTCCCAAGTAGTGCACCTCACTCTGAAAGAAACTACACTTGCGGAGCTTAGCATAAAATTGATGCTCCCTCAATAACCTCAACACTACTACAAAATGTTTGGCATGCTCTTCCTCACTTTTAGAATATACCAATATATCATCAATGAACACAATAACAAACTTATCCAAATACGGGTGCAACACACTATTCATTAAGCACATAAATGTAGCTAGTGCATTAGTCAAACCGAATGGAACAACAACAAACTCATAACCCATACTTGGTACAAAAACTTGTCTTGTAAATGTCCTCCTATTTGATCTGCACCTGATGGTATCCGGATCTCAGATCAATCTTTGAGAGCATTGATGCTCCCTTCAGTTGATCGAAAAAGTCATCAATCCTCAGTAAAGGGTACATGTTCTTGAAGGTCACTTTGTTCAACTGCATGTAGTCAATTCATAATCTGAGAGTTCCATATTTCTTCTTCACAAAGAATACCGGTGTGCCCTATGGTGATACATTTGGCCTAATCTATCCCTTGTCCAATATTTCCTTCAATTGTAGGTTTAACTCAACCAAATAAGGTGTGCTTTTGATGTTAGAGCTTCCCCTGACACTAACTCAATCTAAAAGTCTACCTCCCTATGAGGTGGAAACTCTGTAATGTCCTCAAGAAATACATCCTTGAATTGTTGTAGTACTGGGTAATTGTTCAAAACATCTGCATCCTCAACCTCCTTACCTTTATCACTCGAAATGTGCACTGCAAATAACATACACCCTTTCCCGCGACTACGCTTTGTGTGCATAGTTGTCACCATCCTAACTAATGTGGCTTTCTTCTTACTCCGCAAGACTCTTGGTTCCCCATTGTCATCAACACACTCAATGGCTTTGTCATAATAGTCTAACCTGGTTCTATGAAGATACAACAAATCCATGCCCAGCTACATATTGTATGATCCCAACAGTAATACATTTAGATGTGTTGCGGTACGCATATCATTCAAATCAATTACACAATCTCTTACCCAACGATGAAATCGCTTCTTTGTACTTGTAGCCAACTGCACTAACCAAGACTCTACATGAAATTCCTTACTCAAACCACACTTATCCACGAAGTCAGGACTAATGTAGCTATAATTAGATCTAGGGTCAATCCAAATAGAAATAACTTGATCACAAATCTTACCATCCATCTAAAAGATAGATGCATAATGCTTTGCTTGCCTATTGTCCATGGCTGCATAAATACAAGGAATACCCTGCCCCATATCCCCAACAGTTTGTGTCTCCTACGCACTATATATTTGATTCCTACCACCCCGATTTTGTGGACAATCTCTCTTAAGATGCTCCTTGTCGCATGTCCAACAGTCCAACCAACCACTACCATCACCTCTATGTTGTTTTTGTGATCCATGTCCCTATCTAACCTCTTTTGTGGTGCCACATTTTCTTTCTCATCTGCATGTTGAAGCCTTTTGCTTTTAGGCTGCCATTTACCTTCCTAAAAATCCTCTTGAACTCCCACCAACTTAAGTCATCTGTCTTGATGTCTCTGACCCGCTTAACATCTTCCCACAAAATGTATGCTTTACCTTTCAAGCTAAAGATAGTTATTACGCCCTTCATGTTATCTGTGTACTCATGAAACTCAAAGAATTTGTTCATACCAAGTATCCAAACCTCTACATATTCCAGCTTCTTCACATCTCCATCAAAAGTAGGTGGCTTTTCTTTCTTAAATTCATCTGGAATGTATCCCCTATCACTCTTCCTATAAAGATGATAACGATGACAATCATGATGTTTGTCAGAGCTAGAACTAAAATAGTACCTGTACTCATCACCCTCCTATCCGTAGTGTCCAACAACCTGCCATCTCTCACCGTGTCACATCTATCCAACCTGTGTCTACTAGGAGACCTACTGCCATATGCCCCATTCATTTTATCCTCCTTTCCATGGCTGATCAAAAGTGCCCTTGTCGCTGCAATTATGACAAACTCTGAAGAAGTATCACAATAACCTCTGCTTGTTTCTCTTGCGCCTGTATGATCCTATCATTATCTACCTTACAACTCCTTATTTCTTCCTTTAAGCTTCTCAATGTGCTTGCCAAATCAGAAGAGTGCCCCACACCATGTTGCTCATCTGATTCATAGGGAGATTCTATGTAATCTACCACCTTGCTAGCCATTTGATCTCTTTCTTGTAAGGCATAATATGTCAGATAAACCAATTCATAACAAACCAGCATACCTTAGTATAATTTGGGGAGGTTACCTCGTCTGCAAGATCATCCAAATTAGTGTGATACATGTATAACATAATCATAATAGAATATGGACATATAACAAGTAAATGCATCAACACATAAACAACATTCTAGTTAGGGTCCATGTTGAAATGTGGAAACAAGAATATTCCAATTTAATTTTTCCTTGAATTAAAATTCGAATTTAGTCTCACCAGCTGCTTGAAAAATAATTAATTAATTCATCTTGAGTTAGTTAGTTGGAGAAATTCAAGCTAGAAGTCTTTGTGAAGTCATGCAACAGTTATCCCTTAAATTAAGGAGATTATCCCTTAATTAAGGAGATAAGGATGAGTTCTAATTGAGTTGTAATTAGTTAGCTCAGTTAACTGAGTTATGTCGAGTTAAATTAGTTCCAAACAGTTTGAGGAACTAATTGTGAGTTCAGTCAGTTAATGCATGCATGCATCAAACTAGTGTACTCCATATAACTGAAGATTCTCTCATAAATAACTCATACATGCCTATTCAGAGAAAGACCCAATTGAGATTAAAGACAGGGATAATTTACTATCAGTTGCAAGAATTTTCCTATAAGAAAAACTCTTGCATGCAGAAGGAATTCATTCCTTGAGATTTGTGCAGTTTTACAGGGTGTAAGATCAGTGTGAGTGATCAGTGTTACACATGGTAATAGTAGGATCACCTAGGAAAAACTGCTCTAGGAAATAGAGTTTGGAGGGTGGTGTGGAGGACTTAATGAGAAGTCTATTTTGCCTATGAGAATCTGGGAGGATTTTACTAAGAGCTGGCTAGCTGTGAGAAAAAGTTGTGTGTAATCCTGAGATATTTCCACTTGTATGATAATACAGATAGCGGGATTTTTAGCTGAGGCTTTCCCCAGAGTATTCTTTTGTGTTCATGTGCATTGATTCTGCTTCTGGTTATATATGTTCTACTTGATCTTGCTCAAATATTTTAAGCTTCCGCAAGTTTGATTGTAGAAGTAGATTAAAGTATTTTTCTTTAGTTATATTTCATTATCAGGTTAATCTATAGTGAGAATTTCTATAGTCCAGTCATCGATGAAAGGACATATCAACATTGCATGATATGAACTCATGCATGACAACAACCATTGCTCCATTGTACACATTGCCACATCTAACCATCAATCATGCATAAGCAAAGCTTAATCAACTACACATACGCATTAACACATGTAGTCGAGCATACGTGATAAATTCTTGTAACCAACCTACAAGACTGATACACGTAATCAAGCATAAAAGAAAGGAAACTAGCATACAAGGATGTAATCAAGCGACATATAATGATATGTAACCAATAATATACTCGTGATGATGCATTCCACAAAATCAACATCAAGTTCCTCGTGACAGCCTTATTACAACCATGATCAAAATTATGCAATGCAACAAGCACATGGAATGCAAGTGTTAGAGACACACATGCAACTGACATGTATGCATGACCACACATAACCCATCCAATCTAAGGGGTGAACGATGCTCTGATACCACTCTGTAACACCCTCCTCCCACATCTACCCATGTAACTGGCCAACTGGGGTAAACATGCAATGAGAGGCTACTTGGTTGGATTTTACCTCCTATGTGACCTTAAGGAAATGGAATCGATGGAAACATAACACACAAACCTTCCACATCATCTACAGGACTCCTTAGAACCATGCCAACACTTCAGGCAACTTTCCCCTGGGTCCAACTAAGATTTTAGACAAATTAACCCCCAATCACTCTCATGCTATAACCATGACAATGTCCAAGGACCTCCAGTCGCTCTCACAGACTTTCCTGGCAGCGTCCAAAGACTCTTTTCGTCAATGTTGTGCCAACATCCCTAGGATTTGAGCCACTATTTCAGGCCCAGGTCACTGCCCAGAATTTCATGACATCTTCAGAACCATAAAAAGATAGGGAAACAATGATGTTAGTACAAATACTTAAACAAGTCGTCAACCAGACCCCTACTAGACATGACAAGCATTTCGTCAAACATATCACAAACATGTAATCGACAACTCTAATCAACATACATAAGCATAGGGATCTCATACTTATCTAAGAATTTCTAAGAACCATTTTTCCCTCATGTTGTTTGTTGCATTATCATCTATTAGTTCATAGATACATTATCCATTCATTTACAAGTAAAAACATGTTGAGATCCATACATAGCTATTGTCATATAACATACATATAACTAGCATAGTAACAATAGAAATACCATAAGTATATCAGTCATAAAATCCACATATAAACCAGTACATTTACACGTGAAAACCAAGGGAATGGATTTCTCATTAATGAATGCAAAAACCAACCAGAGATGGGACTACCACTTTCCACCCGACCATTGAATGGATGAGCCAAAATATCTCTTCATCCATTCCCTCTCGTGCCATATTCCAAGCATGAATGTGGGACTCAAACCAATAGAACCAACTAGGGCACACTGAGGCTAAACCACATCACCCTCATCACTAGAAACTAGGCTTTACTGTAATCCATCTCAGATCACTAGGCCAACACAATGAACACATCATAACAAGCTTTATCACGATCTCCACCCGATCATTAGGACAAACAAGCATGGATGCCATTGGATTTCTCCACCTACACTGTGAGGAATTTTCCTGTCTCTTAGTCACTCAGGCTTTACCGCAATCCAATCCCATATCACTAGGCCCCAAACCGAGACCCACTCTCTAGGATTTACCACATATTACTAGGCCCAGCAGAGAGAAACCCACCTCTTGGCTTTACCATATATCTTGTCATTCACCCGCAAGGATTCCTAGGCACACCAAGGCAACACAATCCTCGCTTTACTGCAACCCATAGTCTAGCTCAAGGGTCATTAGGTAAGTGGCTTTGTCGTGATCCATAGTCTGGTTCAGGGACCACTAGGCCATGTGCTCTATTATTCAGAGATCCACTCTCTCAACTTCGAATCCATCTAGAAATCCAGCCAACCAAAACATGAGAACCACATCA
This sequence comes from Pinus tabuliformis, assembly GCA_031772625.1. NCBI lineage: Eukaryota > Viridiplantae > Streptophyta > Pinopsida > Pinales > Pinaceae > Pinus > Pinus tabuliformis. The sequence goes on from CM062809.1 coordinate 1,117,894,828, forward strand.
CACCATGGCTATCTCGAAATAGAAAGGCTAGGCTGAAAACACTATTACACTTGGCATAACCCATGCCATAACAACAAAAGAACCACATGAAATACCTTGCATTCCAAATCTAGCAAGGAAAATACACATGAAAATCGATACCTACAAAGAATCTTGATGTAGTTGCTTGATCCTTCCCTTCCCTACTTTATCTTTGCTTCCTCTTGCTTTCTTTTCCTTTCTTGCTCCAATGCCAAAGTGCTCCAAGAAAAATCTAAGTGTCGAAGAGTGAGAGAGAGCTCCAAAACTAAACTGACAAAAGGTTACCATTGATCCTCATAAGCCTTTTTATTAATGAGGCCTTTATTTTCTTCATTCTCCTCCTCACATGCAACCTGTGACCTTTTACCTCCCTTCTCTCCAAATTTCCATTATTTTCATAAATAAATGTGCCAAAAATGCCATTTTTCCTTTCCAAAGCCTTATTCACTGCCTTTTCCAATTTCCTTAGCCATAAAAAACCAAATGAACACCCCCTAGGATGTCTTGCCCAACATTCAGCTTGGAATAAGTGTCCCATCTACCATGGTTATTATTTTTAACATTTATTACATGGAATTTTCACTAGGGTTGTTACAACATGTAGATTGAACTTGTGTTTGTAGGTAACGAGGACATACATATAGATATGTCACTATGTTTGTGCTACAAGAGGTTGGTTTTGTTTGGTTGATTTATATAAATGAGTAGTCTTTAGTATCATGTCATGATACTTGAAAATAACTTGGAATTTTGAATTGAATATTGAGATATGCTTTGACTATAAATCTCTCTATGATAGAAAATTTTGACTTGACCTGATATCTAATGAACTGATTTGGAGATTGTTGATTTTCTCTGATGTCTATGCTTTGTGAGCATTATGAGTTATGTGATTATTCAGAAAAATGATGTTTGTATTAGCCCCCTTGTTCCTATCACAATGGTTGAGGTATTGATAGCTATGATTTAGCATGAAAATGGAACCAACATGACTCATCCTTGGTGTATGCACTTGCACCTAGTGACAAAAATTACTTATGTAATGCTTATGAGAATGACTTGATAAAGTTCAGATTGATAGTACATGACCGATTACAACTTGTTTTCATGATGAAGTCATGATTTGGTATGAGCCCCACCTGTTTCCTAGTTGAGAGAATTGATAATGTGATATTGATGACTTTGATTATGGTGGTGATTTGACTTCTAAGATTTTATAAGATGACTTTTTTGGTGTGATAGTAGAACATTTGATTTATGTAAGGTTGAGCAATATATTATTCTTAGAGCATTGCATGAAGTAAGCTCCCCGATCTGATATGTCTATATTTGACAGTAAACTGATGAAGTCAGGATGATGAGTTCCAAGGTATGGCTTTGATATTGATTATGGTTTTGGCTTTATATCTTGATGATCTACTTGTGACAGGTGATGATCCTCTGATGATCCAAATTAGAGGGAGATGGCTTCTAAAGCCCGAAGCAATGTATCATGGCATGATGAATCAATTTTTGGAACTTGGTAAAGAAATTCCATATTGAAAGCTATTGAAAAAAAATGACTTTGAATAATGAAAATGTAAATCCTTGGCTACTCCGTTTTGAAGTTCAAAAATATTCTTGAATTTGACATGGCATATGGTGGTTGATTGAAGCATTGATGTTCCGTTTTGAACATCCATTTGTATATATATGATGCGCATAGAACCTGAATAAATTCATGATTGAGCTACTTCACTCACATAAATTTTCCACCAAGCATGCTTTGAAATATCTACATGAAGTGTTCTATTTTGAGAATGAGATATTTCTCCTATGATATGTGGCTGCATAAATGTATTGCTGATGTTTTCGATTATTATTGATAAACACATTTGAATGTTGCTTTATTATGATATCTGCCATTATATCTTGGATGAGAGGTCCATAGCATGACCGAGGTTGATCATGATGCTGCTAGCATGACTAGCTATGAGGTAGGATACAGAAGATCCTTAGAGAGTTGTTTGAGCATGATCTGGATATGACATGGTTACATTACAATGACTGAGAATCCCATATATATATATATATATATATATATATATATATATATATATATATATATATATATATATATATATATATATATATATATATATATATATATATATATATATATAGTTGGGATTGAAATTCCCTCATATATTGAGACAGTGCAGTTGTTCGAAACAAGCTCAAGCTTGTGGTTGGAACCTCCTTGAGAGGGAGTATGATTATGGTATCCTTTTGTGATTTATATGATTATATATGATCTAACATGATATTTGATTTGATGTTCTGTATGAACAAGTAACAACTGTTATTGAGACAAGCAGATACCAGATTCAAGTATGATGAAAGCAGCATTAATCGAGGACATTGAGCCAACTCTTCCCCCTTATTTGAGCTCCCAGGGTTATGAATTGAAGGAGAAGAGCTCATGGGGTTGAGGGAACTCTGGAAAATAGGGTGTTACCCATATCTATCACCCATAGGGTTAAATAATGTTTCTCCCCTATCTTCATAGGGTCAGAGAATGATGCTCCCATGTTTGGTCTTTGCAGAGTATACCCAGTTGGCATCATAACCACAAGTAGGCCAGCTTGTTTGGAATACCACTCTTCATTTGGCCAATGAGTTGAGAGTGTAATTGGGGTTTACAACCCAAGTCGATTATGATGCAAGTGATATACTAGATGACTATTCAGGGTCATCGATGGGAATATCTGTAGGCAATAGGATGGGTTGAGATAACCTAATATGATTCCAGTGTAGGTTTTAACCTCATACAGAAATTACCTGCATACGAATTCTAAAACACATAAAATAAAAAATGCAAGAGAATAACACATAAAACAAATATACACAGAGATTTTCCCCTGGATCCCAAAAACCGGGACTACCAGCTTGATTTTTCATTATGTTCTTTTCAATGTTATAATACATATTTATACATGCCAAAGCATCTAATACCATGGACTGAAAACCATCACATCCAATACCATGGACCGAAAACCATCGCGTCCAAAAACATGTGCGAAAATCATGCACAAAACCATAGGTGGGTCCGCCCATCCTAACATAGGGTCCAAAACAAAAATTTTCTAGGGCGCTACCCTGAACCCCATAAAGTTGGGTTACGGGTACCCCTCAAACCCCTTGTGACCTCCCCCCCTCTAACCCCTGGTTAACTATGTGGGCTAGTCGTGGAAAGAATATAACACAACCCAACATTCTCCCACTTGTTGTTTTCTTTCCACGAGGGGCCACAAGAGAGCTTAGTCATTTATCCAGCCCTGCAACGCCCATTGTTTCTCTACACCAAGAGAACTTCTCAGAGCTCATAGATTTTTTCAATGCATCTACAGTATTCTTCAAAGTGTCCACCTTTACCAGCAACACCTCACAAAGTGATACTGAACATCAATGTGCTTTGTCTTTGAATGATATGTAGGGTTCTTTTCCAAGAAAATTGCACTTTGGTTGTCATATTCTATCCTTATAGCTTCCTGTACTAACCCCATACTTGAACACAATCTCTGCAACCAAACTGCTTCCTTGCTTGTGTTAGCGCTTGAGATTTCACCCTAGGCTGAGTAAGGTAAACCTTCAAGGCTACATCAAACCATTTCACCTCGTAGCTAGCCCTACGAGGTATGAGAAGGCTCTCTCGGGTCAGATTTGATAGATCTTTCAATAGGATTAGGCTGACCAATTAAGAATAAAGATTTTAGGCTAGTAAATTGATAGGGGGTTTGGATTTAATGATTTTTGGGGTTTTTTAATGGAATGACGGGGCTTTTTTGGGCTACATGGGCAAAATCACAGCTTCAAACAGAAAAATATAATGACTACACAGGTTATCAACTGAGGCAAGGTAGGCATGCAATTTAACACCAAATCTGGTTTCAAATGGGATGGCAAGACTGGTGAGGAGCTAAGGAGGGCAGACAATAACTCTGAATCCTCCTTAAACAGTAGAAAACATCGAATGCGAACAAACTTATAGGAGGAGCATATAATACTATGAATTCCTACCTAATCACTTCATTTGTTCAGCTTGAAAGGGTCATGAAATGAAATGGAACATAACTGATTACATATGAGACAAAGGGAAAAACTTATGCTAAATCAACATACCACATGAATCTCAGCAAACAGAGCTGTGAAATTCCATTAAATTCTCTGTCATAAAACTGTACAATAAAAAGCTCTCTGCTTCTCCAGCAGCTCCCAGCGCTCAGAAAAAACTCTCCCTCCTTCCCTCACTCTCTATCTAAAAATTATATATATATTTTTTATACATTACATAAAACTAAACTAAAAAAAAACCAAAAAGCAACAGCTCGACCCCACAATCAGGGCGCTGTTTGAAACTGAAATTACAAAAAAAATTCGAAAATAGAAAAGCCTTCTATTCTAAAACAGTACCATGTCCCTAAAAATCTTCTGATTGACTAATAAAAACATAAATGCTGGAGCGCATCTCTTTTTGGTTTCTGCGGTCTTGAAATAGGAAATTAGTTCCTATTTTTCTGTTTGCGGTTGATATCTTTGTGGCGTGAATGAGGACCTGGATTTGGTGTTTAAAAATACCACATGAAATTTGACGGTGGCAAAATGTGCTACAAGTACAGAATCACAAACATGCCACGCGGCATACTCATGATACAGTTTGCTTGAATGACAAAGGCAGCCATATAGAGCGCAGATCTTGTTTGAAGCATTGATTAAAGTCTGGGAAATAGGAATCGAATCCTATTATGCTGTTCTGGCGCCGTTTGAATAGCACTGAAACTACACGTTTACCCTTGGCACTCTTCTGCTTCTCGTAAGAGTCTAGTAACTTTTGGTGTGTAAACAGCATCAAAAACAAGATCGTATGCCATTAAAGCTTCCTTCGATATAGGTGACTCCATCACATTTGGATGCATTCCAACAGAAGTAGTGTTATTGGCTCGGACTTTGGAATTACTGTATCTAAAGTTACAGATATTACGCTTACTGGTACAATTTCATTGGATTTGAATGCCAATTTTGCTCCAGCCATGGATACTGCACTGTTGTCAAGTCGTCCAACCGCCTTATGCATAGTCAGGTTACCGGGGACATCTGACACAGCTACATGGTAGAAACTAACCATATCACCTGCTCGATTTAGGTACAACCCATCACAAAGTCTCTGTAAGTTCTCGAAGACTGCCTCAAAAGCCACTACCTTGTAGCCCAAAAATACCTGAGTAGCATTAGCAGTTGCTACAATTATAGAAAATCCAGTGGGTACTCGCCAATCGGTCAATAGCTTCCGAGATGCTGCACTTACTAGTCTCACAGAACTGGCCGTTACCTGCACAAGCTGGTCGTGAATGGCATTTTGACAAAATAAGGACTGTGCATCAAAAACAAATCCTTCTATTTCTGTTTCTTCGAATTCATCCTCTGAGTTCATTGCGAGTATACGAGTCTCACTAACAAAGCTCACAACCAAAAAAATGTCAAACATGTCGACAGTTGAAGATCTTAATGACCAAATTCCTTTTATGCCTGGAAGCTCTGCAGATGCCTGCTCATTGATTCCAATCCCATTTCGGACTATACGAAGAGAACCATCCTTGAATGCTCCAGAACAAGTTACTACTTGACCCTGACCTTGTCTCTCGAGGTCAACAACACAGAAGTCCACTATGGGACCAAGGTTTACAAATCTTTGCAAAACTTCCACATATTGACCTCTATTATCAGGTTGGAGATGCAGTTTTATAAGCTGTGAATCTCCATAGCTCGACCCTACATACACACAGCCATTATCTAAATAAGAAATGGTTGAAGCGGCAGATGTCTCCCCCAACAATTCTACCTTGAGACCAGTAACCCTTTCTTTTTCATGAGTGATGACAAGCAAATGAAGCAAGCCTGCATGGTCACTGAGCAGGTACCGAGAACCATCCGCATCAACTCGGCCATAAGCTTTAGTAATAGACTGTCTGATAGGTATCGCTTTGAATACAGATGCACTGCAATAAACAATTGTCTCCTACATGTAATTTTTCGTTCTAATCAGTTCCGCCAATACTTGTTGAGTTGACATATGGTTCACAAGCCAACAACGATGGCGCCAAGCCCGGTAATTCATCCATGATTTCTCAGCAATACGCTCTAAAAAATCTGATTCTCTTTCTGAAACCATGAGAGATTCCTTAGATTTTGCACCGACATTGATGATCAATCTTATCAACCAACGCCGATAAGACCAAGCTTGCTCACTCTTTGGATCATAGGAAAGAACAAGTGCTGACAACTGACCACACATGATGCCTGCAAGGTCAAACAATGGATTGGGTACCGATGCAAGGATCAGTATAGTAAAGAAATTAAGATGCCGAGACTGCGAGTAAAACCAACACTTGAGCCGCATCATCAAAACAGACATGGTTCCACTTTCATCAGCAAGGGCATTCAACTGTTCCAGGTCTTCTTTTTCCACCCCGAGCTTTAGCAGAAGCTGCGCTTTTGATCCAATCTTCATTCTGTTTTTCAACAGTTGTAGATGTCTTCGAAATAAGAAGTGAGAGATTTAGACCAAGATAAAAACACATGAATATAAGCAGATCTTTTATATTTTGGTTTGTATTTCTCTGACTTGCCAATGAGATCAAGGGATGAACATGTTTTTTAACCACTAGTCTTTTCTAATCCCTGAAACCATCTTTGAACTTTAATTAGGCAGTCTGTGCAAGTTTCCTCCGTACCAAACCTTTAAAGAAATCGTAACTGTTTCCATCTGGATGAAGCTCATACTTGTTATTCTCGTCATCAACTGCTAGTAAATATCCAGAGGAAGTCAAGCCCTTAACTGTAACAAAAACACTCGATGGGCAATTCCTGCCCCTGTCCTTCCTCTAGCAATACCTTTTGCTCACGAGACAAAAAATCTCATCACTTTTCGTTTAGAGTAAAACAGGTACTTGTTTCAAGAAAACATCAAGAAGAACTTCGAAAGTTATCATGGAATTTAAATTTCCAACACCTGATGAAGAACAAAGTTTTATCTTTCCAAACTACTGCTGGTAATAGTGAATTTAAACAAGAAGCTTCTGCAATTTTCTCCGAGATTCTAAGCCAGTTCAATCTCACTAAAAGAACTCCACGTGAAAGAGTACCCTGGAGACTCATATATTGTAAGCTCCAATACTTCCAATGCATAGGAACCAAAAGAAAACTACCGGTGCAAATAACCATCCAACTTTGTCTGTACCATACTGCTGCATGCTAAATAGAATAACCAAGATGACCACTGCAATCGCCACAACTACAGCAGAGCTCATTCCATGATGATGTACCTTGATACCATGAACAGAGCAAAGGAAAGGCCAAGGGTGCCACTGTAGAGAACCTCTGTGCCATGATAGTTTGAAACCATATGAAGATAAAACTTGACCAAATTCATCAACAGTAGAGTCTGATGTATGCTTTGTTTTCTTTGTGCTTTTACAGGGGTAGGAGCTTGAAGTCGCTGCTGTCTTAAGAAGAGCCGAAGATAAATTACATAATCTGAAAAGCAACATTAATGATTTTGATCCGGATTTAAACAGGAACGCAACAAATTACAGAGGTAACCATATACACAAAGATGCAGTGGAAAGAATACTTCATTTCATTAATGGAAAATACTGAAATATGCTTACAAACAGAAATGGAAATAAACTAGCTAGGGCGATGGTAGCTTATCTCTGAGAAGAGATGTGATGGCTACATGCCTCTGAACTGTGTTACAATGAGGCTCGAAGGCCTATTTATTGTTGAGAAACAATGGAAAACCCTTAACATTCCAAAACCTAACCCTAGGAGATGAAACGCCAAACTATGGGCCCCGTTTGGGGGTAAATTGGTACATCAACTTCCCGGGGTCGTAACTTTGGCAGATGATCTTCGTTTGACGCGTACACTAGCTCGTTAGAAAGATCTATCCGAGTACTACCACTTTGGGAGGCAACATCGGTCCATGGACCCATGTTGACCCAGATTCCCAAAAAAACGTCGTTTAGGGCCTCAAAACGGCTCCGGAAGTTCAGGACCCGAAAAACTGCTAAAAATAGTAAACTGTGCTACAATTAAGGAAACTGAAAATGCTGAGAAAGACAATGGTGGGGGTCCAGGTGGACTTGGCAGGTGGCCACCAATATCCACCTGGATCATTCCTCCCCCCTTAGGAAGCAATGGTCCCCATTGCGTTGAGCTCCTCCATGAGATGAGGAAACTTCTGCTGAACTTGTTCCCTGGTGAGCCACTTGCCCTGCTGAAGGAGTTGGCCTGCTTTGACAACTCGATACAGTTGGATATTCTGTTGGCGAGTGTTCTTGATCTGTGTGTCCATGATCTGATCAGCTGCAGCTTGTTCCATGCAATCTGGATTTAATTCTGTGGGTTTGAGCTGTTCTGCAATGTCGGATGTGTCTAGCAATGGTGGAAAGTATGGCCGAAGGCGGTCCACATTGAACACTGGGTGTAGGCCAAGGAATGGGGGAATGCTGAGCTCAAATGCATTGTCTCCCATAGCCTTAGTAATGGTGTAAGGACCATATCGGAGTGGTCTCAATTTCCGATAGGCTCCAGTAAGGTGTTCCTTTTGCAAATGCAACCAGACTTTGTCGCCCACCTGAAACTTGTGTGGCACCCGGTGTTGATCATGTCGCTGCTTGTACTTGGCATTTGATTTCTCAAGAATGTCATGGACCTGCTGGCGAATATGTTGGATGCGCTCAATGAAGCTGGTGGCCTTATCTGTTTCGGACTGGACATGAGCTGAATTCATGTGAGTAGCTGCAAGGGGCATGGCCACATCAATGGGGCATAGTGGCTGGAATCCCAAACCCACCTGAAAAGGGCTATGGCCAGTGGAGCTGTGAAGAGCTCGGTTGTAGCTGTGCTGAACATAGGGGAGGCTCTCGTCCCATGTGCGTGGATGCTTTGAGTTATACATGCGCAGAATGTGCACAATCATCCTGTTGACAACCTCTGTCTGGCCATTAGTTTGAGGATGGAAGGCTGTGGACTTCGTGAGTTTGGTGTCCAGCATTGACCAGAGACTGGACCAAAAGGTGCTGAGAAACCGACTGTCCCGATCTGAGATGATAGACTGTGGGATCCCAAAGTGCACCCACACTTGTTCAAAGAAGAGTTTAGCAGTGGCTTCTGCTGTGATATTCTTCTTGCAGGCCATCATAATGGCCATCTTTGAGAACCTGTCGACGACCACAAAAACACAGTCATTTCCATGCTTAGTGGAAGGAAGGCCTGACATGTAATCCATGGAGATGGATTCCCAAGGTCGACTAGGGGTAGGCAACGGGGTATAGAGGCCTTGCTTCTTAATGGTCGGTTTGGCAATCGCACAGGCAGTACATGATCGGATGTACTTCCCAACATCCTGTCGAAGATTCGGCCAATAGAAATAGTTTTGCAGTACTGCCACTGTTTTCTCGACCCCGAAATGCCCAGCAGCCCGACTGTAGTGTGCTTCCCAAATCATCTTGGCACGCTCGCTTGAAGGAACACAAAGGTGACCGAGGTGGCATAATAGGGCATCTTGGAGGTGAAAATCTGCAACCTGTCGACCCTCCAAGAGTGTCTGGTATGTGTGGCCGAATTCTGGGTCGCTTTTGTAGAGAAGTGGCCAATCAGAAGTCTCGTGCCCGCAAGAGTTGAGCAAGGTGGTTAGCGCCATGATCGGTGGTCGACTGAGGCAATCTGCAACATTATTGGTGCTGCCCTTTTTATACTTGATATTCAAGTGAAATTGTTGCAGGTATGTAGACCACTTCTGATGGCGATCATTCTGCAATTTCCCTTGGGTCTGTATGAACTGCAGAGGTCGGTGGTCTGTGTGGATGACCGTTTCCTTCCCCAAAATGTAATGCTTCCATTGTCGGCAGGCCTGTACAATGGAATACATCTCTTTATCATAAGTGGGGTACTTCCGGACTGTGTCTGAAAGTGTTTCACTGTGATATGCCACTGGATGTCCATGTTGAGTAAGGACTGCCCCAATAGCATAGTCAGAGGCATCTGTCTCGACCTCAAATGGTTGTTGTAAATCTGGTAACGCGAGCACTGGTGCCGTGCAGATGCAATCCTTCAACTCCCTGAATGCCTTCTGTTGAGATTCAGACCAAGAGAATTTTGCTTTCGCCCCGCCCTTGGTGACTTGACTCAAAGGCCAAGAAATATGAGAAAATCCCAACACAAACCTGCGGTAGAAGTTGGCAAGACCTAGAAAGCTGCGGAGCTCTGTTAGAGTAGTTGGAGAGGGCCAATCCCGAATGACTTGGACCTTGGCTGGATCGACATGCACCCCCTGTTCATCAATGATGTATCCCAGATACTGAACCTCGGTCATGCCAAAAGTGCATTTCTCCAAATTGGCACATAGCTTGTGTTGCCGCAGTGTTTGGAGAACCTGTCGGATGTGGTGGAGGTGCTCTTCCCAACTCTGGCTGAAGATCAGAATGTCATCCAGGTATACTACTACAAAGGAGTTGGTGAATGGCCGCAAGATGTCATCCATTAGCCTCATAAAGGTTGCAGGATTATTCGTTAATCCGAAAGGCATGACCAACCATTCGAAGAGGCCCTCCTTGGATTTGAAGGCAGTCTTCCACACATCTGAGGGTTCAATTGGTACCTGGTGATACCCTGACTTCAGATCGATCTTGCTGAAATATTTCGCCCCCTTTAGTTGGTCTAGGAGGTCATCAATCCGCGGGATCGGGTACCTATTACAGACAGTGATCTTATTCAGCGCCCGATAGTCAATACAAAGTCTCCACGTCCCATCCTTCTTCTGTACCAACACTATCGGGCTCCCACAGGGCGAAGAACTCGGACGGATGTGACCTTTCTGCAGGAGCTCCTGAATCTGCCTCTTGATTTCATTGTTCTCCAGAACGGAGCGCCGATAAATTGGTCCATTGGGTAGCGGCGCACCTGGGGTCAGATCGATGGAGTGCTTGACTTGACAGTGCAGAGGAACCCCTGCCGGGGAGGTGAAGATATCTTCGTACTCCTCCACAATCTTGTCCATCTGTAGCTGCCGTGCAGAGGGACCCCGTTTGGAGGCCGTGGCCACTGTCTTCTTCTTCCCTTGAGGGCGTATCATCAGGAAAACAAATTTCCTGGTTTTGGAAATGATCTTACTGCATTGTTTTGCAGTAATCAAAGAGATGGCGGCAGGTGGTGCTACCTCTGGTATCCTGAACAACTTATTTCCCAATGTAATAATAACAGCACGGGGCCTTGATTCATACACAGCATGTCGCTTCCACAAGTATGGTTGTCCTAGTAATACATCACAAACTTCAAGGGGAGCAATATCACACAATACCTCATCCGTGAAGGGCTTGATGTTGTATGGAAGGCGACACTGCTGGCTCACGCGAAGATCTCGCCCTTGGTGAAGCCACCCAATGGTGTATGGCTGTGGATGTGCTGTGGTCGGTAAGCCCAACCGCTTCACGACCTCTGCCGAAATGAGGTTCTTTTGACTCCCGCTATCAACAATGAACTGTATCGGGGAGCCCTTTACCCACATCTGGGAGTGGAAGAGACGCTCCTCCTCCTCTGGATCTTCGGGTTCATTTTTCTGGATCTTTGCGGTAGCAACAGTGGCGCTGGGATCCGCATCAATGATCTGCTTCCCTTTTTCATACCCCTTATCGGGTTCTGACTCAGAGTCGGAACATGCATCTGATTCTGAAACCTTTAGCTCCGCCACCAGTGACTGCTTGGCCCGACACTCACTTTTGTTGTGAGTGGAGCTCTTATGGAACTCGCACCATTTTCCAGTGTCCTTTCTCGGCTTCGCGGCGTTGCTCTTTGCTTGCAGCTTCGGCTGGTTGTCTTGGGCTGTCCCGCCTTGGCTTTGTCCTTTGTTCTGTGGTTTAGGGGCACCTTTCCCCTGCTTTGGATTCGCAGATCCAAAGTCTCGCTTCTTTTGTTTAAACTTCTGCTCGACCTTGACGGCATACCGGTATGCTGCGCCGAGCGAGGGGATGTTTAGGAACTGTATTTCTTCCTGGATGTACTTGTGCAGGCAGCCACGGTATTTGAGTATCAAATGTTGCTCCGAATCCTTGATGCCCAACTTTGTGCGAAGGGTATGGAAAAGATTGGTGAACTCCGGCACGTCTTGGTCCCTTCCCTGCCGCAGCGTGGTCCACTTTATGTATTCATCCTCATAGCTTCCGACAGGGTAGTACTGCTCCTTGATGGCATCCCGGAACGAATCCCAGGTGGGTGCGGCTGAAAATAGTGAGCCAGTACTTTCATCCTTCTGCTCGCAGTAGGTTTCCCACCAGTCCTTGACGTGGGGGGCTGCTTTGAGAAGAGCAAAAACAATCTTTTCCCGACTCGAAAATTCATGAACAGAAAAATAACCCTCTAGCAGATTTAACCATTTATCTACGGCATCGGCGTCTATCTGACCCTCGAATATGGGGATTTCAAAATTAACTTGTACCTTAAAGGGTGTGGCGTTTCCAGAGGAGCTGCTGGAAGCCGATGCGCCGCTTCTGGGTAGCCGCTGAAGGATCTGCGCAAAGCTGTCCATCATCGCGTTTCGTTGTCGCTCGAGCGCTTCTTCGAGCAAGATTTTGATGGGATCTCCTGCCCCCTCGTCTTTCTTCTCGTCCGCCATGGGAGGCCGTCGGGATTTGCGAGGCTGGTCTTGCAAAGGTTCAACCAGTTCAAGCCCTAACTCCTTATATCCCGACCTTGTTGGGGACATGCAAAGAAAAACAGAGAAAAAGCAGACTGCTCTGATACCACTGATCCGGATTTAAACAGGAATGCAACAAATTACAGAGGTAACCATATACACAAAGATGCAGCGGAAAGAATACTTCATTTCATTAATGGAAAATACTGAAATATGCTTACAAACAGAAATGGAAATAAACTAGCTAGGGCGATGGTAGCTTATCTCCGAGAAGAGATGTGATGGCTACATGCCTCTGAACTGTGTTACAATGAGGCTCGAAGGCCTATTTATTGTTGAGAAACAATGGAAAACCCTTAACATTCCAAAACCTAACCCTAGGAGATGAAACGCCAAACTATGGGCCCCGTTTGGGGGTAAATTGGTACATCAACTTCCCGGGGTCGTAACTTTGGCAGATGATCTCCGTTTGACGCGTACAATAGCTCGTTAGAAAGATCTATCCGAGTACTACCACTTTGGGAGGCAACATCGGTCCATGGACCCATGTTGACCCAGATTCCCAAAAAAACGTCGTTTAGGGCCTCAAAACGGCTCCGGAAGTTCAGGACCCGAAAAACTGCTAAAAATAGTAAACTGTGCTACAATTAAGGAAACTGAAAATGCTGAGAAAGACAATGGTGGGGGTCCAGGTGGACTTGGCAGGTGGCCACCAATATCCACCTGGATCAGATTTCTTCTTCAAAACCCTGTTTTGAAGAAGAATCTATCTCTGACATGAGACGGAGTCTAACAGCTTGCATGAGTGGCTGCCATGTATTTTGCCTCTGTAGTTGATAGTGCCACTACAGATTGTTTCTTACTCATCTAACTGACTGCACCTCCAAATAGGTTAAACACATAACCACTTGTAGATCTTCTCTAATCCAGATCGCCAGCCCAGTCTGCATCAACAAAGCCATGAATATCCAACATTTTTTCCAATCCTGATCTTCCTTGGTAGCACAAACCATAATCACTAGTGCCATGCAAATACCTAAAAACCCGCTTCACTGCTGCCTAGTGCTCCTTCCCTGGTTTTGACGTAAACCTGCTCAATACTCCCACTGCATGTGTAATTTCTTGTCTAGTACAGACCATTGCATACATCAGGCTACTGACTGCACTTGCATATGGAACACGAAACATGTCCTCTTCCTCTTCTTGTGTCTTGGGACACTGTTCAACAGATAACCTCACACCTATAGGAATAGGAACCTTCACCGGTTTACTATCCTGCATATTAAACCTCTGCAGTATTGTCTTGACATACTTCCTCTGGTTTAACCAAAGCTTCCTCTTTGCCCGATCTCTTTTAATTTCCATGCCCAAAATATAGTTTGCAGCCAAGTCCCCGTATAAATGTATCAAATTTCTGATACCACATCCTTGGTGACTATTTTAACCCATACAAAGACTTTCTTAAATTTCATACCAATTCTTTCTTACCCTTCACCACAAAGCCTTCAGGTTGCTTCATGTATATTTCATCTTCTAGATCCCCGTGAAAAAATGTTGTCTTTGCATCCATCTGTTTTACCTCAAAATCAAAAGCAACAACAATATATAAGTGTAATATAGTAGAAGTTACCTTAGCAATAGGAGAAAAAATATCACCAAAATCAATTCCCGACACTTGGGAATAACCTTTTTCTACCAACTGAGCTTTGTATTTCTCCACTTTTCCTTATGCATTTGTCTTCTTCTTGAACACCCATTTGTTTCCAATGGGCTTCCTTCCAGCTGGAAACTCCACTAGATCCCAAGCCTCATTTTTGTGTAAAGATGCCATTTCATCAACCATGGCCTCTTTCCAGAGTTTTCCATCCTCTGAATCTATTTCTTCCTTCACAGTTCTGGGATCATCGTCAGTAATAGATAAAGAAAAATTTGAACAGAAAGCAGATGGACTATACCTTTCTAGCTGCCTTCTTTCTTGAACTGATCTTCTCACACCCGTAGTTTGTGGCTCTTCATCTTCTAATTCCTCCTCTACTGTAGAGTCTGATTCTTCCTCCTTAAGCTCAAACTCTATCTTCTCAGGTCCCTTTGGTTGGACTTCATGTTTAATAACATCTTTTACCTCTCTAAACACCACATATTGGCTATACATAACCTTTCGTGTGACTAGGTTCCAAAGCTTATAACCCTTTAAACCATCCTTATATCCAATAAATATGCACTTTTCAGATTTACTATCCAACTTGGTTCGTTTCTCCTTTGGAAAATGTACATATGCATCACATCCAAATACCCTCAGATGTGAAAGAGAGGGTTTCTTACCAGTCCATACCTCTTGTGGAGTCTTATCCTCCAACGCTGATGGACCTCTTGACCAGCGAACATGCAGTATCCACCGCCTCTGCCCAGAATTCCTCTCCTAACACAGCAGCACTGAGCATGCTTCTTGCCCTTTCTATCAACATCTTATTCATTCTTTCTGCAAATCCATTTTGTTGAGGTTTATATGGAGTAGTCTTCTGTCGTGCTATACCACATTTTTTACAGAATTCTTCAAATTCCTTGCTACAAAACTCTCCACCATTATCTGTCCTTGGCACCTTTAGCTTCTTCTCTGTCTGATTTTCGGCAAGAGCCTTAAATTCTTTAAACCTGTCAAAGGCTTTAGATTTCTTCTTAAGGAAATATATCCATGTATTCCTTGAGAAGTCATCTATAAAAGATACATTGTACATAGACTTACACAGTGATGGAACCTTCACAGGTCCAAGCACATCACTATGCACAGGTTCTAATATATTTTTCGCCCTCTTACTACCAGAGGGGAAACTCACTCGATTTTGCTTCCCATATATACAATTTTCACAAAAATCAAAATCCAGAGAGCTATTACTCATACCTTCTACCATACCTTTACCATGAAGTATTCGAAGGCCCTTCTCTCCAATATGTCCAAGCCTTTGATGCCACAACATGGTCTTCTCACCAGAGACCACTATATTTTCTGCTCCACTTTCAGGAAGCACGGAACTGTTGCACCCACCAACAACAGTGCTACCTTGCAGCTTGTATAGAGTTCCAATCTAAACTCCCTGCATCAATACCAGTGCTCCTAAACCATCTTGCAGGTATCCTTCTTGAGCACTATTTTTACACCTGCATCATCCAACTTGCTTACAGAAATTAGATTTCTGGCCAATGTAGGAATATGCAGAACACTCGGAAGTGTTCTAACCCTTCCACCTTGAAACTTCAATTTTCCTTTTCCGCGACCAATGATTCTAGCCTTCCTGTCATCCCCCAAGAATACATCACCACCATCATATTTCTCATACTGGCAGAACCACTCTCTATGGGGAGTGAAGTGAAAGGATGAACCTGAATCAATCAACCATGCCTCATGATCTACATGTGTACTTGAAGAAGCCAAGTACACATCCCCACCTTCATCTGAGGTGGTTTTTTCCTCTGCAGAAGGAGCATCATCAGATACATTTCCTTTATCAGGAGCTTTAGATTTACAGTCCCTTTTGTAGTGCCCTTCCTTTCTGCATTTCCGGCACACCACCTTTACAGGTTTTCCTAGAGCTTTAGATCTCCCTCTAGATTTAGATCTCCCACTCGATGACTTATTTTTGTATCTCTTCTAGGACCTTCCTTGTACAGACAAGGCATCACCATTCTGGCTCTCCATATTTTTCCATCTCATCTCCTCCGTTAGCAAGTCTGAGACTATTTCATCAAACTACAAGCCAATTGCATTGCTACCTATTGCAATAACCTGACTATCCCACGAATCTGGTAGAGAACACAACAAACTGGTGCACTTATCTTCATCTAAAATTTTAATATCAACAGATGCTAACTGAATTACCACAGTATTAAATGCATTCAGATTCTCTGTCACTGAGTCTCCATCTTTCATCCTCAGGTTATATAGCTTTTTCTGCAGGAACAGTTTATTCACCAGAGATTTAGATTGGTACAAATTCCCTAACTTGTCCCACAAAGCCTTCACCATAGCTTCCCCTAATACATTCAGAAATACTGAATCTGAGACACATAATTGTATTGTGCTCTTTGCCTTCCGATCCAACTTATTCCATTCTTCATCAGACACTCCCGTTGGTTTAGTACCCGGATCTACCACGATCAACTGATCTTTATCCACCAATAGATCCTCCATCTTGAGTTTCCACAACTCAAAACTCTAGCCATTAAATTTCTTGATCTCTATCTTTCCACTGCTCGCCATCTTCTTTCACCAACATAATCGATCTCGCAGATCTCCCACTGAACAGGGTCTACCACAGGCCCGAGTGAAACCCCTCAGCAACAAAGGCGTCCTCTTGAAACCAAAATAGTTCTAATACCAAATGTAGGTTTTAACCTTGTACAGAAACTACCTGCATACGAATTCTAAAACACATAAAATAAAAAATGTGATAGCATAACACATAAAACACATATACACAGATATTTTCCCCTGGATCCCAAAAACCGGGACTACCGGCTTAATTTTTCATTATGTTCCTTTCAATGTTATAATACATATCTATACATGCCGAAGCATCCAATACCATGGACCGAAAACCATCGCATCCAATACGATGGATCGAAAACCATCACGTCCAAAATCATGTGCGAAAATCATGCACAAAACCATAGGTGGGTCCGCCCATCCTAACATAGGGTCCAAAACCAAAAAAAATCGGGGCGTTGCCCCAAACCCCATAAAGTGGAGTTACAGGTACCCCTCAAACCCCCTGTAACCTCCCCCCCTCTAACCCCCAGTTAACTACATGGGCTAGTCGTGGAAAGAATATAACACAACCCAACATCCGGGTTGAGGGTAAGCTCCCCGTGAAATTATAGGGTTGAGGGTGTACTCCCCTATGTGATCTAGGGTCAAGGGTTTACTCCCCTATGTGATGAGTTATCCTATTGCTCGATATGGGTGGAAGTTATTGCTCCCCGATGTGGTTCCAAGTTAAGATGTGCTCCTTGATGATATGCTCTCCGATGAAGATTGGTGATGACATTCTGGGTAGTAGCCCATTGGTAGAGATTCCATGTGGCATCCTAATGGATAGAGGGTGGTAGCTTGAGATCCCCTCCGGTATCAAATTATTCTTCTTCTAGATCTGAGAATGTCCAGCGTATGAGGGAATATTAAGAGATAAGAAGGAATAAGCAAAGGATAAATCGAGATGTACAATGATGATTTATGATGATGAGACACTTGAAATGGAAATAGAACAATGACTACATGAAAAATATGATTTTTCATGATACATGATGACACTTGAAGATTCTGGAATGGCATATTGATCGATGGACAAATATTAGTAGGTGGAATTCTCCCTAGTTGAGAGGGAGTGTTAATTTTTGCAATGGCGGTCAAATTCCACCTTGTACAGCTCAAATGACCGAAATAATGATTGCATTATATTCCTATTTTCGATAGGACCAAAACCGACCTAAATATCACCCAATCTGGTCAAGAGGAAGTTGAGTTATGAATTATTTTACTCATACATGTATTATGGAATGGGTCGGCCTAACCACATGAGTAACTGCTTGGGTCAGTCTTAACTCCAAGTGAACCCTCAGGAAAGCCTATAAATATAAGAGACCTCAATATCATTTGGCCACATCCTCTCTTCTCTTTTGTCTTGGTTGGCATAGGTTCGACGGAAGGATTTCGCGCAAGGGTCTGAAATCATAGGCGTGAGATCTGCTCTGAGTTAGGGTTTTTGGTTTCTCGATGTTGGCATAGAACATGGCATTACGGTCCCTGGATGCTGGCACACAGTGGACATGAGAGTGTCTAGAGAGCCTTAGACACTAACACAAGGGCTTATGGGAGCATCCAGAGCCTCAGAGGCAAATCTGGAGGTGTCGGTCCTCAGATGCTTACACAAAGTGGCCCTGAGAGCATCCAGGCTGTCCCAAACGCACACACAATAACTTCAAGGGAGCGACCAAGATTTTCTGTGTAGATTTGGTGATTTGGTCCTCGGACACATGCACAGAATGGTATGGGAGCATCTGGGCTACCACAGTCACTGGATCACAGATCTCAGAGAGTGTCCAGGGTTGTTATCGTCTCTCACACAGTTCCTCCTCCATGCGTTTGAGAATCAGAGATGAGATTTCAATAATCCGAAGTTTCCACTCAGTGACAACATTATTCAGAAGTGTTCGGCATAGTGACAACAATATAAATCAGTTGATGCATAGTTGGAGGAGGATGCCTTAAAGATGGGTACAATGCATAGGTTATGGGGTAAGGATTTCATCTCTAAATATTAGTATTGTGCAATGTGCTCATCATTTTGACTGAAAGATTGAATGTGCTTGTGATTTACATAAGATATGAGGATAGGGATGAACTCCAAAATTGACTAAGTATGGGATCAATGAGACAAGAGGATAAGAGCATATAACAGGTCTCAAACATGATCACACACACATATACACTCAAGCACATGATAGGAAGACACATATTACCTAAAACCAACAAGCGTACAGTGAAACAATAGTAAAAAAACACTTATCTCCAAGTGCAACACTTAAGATGTACCTTTATGACACAAGTGTTGCAATGCAACCAAAAGATGCATTATGCCATAAGAATGTGTCCAACACATGTCCTAATGATAAATAACATCAACTAGTGCAAGAGAGTGTGCTGGAGCTGCCTCTAGGAGGTGCTATTAAGGTGTGAAAACAAGTGAAAGAAACACATGCAAGAGTGAAAACGACACTTGAAAATACAAACGACAAATACAGGAATGAGAGTAGGTAAAAGTGATACTTGTAAAAGATAGAGCAAGCAAAAATAATGCATGTAAGAGAAAAAGAAAGCAAAAGCGAAACTTGTGAAAGAAAAAGTGATAGTTGAGTAACTTACCCAATTGATGGGACATTTGCAACCATGGGTGAGAGAATACTTCTTGTACTCCAATAGCTCACAGAGCTCAAAAGAAAAATATGAACATAAGGATGAACTCTGGACTAGACTCTTTATATAGGGAGAGAAAACATGCAATTAGAGTTGAGACTGGTGAGCGCACTTAGTGCATGTCGGGAAACTAGGATCCAAAAATTGAATTAACTAATTTGAAGAAGTACACTCTCATTGTCGACAAAGAGTGAAATCACTATCTATAAAGAATGTCCTCACATTGTCCCTGTCCATGGGGACGATGCAGTCTGTATCTTTAGGAACTACACAAGCACTAGCATTAAGGACTGCAGAAGCACTATCCACAAGGATTACACAAGCACTATCATCAAGGATTTGTAGTCACTAGTTTTGGAGACTGCACAGTTGCTATCATTAGGCATTATGCAGCTAGTGTCATCAAGGATTGAGCACTGCCTGACTTCCAAGGATACACATTGACTTTTTGGCTTGCTTATAAAATTTTGATATGGAGGCATAAGAAGACAAGCATGTAAAAGCAGGTCACTTCGACACATAATTCTCAAAAGAATACTTGAGCACTTGAGAAACATGACTAAGCATGACATTGATGGCTTGAAACAAAGGATGGCATGACCATAAGGAAGCTCCAAAATTTGATTATAAGCACATTTTTGGACGGTGCTTGTCATATAGACAACAAATGGCTTAGATCTCCCTCATAAATTTTGCCTTAAAATACTGATGATCTGCCTCAAGAGGTGACTTTAGAGGTTTGTTACAAAATATGCTCCAAACTTCTATAGGATTAATGTTAAGGTCTGCTACAAGGACAACTTCAAAATCTACTCCACAATTATGCCTTTCATTTTTCCTAAGTAGTAACTTTATTTTCCATAAGGTAGAATAGGTTACAATCTGCTTCATACAAGGTTGAAATAGCACAAAGAATGATGTCAACATGACCTCCAAAGTTGGCTTCAACACTGCCCTAACTAGGGTTGAATTTTACTTCAGACAACACAAAAAAAGGAAGTCTTGAATTTTCTTCAGGAGGACTACATAAACCGATAAAAGAAGATGTAATCATACCTTAATTTGTCTTTTTACTGAGCGGAGAGGCTCTTTCAACAACCTAGTATGAAGGGATGTGTATGTTTGTCCGTCGATCCATTACCCTTTAAAATAAAAATTAAAATTAAAAATTAAGTTCTAAATAGAAAAATAATGTCAACTATAATAAAAATAAAAATGAATATGTTGTAAAGTAATTAGAAGTAAAAAAATGTGAGTACGATGTTTAAATCTTATATTTTTCAAAAAAAATTCAACAAGAAATTTAAATAAACTATTTGAATATCTATGTTAATTAATTTAGGTCTATATCAACTTCATATATATCTATATATAGAAAAAAAAAATGTTAAAATAAAATATTTTAATGTTGTATATAAAAAAATATTCAATGTGGGTTATCAATAAAATATTTTAATATGAATTAATATTCACATACACTAAAAAATATATTAATAATAAAAAACCATTTTAATTTGCATAATAAAATGTATTGATGCACATGCTATTAAAATGTTTTAATGTCAATCACATATCATTTAAAAAAAAATATATGTATCATGAAAAAATTAAGTTTTTATGGTTAAAATGTTTATTTGGTATGCTTTATTTAGCATTAACAAATACAATTTAAACAATGAAAAATAACACATTGTATTTTGCACTCTAAAGAAGTTTGAACGTGAATAAATTGGATCCTTCTCGACTCATGTTAGATTCGTACTTAAGATGGATCTATGTTGGTCAATAGGCCTTATAAATTCGTACCTTTGCCACTCATAACCTTAGATTAGGAATTGTCACAAAGAACCTTGAATCTGGTCTACCTTAGAAACTTTTTCCTTAGTGGGTTTCAAACCAACCAAAGAAGGTTTTCCTCATATCAACGAAAATAGGCCTCATATTAGTGCTATGTTCAGCGAGTTCTCCACAAAAGATAGGTCTAACCAAATCACAATTTTTGGAACTTTGGCCTTCCATCTTCAGATCTTCAATAAGCATTGGATCTCATACAACTCCCACAAATTTTTTTATCGAATAATGGCATGATTTGATAATCCTTTTGAGCTTCATGATTAGGTAATATATAGAGATGAAGGGAGGCCTAATTTGGGCCTAAAACACCCATGAAAACATAAAATTTTAACATATAATAAGACCCTTTAATAGTAAAATCTACACGGAGAGTCTTAAACTAATTTAAAATATAATTTATGTCTTTCAGGTGCCCTCTTTCAAGGTTGACTTGGAAACATAGACATAGGCTAAATTAAATCATAGTTTTGACCTTCTTTTAGGGGCTACAATGAAGTGTTAATGTCATAAACGTTTGGGGAAAATGGGTTGCTGCTAAACCCATCCTTGGGGCATCAAAATTTAAAATAAATATCTATCCAACCAGGAGGACCCAAAAGTTGTGCCACCTATCAAATGAAATGGCTTTACGAGGGCTACCAAACTAGAGTCCTTGCACCCAAATTCTATAACTTATGCATGAAAATGACCAAAAAAATGTTGGTCTATTCACCCTTTTACATTAGCGATAATTTCTTCCAATAATCTCCCCCTTTGTCATTGATGTTAACACTAATGCTCCCCCTATCATCATGCTCCCCCTATCTCCATGATTCACTTCCTTTCTCTCCATACTACACTTCCTTTTTTCTCCCCCTTTGACATCAATGGAAAAGGGTGTCTTACTTTTGTGAGGTTTCTCTCGCTATCGATAATTCTTCTTCTTTCTTAACATGTTTTCTTCTCCAAACCTTAGTGGGTTTGTTTTCTTTCCTAATCTACTTAGGAATCAAATGCATGCCACATTTGTAATCTTGAGCAATATGCCCAAGGTTATGGAATCTGAAGAATTTTGTGTTGTACCTAAATGATGGAGCAAATGTTCTGTACCTTTTGTTTTAAAATCCATTAGGGTTTCTAGCTTGTCTAGTTGTGAACATTCTTCTAAGATTTTGATGATATCCTTTGTAGTTATTCCTGCTATAAGTTTGCAATCCTTAGCCTTATGTCCAAAATTTGTACATGAATGACAATAACCAAAAATATGATGGTCCTCTTAAATTGTTCTGCCTTGGAGGAGGTCCATTCTTTTGTCTCTCTTATTGGTAAGGTATCTTCTTAAGAACATTAGCATAACTTCTCATATTAGCAACTTCACATTTCTTCTAACTCTCACATAGCCTTTTGAGGGAAAATATTTTGCTTTTAAGTTTTTCTTCAAATTTCTCCTTTAGGGATTTGGTGCTTGAAACTTCTTTGCATAAATGTTCTCCTGGACCTGTTTTGTTGCAGCTGACAATGATATATAGTCCTTGCAAGCTTTTAAATTTTGTATTGAGCTTGTTAACTTCAACCCTTAATAATACAACTTCTTCTTCATGCTTCTTGCAATCTTCTTCCTTCTTCTTTGGCTACAATTTAGTCACTTCTTCAGGCAAGGCCTTCAAGGAGATAATTTATTCTTTAATCCTTCTCTCTTGTTGAACAAATTATGCTTGTAGCTTGTTCAATTCATTAGATTTTTCATTAATATGCCTTGTTAAAATATCTTCTCTTTTATTTTCTTATTTTTCATTAGTTTGTAAGAGCTCAATTTCTTTTAGAGCATCTATAAGCTCTCCTTTAAAATCTTACTATGGCTTCCCCTTCGTAGGCTTCTTCATATGGATCTATCATACTTGATGAGCTTTCATCAAAAATGAAATTTGCATGAGATAAAGAGATTGGGTCAACCTGAATTGCTTCATCTTTAGTGTCTTTAGAATGTTATAGAATCATAACAACATAGGAGACTTCCTTTTCGTTAGAGTGTTTGGAGGTTAGCCCTTTTTCCTTTCCCACATTGTTCCCGATATCTGCCTTCTAGTCGGTAGACTGTGATGAAGGAACCTACTCTGCTACCAATTGTTGGAAATACTAAGAGGGAGGGGTGAATCAGTATTTCAAAAATTTCAAAAATTTAAAGATCATAGAGCATTAACCATTGACATCACATCAAGAGTACACAATAATTATATGAAAATTTTATTTATATTACAAGGGAAGCTACAACTGGAAGTGTTACAACCCCTGATTAGTTACCAAACTACTCAAAGGAGCTACAACCCCTAGTTTACCAGCATCCACTGGAAGGAGACAACCACCTCCCAAAGGAAGCTACAACTTCGTTTCCTAGCACCACCCTACTGTCCTTAACAATGAAAGATATTAAAAAATCTCTTGGGCCCTCGTACCAGGGACAATGAGCCAATTACAACAACATTCGACAATTTCAATAATCAAACAGTCTAGTCATTGTCCTCTTACTCAAACATTGTTTCTCATCAACTGATGTTTCATTGTATGATGATTTCTCAAACATAACTCAATGTGCCTTTGGTATACCCTTTGACCAACTTATAAATTCCTCAAACTAAACCCCTTATCAACCCAATGTCTTGTCATATATGATCATGATTGTTCTAAAAAACAACTACTATCCTTTAAGTCATTAACCATTTTAGGCTTGCCCCTTTTCATGACCAACTTGTCTACTCTTCAAAAGTATGTAGTCTAAGAAATAAAGGAACTCTAATTCATAGCTCTTATCAACTACTCTATATGTGCCTTAGAATAGACATTCGATGGCTCATATCTCCCTCATAAGTTTTGCCTCAAAATATTGATGATCTTCCTCAATAGGTGACTTCAAATGTCTACCTCAAAATATGCTCCAAACTTCTACAGGATTGATGTTAAGGTCTGATACAAAGACAACTTCAATATTTGCTCCAAAATGATGCCTCTAATTTTCCCTAAGAAGTAACTTTATTTGCCACAAGGTGTTCTTCAGAACAAGTTACAATCTGCTTTAGACAAGCTTAAAATAGCACAAAGAAAGATCTCAAGATGACTCTCGAAGTTTGCTTTAGGACTACCCTAACCAAGGAAAAATGATACTTCAGACAAGCCCAAAATTAGTCATAGAAAAGGGAGCCTTGGATTTGCGTCAAGATGAATACCTCCGCTAGCAAAAGAAGATGCAACCATACCTCAATTTGTCTTTTGATCAATAGGCCTCATTGATTTAGAAATTTTCCTTTGATAAACTTAAATTATGACCTATCACAAAGAACCTTGAATTCGATCTACCTCTGAAACGTTTGCCTTAGTTAGTCTCAAACTAGCCACAAAAAGTCTGCCTCAAATCAACAAAAATAGGTCTCAAATTAGTGCTATGTTCAATGAGGTCTCTATAGAATATAAGGCCAACCAAATCACAATTTTTGAAACTTTGGCCTTCCTTCTTCATATATTCAATAAGCACATAGTCTTAGATAGCTCCAACATTTTTTTTGATAAAATAATGATCTGAGTTGATGATCTGTTTGAGCTTCACGGTTAGGTACTATATAGATATGAAGGGAGGCCTAATTTTGGGCCAATTTTGCCATGAAAACATAAAATTTTGACATATAATAAGACCATTTAATAGGCCAACTGGAGTAAGGAGTCTTAAGCCACTTTAAAATATAATTTTTTTTCTTTCATGTGCCCTCTTTCAAGGATGACTTGGACACATAGATGTAGGCTAAATAAAATAATAGTTTTGACTTTATTTAAGGGGCTACAATGAAGTTTTAAGGTCATAAACCTTTGGGGAAAAGGGGTTGGTGCTAAACCCATCCTTGGGACATCAAACTTAAAAAATCAATATCTCTCCAACCAAAAGGACCCATAAGGCGTGCCACCTATTAAACGAAATGTCGTGTCAAGGGCTACCAAACTAGAGTCCTTGTATCCAAATTCACTTACTTATGCACACAAATTACCAAACAATTGTTAGCATATTCACCCTTTGACTTCAATGACAATTCCTTCCAATAGCTACAACTAGGTAAAGTACAACAAAAAGTAGTTGAATACTCATGAACATGAGTCCATGATTTTTTTTTACCTTGGGAGTCTGATGCAAGAGAATCTCTTCAAAATCAACAAGACCCAAAAGGTCATATTAATTTTATTAAAGGGAGTGGATTCCCTTTATTTAATTCAATTTAATTAAAGTTCGGATTTTTATTTTCTTAATGTAATAGGTATTTTCATAACAAGGGATTGGGAGATGGATAGTTGTAAGGGACAAAAACAACATTGACTCCCATTGCAAATCAAATTAACTCCTAGCTCCCCTTGCTACACATGGAAGACATGCACCATTTCTCGAACTTTACCCATTTTTTGAAGTGCCCTCCTACGCCACCTAAAGATATTAATTTCAATGTACAAAAAGGTTTGAGGATTACCTTTTTTGTATTAATACGAAGAGAAATTATACTACAAGAAAATTTGAAGGTAGTGTTTAAGACATGCCAACTAAACCACCAATACCCTTGCATCACAAAGTCAAAGTGAAAATTGATCAAAGAAGGTTGAACCAATGATGAAAAAACCAATAAAATAAGCCAAATGACACAAATGTAGGGAGAACCTAGATGAAATGAACACACAGATGATGGATCCTATAGGATTTTTGTTTAATGACATTTATTGAGTATTTAGAAATTTTGCCTCACAATAAAGGTTTTCTTAATCTAATATATGACTTTTAGACTCATGGACGATTTGAAATTGTTGGGTATACGACCAAAGTCCCACATTGACTAGAAGTGGGGAGGATCATGGGTATATAAGGATGGACAAATATCTCCATTGGTATGAGGCCTTTTGGGGTAAAGCCCAAAAACAAATCCATGAGGACTTAGGCCCAAAGTGGACAATATCATACTATTGTGGAGATATGTGGTGTCCAGAGTCCTTACAAGTGGTATCAGAGCCAAGTTCGAAGTTAGCCAAGTGGATGAATCCTTGGAATTCCGAACGAAGGTTGTGCGCCCCAGTAATATAACGATGGGATCCGTGGATGAGCTCGGTTAAACAGGCGGTGTGCTCCGGATTCTTCATGGACATGTCCTGGTCCCAACATGGTGAAGAGGAGTTGACCTGGGATAGAGAAAGCTCTCGAGACAGGTGGTGCTCCATGTAAGGCGTGTGCTTCCAACGCATTGGAGCGGAGAATCTTGGTTGGTAGAGAGTGGACGGATGGATAATCGTTTGAGGGGAGGCTCGATGGTCCTTTGTTCGAGGGGAGGATTGTTGGGTATACGACCAAAGTCCCACATTCACTAGAAGTGGAGAGGACCATGGGTATATAAGGATGGACAAATATCTCCATTGGTATGAGGCCTTTTAGGGTAAAGCCCAAAAACAAATCCATGAGGGCTTAGGCCCAAAGTGGACAATATCATACTATTGTGGAGATATGTGGTGTCTAGAGTCCTTACAGAAATGTTAATTTATAGTAAAAAGCCATAGAAAATAGTCAATGTACTTCAACCCGACACATTAGGTAACCAAAGAGAAAATATACCAAACATATGCCAAGTTTTATCCCTTAGGGTACAATTCTACAAGTATGAACTAGATCTAGTATCACTTTATATAGAATACCAACAAATTTGCTTTTTTATATTTAATATATATGTTAAATCATTTAACATTAACGACCATTTATTATATCATTTTTTTTCAAAGAGAAAAAATTAACCAACAATAACAACAAGCCATAACTAAGAGAGATAATTTTATTAGCAACAAAAAAACACACATTAAACACAATGTTTAAATTGGAAAACCTAATCTGACAAAAAACCAGATAACAAAATATTCTATTATTGTCCATTGGACAAAGTTAGCCAAGCCGGCTAAGTGAACCTTCACAGCTCACACCCCTACACCTTTACAATGGAGTCTCTCCAAGCCTCTTAAAGGCTTCATTACATGTACTTTATCAACACAAAACCATGGGAAACCAAAACCATGTGCCCAAAATCAACTTTGTTGACTGAGTAACTTTGACTCTTTCACCAAGTCAAGTTTACCTAATAATCCACCATTAAAACTTGATTTGGGTTTCCCTACCAAATCCAGCCAAATCAGCTAAGCGAGCCAACATTTCTCACCTCTAGGATCTATCTCCCCTAAAGTTTATATCTAGGGTATCTGGTAATTCTACATGCCCCTTATCACCTATGTCTAACTCCAAACTTTACCAGTAATTTCTTAGGGGTACACATGCATTACCGAGTCTTACAACCACATGCCCATTTACATGTAATTTCTTTTAACCCCATTATAATTTGTTTCTCATTGTTGTTATTTTGACTCTTAAGCTCCCATACTCTCACCTTATCATTGCTTTGACTTCTACTTACTTCTTGTATGATATGAAACATTTCAAGTGAGTGGCCATATGTTGGCTTGTTGGGGCCTAACCCAGGTTTAGAAGTGATTTAGCCAAACAAATCCCGAAACTACCAACCCTTTTGGCAACAATCCACGGAGCGCGGACTGAAGTCTCACCCGAGGTAGTATGGGAGGGTGTTGGAACCAGGTTTCCGCACCCTATGGATGTCTTGATGAGATCTGGAAAGGTTGCAAACCGCTCCTACACACCTGTGTAGCTCCGCGCAGTGTTCTAACCTTTGCATAGCTCTGTACAGAGCGCAACAGGGTGCTATCTAGATCCTTTACCCTTACGGTGTTATTATTATAGATCTGACTTAATTTTGTGGGCCCAGTATTCTTATTTACTCATTTAGAATTTATAATCAATGCGCGCAATCATAAGCTATAAATAGATGCAAGGATATAACTAAAACATAAACACATAGATCAGATGCACAATATTCCAAAATCAACTTATCTTTTATTAACCTTTTGTTCCAGTATAATCCAATTCCACCCTGCACACTCAGCTGCAGGGGTCCACGCACACAGTTGCGGACTCTACCAGGCCTCTGCGCACACAGCTACAGAGCCTCTTCCTACTCCTACAACCCAAGACTCAGACTTACAAACTCAGTGAATATCGCATTCAGAAACCCATATCACTTAAGATCACCTCTAACAAAACTTGCTTCTACTCTTAGAGCCTCGCTCTATTTATAAATTTCTATGGTCCGCAAACCATGGTTAGGCCAATACATTCTATATTAAATTACAATATTTTAGGGCGGACAACCCTAGACTCTCGCGCTCCACGCCCGCATTTCATGGGGTCTTTCATTACTTTTGACCAAAATTCAGGCTACAAGCCCCGAAAATCCACTATGGGGGGATTCGTTGCCCAACAGGCCCCCAACGCAATCAACATGACTCGTCCCGAGTCACTCGGTTGGTGCGATGATCTTTGCGTGAAGTTCATCTAGCAACCTCTACGCTTCGATTACGTCCACAGCACATTCTTCCACTGTCTGTTGTAACCGTTGTGCACGTACCTCTGATCCTTCATTGTCAATTGAAATTCCTTTTTTGAGTGCATATACACCCTACATCTATGCCAACTTTCCCTCGATCTTGGTGGTGACCGTGAATGCTTCCTCGAGCCAAGGCTAGATGCGTTCTTTAAGCACTGCTTCTTCCTGACGCGCAGCGTCCACCAGTGCCTTGAGAGCCTGGGCCTCCCTCATCTTGGCTAGTTGCTGAGTAAGGGCAATCATCTATGCGGTCCCCCGGACATTGTCATAGGCCTGCTGCAACTCCCGCGCTTCTGTCTCTAATCACTGTAGCGTTGGGTCTTCCTGCAGTGAAGTGAGTGTGACGAGTGACTAATCTAACAAGTCGATGCACTCTTGTATGGCGCGCTCTATTGCTTCCAACTCTGATTGAATGGCGTGGTGCCACTGTTCTATGACCTCCTGTGGTGTAGAGGGTTGCGCCTTCAGCCTCAGCTCCACGATTTGCAAGTTGAGGTCCAACTGGATCCTCATTGCCCGACCATTTCAATTGTGTAGAGTTGGTGCTTGGGTCTACACCTTTCATTGTATCATCTATCCCCTGCCTTCTCGTAGCGGCCTCAGCTACTACTATCTTTGCCACGGTGGCCTTCGCTGCCTCCCGAGACACCCATACTTCTTCAGCTAGTTGTTCATTCCGCTTCTATTGTGCTAGCAGCTTGGTGGCAGCCTTCTGTCATTGAATCTTCATCTCATCACGCACCCCCAGATCTGGTGTGTGCCATTCCGGTGGCCATGTGTCGAGCACCATTAAAACAATGTCATCTATTGCAATGAAGGGGAGTGTGGTCCACTTTTGCTCTGGATCCTTCCGCACTCTAATATACACATTGTGCATATCAGCTTTAAAGTCTGCAAAGCTCTTCAGACTATCATATACCGAGGCAGATAGGCGTGGTTGTTTGTTGATCCATCATCGTATGCTCACCTCCATCAGTACCTAGAAGATCTTGATTTCCCGGATTCGTGTGACATCCTTCATTTCCCATAGCGACGCATATTTTGCTACCTCGGGCTAGTCCTGGTCAAGGGGAGGAAACTGACTATCCTCGAGCAATTCACCTGCGACCAACAGGATGAATAAGAGAAACCACGCGTAGTGGAAGGTCTTACCCTACTCTTGGGCCTCCCTACAGTTCATCAGGAACTCGTCACAGAGGAACTGCGCCCAGTTGAACCGTACCCCTTCTACGCATTGCTCAGCCATCGCGATGATCGTTGCTGGTACCTCATTTCCACAACATTTTCTCATCACTTTTCCCACCAACAACTAGGTAGTGACGCAGACCCCTTTACTCTGAATACTAGTGATAACATAACCCCTCTTCTGGTTTTCCAACTTATATTTCTTTTTCATGGCCTCTGTAATCGCCAAGTCTCCACTTGTGCCAGCTATTCCTACGGGGTCCCGTCCCATACAGGGAAGCTGAGAAATCCTATGAATGAGCTCCACTGTGATGGGTATGGGCTCGATTAGCCACAAGTACCCATCATGCACTAGGAAAAGCAATTACCTGATGAAAAATATCGTGAGTGGGGCCCGACGAAAGTGTGGAATCGATAGGAGGTGGAGTAGCCCAACCTCCT
The DNA here is from genome assembly GCA_031772625.1 of Pinus tabuliformis. Classification (NCBI taxonomy): domain Eukaryota; kingdom Viridiplantae; phylum Streptophyta; class Pinopsida; order Pinales; family Pinaceae; genus Pinus; species Pinus tabuliformis. Next base: position 1,117,925,522 of record CM062809.1, read on the forward strand.
CCACCCCTCGCAGCCATGTCTGTGGCTGCAGTTCTGTAACTACCCCCTCCATGCTTTGTTCCATCAATTGGATAGTTTCCAAATGAGGGAACTTCTTGCTATCCGCAAGGTCCCAATCTTCAAACTTCATAGTGGGTACGTGACCCACAACTGAACCTTCAAACAAAACTCCCTCTGGGAGGAATGAGGTGTTTAGTGTGCTTTTAATGACATCCAAATATTTAGGTACCTTTACCCTCCCTTTCTGCGGAGGGACATACTTGGGCAGCTTTGTTGTGGCACGTATTGGCTGGATGTCTTCTCCCATTTCTTCCTCTGGTTCCATCTCTTCTATAAAGGTTTGAGGATCCTCCTCCTCATCATTGCTCTCAATATTAACCGTTTTTCCCTTTTCTTCCATTAACAGTTTGTCGAACCGTAGATTTCGTGGAGACATACGAACCGGTCCTACTGCCTGTGGGTACTTTTTGGGCCTCGGAATCCGGGCGATTTAGGGATTGTTGGTGCATCACCTATCGGTGGCATAGAACTCTGTGTGGCTCCCTTGGTTGTTGACATTATTCTAATCAGGGACTCCTATGTATCCTTTGGCAATGCTTCAAACCACAGACTTGCTTTTACAACCTCCAAGTTCATCAAGTTCATGCCTGCTTGATAATGAAATAACTTAAAAATGCCGAGAGTTGTTCGATGGAGGGACACCTATGATTTATAGGCCTCTTTGAATTCAAATTCGACCGCTCCCCTGGATTCAGCTCATTAATGCGAGACTAGCGGTAGATAGTCCCAAATCTCATTCTGACTTTGTATCTTAATTGCCCACTGTCCACTCCTCGTGTTCTTAAATTGGCCATCTTGTCATGAACAGTGACACCAACAGTCACTTTCCCACCTGCTCATGCGGCAACACAGTTCCTGGTGCACGAACACGACCTATGCATCAGACTGATCCTACACCCGACTTCCATGTCGCAGCTCCCATACAAACTCGTTTATAGTCCCGTGCTATCTTTCAACTACTTGGAGCATTGAGACTGCGCTTCCTATGGATAGTCAAGTGGTCGCACAACTGGTGCGAGGCTTCAAGTCACCTTTCAATCCGGTCCATGGGCCTTCCTTAGTTACCGTCACGCCCGTCAATGCTGTTAGCGTTCGAATTTGCCTCAGGCTGAGGAAGGCAAAACTCGAGGCAACATCAAACCAAGCTCAGCCTCGTAGCTAGCCCTACAAGGACAGGAGAGGGCTCTCTCCAGTCAATCTCGGCAAAAGGTAATCAAAGAGGCTCGAGATGACTGAATTGATGACTAATTTTAGGCTAGGTATGAAGTACAAGGATTATGGAATTTATTTTTGAAGTTTTGTTGAATTCAAGGGAAAGGCAATTTTGGGTGCGGGGATGAGGCACAACTTTTGCAGAGGTCTACTTGGGGCAAGATAGGCAATTGTTTTGATGCCTTTAAAGTGATTGAATGAATAGACCTAACAGGTGAGGAGCTAAGGAGAGCAAGGAAGTCTCAAGGATTCTCCTTAAACTGAAGAAAACATGGAAAATTAAACAAATTTAAAGGCAGAGCATAGCAAATTTATGGATTCTACCTTAACACTTCATTTGTTTAATTGCAGAAGATTAAATAAGGAAAGTGATACACATACACAACTTACAAATACTGAGAGAAACACACCATCAACACATAAGGCCACATGAATCCCAAATAGTGCTGCAAAACCCTAGTCTATCCTTTGCCAAAATTGTAGATAAAATATGTACAATAGTGTATCAAGCTATTCCAAAGATTCCAACCCTGAAAATGACTAAGAAAATACATAATATAGGCAAGCTAACACATTCCCTTGCCTCTAGGGGTCGAGCTCATCATCCTAGGAGCTGTTTCAACCAATTCTAAACAAAGCACTACAATCTAGGCAGTCAAAACAACTTGCCTCTATAAGCTAGGAAACCAATTCATTCATTAAATTTGTCCTATTTTATGAATGAATCATCTAGAATGGGTAAATAAGTGTCAAGTCAACATAAAGTTCCATTAATTACATCAAGGAGGGTGAAAAATCCCATCACAAGTCAAAACTGGTTAAACTCGCTTCGTTTCCTGAGCTGAAGATGAAAACTTTGCAAAAAATCCTGATGCGTAGCACGCCTGAGCCCTATGCACCGCGCGCATTTCCACCTGCTTTTGGGGCACTTCCCGGCATCCAAATTGAGCTTAGGTTTGCTTGTTGGAAAGCCCTGGATGTCTACTTTCCAACCCAAGTGGAATTTTCCAATTTGATGTCCATTTGCCCCTCCAAAAGTGCATTCTCCCAAGGCTGCTTCCTGTGTGTCCAAAAAGGGGCAGTGAGGTCATCGTTTGCATGTTTTTTGACCTTTTGGGGACCCAAACCTTGATGAAATGCCTTGGCAATAGCTGAGCAGGTGTATTTCATCATGAAAAAGCCAAAAATGCAAACCATTTGTGATTTGGACCTCCCAATCTTATGGGTAGCGCGCGGCGCGCTACGTGTTGAGCCAAAAAACTTGTTTTTTACATAAAAATTTCAAAATTGACAAAATTTTCCCCAAACTTGTTGAAATTTGGGCTGGGGGTCCCTAATCAAGTACTATGCTCAGTCAAAGAGGCTTCGGCCAAAATCCGAAGACAATCAAGCTCCTTTTGTCGTTTTTTCTTCTTGACCATTTTCCTCAATTTTGCCTTAAGACTCCTAATTCGTGCCTTGCAAACCAAGTTCCGGACCTTGTAATGCATAACCATGTGTTTTAATAATGCATGGTCTCTATCAGCCCTTTTCAACCGTTCCTCCAAGTAGATGTTGACCCTCTCGAGATTAGCCTCTCGATCCTCATTTACCTGTTGCTCTAGAGAGGTGAACTCAATTTCTCTATGTTGGGCAGCTTGGCGATTCTCACGGATGTTCTGTAGCTCTATGATCATGAGCTGGTCCTCAAGCTGTTTATTCCACTACTCTAGATACCTGATATATTGGGTCTTCTCTGATTCTGTAGCTGTCTCATCATGAATAGTAACAAAATCGGATGGCTCACCTGAAGGCCTCTCCTCATGCTTGGGCTTCTTGCCCTTATCCTGTACCTGCGGTGCTGCTGTCGAAAGTGAGGCCCCTTCCACACGAGGTGGAGATAACACTCGCTGTGCTGATGAAGTCAACAAGACCCCTTCCACCCTGGGTGGAGATAGTACTTGTCGTGTAGATGCAAATAATGCCCTGTGACCTCGCTGGTATGTCACATATGGAGGAGCACTTATATGCTCAGTCTCGGGAATGTCTGGCTGGTGTGAAGGTCCTCCCTCATCATGAACTATCTCGGGAGGTGGCTGTAATGGTGCAAAGTAATCACGAGAGATGAAATCTTCCCAAGTAATGCCCTGCTGTGCCAACTGATGCATCACTACAATTTTAATCAATGCATAATGATAGATGCTCTTATGCTGATGTGTTGGGCTCTTCCTTTGTACTAAAGGCACCATCCTCTCTATGTTGCGACACATGAAAAATGGAATGTTCATCATACGTACCCTTGTAAAATGCATCAACAAACGGACATGGTACGCATAGAGACGTGAGAATCTGCCCTCACAACTGAAATATCGAATGATGAGTTTCATCAATGGTGCATACTCATCCCTTAGGAATCTGAAAGGAAAAACTGCAGTCAAGTGTCTTATATACCCGGGCTTGATATATGGCTCATAGTGAAATCTGTCTAACTGCTGGCATTTACTCCATTCCTCCCCTACATTTGGTATTCCAGTGGCCTGAGCAATAATCTCGGGTGACAAGGTGAAATTCACTCCGGCAAGGTTTACATGACCATCCTGCAAATGTAGAACAAATAAACGGACTAGTTCCCGATGATGCTGGATTTGTGAAATCCGCTCACAGTATTCAAAACATGATTGATACCGAAAACAGTCCATTGCAAGTGGACAAGCTTGCAATTGAGCCAAAGAAGTAGGCTCCTCCCTGACATGCCGACCACCTTTGCCACCTTTGTGATACCTCCTTGGCACATTTACCTCTGGTGTAGAATCACTATCATAATCCTGCTCATAAGCTGACTCGGTCTCTGACATGTTCTTTAAAAAACAAGGTAGCTTGAATATATATATGCTGATATACAACTGTGTGCAAAATTGACTGTAGACTTTTTCTTTTTCTCAAAATGCTGTGACCAAGGGGACACAAATATACAAGGGAATTGTTAGGAAAGGGGAAACATTAGGGAAATGGGGATAATGGAAATAAAACAAGGAATTTAGGGAAGGGAAGGGGCATGGAAATCTTGAAGTTTTAGGGTTTGGGATGAGGTAGGGTAGGGAAAATATGTTTGTAGTAGAAGGGAGGGGTTAGGATTTGAGGGAGGATAGTGTAGGGTTTTATGAGGAATTATTGGGGAAAATATTGGTGAATATAGGGGGTGGGAAACAAAGGAAATAGGAAAACCTTGGCAACATTTATTTTTGAAAACCCTACAGCAATCTTGGCATTTAAATCCTTACAGCAAACTAATGGACAAGGAGGGTTTTTTACACTTGGTTTTTCATGGCAAATATAGCATAATTTTCTTTACATAAACCTTTCAAAACCAAGAATGAGCCGTGGATAAAAGCCTACCTGTGATTTGATGCGTGAGAAGAGGTGTTTGAGTGTGTTTCGGGCAAAGTTCTGGGCATAAACTTCAATGTGCCGCGCGCCTCACCCAACGCGCCGCGCGCTCCTGATGCGCCTCACCCGTGTAAGATTGCACTGAAAATTGTGGCCTGATGCGCCGCGTGCCACTGGTGCGTCGCGCACCCAACCTGATGCGTAGCGAGCCCTGGAAATGGCCCGATTTACTCACAAACTCACAAAATCACTTGAGAACAATGCTCTTTACTCTTGGAATGCGGAATGGGTTGCAAATGAGGAGAAATATCTTCATATAGACTCCTTGTTGATTTTTGCTTAACCCAAAACCCATTTTCTTATGTTTGGTTGTTGACACTTTTTCAAAATTAATAGGCTTTGACCTTTTTGGTTTCCCTTTTAAAATTGGTTGAAATAATGATTTTCTCTGATAATTTTTTGCAGGGATAGCTCTGATATGCTCTGGCAAAGGAGACCAAGGCTGCACTTGAACGATTGAAGAACTGAAAATTTTGACAATTTTTTCAAAAATGAGATGGCGACTTATCTTCAAAATAGAGTTTTGAAGAGAAGTCCTAATTCATCTGTACAATGATGAAAATTATTGAAGTGATGATCTATCAAAAACATCCCTCTGGCCTGCTGGTCTTCTAAGACTTTTCAAGACAAAATTGACTCAACCCTAGACCTAAGACCTCAAAATCTAAAACCATGATTGTAAATGACCTTTGAAGACTTATTTTAATAAATACGCCTAAACCAGCAGTGCCAAGCACGAGGGGAATGAATGACACAAACCACTCCATCAGAGTAATGACATGCCTAACGAAATGCAACTGATCAAAAACTGATGGGACACCTAATCATGAAATGCAAAAGAGCTTTGATCTCTAACGGAGGGATAACTAGACCGACTCTAACATTGGCTCCAATGGGGATGGTAGCTCCTTGGAGATGCCAAGAACCGCAGATCTCTGTAAGAGCTAGACAGTGCCTTCATCCATTGGGCGATGGAGTCATTATTCTGACACAAAATCTTGAGAATTTGACTGGAAAACCAAAAACCGCTTTGACCAAACTAGACTCAAAACTAAAAGATTTAGACACTGACTTGACAAACTTAGACTAACTAACCTTCATTTTCAGAATTATAGCCTTCACCTCGGGCCCCAGACTGAATATGATAAGTTAGTTTACATGTGCAATAGAATAAAAGTAAAATGGTATGTACAATGATGATGAAATGAGCAGAAAATACATGCATTTAAAGAAATAAGTTTTTTAGAAAAGAGAGCGGAGGGCGAAATTTTCCCTGGTGCAAAGATTCATGGATTCGGTTCAGGATTCCGTCGTTCCAAGGCCTGATGGCCCTTTCCCCCGCCATTGGAGTTCTGCTGTTGGCTCGCATAGCCTTCGGTGCAGAGTTAAAGAAGTCGCATGGGGTTCTCCGATTTTTCCTACGATTCTAGCCGACGCTCTTGGGCCAAGGGCTCACGCAGGCACGAAGGGGTTCACGGTGAAAGCCCTTTCTGAAAACAGCCGGAAGCCAGTGTTGGACTCTGTTTCGTGGGGTTTGAAGACAGAAGGAGCCGGCGGCTCTACAGGAAGGGCCTTCCAGTGCCGAAGGGCAGGACTGGCTACGCGAAATTGCTTAGATTCGGATGATGGCGCCCCGGTTGCAGCGGCCAACAGTGTCCAAAGGGAGTGGATTTGGAGAGTGGGGGAAATTAGGAGCGTGGGAATCCAGAACCAGCATCGTCAACCTCTTCATTTCAGACCCAAGAAGGCTGCGGGGCAAGTTTTTGACAAAAAGCCCCTCCGAGATTTGGACCCAAATAGGAGCCTGATCTCTTTCTCAGCTCAGAATGAATGTGCTGGAAAGGTTTTAGGATTCAGGCATGACTCACAAGGCTCAGTGGACAGGGGAGCCTCTTGCCCATGCAAGCTCGGGAAGTATCAGGAGGATGCGGGGCTTATGTTTGACAAAACACCCCTACGAGATTTTCTCCCAAACAGAGGCCTGTTCTCTGTTTCAGATCAAACGGAATGCGCTGGAAAGCACAGCAGCAAGCAGAAAACAGATGACTCAGCACCTTATCAGATTCTGATTGTGCTCCTCTCCGGCAACACTTTGTTGCAGTGGGTGAAACCTTCAGATCTAGTGCAGGACCTTAAGCAGAAATTGGAAGATAAAGAGGGGATTCCTACTGCCCTTCAGCGTCTCCTCCTCGAAGGAAAACAATTGGAGGACTCATGCCCCCTTTCCTGTTATAACATTCAGAGAAATGCTTCCATCACTTTATCCCTTCGACTGAGAGGGGGAGCTGTTGGACAGTCTTCCTCTGCTGCAGCATTTTCCTATAAGGATGTCGTCCATGCTCAGAAGCCCAAGGAAAAAGTCTCACCAGTTCAAGCTCCTAAGCCATTCTTAGTAGACAAGCTGGAGGAAACCCCATCCATTGAAATAAATGATCCTTCGCTGGAAAGGACTCACCAGGTGTTTGCAGAGACAGGCATCATATGCAGGTTCAATGGTCTCTGGCCTCGCACAGCAGATCTGTATCAATGGATTCACTCAAATTGGACCAAGAATTGCAAGGTCATTCTTTGTTCAAAAGGATTTTTCATCACCCTGTTTGTTGACAATGAGGACTACCAAAGAGTTCTAACAGAAGGCCCATGGTTTTGGAATTCTGCCGGATTATTCCTCACTCCATGGTTCCAAGACTTCGATCCATCCACAGCAGTCATTACCAAACTGCCAATCTGGGTTAGACTTCCCAACCTTCCAGCGCATCTATGGCACTTTGTTGTTTTTGAAGGAATCGGTAATTCCTTAGGACGTTTCCTCAACACAGATGCCTCAAGAGGGCAAAAAGGAATTTACACCTACGCCAGAATCTGCGCAGAAATAGACATAAGCAAAGGACTACCCGATCAAATCATTCTAAAAATAGGAGACTTCCATTGGACTCAATCCCTGGATTTCGAGAATACAGCCTTTCGCTGCCGCAATTGCCATCTCACAGGGCACCTTCAAAATTCGTGTCCTTCATTGCCCCCCCAAAAAAAGAAGGCCAACTCTAAGCCAAAATCCAAAAGCTGGAAACCTCATGATCCTCCCCCATTGGATATCCTTTCCAGCTCAGATGAAGAGGACGAGGACGAGGAGATAGATGAGGAAATCATGGACGAAACGCCAGCACAGGTTTCAACATCGGTTTGTCATGAGGAAGCCACAGTCCCTCCTATTTCTCAGAAACGTACTCATGAGGCTTCTCCTTCGGATTCAGACAAGGAGCTTTCACCCTCAGCCCAACACAGTCTACAGATCATACCAAACCATCAGAGTCCAAGTGGTTGGGTCAAAGTAGGTAAAAAGAAAGGGAAAAAAGGACGACCAAATGATTCCACCCTCGTTGTGTAGAATCTTTGGTTTTGGCCGGTCTTCTCTCTTCTTCTGGTTTCTGTTTGTTTAGCTCTGCCCTAGTCTTTTCCTCCCTTGGGAGCTGAGGTGGTTATTTTATCCTTTCCGGCTGCCCACTCAGTCTAGTGTTTCTTTGCCGCCCTGCGTGGTGGGCTGTCTTCTTTTTAGTCTACTGAAGCTAGGCCTGCTGTTTAGCGGCCCGTTTTCTGCAGCTGCAGAAGTTTTGTACTATATTTTTCCTTTTAATACAAATGCTTACTTACAAAAAAAAAAAAAAATGAGCAGAAAATACTCAGAAGTAGTATCTCTTTAACAGCCGACCATTAATCGGCCCTCCAAGACATTCATCTCCATTCATTTCTTTGAGGAGGAAAGCGTTTTTGCCATGATATGCTGCAATCTTGTAAGGACCCTTCCATAAATTTTCAAATTTGCCATGCTTTCCCTTATCTTCATGTCGAGCATCCCATCTCAAAACTACTTCATCTAGCTGAAATGTGTCTGCCTTTGCTTTCCGGTCATAAATCTTTTTGATGTGCTCCTGCAACTTGCAAGTGTTTTGAAATACCTCCTCCCATGTTTGTTGTAAATGAATCATCTGATTAATCCTTTTCTGCATAGGATCTTCCTCACTACCCGCTTCTTGAAGCAATTTGACTATCGAGACAACAAGCGAAGTTGGAAAAACCGTGTCTGTTCCGTACACCAACTCAAAAGGAGACATGCCAATAGAATTTTTCTGACTCACCCTATCAGCCCATAATGCATTTATCAACTTCTTGTGCCAGCCCTTTTTACTGATTTCCAACAATTTCTTAATGATATTGACCAAAGATTTATTGGATGACTCCGCCAATCCATTTCCTTGAGGATGGTATGCGGTTGAATGTCCCAAGCTGATATTGTACTTATAACAAAACTCAACCATCCTTTTTGACTTAAATGCTGCTGCATTATCTGTGATTAACTTTCTTGGGCATCCAAAACATGACAAAATATTGGTTTCAAGAAAAGAGATAATTACCGCATCCGTGGCTTGTCGAGTAGGAATTGCTTCAATCCATTTTGTGAAGTAGTCTGTGGCTGCCAATATCCATCGATGTTGTCCTGATGATGTCGGATGAATTTCCCCGATGAAATCCAATCCCCACTGCTGAAAAGGTGCGCTGACTTCAATTGGTTTGAGAGGCAAAGGCTGTAGTTTCTGCTTCCCTTCGAAAATTTGGCATTCATGACAATAATTAACAGCCTTATATGCGTCTGAAAATAATGAAGGCCAATAATAACCTGCCCTAGAATCTTGTTCGCTGTGGTTTTCCAAAACAGATGGCCTCCACAGTCACCTCTATGAAAGTCTTCCACAACTCTTTTGGCTTCCTCCTCTACCAAACAATTCAATAACATTCCACCAGGATCTTTCCAATACAATGCAGAATTTTGCAGCTTTCAATTTCAATGTTCTAATTTTGTTTCTAGGCATTCTGGGAGGTGAAGACAGATGCTGAAGTACATACAAAATGTCATCATACCAAGGAGAAGAAAGAAACATTTCAAATACCTGAACGGATGAATTCTCCTCATCTTCAACAGACATAGCAGCAATCAAATTTATGTCTAGAACTTGCAAATTCATTTCAACCATTAACTTGGCGAGTCCTTGACCTTTGATCAGATGGGTTGGTTTAATCTCCACATCATACCCTAATAACGCAGCAATCCACTTACCCCGCCTACCTTCTGGATCTGCCTGTACTAAGATATCTTTAACTGCTGCATTAGGAACATAAGCTAGAATATGGGAATGCAATATATACACACGGAAATCTTTCAAGGCCTTTATAAGCACAAGTGCTTGCTTCTCAATGATGTTGTATTTCAATGCTCCATCTCTTATAATCCGACTGAAAAAAGCAATGGGATTTTCAACACCTTCCCTCTTCTGCATTAATACAGCTGCCAAAGTGTGCTCAGAAGCAAATGAGAACAAAATAAAATCCTGAGTGTAGTCTAAGCTGATCAAAATAGGAGCTGAAGAAAGAGATAACTTCACTAAATTAAATGATTTCAACGCCTCTTCGGTCCACTTTACCTGACTGTCCTTTTTTAGAATGCTCGTGATTTCTCTAAGATGCTCTGCTAGATTTGGAATGAAGTGACGCAGAAAATTCAGTTTACCATTGAAGGACTGTATTTCTTTCTTGTTCCGGGGCTGTTCAATTTGCTTAATGGCTTCAACACATGCAGGGTCAATACGGATGCCGTCTTTAGATATGATGTGGCCAAGAAGTTTGCCCTCATCCATGGCGAAAAGACTCTTTTTCGGATTCAGCGAAATGCCATATTTTCTGCACTTTTGGAAAACAATTTTCGAATGATACAAATGTTCCTCATTAGAATTTGAAAACATGGTTAAATCATCAAGATAAACAACTAAAAATACATCTTTCTCATTGGCGAAAGCCATGTCCATTGCGCGTTGAAAGGTGGCTCCTGCATTTTTCAAACCAAACGGCATCTTTGCATAATGAAATGTTCCCCATGGAGTGGTGAATGCTGTCTTGTCACGATCATCTTCATGTACTAAAATCTGATTGTATCCTGAATAGCCGTCGAGTAGTGACATTCTTGATGCTCCAACTACTCGCTGCAATATATGGTCCATTTTGGGCAGCGGATAATTGTCTTTTAAGGACACCTTATTCAAATTTCTGAAGTCAATACATAAACGGATCTCACATGTTTTCTTCCTTACTGGTACCAAGTTTGATATCCAATCTGAAAATTAGATAGGCACAATTATTCCTGATTTATACAATCTGTTTACTTCTTTTTCAATTGATGGCAGCAGCTTCGGATTGATTCTTCTCAACTTTTGACGAAAAGGCTTCTGATTTGGCTTAATAGGAATAGTATGTTGAATGATATTTGTGTCATATGTTTTTAGATCTGAGTAATCCCATGCAAAAACATCAGAAAATAAAGACAACAATTTCACATAGTCTGCTTTCACCTTTGGTAACAATGACTTTGATAGCTTTACTCGCTTGGGATTCTCAGTTGTCCCAATGTTTACCTCTTCAACCCCTTTTTCAGTCGGTCTTAATGTCGGTTTGCGGGCCACATCATCTTGATCAAACAGATCCTCTAAAGGAATCAATCCCTTAGGAATAATGTTGTCTTTAAGTTGCAGCACGTCCATCTGATTTACTTGTATATTATCACTACCATCATCATGTTCAGTATCTATTAAGGTATCTTTGAACTTACCCTTATTTTGCAGAAACTAATTGATCTCTTCATCATCTTGAAAGACTTGCCAACATCGTTGATTGTCTGGAACGGTGGGATGATGTTTCACATGAATCTCAAACTTGTTGCTAGAATTCATCGGAATTTTTAAATTGCTTGCTGCCTTAGCAAGTCCATCAGCAACACCATTTTGTATGCGAGGCACACATGTCAAGGTATGATCAGGAAATAACTTCAAAATATCTAAGACTGTATTTCGATATGCTCTCATACGAGGATGCTTGGCCTGAAACTCACCCTTAACTTGCTTTATCACCAACTCGAAATCACCATAGACTGCAATCTTCTTCACTTTCAACTTTCTAAGAATCTTAAGGCCAACAATGAGAGCCTCATATTCTGCCTCATTATTTGAACAGTCAAATGCTAGTTTATAGGAACACACTCTCACCTTGCTTGGAACTTTGTCTTGAGCGAAAAAGGGACTTCAAATCCACACACCAATACCAGCACCATCACTACCTACTGCGCCATCAAAATCCATGGTCCAAAGACCATCTTCATCTTCTTCCAAGTGTTGAAATTGTGTTAACTCTATTTTTTCTGTTTGCTGCCCCTTATCTTCAGCTGATTGCTCCATAGTAGATGGCTTTTCTCCTCTTTCCTTTTGCAGAACTTCTTTGAAATTTTTAGTGATCTCTGGTATATCTTCCACCTGAACTAACTGACTATCTAGATCATTAAAACTATCAGTAAATAAAACAAATGACTCCAAATCTGTATGTACATAATTTACAGGATGATTGATTGGCTTCTCTTTGCTGGTTATCATGTATTTCATATTTTGCTCTCGATATAGTTTTCTCATTTGACTGAAGACTAGAATTGTAGCATAAGAAAAGTCTAACTGTAGAGTACCCTTCAACTTAGCCCCCCAAGATCTTGAAAGTAGCATACCAAAACGTGGAGGAATGTCCGCCACAACCACATCCATCAAGACATTCTTCACTGGGATTTGGTCTAAGCTAACAACCAAATCTTTGATGAGCCCGATACATCTTACACGGCTGGAATCAAATGAATACAAATCATGATATTTCCTTGTAATGTCTAACCCCGGCTTCTCCATGATCGCCTTTGGCATCAAATTGTGCGAAGCACCCGAATCGAACATAGCATTGTGCAAAACATATTCATGCAATCTCAAACTGATATAAAAGGGAGGAACATCACTATCAGGGGACTCACCATCCAATGCTGGCCCGAATTTCAATTCTGGCTTATCATCTTCAGCGTTCACCGTGTCAAACATGGGATCGAAATTTAGAATCTTAGAGACTTGACCTCGGTAGCTGCTGTTTTTCATGATTTCAGTCAAAGGAACAGATACTTTTAATTTGGAAATTTCATTTTCCAAACTAAATGCTGAAACTTTGTCGACTTCTTTGACCGGAACTTCTCTCCTATCTTTGATTACATTTGCCTAATTTGTCCTTTCTGTTGCTGATCTCTTGCTAATTGTGGGATCAATTGTCTCCTTTCCTTTCTTCTGTGGTATCGGTGAATCTGTCTTTGGTGCTATAGCTTCTTTTCTTTTCTGAATCGGATTGATAGGCACATCTCGGTTTCTCAATGAATACTGCTTCTGTTGAGTGGACAAGGCATTCAAATATCCTCTTTGGTAATCATCTAAATCTACATCATTAGCTAAGATAAAATCTTCATCTTGCTGGGCACCTGAACTTTCTCCATACTCTTCTTCTTCAGTGATGTAAATGGGCAAATCATCAGGAGTAAAGAAGTGATTTTGGTCCCCTACTACATCAGCATCTTCATCTGAATCTTGACTCACAAAATTCTGCAAAAGAGGAGTCTTGATCGGTTGCTGGGCTGCCGGCTCTTGTACTCTTTGTTCACGCTGCTTAATTCTGAACTGAGGTTGTTGCTGGCCACGGTAATTTGGATTACGAATCTGCGGTTCTGATTTGTCAAGGTTCATTCTTTTGAACATTTTTTCCATCTCACGAAGCCAAGGCGGTTCTGATGTATATTCTTCCTTTATAGTCACTCTTTTCTCTGCCTTTAACCGTGCTCTCTTGTCATTCAGATTTGTCTCTGAAGTTCAGCCAACGTAGGTATACTTCTGGCTCCCAAGCCTCTGAACCATTTTCTTACCTCTCCTCCGAATGTTTGCACAAAAAATCGCATAGTTACATCTTCTTCATCAATCTCATATAAATCACAAAAATTTGCCATTTTGTCTATGTGCTGCTGAGCGGACACACTTTGAGGAATGCCATCAAATAAAGGAATCTTACTCTGATAATCCACCGGCATATCATGCAAATCTTGAGGAAGAGCGAGAGGAGCAAACCGAGCATCCATTGCTCTAGGCGGATTTGGTCTGGGAGTAGTTGGTGGAGTAGATGTAACCAAAGTATGAGGAGTATGAGGAGGTGTATGTGGAGGAGAAGCGACGTGAGATGAGGAAGGAGAATTCACTACAGACTGTTGATATGTGATTATAGGTTGCAGGGGAATAGTGGGAATGAAAGGCGGTTCGGTGGGATTTTTCGAAGCGGAATCCGTGACAACAGAACCAATATTTGCAGATGTAGCTTCTACGAAATCAGCAAGATTTGCAGCCTGAATGTCACTCTGAAGGTGCCTCAAGATAAAATTTTCAATTAATTTATTATGTTTTTCAACTTTAAGAGCTGCAGCAAAGTCAGGATTTGGAATGAGAGAATCAAGTCCACTTTCGGATTGAGTTTTAAATAGCGACAATTCAAATTTCTCGTCAAATTCAAGTTCTTCAAGATACTCAAAAATTGCAGGACATGAATGAGATTTAACCAAGGGAGTCACCGAGCTTTCTTGACGGAGGATTTTTCGAATCAAGTTTGGATTTTTGTAAATAGGAGGTGGATCTAGATTAGGATTTAATCTCGTGTATCTTCTAGAAGCCAGTGTGGAATTGTTCGGAACAATCAAAGGGACACAATAAATTTTAGCCTATCAATTTGCTAGACTCAACCATCCAAGGTCTAGAACAAATAAGTGTACTAGGGTAAATACAAATGAAGTGCTACATTCACAAGCTCACCGGAGATCGACTGAAGCAGCGTTTATCTACTTTCGCTTATGCATAGCAAAAGCGTTTCGAAGGCTACCTGGCATAACTTCAGACTCCGTCTAAGACTCATGAAACAAACACATCGACCAGCGAACTATATCCCCAGTATGTTCGCCACTATGTTAGCGTTCGAATTTGCCTCAGGCTGAGGAAGGCAAAACTCGAGGCAACATCAAACCAAGCTCAGCCTCGTAGCTAGCCCTACAAGGATAGGAGAGGGCTCTCTCCGGTCAATCTCGGCAAAAGGTAATCAAAGAGGCTCGAGATGACTGAATTGATGACTAATTTTAGGCTAGGTATGAAGTACAAGGATTATGGAATTTATTTTTGAAGTTTTGTTGAATTCAAGGGAAAGGCAATTTTGGGTGCGGGGATGAGGCACAACTTTTGCAGAGGTCTACTTGGGGCAAGATAGGCGATTGTTTTGATGCCTTTAAAGTGATTGAATGAATAGACCTAACAAGTGAGGAGCTAAGGAGAGCAAGGAAGTCTCAAGGATTCTCCTTAAACTGAAGAAAACATGGAAAATTAAACAAATTTAAAGGCAGAGCATAGCAAATTTATGGATTCTACCTTAACACTTCATTTGTTTAATTGCAGAAGATTAAATAAGGAAAGTGATACACATACACAACTTACAAATACTGAGAGAAACACACCATCAACACATAAGGCCACATGAATCCCAAATAGTGCTGCAAAACCCTAGTCTATCCTTTGCCAAAATTGTAGATAAAATATGTACAATAGTGTATCAAGCTATTCCAAAGATTCCAACCCTGAAAATGACTAAGAAAATACATAATATAGGCAAGCTAACACATTCCCTTGCCTCTAGGGGTCGAGCTCATCATCCTAGGAGCTGTTTCAACCAATTCTAAACAAAGCACTACAATCTAGGCAGTCAAAACAACTTGCCTCTATAAGCTAGGAAACCAATTCATTCATTAAATTTTTCCTATTTTATGAATGAATCATCTAGAATGGGTAAATAAGTGTCAATTCAACATAAATTTCCATTAATTACATCAAGGAGGGTGAAAAATCCCATCACAAGTCAAAACTGGTTAAACTCGCTTCGTTTCCTGAGCTGAAGATGAAAACTTTGCAAAAAATCCTGATGCGTAGCGCGCCTGAGCCCTATGCGCCGCGCGCCTTTCCACCTGCTTTTGGGGCACTTCCCGACATCCAAATTGAGCTCAGGTTTGCTTGTTGGAAAGCCCTAGATGTCTACTTTCCAACCCAAGTGGAATTTTCCAATTTGATGTCCATTTGCCCCTCCAAAAGTGCATTCTCCCAAGGCTGCTTCCTGTGTGTCCAAAAAGGGGCAGCGAGGTCATCGTTTGCATGTTTTTTGACCTTTTGGGGACCCAAACCTTGATGAAATGCCTTGGCAATAGCTGAGCAGGTGTATTTCATCATGACAAATCCAAAAATGCAAACCATTTGTCATTTGGACCTCCCAATCTTATCGGTAGCGCGCAGCGCGCTACGCGTTGAGCCAAAAAACTTGTTTTTTAAATAAAAATTTCAAAATTGACAAAATTTTCCCCAAACTTGTTGAAATTTGGGCTGGGGTTCCCTAATCAAGTACTATACTCATTTAAAGAGGCTTCGGCCAAAATCCGAAGACGATCAAGCTCCTTTTGTCGTTTTTGCTTCTTGACCATTTTCCTCAATTTTGCCTTAAGACTCCTAATTCGTGCCTTGCAAACCAAGTTCTAGACCTTGTAATGCATAACCATGTGTTTTAATAATGCATGGTCTCTATCGGCCCTTTTTAGCCGTTCCTCCAAGTAGATGTTGACCCTCTCGAGATTAGCCTCTCGATCCTCATTTACCTGTTGCTCTAGAGAGGTGAACTCAATTTCTCTATGTTGGGCAGCTTGGCGATTCTCACGGATGTTCTGTAGCTCTATGATCATGAGCTGGTCCTCAAGTTGTTTATTCCGCTGCTCTAGATACTTGATATATTGGGTCTTCTCTGATTCTGAAGCTGTCTCATCATGAATAGTAACAAAACCGGATGGCTCACCTGAAGGCCTCTCCTCATGCTTGGGCTTCTTGCCCTTATCCTGTACCTGCGGTGCTGCTGTCGAAAGCGAGGCCCCTTCCACACGAGGTGGAGATAACACTCGCTGTGTTGATGAAGTCAACGAGACCCCTTCCACCCCGGGTGGAGATAGTACTCGTCGTGTAGATGCAAATAATGCCCTGTGACCTCGCTGGTATGTCACATATGGAGGAGCACTTATATGCTCAGCCTCGGGAATGTCTGGCTGGTGTGAAGGTCCTCCCTCATCATGAACTATCTCTGGAGGTGGCTGTAATGGTGCAAAGTAATCACGGGAGATGAAATCTTCCCAAGTAATGCCCTGCTGTGCCAAATGATGCATCACTACAATTTTAATCAATGCATAATGATAGATGCTCTTATGCTGATGTGTTGGGCTCTTCCTTTGTACTAAAGGCACCATCCTCTCTATGTTGCGACACATGAAAAATGGAATGTTCATCATATGTACCCTTGTAAAATGCATCAACAAACGGACATGGTACACATAGAGACGTGAGAATCTACCCTCGCAACTGAAATATCGAATGATGAGTTTCATCAATGGTGCATACTCATCCCTTAGGAATCTAAAAGGAAAAACTACAGTCAAGTGTCTTATATACCCAGGCTTGATATATGGCTCATAGTGAAATCTGTCTAACTGTTGGCGTTTACTCCATTCCTCCCCTACATTTGGTATCCCAGTGGCCTGAGCAATAATCTTGGGTGACAAGGTGAAATTCACTCCGACAAGGTTTACATGACCATCCTGCAAATGTAGAACAAATAAACGGACTAGTTCCCGATGATGCTGGATTTGTGAAATCCGCTCGCAGTATTCAAAACATGATTGATACCGAAAATAGTCCATTGCAAGTGGACAAGCTTGCAATTGAGCCAAAGAAGTAGGCTCCTCCCTGACATGCCGACCACCTTTGCCACCTTTGTGATACCTCCTTGGCACATTTACCTCTGGTGTAGAATCACTATCATAATCCTGCTCATAAGCTGACTCGGTCTCTGACATGTTCTTTAAAAAACAAGGTATCTCAAATATATATATATGCTGATATACAACTGTGTGCAAAATTGACTGTAGACTTTTTCTTTTTCTCAAAATGCTGTGACCAAGGGGACATAAATATACAAGGGAATTTTTAGGAAAGGGGAAACATTAGGGAAATGGGGATAATGGAAATAAAACAAGGAATTTAGGGAAGGGAAGGGGCATGGAAATCTTGAAGTTTTAGGGTTTGAGATGAGGTAGGGTAGGGAAAATATGTTTGTAGTAGAAGGGAGGGGTTAGGATTTGAGGGGGGATAGTGTATGGTTTTATGAGGAATTATTGGGGAAAATATTGGTGAATATAGGGGGTGGGAAACAAAGGAAATAGGAAAACCTTGGCAACATTTATTTTTGAAAACCCTACAGCAATCTTGGCATTTAAATCCTTACAGCAAACTAATGGAAAAGGAGGGTTTTTTACACTTGGTTTTTCATGGCAAATATAGCATAATTTTCTTTACATAAACCTTTCAAAACCAAGAATGAGCCGTGGATAAAAGCCTACCTGTGATTTGATGCGTGAGAAGAGGTGTTTGAGTGTGTTTCGAGCAAAGTTCTGGGCATAAACTTCAATGCGCCGCGCACCTCACCCAATGCGTCGGGCGCTCCTGATGCGCCTCACCCGTGTAAGATTGCACTGAAAATTGTGCCCTGATGCGCCGCGCGCCACTGGTGCGTCGCGCGCCCAACCTGATGCGTAGCGTGCCCTGGAAACGGCCCGATTTTCTCACAAACTCACAAAATCGCCTGAGAACAATGCTCTTTACTCTTGGAATGCGGAATGGGTTGCAAATGAGGAGAAATATCTTCATATAGACTCCTTGTTGATTTTTGCTTAACCCAAAACCCATTTTCTTATGTTTTGTTGTTGACACTTTTTCAAAATTAATAGGCTTTGACCTTTTTGGTTTCCCTTTTAAAATTGGTTGAAATAATGATTTTCTCTGATAATTTTTTGCAGGGATAGCTTTGATATGCTCTGGCAAAGGAGACCAAGGCTGCACTTGAACGATTGAAGAACTGAAAATTTTGACAATTTTTTCAAAAATGAGATGGCGACTTATCTTCAAAACAGAGTTTTGAAGAGAAGTCCTAATTCATCTGTACAATGATGAAAATTATTGAAGTGATGATCTATCAAAAACATCCCTCTGGCTTGCTGGTCTTCTAAGACTTTTCAAGTCAAAATTGACTCAACCCTAGACCTAAGACCTCAAAATCTAAAACCATGATTGTAAATGACCTTTGAAGACTTATTTTAATAAACAGGCCTGAACCAGCAGTGCCAAGCACGAGGGGAATGAATGACACAAACCGCTCCATCAGAGTTATGACATGCCTAACGAAATGCAACTGATCAAAAATTGATGGGACACCTAATCATGAAATGCAAAAGAGCTTTGATCTCTGACGGAGGGATAACTAGACCGACTCTAACAAATGCCTCACATTCTTCCTTATGCAGTGCGCTTCCTTGGTGACTTCGTCTGATAAGGTGCGGTTGCAGCCCTAGTAGTATAGCCAAACACTCTCTGTGACAATATTCTAGTGCAGTGGTAGGGTTGCCCATATGTGGCCCTGTCCTTCTGTCAACCCATAATGCCTGCGAGATTTTGGTTTCCAGCTTTCTAATATCCTCATCCATTAATATGATTTCTTGCTTCAGTCGTACCCGATTTTCTTCGAGTTCGTGAAGCTCAAGGTTCCCTCACTGAATGGCTTCTTGAATCTGCATATGTTTGTCCTCGCGCGGCTGCATAATTTCTTCGCTTTGGTCCCTACGCGTTATTGCAATTGTAGGAGTGTGAGGATTATTTTCCAAAGCTATGGCCTTGACTCTTCTCCTCGTCTTTAGAACCATTTCCAACTCAGGTTCTTGCACATGGCCCCATAGGCCCATCGGACCGCTGGCACGCGCAGGTCCCAATCATTTCGTCCCATCTGGCAGACTCTGTTCATAATTCTGAATAGCTTTTTGAATGCTCCATCATAGACTATTTGTGGAGTGTGTCGCCTTCCCTGTTGCCGCGTCAGGTTTCGACTTCCGATCCTTAGTCTGGGAGATGCTTGCACAACACACGCCTGCACCCGTCGACACAAGTGGGCGCGTAGCCTACTTCATTCTGACTACCCGGCTCGCGTTCGACACTGGGGACTTCCAAACCATAAGCTCATCCATTTTATATATTCGCGCCAGTTCCCCATAGCCTTTTGATGTGTACTCCACCATCGTGCGGTTATCGCGCGCAACACCCATTTTAGCGCATCGTACCGCTGCTATTCTGGTACTGCACTTTTTTCCAAGAATTCATCCACTCCTGTTACCCCATCATAGGTTGGTAGTTCCCTTGCTTCGGTTGTCACGCGCCACAGTGATCTGATCATCATGTTGCAATTCAACGTTGTCACTTTGTGCAACCGGTTCTTCCAGCGTTCTATTTCTTCATCTGAATCCGAAGTATAGGAATTGTCATGCTCCCATGAGATTCTCCCATCTGCGGTAGGGTTTACCCGATCCTGGTCTTGCGTCGTTATCTGGTAAATGCAGTCCAGCTCATCTTCGTTGTCATCGTTGCACACAGGTTCGATGTAAAGTGCACCTTCGACCGGATCGAGTGGAACTACTACGCGAAGGGACTTTTTCTCGAATATCATCTTCCACTTCTTTAGGTTGATGACTCCATTCATATCAGTGGCCCAGTCTATTCCTAGAAACGCGGGATAAGGAATGCTGTCATCGACAATCTCTATCACTTCAAAGTTCGTCTGCGTGCTTGCGCCTTCGATATCCACTGTCACCCCTTACAACCTCCCCATGGGCAAGGTCTTTTATTGGTTCTCCATCCGTAATTGAATAGGGGACCACTACAATGTAAGCCTACCCATGCATTCCCATGTCTGCTTTGGTAACACATTTGCGTCCGAACCCAGGTCTAGAATTACCTGATCCATTTCATATTCGCCAATCTACATCATTAATCTCATCTCCCTCCCGGTGCACAATGTATGCTTTCCTAGTTTCCTGACTATGTGCGGTTCCCCTAACCCTGTGCACCTAGTTATCAACAACTATAGTCCTTTAACCACCTTATTATCGCGCAGCAATTTCATGCATGTCTCTAGAAAGGTAGTAAGCATAGAAGGATCCATTGTTGTCTCTGGTTGATCCTTACTACCTGAAGTAAAGGCCTCCACGAAGCTCTCCTTAGCTTCCATAAATGTCTCCCTTGCGCATTCCAAGTCAAAATCAGGTTCCTTTGTAGGGGCCTTGCGAACCCATGTATCTTCCTCAGGATGCTTCCCCTTATCTTCCCTATGGTCGCACCGCTTTTGAGCACCATGTTCACATTAGGGTCTTCTTCACATGGTTCAGACCTCATCATTTGAATATTTTGCGTCGGATTAGGCTGAAGTACCCCTTTCTCATGCATCTACACGATTAACGTAGGACAATCTACCATTTCATGATCAAACTGCTCACATTACGAACAAGATATTCTCGTTGGGTTGGTACAATCGCGAGCGTAGTGCCCTAGTCCTCCGCAATTGTAACAAATTAACTGTCCTCGGCCCCTTCCTGGCCCCATTCCTCCTCGTCCTCAACCTCGCCCTTGAAATCCACCATGCGTCATCCCCACGGCTATGTCAAGGCCTCGCGTTTCCGTCTACATTCTATATGTTGGGGTTCGCACCATCATTAACTCGTAGCTGCGACAAGTACACTCGTCGTGGCCTATCAATCTACAAAAATTGCAAAAACAGCTTTTGGGGAGTCTGTGTATACTTCTACAACAAATGACAGTTGTCTGTCGTGTGCTTTCCTCCCACCAGACATATCACGCACCAGAGCGCGGGTACCGCACTTGGCCCTGCCTGTGCCTCTAGTCTCAATGGCATTGGTCCCCCTCTTGCCAAGTGGTTCGCGAATACTGGACAGTGATCTTTATCATGGCGCTGGCCTTTACATTTTATGCACCACACTTCTTCGCACGCCTCCGGCCACTATGCCTTATCCTACTTCAAACTCTGCATCTCCAAGCATAGGTTCTGTAGTTGCGCATGGATCTATTGGACTCCCAATCCTGGATCCTGTATCAGTGTCTCATGCAACCTCATTGCCATTTCCAATGCTTCTGCTTGGGTCGAAAGCATCTGTTGTGACAGTGTCATCCTCAAGTGTGGTGTCAAAGACGCCACAAACCACGTGTGGTGTTTCGCATCTATTAGCGTCATATTAGCCTCGTGGATCATAATTTTTAGCCGTTGATCTAGATCCCAAGGGGTCTCGCCTGGAAACATCACAATCTCTTTAAATATGATGATCGACTGTGTTTCTGATTTCGGCCGGCTAAATTCTCTGTTCAGTGCAATCTGGATCTCCGCTGATCCTGAATTTGGGTGATCATTCAAGTGCTTGATATACCACGTCAACGCACGATCCTGTGGTGTGCTTACCAATGTAGCCTTCTTAATGTTATCCTCCGTAACCCCTTGTGCTTCCCACACTGCTCTTACCACGAACCAGAACTGATCTGAGTCCTCATTTCCTACTCCTTTGAATATGGGTAGCTTAATCGTGCTTGCCATACTGAACTGTTGGTTTGGTGGAGGTGGTGTGGGCGAAGATGGATGTGAAGGAGGTGAAGCAAGTGGTGGCGTAAGTGGGGATAGTAACTATGAAACGCACTGCCTTATCAAACTGACTGCACTCCTCGGTGAGAACTGAGCGCACTCCTCCTCACTTGCTCATGGAAGTTGTTAGCGCTTGAAATTTCACCTCAGGCTGAGAAAGGTAAACCTCAAGGCTACATCAAACCATTTAGCCTCGTAGCTAGCCCTACGGGGCAGGAGAAGGCTCTCTCCGGTCAATCTCGGCAGATCTTCAATGGGATGAGATGACCAACAAGGTAACACTGATATTAGGCTAGTAAACTGATTAAAAAGGTTGATTTGGGGTTTTTTGGGTTTTTGGTGGCAATTTGAGGAATTGCAATTTTGGGTGCGGGGATTTGACACAGTTTCTGCAGGGGGTTCTTTGGGGCGAGGTAGGAAACCGTATTGATGCCTTTGATTGAGGTGAGTGGATGGAAAAGACCGGTGAGGAGCTAAGGAGAGCAAATAATACTTTGAATTCTCCTTAAACAGTAGAAAACATAGAAATTAAACAAATTTAAAAGCAGAGCATGGCAAGCATGAATTCTTACTTTAACACTTCATTTGTTTAATATGCAGAAGGAAAGAAAGGAGATGATCACATAAACACACTTACAATAACATTTAGAAACACACCATCAACACATGAGTCCACAAGAATCCCAAAGATGACTGCAAAACCCTGGTCTTCCTTAGCCAAAAATTGCAGAGATACAAGTGAAATAATACAATGATAGCTTCTCCCTCAAGAGTCCAACCATGAAAATGAGCAAGAAAGTACATAATATAGATGATCTAACCTCTTTCCCTGCCTCCATGGGTCGAGCTCACTATCCTAGGAGATGTTTCAACAACTTCTAAACTAGACACTAGAAAATAGGCAGTCAAAACAACTTGCCTCTATAAACTTGGAAACCAGTTCATACATTCATTTTTTACCCTTTACATAAATGAATCTTCTAGAAGTGTTAAACAAGAGTAAAATTATCTAAAAAGTGTCACAATTACATCCAAGAGGACCATCATTAACCTCAAAAAGTCAAAAAGAGTCAAATCTGCGTTTTCTGGGCTGAACAAGTCAATTCTGGCAAAATCTGCTCAACGGGTCGCGCCCCCCTGCTCAACGGGTCGTGCCCCTTTGGAGCTCTGTTTGAGGCACTTGCAGGTGTCAGAATTGGGTGCAGGATAGCTCGTTGGAAAGGTATGTGAGTCTACTTTCCAACCCAACTAGAATTTTTGGATTTGGAGGTCATTTTCCCTATCAAAACTTAATTCTCCCAAGACTGGTTTCTGCAACTCAAAAAAGGGGCAGAAAGTCAAATTTTGCATGTATTTTGACCTTTTGGAGGCCCAAAACTCCATAAAAACTCAAGTCCATCCATAGGCATATGTAACTTTGCATGAAAAATCTAGAAATGCTGAGTTTTTGCAAAAAGGAGCTGCCATGACAAAGGGTCTCACCGGGGTGAGACCCGTTGAGGAGCCAAACCCTGTAAATTTCCAAAAATTGCCAAAATTACCCAAAATTTTCAGAATTTTTTGGGATTTGAGCTGTGGCTAGGCTAATGAGTGCCATGATCCTTGAGTGAAGCCTCAGCCAAGATACGGAGGGGATTTGGCTTCTTTCTCCGTTTTTGAGCCTCGGTCAACCTCTTTTGAAACATCTTCATTTTGGCTTTGCATACATGCATCCTTGCCCAATAATGATTTTTCATATTCCTCAGCAGCTTTTTCTCTTGGTTGGCCTTAGCCAACAGCCTCTCTAAGTGTGCATTCACCTGGATGAGCATAGACTCTCGGTCAGCAGGCAATGGATCACCGGGTCTTCTTCGGTTCAAGACTCGGTCACTACGAATCCTCCATAACTCATCAAGTACTTTCTCCTCCTCCAGCTGTTTATTCCGCTGCTCCAGGTAAGTGATAGTCCATTGGGCACCCTCAAGTTTCCTCTGCAAAACATCATTTTCAGCCCTGAGATGCTGAATGATCTCCTTTGCCTCTCGGCTAGGAGAACTGGCCTCAAGATCAATCACCTCAGTGTCTGGAACTCCTGATGGACCCTCATGAATCATGGGCTGTTTGCCCCTCTGTGGTACCTGTGCTGGTGAAGAAAGCGAGGCCCCTTCCACCTGATGTGGAGATAACACTCGCTGTGCTGATGATGAAGGCGAGACCCCTTCCACCTGCTGTGGAGATAGTACTCGCCTGGCTGCTGCAAATAAGGCCCTCTGGCCTCTCTGATAAGTGAGTTGAGGTGAAGAACTAACATGTCGAGTGACCGGAATATCAGGCTACTGAGATGGTCCTCCCTCCTCCTGAATGACCTCTGGATGTGGCTGGGGTGGTGCTGTGAAAAACTCACGGGAAATGAACTCTTCCCATGAGATGCCCTGCTGAGTCAATTGATGCAAGACTATGAGCAGAATCAAACCATAATGACATAAGCTCCTGTACTGCTGGGCCGGGGTCTTCTTCTGCAACATGGGCACCAACCTCTGAATGTTATGAAAGAAGAAGACCGGGATGTTCATCATCCTCACTCGGGTGAAATGCATCAAAAGGCGAATGTGATATGAGTACACCTATGAAAATCTTCCCTCACGGGTAAAATAGTGCATAATAAGCCTCATGATGGAAGCATACTCGCTCCGGAGAAATCTGAATGGAAAAACACCCGCCAAATGTCTCATGAATGGTGGCCGGACATAAGGCTCAAAGTGAACAAAATCTAGCAACCTGCGCTTAGGCCACACCTCACCCACATTCGGTATCCCTATAGCATGTGAGATCACCTCCGGTCAATGTAAAATCTACCCCTGCTAGGTTGACATGTCCATCATGCAAATGTAAAACAAAGAGGCGAGCCAACTCTCTGTGATGTTGAATCTGAGAGATCCTCTCACAAAATTGATAACAAGACATGTACTGAAAACAAGTGACTGCCATAGGATAGGCCTGTAATTCTGCCAAAGAGGTGGGCTCCTCTCGCTTATGATGTCCACCCTTACCCCCTTTTCGAGGCCTCCTCTGTACCTCAACCTCTGTAGATGACGAATGGTCATCACTTTGCTCATAAGTTTCGGTTTCTGACATGGTTTAGGAGCAAAGTGGACAAACTGAACTGTTGTCTCTGCCTGCAAAAAGTGTTGAACTCTATGCTGTTTCAAGGGGAAAAAGACATGAGGGAAATGTTAGGGGAGGGATCTTTTAACAAGGAATGGGAATATATAAATATAACAGGGAATTTTTAAGGGAAATTTTGCAAATCATTATGCATATAGGAACACATATTTGTAATTGGGAAATCATTTGCAAAGATTATTGCATATGGGAAAAACATGTATGAAAGTGAACATGGGAATATGTATACATGTTTAATAGGGGAAAAAGGGAAACCATGCACAAAACATGCTGACATATTTACCAACATTTTTATTTACACATGCATATGGTAGAGGGGGATTAGGGTTTTGAATTTTGTTTTTTGATGCTTTGGGAGAGGGGTAGGGTTTTCATTTTTAGTGACTAGGGATGGGGAAAGATTTGCATTTCATTTACAAAATAATATGGGAAAAGAGATGAACATATAAGTGTGAGTGAAAGGGAAAGGAGGGAAACAAACCAAAGGGAAAAATAGCTTGAAACAACACAAACCCTAGCACAGTTTGCTCATTAACATTGCAGCCATATAATGTCCTTTCACTTACATGATTTGAGGTTATAATACAAGCATGAGGGCTTACATTCATCACCAACCACAAAAATAATGTGTAAAGAGCCTACCTCGAACAAATTAGATGATTTGGAGGGAGATTGGGAAATTTCTTTGAAGTTTGCAGCAAGCCGGTTCAACGGGTCGCGCAGGCCGCCCAACGGGTCGCGCCCCTCCCAACGGGTCGCGCACGTTGTTTTTCTGAACTGCGGAAGAGCTTCTGACGGGTCGCGCACCACCCAACGGGTCGCGCACGTCTTTCGACGGGTCGCGCCCCTCTCTGCTGCCCAAAATCACTGTGCCTTTGCTCATTTCTCTCAAACACTCTCTCAAACCTCTCTTGCAAGCGTTAGGATGCACAATGAGAGTGAAAGGAGGGAATTTTAACTTTTATAAACTCCATTTGAAAAAAATTCATTCATAAACCCACTTTCTAAAGTTTATTTTTGACACTTTTATAACACTGATTTTTGGTTTCCTTTATCCTGAATTTGACTCATTGAGTGCTTTGACTTGGTTCCTTTTGCAGGTAGATCATCTGAGGGACCTTGGCAAGGGGACCAGGGTTGCATTTTGTCTGCTGAAGATTTTTGAAATTTCATCACTTATTTACAAAAACTGAGAAAATGACCTTGGCTTTAAAAATAGAGTTTTTAAATCCAAGGTGAAAGTTCACTGTACAAGATAAAAAATATCGAAGAAACATGTTTACAATCCTCCCTCTGGCTTGCTGAGCACTCATGGATTTTCAGAGACATGACCTTGCAGAGATAAATGACCAAAACCCTAGACCTAGGACTTTGACCTCAAGACAAAACAAGACAATCTTGAAAACACTTAATGGCTGATATAACCTGATCCAGCAAAGCCAAGAGGGGTATAAATAGACCAGCTCCTCCATCAGGGTTATGGCATGCCTAACGGGATGCAAAATTTGACACTGATGAGACACCTACTAATGCAAATGCAAAGAGTTTTGATCGCTGATGGAGGGCTTTCAAGACCGACACTAACAGAAGTGAAATTAAAGGACTATTTCCTAACCCTTCGATACCTTTGTAGACCTTTCCACTTTGCGTCATTCCAATCATTAATGTATTCGCAACACCCATTTTTCACATAACAACATCTTAATCTAGGTATTCAAAGATTTGATGTACTTACCTCGCAGTCCCTTGAGAAAATATCTTTTTGCTTCGTTGTAGCTTACAGTCGTGTCTATCGCAAATTCAGTGATAAACCCTCCTATTATCCTATCGAGACAATGGTCCACAGCCCGTGCGATCTTATCTTTTGATGCCTCTTGTCTGCGCACTAACTCTGGAGTCCACACTATTGATTGACCGAGCTTATACCTTCCCTGATTGTCCACTAACCTCGTGATCCAATCATACAGCTATGAAGAGAAGGATGCGAAGAAGATCTCATGGATTTCCATATATACGTAGTGATCTAGCCACCTCTTCTCGGATATCTGCGGAGTTCTATTTCCCTATGCCACGAACTCGTGAAGTTTCTGATCCAACCACTCTTAAATTTCTTTCTTCATAGGGTTCTAGTGTTCTGACATCAGACATCCCTTAGGCAGATCCCGGTCCTGGCAACAGAACCATTTGTTGGCTTGTTGGGGCCTGACTGAGGTTCAGAAGTGATTTAACCAAACAAATCCTGAAACTACCAGCCCTTTTGGCAACAGTCCACGGAGCACAGACTGAAGTCTCACCTGAGGTAGTGGGAGGGCGCTGGAAACAGGTTTCCACACCCAAGGGATATCTTGATGAGATCTGGAAAGGTCACGAACCGCTCCTGCACACCTATGCAGCTCCGCACAGCAGTCTGACCCTTGCATAGCTCTGTACAAAGCGTGACGGGGCGCTATCTAGATCTTTTACCCTTACGGTGTTATTATTATAGATCTAACTTAATTTTGTGGGCCCAGTATTCTTATTTACTCATTTAACATTTATAATCAATGTGCACAATCATAAGCTGTAAAGAGATGCAAGGATATAGCTGAAACATGAACACACAGATCAAATGCACAATATTCCAAAATCAACTTATATTTTATTAACCTTCTATTCTAGTACAATCCAATTCCACCCTGTGCACTCAACTATAAGGGTCCGCGCACACAACTGCAAACTCTACTAGGCCTCTATACACACAGCTATAGAACCTCTTCCTACTCCTACAACCCAGGACTCGGACTTACAGACTCAGAGCGAATATCGCATTCAAAAACCCATATCACTTAAGATCACCTCTAACAAAACTTGCTTCTACTCTTAGAGCCTCGCTGTATTTATACATTTCTATGGTCCGCAAACCATAGTTAGGCTGACACATTCTATATTAAATTACAATATTTTAGGGTGGACAACCCTAGACTCTCGTGCTCCGTGCCCGCATTTAGCGAGGTCTTACATTAGTTTTGACCAAAATTCGAGTTACAAGCCCCAAAAATCCACTATGGGGGGATCCGCTGCCCAACACCATCTTTGATCCAAATGATGAAAAACGATGCACATATTGGAACTCCTCCCTCTTCTACTATTTTCCAATAATTTCCTGCATTGAATGTCGAATTCCACAATGCTCCAACAACAATCTCATGCACATACTCTACTTCAAAATGAGCTAGCGCAATTAGTGGAGCAACACCTTGTAACACCCTCCTCCCACATCCACCCAAGTAACCATGCCAACAGGGATAAACATGAGACGAGAGGCTACTATGATCAAATTAAACCTCCTAGGTGACCTTAAGGAAGTGGAATTGGCAAAACATCACACACAGTCATTCAACATCATCAACAAAACCCTCAAGAGATAAGTCAGCCACTCAAACAGCCTGTCCTTGGGTCCCATTGTTGTTCTAGACCTCTTAAGCCATATTCGCTCTCATGCTATGAGAAAGGGAGTGACCAGAGACGAAAATTCTCTCTCATAGGCCTACATGCCAGTTAATGTGGACCAAACTTGCCAATTCTATGCAGCGGCCCCGAGATTTATGCCACTATTTTAGGCCTAGAGCCTAGGCCACTGCCCAGTATGGAATGAAAGCTCTGAATCAAGTAAAGTACAGGGAAAAAATGATGCCAAAGCAATAATTTGATCAAGACCTTAACCAGGCCCCTACTATCCATTACAAGCATTTCATCAAACATATTGTCAACATCTAACCTACAGGTGTAAACAACAGAATTCAGTGTAGGGATCTCATACTTATCTTAGAATCATTATGAACCATTGTTCCCTCATGCCATTTGCTACCTTATCACTTATTAGGTCATAGATACCATATCCATTCAAATACAAATAAAAACATGCTAAGATCCATACATAGTTGCTATCATAAAATGTACATATAACCAGCATAATAGCAGAAATACCATAAACATGTCAGCCATCAAAATCCATATATGCATCAGTACATATTCACATGAAAATCAAGGGAATGAATTTCTCATTAGTCAATGCAATGAACCAACCGGAGTTCCACCTGACCATAGAATGGTTGAGCCAAATCTCTCTTTAGCCATTCACCCCCGTGCAATATTCCAAGCATGAATATGGGACTCAGACCAAAAGAACTCAACCAGGGCATATCGAGGTTAAACCACCTCACCCTCATCAATAGAAACCAGGCTTTACCGTAATCCATCTTGGACCACTAGGCCAACACAATGAACACATAACAATAGGCTTTACCATGATCTCCATGCAATCACTATGCCAAACAAGCATGGATGCCACCCCATTTCTCTACCTACACCGTGAGAAATTTTCCTGTCTCCTAGTCTCTCAGGATTTATTGCAATCCAAACCTGGATCACTAGGCCCTAAACCGAGACCCACTCTACAATATTTACCACATATCCCAAACCTAGGATTACTAGGCCCAACAGAGAGTAAACCACCTCTTGGCTTTACCGTATATCCTGTCATTCATTGGCAAGGATTCCTAGGCCCACTAAGGAAACACAATCTTGGCTTTACTGCAACCCATAGTCTAGCCTAGTGGTCACTTGGCCAGTTCCTTTACCACGATCCACAATCCAGTTCAAGGATAACTAGGCCATGTGCTCTATCATTCGGAGAACTGCCCCACTCAGCTTCGAATCCATTTGGAAATCCAGCTCAACCAAAACATGAGAACCCCATCACACCATGGCTATCCGGAAATGGCAAGGCTAGGCTAGAAATATTGTCACACCTAGAAAAACCCATGCCATGGTAGAAAAGAAACACATGCAATCTCATGCATGCCAAATATAGCATGGAAAATACACATGCAAGTTAATCCCTGCAATGAATCCTGTTGTAACTGCTTGATCATGTCTTTCCCCGCTTGATCCTTGCTTCCTCTTGTCTTCTTTGCCTTTCTTGCTCCAATGCCAAAGTGCTCCAAGAAAAAACTCTAAGTATCCAAGAGTATGAGAGAGAGAGAGAATAATGAGAGTGCTCCAAAGCTGAACTGACAAAAGGTTTCCAACTGATCCTTAGAAGCCTTTTATGGGGCCTCTATTTTATTCATTTTCCATTATTTTCCTTAATTTTCCTCCTCACATGCAACATGTGACCTTTCACCTCATTTTTCTCCTAATTTCCATTATTTTCATAAATAAATGTTCCAAAAATACTATTTTTCCTTTCCAAAGCCATAATCATTTCCTTAGCCTTAAACAACCAAATGAACACACATTAGGATGTCTTACCCAAATTCAGCTTGGAATAAGTGTCCCAGCCATTCGTGGTTATTATTTTTAACATTTATTACATGGAATTTTCACCAGGGTTGTTACAGAACCCTCCACCTTGGGGGACCCCATCCTCGGTGTTCAATCACACATATACCTCAGCAACCCCCCCATCCTCGGTGTTCAATCACACATATACCTTAGCAACCTGCTAAAAGAAGACATACTGCTTACGGAGCTTTATAACACAACTCGATGCAATATTTATAATGAAAAATATTCTCAAGAGAAGAACATCATGACAACATGACAACATACAACATAGTGTAGCTTTATAATACAACTCATTACAGTATTTACAATGATCATCCTGCTGAGTGTCAATCCACATGACATCATAACATCATGATAACATAACCACATGGTAGCATAATAAAATGATAACATAACCATAATGACATGACACCCATACCGCATAGTGGAGCTTTATAACACAGCTCATTATGGTATTTACATCCATACACATGGGTACATATAGCAACATCATCAAAACTATATATACCAAAACATATGCCAAATCATATACTAAACATATATCAAACATGTACTAACATCATATAGAATATATCAAAACATCATAAAGCATATATCAAAACATCATATAGCATATATCAACCATCATAAAGCATATATCAACCATCATAAAGCATATATCGATCACCATAAAGCATATACTAACCAACATAAAGCAAATACTAAACCACCATAAAGCATATACCAAGCCATCATAAGCAAATACTAGATTGCCATACAACAACTATCAAACCACCATATCAAGACTGCTTTGCCTCAGTCGAAAAATAAGGAAGGATACATAGCCCGCGCCTGATCCGCCATCTCCCATGTAGCTTCATCGGGCCCAAAGTGATTCCATTGCACTTTAACTTGCTTTATTTCTCTGTTCCAAAGCATGAGCACATTTTTCTGAAATATACACTTAGGCTCCGGTTGGAATTCTCCATCTGGTTCCACCTACAATACAGACTAGCCAATCACATGATCAACATCCTTAACATACTTCTTAAGCAAAGATGCATGGAAAACATCGTGGACTTTCACTGTCAAAGGCAGTGCACGTCGATAGGCTACTAGCCCAATCCTCTCAATGATACTGAAGGATACACAAAACCGCGGTGCCATCTTGGCACATGAGACAATCCGCAAGGATCTCTTCTTTGGTTTGATGCACAATTCTATCTATTCCCCAACCTGTAACTCCATGAACAACATGTTCCTATCTGCATAACTCTTTTTCCTATCTTGTGTTGCCTTGAGATTCTTCTTGATCATCTGCATCTCCTGTTCCATGTCTTCCAACATATCTGGTCCAATCAATACTCTACTCAATGGATCACTCCAACTAATGGGAATGTTACAACTCCACCCATATAATGCCTCAAAAGGACTCATCCTTAGTGACTCCTGATAACTATTTTTGTATGAAAACTCGACCAAAGGGAGATACTCTTCCCACTTCCTCTGTTGATGCATCACATGCATCCTCAACATGTCCTCCAATATTTCGTTGACCCTCTCTATTTGTCCATCTATCTGCGGATGATAAGTTGTGTCAAAGGCCAACTCGACACCTAAACCTGCAAACAACTCCTTCCAAAACTTGGCAGTGAACTTTGTATCCCTATCTAACACAATATTCTTTGGGACACCATTTAGTCTAACCACGTCTTGGATGAATACCTGTGCCATGTCACTAGTTGAGAACATAGACTTCACTAGAACAAAGTGTGAAACCTTTGTTAACTTGTCCACAATGACCATGATGGAATCATGTTGATTCACTGTCTTTGGCAACCCTGTGATGAAGTCCATGAAAATGACCTCCCATTTCCATTCTGGAATTTCAATCGACTGTAGCAGTCTACCTAGATGTTTACACTCTGTCTTCACTCGCTGACAATTAAAGCATCTAGCCACAAAATCTGCTACATCCCTCTTCAAATTCTGTCAATAGTAATATCTCTTCACCATTGTGAGTGTCTTTTGATAACCTGGGTGACTCGAATAAGGTTTCACATGAAATTCCCCCAAGATCACTTTCTTGAGTTCACTGCTATCCAATACATATGTCCTGTCTCGTAACCTGACCAATCCCTCTGGTGTAAGACAATAGTCCATGCCCTGTACACCTGTACTTGTACCTGTACATGTACCTACAACTGTACCATGACACATACCTGCAATATCACATGTACCTGTACCAGCACCCTGCTGCAACCTATGCACAATCTCCATATACCTAACATCATGTTATCTTTCCTGCAAGATCATATCCTATAAGTCTATCCCATAGGAGCTCATAGTTGTCAAGTGATGTACTTGTACCCATCTACTAAGAGCATCTACCACCCTATTCTCTTTACCTTTGATGTATCTGATCTCGAAATCAAACTCGTTGATCATGGCCAACCATCTAGCCTACCTGGCATTCATATTCAGCTAGTCAAACAAATATCTCAACCCAATATGATCACTCATAAGCACAGACCTAATTAGGTGCTCAAAATTATGTTCAAAAATAAAAAATTTCATAATGGTTTGGAACCTGAAAGACCACGTAGTGCTCGTAATCCTGAATTCGGCGCAACTTGTTTTGCACAAAACAAACACTGTATGCTCCCAAAAACGTGATCTGTTCACTTTGACAAATAGGTAAAAAAAAAAAATATATGACAGAGGAAATGACATGGCAGATTCTTCAGTGAATGCGAAAGCACCAAGTGGTAGGCTTCCATTGGCCCTACATTTCACAAATTGCAAAAGGAAGAGGTTCACAATTAAGGAAATCAACCACCAGCACTACCGGGTTGTGATTTGTGATATCGCAGTCGCAGATCGAAGGCGGGTCAATGGTAAAGAATCAGCCCCAAAGTGAAGCTGGAGTGTGATTTGATAAAACACAATCGCATATAGCATGGATCAAGTGCGTTTACATAATCATTCCCTACGGAGTCAGGTTGTGATTGCGATATCGCAATCACATATCGCACAACGCAGTGGCCCGTTATGGAGAATCACCCTTGCTCCAGCCGATTGCAATTTGCAATGGAACTATCGATGCCGATAGTTTATGGCCACTACATGTCCTCCAAATGGTTGGCTAAAAATTTGGTTGGAAAGACAGGTTGGAGGCCAAGTTCGAACCCGTGACCTCCCATACAATAGTGACATGGTTTACCATTGAGCCCGCAGCATGTGACTTAACAAACTATGGTCGCGGATTATATTTTAAGTTATGTTGACCATTGGGTTGGGGGGAGACTGCCAGCATAACCGTCGATGTCCCTCTTATGTGAACACCTCGTCCGCAGCCCGCAACAGTTATGTTGTCACCATGGTAACCGCACCACCAACCACTAGCCCAAACACCCATGTGATCACCTTATCTATACGCAATGAAATTTTCTTATAACCTCTGGTGGGGTTATGGGTAGAATTAGCCGTCCTACAATTTTTCCCACTGCATGGCAAATTCTTTGCCCAATTAGCGCTTTTTGGGGTGAAATTGGAGGATCATGCCGGATTTGGAGCAATATGTGGAGCGAATAGTGGGCTAACTAGGAGAGGTCATAAATTCTTCAATTTTTGACCAAATTGGATGCAAAAAAGAGGCTAGATAGCCATTTGTGGACATTCTAGATTCATTGGAGTAGGTTTCAGAAGAATTTGAGTATTATAAACACAAATTTTTACACTTTTGAGCATATTAGAGAGGCCCAAACCATTGGAAGATGGACCAAGGAGACGTAGCCCAGGAGGGGTGAACTCCTTTATCATGTTCCTATTGTAATGTGTTTTTGATGATGTTCTGTACATGTTTATGTTATTGTTTAGTCTCTTATTTATGTTAAATTTCTCATAAAATTAACATAAAAACTCATCATTTCACTTGCAAAAATTCATGAATCCTTAAGCACAATGAAAGCATTTTGTTTCTAATATGAGGAGGATCTTAGCACAACAATCTAATATTCTAAATCAGATCATTTTGGTATCAAAGCTCTAGGTTTGCTTTGTGAAAGAAGGATTTAACTATTTGCAAGTTTATGTCATGCTTACAAGGTTAAAACTCAAAAGAGGAGAAGGGAAGCTGGTTGGAAGCCCTGAAGTTGGGTCAAGGGGAAGGAGAGAAAGGTTACCACAATCTCCAACGCCAGTTCAGCCTAGAATTACAGTTGAGACTCCAGAGATCATGTCTCATGAAGTAGAACCTACAAACATGACAGAAGATGAGAAGACCTTCAAAAAGGCTTTCTTTGACATGACAGAGATGGTGAAGGTCCTCTATGAAGAGAGGAATACTAGGTTGAAAGGGGAAAGTTCCAAACATCCCAAAGGAGAAGGCTCTTCAAGAGGAGGTAATGGAAATGGAGACAAACCTCTACCCTCTCCACCATATTCTTCTTCACAAGCATCTTCACCCTCTTCCACTAACACAACACTTACTAATATTCATCATCATACTTCAAAAGGAATTGGTAAATCATCTTTTTTTAAACTTGATGTTAAATTTGAGTTGCCCATGTATAATGGTGAAGTGAATGTAGAGAATCTTAATGATTGGATTCGTCAGTTGGAGGTCTATTGCAGGATTCAACACCTTCAAGAGGATGACATAAAGATTCAGTTAGATTCCTTGAGAATGGAGGGTGCAACACTAGTATGGTGGGAATCAAATACCCAAGAGGAGATTAAAAAACATGGTAAGATCTCAATTTCTTGGATTGATTTCATTGTTGCAATCAAAAGACAATTCTACCCTCTAGCTTATATGTAGAAAGCCATCATGAATTTGCATAAATTTAGACAGCTTAAAGGTAAAAATGTGCAAGATTACACCCAAGAATTCAAAAAAAGGTCTTTGATGTTAGGTGTAGATTTGGAGTCACAGGACACATTGTTGAAGTACATAGGGGGTTTACACAATTACATTAGGCATACTATATTAATGTTTTTTACACAATTACCTTAGGCATACTACATTAATTTTAAATCCCAATAATCTAGATGATGTGCGTGTGCAAGCCACCCATTTTGATGCAAGAGGGAAAAACACTACAGAAGAAGGTAGTAAAAAGCCATTTAAGGGTAAAGAGAAAGAAAAGGGTTTCAAGGGAAAGGAAAATCCATCCATTAAAAAGGAAGGAGAGAAAACAATATGTAAACATTTTTCTAGAGAGGGACATGATGAAGCTTATTATTGGAAGCTTCATCCCGAAATGAAACCAAAGAAAAACAACAAACAAGGAAAAGAAAAGATAGTTTTCGTCATTCAAATGGATTTGGGATCCAATTCGAGTGATGAAACTAAAATTATAGCCATGGGTATAAAAGGAAAATAATCCATTGCTAGCACTAGTATATCAAATTTTCACACCAGCACTCCAAATGAAGAAACAACGATTGAATTATTTCATGTGAATGTAATCTCAAAACATATAAAAGTCGACACACTTTTTGATAGTGGGTCTCAAGCTAATTTCATATTTGATGTCAAGAAACTTAATCTTGAAACCATTTTACATCCCAAGCCATATCCATTGGGTTGGATATGCAAGGACACAAACTTACAGGTTACAAGAAAATGTATTCTTCGGTTTGAAATCACAACAAACTTCATTAACGAAGTTGAATTAGATGTTGTACCGCTTGATATATCAGGAATTGTTTTGGGTAGTCCTTGCTTTTATGATAGAAAAGCAATCTTCTATCATCATGAAAATAAGTACCACTTTTTCAAGGATGGTGTGGAGTATATTGTGTGAGCTCATCGCAAGAAACTAAATCTTTCATTAGTTAATGCAGGGAAATGAAAAGACTAGTGAATTCAAGCAAGAATTTAGTGCTTCTTATGATCAAACCCAATGTTGATATTGATTATGAAGCGTTTGATGGTTGTAATTAAAAATTGAAAAATGATTTGGTTGATGTAGTTAACCATGATGATGAGGTGTTTTCGAAAGCAAAAGGATTTCCTTCCAAGAGGATAATCCAACATGAAATACCATTGCAGCAAAAGTGTCTTCTTCCTAACGTTGACATGCACGAGATGTTAAGAATGGAAAGTGAAGAAATAACAAAACAAATCCAAGGATTGTTGAATAAAAGGATCATTCGATCTTATCCTTTACCATGTGGAGCACCCTTGTTTTGATTCCCAAGAAGAATGGTAAGCATTTCATTGAATGGAATTCAAGAAATGGTTTTTATCAAAGTAGAGTTGTTGAAGGAGACATATGGAAGATGACATTCGAAACCCAACAAGGTTTGTTTAAATGGCTTGTCATGTTTTTTGGTCTTTGTCATGCTCCTACTACTTTCATGCATATGAAGCAAGATTTATTGCAGCCATTTCTAGACATGATAGTCTACTTGGATGACATTTTCATTTTCAAAAAAGTTCATTATGAACATGTCATGCATGAGAAAGAAATACTTGATGTCATATGTCAAGAGCATTTGTTATTGAAGATGTCAAAGTATATGTTGGATAAAATTTCTTTGATGTACTTGAGCCATGATATTGGAGAAGATGAGATGAAGTTAGACTTATCCAAGATTGATGCCAATGCAGGAGCATCAAAACACCCTTAATCAAAATTTAAATTCAAAGCTGTGAAAGGAGAAACGTGGACAATCACTGCAAACCGGGGCAAATTCTGTTTAAATAGAGCTAAATTGATGGAATTGATAAGTCTCTAGAAGGCTTTGATTAAATGTAATTATCTACCATGCATGCGAATAGAGAGATTTAGGGGTTTGATTGAGCGATTGTGTGAGAAACTCATGGATCTTAAACCATTCATCCCTTTGTAATTTTCTATATAAGAGAGTCCGTGTTGTGTGAAAGGGATAGATGGAGTATGCAATGTAGTCGCAGGGCAATTTGTGACTCTGACCATGAGGCCTTAACCTGTAATCGAGTTCTGTTTATAATTGAAATAAGCGTGTTATTATACATCTAGGCGAAATCTGGATTTTGTGTGTCTGTGTATTGTTTACACATACATTCTTTACTGTAAGTTGATAAATTGTGTGTGCGAGTGTAAGGGATGAATTTCCTATGAACTTCGCCTTAGATAGAGTATGGCAGAGATAAATTTGTGTTGTAATGAAAATTCCATTGATAAGAGAACGAGAGATCTGTTGGACTTGAGAACAGATCAATGGAGGAGAGTTTCAATCACAACTGGAGTCGATTGAATAGCACAACGGAATCGGGGAGCACTTTTCCAAAGATGGTAAGTGGTATATCGCATGGAAATAAAATGGTAAGCAGAAATTGTTGAGAGCGCGTGATAAAACGTGGAGGCACCACGTAGCACACCCAAAACAACTTTTCTCATGTACTTTCGGAATTTTATTCATCGTGCTAGTAAGAGCACAATTACACGATAACTGTTGGATGGGCAAATAGATCGACGGTGGAATTTATGAAGGTTCAAGGTAATTGCGATAAGGGTTTTAGTTGGTAAAGATATATTTTGGTTGCAGTATTATTTTATTGTCAAGTCCGCTAATTGAAATACTTCTGATATATACATGGGCCCATAACCCACAGGTCCACATGCGAATTATGTAAAGATGCAGCTTTGTTGCATCAAAGTGGTATCAGAGCAGGGAAAGATTTCTTGTAGAGCGAGTAGCATGCAATGGACGGAGGTACAAATATGTTGTGATTTGGTAAGTGTGTGGTCATTATATTTTTGTGAAGGTAGTAGCAGAGGAAGGTGGGAAGATTTGTAGCAGCCTAGAGCATGGAGTGCTCATATGGTTCTAGAGGAGAGAACCAAAGAGATGCCAAAAGATTGAGCTCAGAGGAGAGAAGCTTAGTGACGTATCATGTAGCAGGGAGGACTTGCTACTGCAGAGGTTTTGTTGCAGCTCATGAATGTTGTTTGAGAGACCAAGAATGCATATGACCAGGAGGTCATAAAATTTTTGTACCTCAGGAGTCTGATGCAGGAGCATCAGAACACCCTTAATCAAAATTTAAATTCAAATCTGTGAAAGGGGAAATGTGGAAACTCATTGTAAACTAGGTCAAATTATCTTTAAACAGAGCTAAATTGATGGAATTGAAAGTCTCTAGAAGGCTTGATTAAATGTAATTATCTGCCATGCATGCGAATAGAGAGATTTAGGGGTTTGATTGAGCGATTGTGGGAGAAACGCATGGATCTTAAACGATTCCTCCCTTTGTAATTTCCTATATAAGAGAGGTTGTGTTGTGTGAAATGGATAGATAGAGTATGCAATGTAGCCACAGGGAAATTTGTGACTCGGGCCGTGAGGCTTTAGCCTGTAATCAAGTTCTATTTATAATTGAAATATGTGTGTTATTATACATCCAGGCGAAATCTAGATTTTGTGTGTCTGTGTATTGTTTACATATACATTCTTTACTGTAAGTTGATAAATTGCATGTGCGAGTGTAAGGGACGAAGTTCCTATGAACTTCGCCTTAGACAAAGTATGGCAGAGATAAATTTTTGTTGTAATGTGAATTCCACCAAGAAGTGAATGAAAGATCTGTTGGATTTGAGAATAGATCAACAGAAGAGAGTTTCAATCGAAACTGGAGTCGATTGAACAGCACAGCGGAACCGGGGAGCAGTTTTCCAAAGACGGTAAGTGGTATATTGCATGGAAATAAAATGGTAAGTGGAAATTCTTGAGAGTGTGCAATAAAATGTGGAGGCGCCATGTAGCACACCCAAAATAACTTTTCTCGCATGCTTCCAGAATTTTATCCATCGTGCTAGTTAGAGCGCGATTACACAATAACTGTTGGATGGGCAAATAGATCAATGGTGGAATTTATGAAGGTTCAAGGGAATTGCGATAAGGGTTTTAGTCAGTAAAGATATATTGAGGTTGCGGTATTATTTTTTGTGATTTCCACTGATTGAAATGCTTCTAACGTATACGTGGGCCCATAACCCACAGGTCCATGCACGAATTATGTAAAGATGCAGCTTTGTTGCATCAATTGCTATTATATATTAGTCAATTCTCAACATATTCATTTTGATAAGAGGTTTTTTGGGAGTGGCCCAATGTTGGAGAAAATATTTTGTTAATTTTTCTTCTATTGTAGCTCATTTGCATTCTTTGGCAGTTGTGCAAAAGGTCTTCCACTGGGGAGGCAAACACTAAGAGGCATTTTATGCTTTAAGACAAAGCATCAGTTCAACCTTTATACTTGTTCTTCTAAACTTTAAAAAGTCATTTGAATTTTAGGTTGATGTATGTGACTATGCCATGGGCACAGTACTTATGCAATATGGTAAGACCATTTCATTTCATTCAGAAATTTTCAATGGTGGGGTGTTTAAGTTGCAGCAACAACGGAACTTTCATTGGATGGGTTTTCTTCTACTATTCCACTTGGTCAAAAGGTATAAGAAAGGTATAAATGACAAGTTTGTTGATGTACTTTCTAGGCCTATACTTTGTATAATTACTATCCTCAAGCATAATTTTGATTTACATGAAAGTTATGTTCAACAAAATACATACTTTCAAGATGTATATTCAAGCTTGAGTCAAAGGAATCAAGTAGAGGAATTTGATTACCATTTGCATCATAATGTATTGTATCATCTTAGTAGGAAGGATGTTTCTACTAATAGTAACATGGACAAAGCCAAATGGATAGAGGTTGTAAAGGAGATGGAACTATACCATCACCTGCTGGACAACTGAAAGTGATCTTTTGGGGTCCAAAACGCTTCCAGTGGGGAGGAGTGATCAGGTTCTCAAAATTATGTTCAAAAATCAAAATTTTCATAACAGTGTGGAACCTAAATGACCATGTAGTTCTCATCATCCTGAATCGGCGAAACTCGTTTCGCGCGAAACAGACACCATATGCTCCCAGAAACTCGATCTGTTCACTTTGTCAAACAAGTAAAAAAATTATATGGCAGAGGAAACGATATGGTAGAGTCTTTAGTGAATGGGAAAGCACCAAGTAACAGGCTGCCATTGGCCCTACATTTCATATATCACAAAGGAAGAGGTCCGCGGTTAAGGAAATCAGCCCTCAACACTACCGGGTTGTGATTTGTGATATCGCAATTGTAGATCGGAGGCGGGTCAGCAGTAAAGAACCGGCCCTAGAGCAAATCCAGAGTGTGACGCAATAAATCACAATCGTACATCACATGGATAAAATACATTTACAGAATCGACCTCGATGGATTCGGGTTGCGATTGCGATATCGCAATCACATATCGCACAACAACCTCTTATGGATAATCACCCCTGCTCCGGTCGATTGCGATTTGCGATGGAACTATCGGCACTGATAGTTTATGGCCACCACATGTCCTCCTAATGGTGTTACACATAATTTTGTCACTATCTCTATACTCCCCAACCCTTGATCCTGGAGGACCTCTACAGTGAACCCCGCATGCTTTGCCTTCATGAAGAAACTCTCATTATGTCCCTCTTCATGAGCATATCAATTCCCTTTTGCACCATTTCCCCTTAAACTTCTGTTTTTCACAGTTTACAGGACTAGTGCTAATGACCATTGTCTCCCCCATGTCGATGTGCAGAGATTTGCACTATCCCTCGTGTCGATCAGAGCGATTGAGCTGTGTTTGAGTCGCGCTGGTCCTGTTATGGAAAGTTTTTTAAATTAGGAGCTGAAGCTTCCAACTCTAGAAGCTTCGTGACGGAAGTCTAGTAAATGGTTTGGCCGAATGGGGTTGAGGATGTCAGTTTGGGCTCCTTTCCCCTATAATGATGGAACTACCTCAAGGGATAATCCCTTCTCCCATGAGAAGAGGATCCATCTCCCTTCCATTTTTCCAATATAAACCTCCCTTCTTCCCAAGCACAAGCTACTGTTGGTTGGTGTGCTAATGCTATTTTCGTTTGGAGTAGACAACAAGTTATCACTAGTTGTAGCTATCTAGTTGTGTGAGGGAGAAGTGTGATTTGGTTTGGAGTGAAGCCAAAAGGGAAGATCCTTAAAAGTATTGTTGATTGAGGCCATCATGGAATGCTAGCAGAAGTGTGTGGGAACCTGGTCTTGTCAGAGGAGGACTACGACATCAAGACAAATGGTTGTAATCTATATTTGATATTAATATATGCAACTATCGATTGATTTCCTACATGATTTTTCATCTTACATATTCATGGCTTAATGTTTCTTGACTTGTTAAGTAGGTTGAATTACAATTTGTCTATTATCATGTTTGTTGTTTGTTGTTTCTTACTCATTTTAGGTGCTTGAAGAAGGAAGCGAGAGATAGCTAGAACGAGAAAGCAAGGACATCATCAAATAGGATAAGCGGACTAAGAGGTAGGCCCTCATAATTAGTTCTAACCTAAGGAAATATTCCATAGAATGTATCTGTTGTGGCTAGACCCATCATCGGGCTAGAGGAATTCGTTCGTGTCCGCACTTATAATTTTAATTAACCACAAATTGGTGACTCCACTAGGGATTCCAATCCTTTTGTTTATCTTGTATTTCATGATTTCATGAGAACTTTTTTAGTTCCACTTTTTCCCTTTGGTTTTGTTTCGTTTCTCCTACTTACTAGTCTGAGTCTAAAATTCATAGTAGCAGATCTGATCCCTGTTTCGATTTTTTTTTATTTTTTTCCTTAGCTCCATTGATCAATGCACTTAATTCACTTAAAGTTGCACCGATCAACGCGAGTTGCTGAGAAACAGTCATGCTAACTAGCCTATGGCGCTTGTTGTCAGTTAGGCAGTCGCGTCAATGCTTGTAAGTCAAGGTTAGGGCCTGACCCCAATCTTGGCCAATGAGTTATGCTCTTGTGGTTTTGACCCTGTAAGCCTTTTGAACCGTTTTCTCCCTGATTAGAAAGTTACTTTTCATTTGGTTGGTAAAGTCAATGTTTCATTAATCTGAATGAGTTCCACTTTTCATGTGTTCATCTGCTTGAAGAACTTATTATCTTGAGAAATTTTTCACTGAAATATTATATGCGAAAAGTCTTGTTTCATTGTTTTATGAAAGAGTATGAAATTCTAGCTTGCTACATCATTATGTTACAATAACTTGCATCATTAAAAGACTAGAATTGCATCGGCATT
This sequence comes from Pinus tabuliformis, assembly GCA_031772625.1. Taxonomy (NCBI): domain Eukaryota; kingdom Viridiplantae; phylum Streptophyta; class Pinopsida; order Pinales; family Pinaceae; genus Pinus; species Pinus tabuliformis. The sequence goes on from CM062809.1 coordinate 1,117,968,348, forward strand.
TGAAAAGGAAGAGAACCTTTTTTTGCTTTTGAAAGGACTAATAGACAAGTGCTTGTCAGGAAATTAGGAATTGGAATGAATTTTTCATTAGTTTATTTTTTGAAAAAGTAAGGTAGTGAAAGATCATTTCGTTTTCAGTTGCTTGATTGTTTGCATTTGATTGAGTAGTTTCTACCCTATCTAGTGTAGGCATTTCATCGAATTGAAAGGGTCTTGTCTCATTTAGTTGCATTTAAGGTTTTTCGAGTCGCATCGCTAAGACCTAAAAACTGAAACATAACTCAAGATCAACTTTAAAATGAATTCAATTAACCTAAGGCGCATTTGACATTAATGATCATATCTAGAAGGTCTAGGCTAGATACATGTTCTGGCATCTTTAAACCTAGCAGCTGTCGTTAGCTTCAACATTAGACAGCGCTAGTACGGATTTGTGTTGCCCATACCATCAAGTATATAACGAGAGACCCCACTAGGTTGTAATCCTTTTATCCTTAGGAAGCCGATTTGGTCGCCTTGCGAACGTGATATACCGAACATAACATTCAGGAGATTACCTACTCGTACTTCTCAGTTCGCCAAGAGGTATTCTGCATTTCACAGTTGCATGGTAATCCTGTTTACCTAAATCATCCAGAGCAGTCATTTGATCTTTTTGACTCATTAAACTTAAAATATCATTCGAGCACTTGTCCTTTCAAGCTCGTTTCCAATCGAAAGTGATAGAGTCATCTTTTTTTCTTTCTCGGCTCTTAAAAAATGAAAGAGCACCACTCTTTTATGCATCTCAATAATTGATTTCCAACGATCCAAAACACCCTGTTAGTATTTTTCTAAGACCAAATCGTGAGTTTCCCTTCAAAGAACATTTTAAACCCTTGAAGTTAATTGTTCTGTCGACTAAGACAAGGTAATCGTGGTTGAACCATCTGGTTCACCCAATTCCTCTTCCTCTCCTCCATCTGAAAGATTGTCTGAGGAGTCATTTCCTGAGTTACCAGAGTCACTCAAGACCAAGATTTTGAACTTGCAATTTTTTGAGCATTCAACCTTTTTCATCTCATCCTCTGCCTACTTTCGGTACTGGGTCATCTACTGATCTTGGCCTGGAATCTCCAAACAATCCTGTTCAAACTCCAGAGAACTCGCTAACCACCGACGTTCAGCTTGCACTGGTTATCTACCCTCTGAACCCTCTGTTTGGCCCTGTTGTGATATAACTGCAGCGTCCTTATAGTCTATACGACAAGTCAAGTGTTCCATTGGAACTATCCCCTGGTACTCATTCAACCATTCGTCATCGTTTGTTTTCAAACATGGAACCCGAAGGCGATGATCCAGTCACATCTCCAGATGAGTCCAAAGTTTCTACTCCACACACTATTGAGGGGGAAGAATTTCCTTTTCCTCCCGAGGGTTTCCCCTTTTCAGGGGGTATTCCCGCCAGTTTTCCACCCAACTATGTGTCTTTGGCACAGTTGGTTTTAGGTACACCTAGTGCCTCATCACTTTACCATAACCCTGTTTGGGCGTTAGGCACCATGCCTACTTCAGTTCCGTTCATTACGAACACGACTTCCCAACAGGCTGTTACCTCAGTCCTAGTGCAACCCACCATTCCAAATACCCTTGTATCGTCAATCCCAATTACCCGTCAGGCACAACCGGTAGTTTCAAAGAATTTCTTTGTCAGTTCCTCTATCCCTCTAGTCAGTGGCCAGGCTGTGCCACCACCTGTGGGGCAGAACCTAAATGTTTCTATGGTGTTAGGTACCACTAATGTGAGTGGATCACAAGCTCACATGCTTGGTATAAACCATCCTTCTTCTGGTATTATTCATAACCCTGCTAATCCTATTGGATCAAGCAATGTCTAGTACCAACATGTTTAGAATCCTGTTGGTCCGTCTGGATCGAGAAATGTTTAGAATCAGAAGCCCTATGGGGCTCAGGTCCAATACCAAAATCCTTACATTCCATATGGTTCTCAAGGAATGGTTAATCAACCTTACACCCTCCAATCTAAGCAGTACATCCAGCCTGGCTATGGCCAGATTCAATTCGGAAATTTCTCGGGCACTATTCAAGTACCCTTACAACAACAAGGACAACCTATTCAACGACAAGGGCAACCTTTGTTACCACAAGGGAAAATTTTGTTGCAACAAGGGCTCTTCACACAACTACAAGGGCAAATGATCCCGCAGATAGGTCAACTGCAACAACCACAAGGTCAATCCTTGCAATAGTTGCAGCAAGCCATGCAGCAATAGATGCGATATGCTCTACACACCTCTCAACCCATTTCCTCTTAGGGCCAACCTCTTTAGCCTTAGGGACAAATTTTGCAATCGCATGGTCAACCCTTACAACAGCAAAACCAACCAAGGCAGCAACAACCCTTGTATACACATCAACAAGGTCAAACCTTGCAAGGGCAAGGTCAAGGTCAAGTCCTACAATAGCAAGCTCAAAATCCTCATGTCCTAGGTCAACAGGTTCAGAATCCTACCGACCAAGGGCATCAGGTACAAAATCTCTATGTCCAAGGGCAACAAGTGTATCAACCTTATGCCCAAGGGCAGCAGGTCCAAAACCCTCTTGTTTAGGGACAACAGGTTCATCACCCGTATGTTCAAGGACAATAAGTCCCATATCCATATGTCCAAGGTCAACTGGCTCAACAACCTTTTAACTCGTACGTTGCTTATCAACAACTTATGGCTGGACAGTTCCAAGGAATTCAAGGTCAAAATCCTCCCTATGGTCAAGTTAATCCACAATGAGGGTAGCCTCATATGCCATATGGCCAAAATCCCCCACTGTGGGGCCAAAATATTTACCAGCACGGATGGGCTCCTCCCTATGGACCCGCTTATCAACCTCCCATGCCTTTTAACACCCAATTGCCTTTCTTGGCTACACTCGAGTTACCAGATGTATCTCGCCTTATGAATGATCCAATCCTTCATTCGTCGTACTGGCCTCCGGTGCCATCTAAGATACCAAGTGATTGCCCAAAGTTCGATGGGAAAGCTAAAGAATATCCTTAAGCCCATGTGATGATATATCACCTTTGGTGCTTGTCGAACTCTTACGTGGACGATTCCGTTCGTCTCCGTCTTTTCCAATGAACCCCTATAGGTGCTGTAGCAAAGTGGTACATTGATCTACCTCGAAGGACTTACCATGACTTTAATTCTTTAGCCATGGATTTCCTCACTCATTTTCAGTTGTCGGTTCGCTATGAAACTAGCACCTATTTGCTCACATCGCTTAAGCAAGAGACTGTGACGCACATCCGCGATCACATCCATTAATGGAGACATAGATGTCACCTGATAAAATTCGAGATTGCTAATCAATTGCTCACTGAATGGTTCACCAAATCATTCGTGGCCCCAATTGCTCACAATATAGCTATGGGTGGATGTGTCACTGAAGAGCAGGCCATCACTCGTGCCTAGTACTTGGATCTAGTTTACTCTTAGTCTAGTGCTTTGTATAAGTTGTTACCCAATGCTCCACGGCCATCGTCTGATCCTGCGGCATCAAAGTCGCTATTTGTTCCTCTCATTGATGGATTTATTGGTTAAGTATCCCAGACCCCCGCTAAAACTTCTTCCAAACAGAATTCGGTCTCAAATGTTTTTCCTATTAGTTCATCCCAGAATCCACTGGCCCTCGTAAAACCTTAGAGGTCCATGTTGTCTAGTCTACCATAGCGGACAAATCCTCGAAAGGAAAGAAGAAAGGCAAAGGCAAAGCTAAAGTTGATGCCTCAAAACAAGGTCCTCCCAAATTGTCTACTGGAAAATCTTTGCAACGGAAACCTAAGTATCCCTACCTCATTTTTTAGGAAGATCACTACACTAAGGATTGTCGTCGATGATCCAAAGTTAGTTGCTTGCTCAAAGGGACCCCCGCTATCCTCAAAGAGCTGATTCCATCTCAGCAGACCCAAATGGTAGACCAACCCCAATCTACTTCCTCCAGATCTCAAGTGTTCATGATGAGTACGCCTATTAATGTGGCTACTAGGTCGAAATACCATCAAACTCCTGCTTCAGTAGCTGGGAAAGAGAAAGAAGCCACGCCTTCTTTTTCTACCCTGACTTTTGGCCCTCTTCGTATTGAGCACCTTAACACTAATTCCTATATAAGGCCACCCTCTCGAGGTGTGCTATGGAAATCCTTGTATAATCCCAACACCCGAGCTACTCAACATTACAATATTGTTGAGGATTTGGCTCAGGCTCCGTCAGCCATGTCGGCTCTTGAGGTACTCCAAAGTTTCCCATCGCAATGGAAATATTTGTTGTCAGCTATCGGGGGCATCGATCCCACCGATTCCAATTTGATATGTTTTGATCTAGAGAACCATGTTCCATATCTCCCTCATCAGATTTCCTTTCTTATTTAAGTAATCATCAATGAGAAGACCATCCACTGGACTATCATCGATGAAGGTGCTTCCACCTACATCATGTCGATTGCATGTTGGAAGGTTATTGGTTCTCCTACACTAAACCGATCTCTGAACACTTTGGAAGCTTTAGATGGGTGCGATTTGTGACCCTTCGGTGTCTTACCTAAACTTGCCATCACCCTGGAAGGCAAAACAGTGCAAGTCAAAGTAGAAATGCTGACGCCAATCTCAATTATAACCTTCTACTCGGCTGAAGTTGGACCCATGCCATGCATACTGTGGCCTCCTCTTTATTTTGCATGATTCGTTTTCCCCATCAAGGGAAGATTTTCATCATCAACTAGCTTTCTTTGTTTGCCTCTTCCTCCTCAGATGGAAATGTTCCATATGTCAAGTACACTGGTGCTCCCTATGAGAGTGTGGAGGCAGGTCTCTTCAAAGATTCTGCCTTAATGGTAATTTTTCCACTGCCACCTCCTCATGTTGCCTCTATCAACATGATCTCGGTCAAATCTGATCCTTGGGCCATACCTGCACCAAATCTTGTTGATACCCAGAGCGATGTTATGCCGCTTAGTCCCGCCGAAGTCAATTACGTGGAAATTGTTTCGACTTCGAACTCTACATCCTCTGATTCTTTTATGTCGAAGACCTCTTTCGATACATATTCTCAATCCCCGTGGCTTGGCACTTTGGAATCACCTGATCCCTTAGAAGAGACCTTCCTTACTGATGAAGGTATCATGGAAGTCATGTCTCTCGAGGAACCACCTTGGATCGATACTCATCATTGCTCCTCGTTCCTGCCTCACTTAGTGGTCATGTCTACCATTTTCAAAGAGTCCTCTTCTCCCTTTCCACCACTGATTATTACTCATGAAGTATGTTAGAAAGGAAATTTGGGTAATATTACCCAAACGATGTTGATTGACATTTCTATCAAACCCAGTATTGTTGAACATGTTCATATTGGGGTATATTGTTCTCCAGATGAGATCAAGACACATACTCGTCTATTTCAAGAATTTCATGATGTGTTTACGTGGTCCTATGAAGAAATGTCGGACATTGATCCTAACATTGTAGTGCACGAAATACCAACGTATCCACACGCAAAGCCTGTTCGCCAACGACTTCACCCGATGCACCCTAGGAAGGCCATCGTTATTAAGGGTGAAGTTGAAAATCTTCTCAAAGTTGGGTTCATCTATCCCATCCCCCTTACAAACTGGGTGTCCAATATCGTCTTGGTGACTAAAAAATAGGGCACATCAATGTTTGCATGGATTATCGAGATCTCAATCGTGCTTGTCCTAAAGACAACTATCCTACTCCCTTCATTGATCAAATCATTGATGAATGTGCCAGGAGAAAAATCTTTTCCTTTATGGACGATTTTTCTGGTTACAACCAAATCAACATCACACTGGTCAATCAAGAAAAGACAGCTTTTATCTATCCGTGGGGTATGTTCGCATACAAGAAGCTCCCTTTCGGCCTCAAAAATGATGGAGCCACATTTCAACGGGAAATTTCCTATGCATTTCATGATATTCATAACATTTTTCAGCCTTACTTGGATTACCTTACTGCTCATTCTCGTAAGCGCCAAGATCACCCAAACCATCTTCAGCAGATTTTTATGCACCGCAGACACCATAACATTCGATTAAACCCATACAAACGTGTTTTATGTGTAGAATCAAGACAACTCCTTGGCTTCATCATTTACAAGGACTGTATTCGCCTAGATCTACTAAAAGTCGAGGCCATTGTAAATTTACCCCTCTGTCCTCACTGCACCAACTCTAGGGCCTGCAAGGAAAGGCCAACTTTCTTCGTCATTTTATACCCAACTATGTCGGGCTAGCCACAGGATTTACCTAGTTGTTCAAACAAGGAATGCCCTTTGTATGGGAAGAGGTGGCCCAAAACTCTTTTGACGATCTCAAGGTTGTCCTCGTAAATGCTCCTCTGTTGCACCCACTGAACTATTATCGACATTACTTCCTTTACCTAGTTGCGGCCCCTAGCACCATTGTTATTGTCTTAGTCCAAGACGACGACAAAGGCCACGAACATGTAATCTACTACCTTAGTCAGAATCTCCTTGACACTGAAACGCGTTATGCACATGTAAAGAAGTTGGCTTTGACTATCGTTCAGGTTATTCAACGCTTTCGACACTATATCCTTTTGCGCACAACTAAAGTGATTTCTAAATGCAACCCCATGACCTATATCTTGACTCATCAGTTGCTGGGGGGCAAGTATTCTAAATGGATCGCAATCCTGCAAGAATTCGACTCGGTATTCACTACAGCCAAATCTAAGAAGTCACTTGTTTTCACCGAATAGATTTGTTCCCTTCCCTCCAAGTCTCTCCCTACTAGTGCAGATGAATAGCTTCCAGATGAGACCCTTTTCCTGATTAGCACCCTTGATCCATGGTACGGTGATATCATCGTGTATCTCTAGATATCCACATTTCAGTCTGTGTTGACCAAGGATGATCTTCGAAGGGTTCGGCATCACTCCCGACCCTACTGTATTATTGGCAATACTTTATACCTTGTCGGCGTCAATTCATTTCTTCGTTGATGCCTTACGATCGAGGAAGCTGAAAGAGTTCTCAATGATTGCCACTCTGGGGCATGTGGTGGTCATATGTCGGGTTACGCTACAGCTCAAAAAATCCTTCGCATTGGTTATTTTTGGTCGTCTATCTTCAAGGACTGCATTCTTTCTATTTGCAAGTGCCACAAATGCCAAATTTACCAACGCAAGATGTGCGCCCCAACCGCTCACCTACACTCCATCATTACCATTGGTCCTTTTGCCAAATGGGGCATCGATTATCTGACATGTAACCCTTGTTCGGCCGGGGGGCATGGCTATATTATCTTCGTTGTGGATTATTTCACCAAATGGGCCGAAGCGATACCTACATACTCTGCAGATGGTAAGACGGTGGCTCAATTCCTTTTCAACCATGTTATTTCCAGGTTCGGTGTACCCCAAGCCATTGTCACAAACCATCGCTCCCATTTCAGAGATTACATGATGGCTGAGCCGACAGTTGTATTGGGCTTGTGCCACAATGGCTCAACCCCATATTACCCTCAAGCCAATGGCCAACTTGAAGCCGTGAACAAAGTCTTGGTCACAATGCTTCAGCATACTATTGGGATGCACAAATCAAATTAACATCTCATGCTCTTTTCAGCTTTGTGGGCCTATCGAACCTCAACCAAAGACGCGATTGGTTTCACACCATTCCAACTAGTCTATGGTCTAGAAGCAACATTACCAATCGAATGCAAGATTCCTTCACTCAAGTTAGTTGCAGAACTCCTCCCCGAAACATCACCTCAAGAGGAAATCCTCTTATAGTTAGAATGACTGGATCAGACTCGTCGTCTTGCCGCCTTGGTCATTGAAGCACAAAAGAAATGAGTCAAATCCCATTTCGATTAGTTGGTCTCCCCTCATGCATTCTCTGACGGTAATTTGGTCTTACTATACGACCAAGCTAACGATAAGATGGGGGCAGGCAAGTTCGAACCTATGTGGCATGGGCCCTAAATCATGAAATGTGTTTTGCAGAAAGGACCCTATGAGCTTATTGATTATGAAGGAAACCCTCTCGATAAGCCCCGAAATGGGTTTTACCTCAAGAAGTACTATACTTAGGTCATCTTGCATGGTTACTTGTGTACATTAGTGTGTTATTCATTTTTTTTACAACGTGGTTTTGTGTGATAGTTTTCAAAAAAATTTCCTATTTACTATGCTTTTCTTGCTTTGCAGATGTCTGTGACTCCCCACATTGGTTTCCCTAATGGTTCTTGTCGTAGTACCCATAACCTATCATCCACGGCATGGGCTATTTATGACCCTAACGATGAGTTGATTGACCTTCAAGGTATCTGTCTAGGTCGCACAACCAACAACATTGTTGAATACAGTGCGGTCATCGAACTGTTGTGAGAAGCCATCGCCTTGGGAATTAGAGAACTAGTTGTCAACCTGGATTCGCAGCTTCTCGTCCTTCAACTCAACAAGCATTATTCCATCAAAAACCCTCAAATATTGAGAGTTTATCTCCATATCCATCTATTGGAAAGGAATTTTGATTACATTACATATCATCATATTCTAGACGCATGAATACATTGACACATGAATTAGCTAATCATGTGTTGGATACACATTTAAGAAACATGTAAAAGATAAAACAAATCATTTGTACCATAGTAGACAGGAAAAATACAACATATATATATATATGGTGATAATTTTTTATACATCAGAACCCCCAAAAATAATATGTGTGTCTAAAATAACATCGGCGGCTCGCAAGCCTCATATATTTGTGGCACGCAGGCCTAAAAAAATATGTAATTGTTAGACCTAGGAACTAATCATCATGGTGATCATGATAGCACAATACAGCTCATGCAACACGAGTCAACAATCGGCGGATCCGCTCCGAGACTCCCACCGTGTGTCTCTGGTACTGACATGGAATGTCTCCTACCCAAGCATATTCCGGGATACCACGAGTCAAACCCTCAAGGTTCCTCGCGATCTCCTCCTCGTTGTCATTCCCTTCCAGATAAGGAGTGACAACATCAATGGGGTGAGGGACGCGCCTGGCTATTTGGACATCGTAGCAGGTCGCTCTGATCCAATGTCTGCATTAAAAAGAGAAATTTTATAAGCACATATATACCAAAAACAATTGAAAAATATCAAAATTAAAAATTTTGATTTTTTTTACCTTCGTCATCGAAGTCCTTTCCATCTGGTAAGGGCATATTTTGATCTCCACGGAAATCAGTGCCACTGTATGGCCAGTCCTCCACGATGATCTTTTGTCATCGTAGCCATGAAAAGAATGCAGGTCGGTATGACATGTGCTGATCCCCACTAATCCTGGGAATCAAACGGCTCCAGCGGGCTATCTGCAGATCGCGTGGCATAGGAGGATCTACCTCAGTCAGTTGATACTGGAACAATGGTACTTGTTTTAGGAAGAAGGTCACAAGCACCGATCTGAAGCCAAATTGCTTCAGATTCGTCGCCTTGGCTTTGGACAGATGGCACTTAATGTTCATCTCATGGCCCCTGCCCAGTTGAAGATTGTAGGAGCAGTGCAATCAATAGCATAAAGGAACTTTGACTTGTTAGTATCATGTTTCGCCTAGGACCCTGCCACTCTGTTGATAGTCAACAGAAGCACCCTTTTTGGGCTCGAGAGACACAAACGTATGAAAAGGGACCATGTGGAGTTTTCTTTTACATGTCTTTTTCAAACTCTCTAAACATGAAAAAGACACCGAGTTACACCTTTGTCGGACTCATTAAAATATTAAATGACATCGGATTCATCACCATGACGAACACGAGCTTCTCCTTCCTAGGGCTCGTTAAACTTACTAGGTAGGATTCATCACCATGACGAACACAAGCTTCTCCTTCCTAGGGCTCATTAAACTTACTAGGTTGGATTCGTCCAAAGGATGAACTTACAGTGCAAGAATATGCTATCCCCTTCAAGCTTGTGATTAAAAACAAATTGGGGTACCTACCAGAAATGGTGGGGGGAAATTTGGAAATCTATCAGTTGTGTCGGTAGCTCACTCTTGAACATAACACTTTCTGCTTCATGTCGGTTTGGGATATCCTCCTTTGTATCATTGACCTTCCTGGGTTGGGTCATTCATTTTTTCCTTCCATTTGATCTCTGCCATGTCATCATGACCACCGATCCCATGGATCCAAAAAGCTACCAAACTTCTAGTTGTGTCGACGATAGGTTCAAGATTTGTCCTTCTCCAGTTACACTTACCTCCGATTCTCTGTATCATCCAAAATCATTTTGCATCCTCTCGTCTCGCGTCAATGATGTGGGATTCATTATGGCCCTCCTTTGACATGGTCGCTTTCCATCAACTTCAGCGCATTATTTGGGAAGTTGACCAAGAGACTCCCTTCTGGTACCTTAGAGCTTGCATGCCCTAATGGCAAGTTCTTTGCACTCGACAACAAGTTCACATAATTGGCTTTCGATTGAGTCATTTCATGGGTGTTCAACTTTAGTTCCTCTATTCAAATTCCATGGATTGTGCTGATAGTACCTTGAGGACCATTGTCATTATTGGTGGTTTCTCTCATGCTTGTTAACAGTTTACATCATTGACTTGTAATCCAACGAATTTCTAGCGTGTTCGACGTCAACACACCTATTCACATGTTAGAATTTGTACTTTAACCGGATCGTGTTGGAGAGCAAGACCCTGGACTCAGATAACAAAAGTCTAGGTTGTGAAGTGGTGTGACATGGCTATGATGATATGCATGTCTCTTTCAGATGGTTGGCTGCGACCAGACCATGAGTTATCATATGTGATCCTTCTCATTATTGGATGGTTGTGACCATACCTTCGTTTCGTTATGATCCTCTTTGACGGATGGTTGTGCCCATACTTAGATCCAATTACATGATCATTCTCTAGATGGTTGCGTCCATGCCACGATTCATGTATCATTTGACAGAGATCTCAGTTTATGTATATGTATCTATACTTTCTTGTAGTTTTTCGAATGGTAGACTAGTTCCCCGCACTGATGCATAAAGCATTTCATCCCTCACTCTAGCTTGGCCTTCATGCTTTAGGGGGCATCTGTTACACGGCATTTTGTCACTGTCCCTATACTCCCCATTCCTTGATCCTAGAGGGCCTCTACATTGAACCCTGCATGCTTTGCCTTCATGAAGAAACTCCCATTGTGTCCCTCTTCATGAGCAGATCAATTCCCTTTTGCACCATTTCCCCTGAAACCTCTATTTTGCCCAGTTTACATGACCGACGCTAATGATCTTTGTCTCCCCCACATTGATGTGAAGAGATTAGCATTATCCCTCACGCTGACCAGAGCAACTAAGTTGTGTTCCAGTCGTGCCAGTCCTATTATGGAAAATTTTTTAAATTAGGAGCTGAAGCTTCCAGCTCTAGAAGCTTCGTAACGGAAGTCTGGTAAATGGTTTGTCTAGATGGAGTCGAGGATGTCAGTTTGGGCTCCTTTCCCTTATAATGATGGAACTATCTCAAGGGATAATCCCTTCTCCCATGAGAAGAGGATCCATCTCCCATCCATTTTTCCTATATAAACCTCCCTTCTTCCTAAGCACAAGCTAGTGTTGATTAGTGTGCTAATGCTATTTTGGTTTGGAGTAGCCAACAAGTTATTACTAGTTGTAGCTATCTAGTTGTGTGAGGGAGAAGTGTGATTTGGTTTGGAGTGAAGCCAAAAGGGAAGAGCCTTAAGACTATTGTTTATTGAGGCCATCATGGAATGCTAGCAGAAGCGTGTGGGAACCTAGTCTTGTTAGAGGAGGACTGCAACGTCAAGGAAAATGGTTGTAATATCTCTTTGATATTAATATATGCAACTATCGATTGATTTCCTACTTGATTTTTCATCTTACATATTCATGGCTTAATGTTTCTTGACTTGTTAATTAGGTTGAATTACAATTTGTCTATTATCACGTTTATTGTTTGTTGTTGCTTACTTGTTTCAGGTGCTTGAAGAAGAAAAACGAGAGATAGTTGGAGCGAGCAAGCAAGGACATCATCAAACAGGATAAGCGAACTAAGAGGTAGGCCCTCTTAATTGGTTCTGTTATCACTTAAGAAACAATTTCCAAATTGTTCATAACAGTTTGATTGTAAAGGTTAGGTGCCAGTCCAGGTTTAATTTTTTGTTTGCTTTAGTGTCTAAGTCCTAGGAGTCTTAGTGATATGGTTAAATAAAGGTCAACTATCCATTCTCATTCATCACTGGTCTCATAACTCACATAGTTTCCATGTGTCAGCTTTGTTCGAAGGTTCTTATGTGTTACGAAACTGTTTAGGAGTTTTCGTAGTGCATAAACTCTGTTTAGGAGTTTTCGTAGCACATAAACTCTGTTTAGGTGTTTTCGTAGCGCAAAACCCAGATTTTGCACTAGCTGCGCTACGAAATCGGGGATTCGTGCAGATTCGTACCAAATCTTTCTCAGCTGTCATATCTATCAAAATCCATTATGTTTACATCATCATTTGTCAGCTTATACACTTCGCCTATCATGTCCAACCGCTTATCTTCATCATTAGAGTCGTTAGGTACCTTGGTACGCTCAGATTTCAAGTTTCAAGAAGAGCCAAGTATTCACAGTCATGATTTGTGTTTGGGTTCATGCATGAGAAATAAATTGTTAAGCCTTCAATTTGAATTCCTTGAAGATCAAGCGAGGTCGTTTTCAAGCGAGGTAGCTTTCAAGAGAGGCAGTGATCGAAGATTAAGGCAGTGCCAGTATTTCAAATTTCTATTCCGCTGGAATTTCATGGAGGGGTCTGCAGAAAGAAAGGAGCACAGGTCAGGCAGATGTTTGAGGAATGAACCTGAGGGGTTAGACAGCATCCTAAAGAATGACGAAGTTGAACGAGCCTTCAAACAGGTTGGTTGTTGGAGGTTTTGTGAAAAACTTCAAGGAGGCCATATGCAAGTCACCAAGGAATTTGCCTTGAATTTCACAGGTTTGAATTCGAAATTTGGGGTGCTTGAATTACCCATCTCTCTAGAGGTCATATCTACAGTTACTAAAATCCCAAGGGGAGAGGAAAGATGGTTTAAAATTTTCAAATTTGATATGACTCCCTGTAAAGAATTTCTGAAAGCCGGAGTTCATTGATTGAGATTTAAATAAGTATGTGCCCAAGAATTTTGTCAAGGACTCATATGCCAATTTACTTACCTGCATACAAAGGTACTTTACCTGCGAGGGGAGGTATCATAAGGTATATTCATATCACTTCAAGCTTCTGCTGCATTTCACAGGAAATACATCTCTTGATTTACCTTTCTACTTGTTTCACAGCCTAGGCAAATGTCTGACAAGGTTCAGCTAAAGAAGGAAGCCTGAGAGACCTCATTGTTTCACCACGGCTTAGTCAAGTTGATCGTTTTGCATGAGCTCTAGAGAGTAGATAGGGACTGGTCCACGTTCATGTTTATGTCTGGCTTCAAAAATGAAACTGGCCTCAGTCCTCAGGCTGTAAAAAATTCTCCACCAGCAGCCAATGATTGTGCAGAAACAAGATCCAGGAGATTTGTAAAAGTGAAGGCTAGGAAGCAGGTAAAGGAACCCACCAGACCACTGATAATCCAAGACACACCCCAACAGTCCCAGAAAGAGAAAACTCAGATCAGAGAGGGTGTACATGAATCATCTACATGTGAAGTAGTCCAGAGAAGAATGACAAGGAGCCAGTTAGCTAAGGAAAAAGGCAAGACAGTGGTTACTGAGGAAAGCCCGGTGTCAAAAGGAAGTCTTAATGACTTACTGCAAGCTATTGATATTGAATAATCTCCCTTGGTTCGAGCAGATTTGATAGAATCAGGAAAAGACAAGACCAAAAAGATCAAAGCCTCGAAAAATCTCAAGTTTGATGATCCGGTTGCTAAATTTTTCTTTAAGCCAAGAAGACCTGTGACGAGGCATTCAAGACAGGTACAAGAGACATTGCTAGAAGCAAGTGAAACAGAGGAGATAGCACAGTCTCATGAAGGACTCGTGACTTCATCAAAAATATCATCTCAGCTACATAACAAAGTTAAAGGTAAGGCAGTTTTCCCTTAAGAGGAATATAGTGTTGAAGAGTTAAAAAAGAAGTTGAAATTAGCAAACCTGGAAATTGCTAAACTGAAGAAAGCCTCAAGGAAACATGCAATCAAGGAAGCTCATTTTAACAAAATGGAGGCTCTATGGGAAGACAAAACAATTCAAATACCCGAGGTGGTCGACTATCATGCTCAATATTACACCTAGTCAATTCCCGCAATAAAGGAAGCAAAATTCATCAGAAGAGTTAATATGAAACTGAGAGCTAGGATCAGAGTTATGAAGAGGCAAATTGAGGATTTGAAGATACAACTAAGCCAGCAGGAAAGATTTCCTTAAGGAAATCACACAGCAAGTAAGTTTATATCCCAAAATTTTGATGTTTACCTTGTTGCAATTTTTCTTGAAGAATGATGCATCTCCATTCAGTTTTGAATAGCTTCAAGGCAATTGAAAGGGACATTTCAATAGAAAGAGGCTCAAGACAATCAAATTTTGGTATTAAAACTGTGTTTTGTGATTACACAGCAGTTTCATAGCGCACTACGAAACTGCTGTAGGTGATGCATAATGCACAGCAGTTTCATAGCGCGCTACAAAACTGTTGTAGCTGCATAATTAAACTCAGTCAACCAATTTTTAGTAATCAAGGGGAAAAATTTTTGAAAGGGGATTTCAGAAAAGGATCATTTACAATATGCAAGCATCTAGCCAGGGCAAAACAAACGGAGGAACTCTAATCTTTTTATACAAATGATCACAACTAGTATTGTCCATGACATCTCAAACAGCTTTGAAGAGGTTTTGTCTCCATACGAGTATATGGGAAGGGTCTACAAAACATGAAGAACATGGCACTCCAATACGTTTTTGTGTAATCAAAGAAGAACAACATGGTTAATTGGTTTCAAATATCCTTGAGGAAACCAAAAGCAGAAAAACAGGGGAAGTTTCCTACTTTCCAGCAGCAGTAAAGAGATAAGACATTAAGGGCCAGCAAGGAGTTTTAAACATCCACCAAAGCTAAACTGAAAGAAACCACTTGTTAGAGAACGAGTTTTTATTGTAATAAATGCTATTATCAGCATGATGTGGAGTTATACTCCTAATTGTCTTTGGCTTCTAAAGCTTCCAATTAGCAGTTGTTGTATTTAATAGTTATTTAAAGTTTGAGTAGGTGTCATAGCAAGCAGAATTTGAGTTCCCCTCATGCTGGAGGAGGAATCTCAGCTATGTAAAAAATTCTATATATAGAAGAGAGAGCAATGTACTTAGGGTTGGAAAATTATTGAGAAAATCTCTCATTTTGTGCTTTGTGTAAAGACTTTGTTTCTAGTAATACAGTATTGGCCTTGCTTCTCAGGAATCAAAAGGAATTTGATGTTTTGAATGTCTTGTGTTGTCTCTTTCCTATTATCTACAGTGTTTTGAATGTCTGATTACTTAGAAATCACTAACAGTGCTCTAATTTCCTTCATACATTTGTAAACTGTGTTGGTCCTCGATGTGTTTGGTGTGTTTACATATGTTGGATTCTGAATGCCCTGACTTCTATGCAAAGCTAACGTTACTTTCAATACTGAAGCATATCTAACTCCATAAGCCCAATGGATAATTTTTAATTGTGTTTCAACCTCTTATACTTGTTCATTTTATTTCATAGATT
Organism: Pinus tabuliformis; assembly: GCA_031772625.1. Classification (NCBI taxonomy): domain Eukaryota; kingdom Viridiplantae; phylum Streptophyta; class Pinopsida; order Pinales; family Pinaceae; genus Pinus; species Pinus tabuliformis. Next base: position 1,117,984,116 of record CM062809.1, read on the forward strand.
TAGCCATCTTATTCATTATCCAAATCTTTAATCTTGTGAGAGAGCCCTCTCAGGTTGGGAAGGTTAAGCCTCAACCTAAAGTAGGTTTGAAATAGTTACTTAATGTCTACCTGATCACAGCAGCCTATCAGGGTCTGATTTTGAGATAACAGGTTCTAACCTAAGGAAATCTTCCATAGAATGTATCTATTGTGGCTAGACCCATCGTCGAGCTAGAGGAATTCGTTCATCTCTGCACTTATAATTTTACTTCACCACAAATTGGCAACTCCACTGGGGATCCCAATCCTTTTGTTTGTCTTGGATTTCATGATTTCGTGAGAAATTTTTTAGTTCCACATTTTCCCTTTGGTTCTATTTTGTTTCTCCTACTTACTGGTCTGAGTCTAAAATCCATAGTAGCAGATCTAGTCCCTATTTCAAAAAAAATTATTTTTTTCCTTAGCTCCCTTAATCAGGGTGCTTAATTCACTGACAGTCATGCCAATCAGTGCGAGTTGCTGACAATCGTGTCAACCAGCCTATGGTGCTTGTTGTCAGTTAGGCAGTCGCACCGATGCTTGTCAGTGAATATTAGGGCCTGACCCTAATCTTGGCCAGTGTGTTCTGCTCTTGTGGTTTTGAGCCCATAAGTCTTTTGAACCATTTTCTCCCTGATTAGAAAGCTACTTTTCATTTGGTTTTGTTTGCTTGTTGAATTATCATATTTTTGCTTGATTGATTTGAGTCATTGAGTGGCCAGCGACACTAGGGCATCTAGTTAGTCATCCATTCAACAGTTTGCAAACTCAGTAAGTCGGGTTGTAGGTGTACTTACTCTTTGCATTTTGTTTTTGGTCCTTTTGCAACTTTGACCTCTTTTACACAAGTTTGAAAAAATTTCTTTTGCTTTCCTAAACGTTTCTTTTCTGGCATGGATTACGTTGTTGGAAATATTGAGGGAGGGTGAATCAGTATTTCTCTTTTTGTTGTTCTTGTTGTTACCAAAAGCACATATATGTATATATGGAACACAGAAATAGATAGCTAGAATTAATGCTTTTATCAACACAAAACAATGCAATGAAATAGATACATATATATATATATATATATAGCTGGTTGCAATTAGTTGCCAAGCTCCAAATTGGACTTTAGTGAGGCTCCAACCTCCAGAGCACCAACTCCCAAGGATTTCAATCCTGTTCAATTCTGAGGCTCCAACCTCTTGAGCTCCAACCCAATCCTAATATAAATTGTTTTGCTGCAGTCTGCTCCCAATCTTTCTAAGCTGCTACTTTTCTCCTGATCTTTTGCTTTTCTGGCCTCTCCTGCCTCTTGCCTATTCTTTAGCTTACTCTCTCACTGATTATGAATGCATCAATCAACTATCTCTCCTTGTTTTTTTGTTTTTATGTATTTCGCCTCTAACTCTTCGTTTTCATTTTCCACCGCCTCTTTGGCTTCCTCCTCGATCGCTGTCGTTTCCTCTGACTCACTTGATATTTCGACTTCCCTCCTTGGTCCTTGTGGCTTCCTCTGCACTAGTTTTCCATTCTTCTTCCTGGATTTTCGGTCACCGTGTGTTAAAACTGTAACATAGGCCCCGTTTTTTCAATGATAACAGGCATCCACCGAGACTTTTTCATTTAACGGACATGCCGCGTCCTATCGCAATTGAAATCAGCTTGATTCTAGCCTTTTGAGCTATCGCTCAAGCCTCTTGAACCATCCGAAGCATCCCTTAGTGTATTTCTTCCTCCAACTGTCACACAAGCCAAATATTTAATTACACAGGAAATAGGAGAAAATTAGACAAAATAGACTAAAGGGCAGACTTCAAAAAATATTACACCCGCATCTATACTATATCGTGTCCGCAGTATAATCACAATCAGCGCTCAAGGTTTCTGGGGATCCTTTATACATCAAGACCATGGCATCACCGATGGCCAATGGCCGATCCTCCACTGGACGCGATATTATATTAATCCCATCTATAATGTTGCATCGAGTCCGCATGTATATGTATCGCAATCAGGGGTTGTCCTATCGGTGATTGCAATGGACGTTAATGTAGACCACTCACTTATAGCGATGCGACATTATGTGCCGGACCCGATACAACTCAACACTCCCGTGTATAAAGTTTCAAGTCCGCTTTCCAAATCCGCTAAGTGTTTAGCGTGATTTCTCTGTGTAAAATGCATTTGGCAATAAACAAATAAATACACAGGGGTGATGTTATATGGGTTCTATGGGCCCAATAGCATATATATATATATATATATATATATATATGAGTTCTGCTCTTGATAGTGTATTCCACCTGCATATACACTGTAATCCTCCCAATCGCTATTTAAATGCATGCATATATATATATATATATATATATATATATATATATATATATCTGTGCTCTGATATGCTCTCCGCTGGCTCTATTTTGCTTCCTCCAATGGCTCTGTCTACTCTTTGCTCTATTTGCTCCTCTGGTGGCTTTGTCTGCTCCTCTTGGCTCCGTCTACTCCTCTTGGCTCCTCCGATAGATCTGTTTGCTCCTCAAATATTTCCATATTGACATCAATGACAATCTGTGTCCAATAATCTCCCCCTTTGTTATTGATGGCAATATTCTTCGCTCTCCCCCTTTGACATCAATGGCAAAGGAATACATATGGACTCCCCCTGTCAAACTGCTCCCCCTGTCTAGCTACATCTTTATGAATGAACTTGAGTGATGATAAAGAGATAACCCCCATATTTTGACGCAAATGTTCAAATGCCTCTTTAGGAAGAGGTTTTGTGAAAATATCAGTTATCTGCTCCTTAGTACTGATATATTCCAAGACGATGTTTCGTTTAGCTACTTGTTCACGAAGGAAATGATACTTAATTGGTATGTGTTTGGTCCTTGAGTGCATCACTGGATTTTTGTTGAGACTGATAGCACTTGTGTTGTCACAATAGATGGTAATCAGTTGATCTGTACCTATGTTGACATCTTTTAGAGCTTCCTTCATCCATAGTATTTGAGTATAACAGTCTGTTGCAACTATATACTCGGCTTCAGCTGTGGATAATGATATGGATGATTGTTTTTTGCTGATCCAGGATACTAAACAGTGTCCTAGGAAGAACGCATTTCCACTAGTACTTTTCCGATCATCTACACTTCCAGCCCAATCAGCATCGGTGTATGCAGTTACAGTCAGTGTTGAGCTCTTAGGGTACCAAAGACCGAAATCAAGAGTTCCTTTCAGATATCTGAGAATTCTTTTTACAACTAATAAATGGGATTGTTTGGGAGAATATTGAAATCTTCCCCATTCCTAATACCTGCATTATTTCTGGTCTTGTAGCTGTTAAGTATAGAAGGGATCCAATTATTGACCTGTAATGAGTTGCATCTACCAGATGGGAGTCATCATCTTTGCTCAATTTACAGTTTGTGGTCATAGGTGTGCTCATGGGTGCACAGTCCTCCATTCCATATCTTTTAAGCATGTCTTTTAGATATTTGGCTTGAGATATACACAATCCTGCTCTGGTTTGAGATATTTGAAGTCCAAGGAAGTGATATAGCTCTCCTATCATTGACATATCGAACTCTTTTAACATGTTTTGAGAAAATTCATGGCTCATTTCATCATTATTGCTAGCAAAAATCAGATCATCGGCATAAACAAGAGTAACTAGTAACTTACCTTCATTTGTCTTTATGTATAGATTACTTCCAGCCACTCCCTTTTTGAAGCCTTGTTGTTGTAGATATGATCCAATCTTGCATACCAAGCTCTAGGAGCTTGTTTCAACCCATATAAAGCCTTTTTCAACTTACAGACTAAGTCATTTCCTTCTATTAGATCAAACCCTTCTAGTTGCTCCATGTAGACTTCTTCCTTGAGTTCCCCATTTATAAATGCTAATTTTATGTCCATTTGATAGATTTTGAATCCTTTTGAGCAAGAAAATGCCAAGAACATTCTGATAGCTTCCATACAAGCTACTAGTGCAAATGTCTCTTCAAAGTCAATTCCTTCAATTTGTGAACAGCCTTTGCAGACAAGCCTTGCCTTGTTTCTGATAACATGTCCTTCTTCATTCATTTTATTTTTGAACACCCATTTGGTTCCTATTATGTTCTTGTCCTTTGGACGAGGTACCAACTCCCATGTCTCATTCTTCTCAATTTGGGACATTTCTTCTTCCATGGTGTTGGACACCTAATCCTCAATGGGTTAGTGTGGAAGCCAAATAGATAAAAGGAGTCCAAGAGACCTTGGGATGTGGAACCCAACGGTCGCAATATGTACTATAAATGTATATCAGTTGTTAATAAAAATTGTACTCTCATGTTTTATCCTTCAGATTCTCTTGCTACCCATGTGTGTTTAACATGGTATCAGAGCAGGCGTATTCCTGCCCTGCATAATTTCTTTGAGCCATTTGTTTTATGGTCTTTATGAGCAGGTCCTATTTTTAGTATTCCTGCCAGGTCCTGTCATATTTTCTCTCTGCGCCCTCTGCTCTCCCTGGGCTGTCCATAACTTTCCTTTCTGCACTTTGGGCTCTTTTCCATAATAATTTTATGCACCCTTTTCTCTGACCAATCTGCCTTCTCCCAACCTGTGTGTTACATTTACCTTAGAGCGAACCTTGTCGGCTATATTTTAGCTGTATTTTTTGCCCAGTTCTGTAGTACGAATTGCAGCCATTTTATTTTTCTTGACAGAAGATTCGAATGTAACCTCCAATTCTGAATACGTTACATCCACCACTCAAGCCATAAGCTATCAATCCATGTGATATGAAAATTGCAGATCTGATGGACCAACTTCTGCGCCATTGGCTATGATGCACAATGCGACACTAAGAAAAAAGAGTGTTGTATCCAACCTTCAATTACCAGAGCTACGAAACAAGTTGTATGGTATAACAGAGCACAACAGCACTGCTCTCTCCATGCTAGTCATACACTGCAAACCGCAACTTATCCGCCATCCTCAGCTTCATCAACGAGAAGCTAGAGAGCCACCTTGCTATTCCATTCACCATTGACCCTCCACACACATGTTGTCATGGCCATACATCTTGACATGCTTGCCCATATTTAATAGTTTTACAAGCAGGGTTTCTGTGCATGCCCACTGGGATTCCACATTTTATTGAATTTCTTTCAGCCTTTGGCAACCGACTCAAACAGGCTCTTTCTCATACACCTAACCTACCATTACATTGGCCCATTATTATTGACTTGATTCTAATTCTGAATTCCAGGAGTTACTAGCGTAGACCTTACTGCTTTGGAGTGAGAGGCATTGTGACTGAAGGTGCTCGTGGCCTTGCGCAACAGAAGCCTAGTGGAAGCCAACCCATTCTAATGCAGTGAGCATTCCTCTATTCGCCATTAACCCTCCCGTTCTGGTGTGTGGGGTGTTGATTGATTATCTTCTTCAATGAACAATGGATACAACGTGACGGTATATGATGCTACACTAATGTTATACGCTGCTTGTAAATTCTTTTGAAGGATTAGTACTCCTCTTTGTTCCATATTTGCAAAAGCGTAACCTGCGTTTGGGTAAACGTGTTTTTTCCCAAGTTATCTATAACTAAAATTGCCAAAAAAAAAGGTTATCTGTTCCTAAGGCATCTGATATCTATTCTCTGAAGCACAGAATTGTTTAAAATTTGGCAGGATTCATACAGCTTGTGAGTAAGGGTTTTAAATTGGCAGATTTTGAAAGAGAGATCAGTGGATCTGAATTTTAGAGATAACACATCCGAATCGCAGAAGGACATATTGCTTTGTGTAAAGAGTTGAAATAAATAAAAATGAACGTGTTCAAGTTAATGACCCATTTTCTTAGCATTATGGTCTTGCTCCTCAAGATACATTCTATGAAATCATGTGCTGGGATGAGATTCTATCACTGTTGGTGCCCAATTTTCTCCATTTGATTGCGAAATACATCTGAAAATGACACTCTAGATGAAGTGCCCTTGAACGCTGTCACTATCAACTTCAGTTCCACTTTGTTGTGTTACTGATACCCTGGAAGCTTCTAATAGCAGAGAACTTTCCATACCAACAAAGTTTTATTTGAAAAACAGTATTTTTGGGTATTGTTAAGTTCAACCACATGGATATAAATAGATGGACAACATCATCTATTTTTGCGAGGTAAGACGCTGTAATTTTTTGTTGAGGAGAAGTTTGGGCCTAGTGGATAATAGAATTCAGAATTAATAAGTTTGATAACTCTGCGGGTTTCTTTTCCCAACGGGTCACATTAGGCAAGAAATGGAGCATTGAATTTATAACTACTGACGGTAATACAAAACCACCTGTCCATCGATGTTAAATTTATCCCGCAGATAAATTATGGTTTGGTTATGGTGGGTATGAAAACCTTCATGCTCCTTATATGGCATTGATTCTTTATGTTATTTCAAATGTGTTGAGTGTGAAGCATGTATGGTTAATACATAATGGAATATGAAGCTTATATAACCAAACACAACTGAAATCGAGAGCCATCACTATTTTTGAAGACAATTGCAATCTATTGTAAAATCCAATTGTATTGACATATTGCGAGTGAGTGTTGATTATTCTCTACAAGTTCATAGTTGTGATCAGTTTCAAGTGTAATTTTGACAATGAATAAAATAGCCAAAATTGGTGAAGTATTGGAGTTCTTAAAAACTCTTATACATTCCTCTGATCATGGTACAGTAAGAATAAGCAAAGTGTCATGCGGAAAGAGTCAATTTTGCGGACAAAACCGACCTCCCTAGAAGCTAAGGCTTTCTAGTGACAAACAAGACAATTAAACACTACCTTTCCCTAAATATGCATTTAGAATACAAGTAATCAGGTGTTTATAACATACCTTTAGTCCAACGCTTTGTAGTAGTCCAGCCTCGCCGATCCGGATGAGCTCCTCCTTCTCTTCGAAACCTGCATTCACTAACAAGCAAACAATTACATAGCACCTGAATAACTCATAAAATAAAACATATTCATCATACAGACCAAGGAGTATATGAAACAAATCATGTATAACAATCTGTTGAGAAAAATGAGCTTAATTATATTAAGTGGAAACAAAAGAAACCATTACAACATGAGCCTTGGTGTTGTGCAGGTCCCTCCTAGGGTCCAGCAAGAGTTCTCCTTTACTTTGATCAGCTCACCCACTTCCAAATGAAGCTAAGAAAGGATGGGAATCTCTCCTCTCAAGCTCTATAAGGGAGTCCTAATTCCAGCAGCATCTACCCTTAGGAATGTTCAGCTTTCAATCTCTCCTCCCTCTGGCCCAATGCCTGTATTTATAGTGCTTTAGATGAAGTTAATCAGGTCCACCATCAATGGGATAAGCCCCTCTTTGAATGGGATAGTTCCCCTCTTGATGGGATAAGTTCCTCTTTCATAGGGATACATGAACCATCTGGAGGCGCTCAATACACGTCAAACAAACTTCTAGAATGCTCTAGAATCGACCACAAGTAACTTTTTTGAAGTAAAACTCGCGCCTTTTGACCTTTACAGGGGTACGCACCCACCCCTTTACAGGCAAAACGTACAAGTACGCAAGGAATGTGAACTTGAGGTGCGTACACGCAGGTAAGGCTAAGAGAAACTGCGTACCCAGAGTTATATAGATTTTTAAAGACTTTCTCTCTTTCTTGGAGTTTGACATGAGGAGCAGAGGTATAAGACTCGCTAAGGAGGATAGTATGACAGTTGATGGAGCCATACTAACTGCAAATAGTCATGGTGACAAATTTTAGTGTAACAGATTGCCCCCTAAAGTGCGAAGTCCTGTAGTAGATTAGGGTTTCATATCATCTAGGAAGGGTGAAGTACTTTATCATTTCAAGGATTATCTTGTGGAGAGCCCAGTCGGAACCTGCAAATATTCAACACAAAATACATATATAAGATCATATCATCGCTGAGGTAGGCATTCCCATACTCAGATTGAAAACTTTAACTAACAAACTAACTACTGTTCTGATATAGGAATGATTTCGCAGTACATCATAATCATAGACTCTTGTAGACACAGTATGGACGCAGCCATCTATTTATGATTAGTCTACTGTATAATGAATACAAAACTCCTCGCATCCTGGATGGTGGAAACTAGATCCAGGGTCTTCATTTCTAATTCCCGAAATGGTACGATTCTATCCATGCGAATAAATTAGTTGATGTCGAACATGGTAGAAACCACTTGATTACCAGTCGATGATGTAAACTGTTAACAAGTGTGAGAGAGACCACCAGTGATGTCAATGGTTCTCAAAGTACCCAGTACAATCCATGAGATGTGAATGAATGAGTTGATGTCGAACATTTCACGGAATCCTTCGATCGAAAGTCAATGATGTAAACCGTCGTCAAAGGCGAGAAACCTGCCATTCATGCATGCAGATTTCAAGGTACTGACGATTTCTAGGTCATCTTTCTAGATAATGTGTTGATGTCGATAGAAAGCAACCCGTTGCAGGCAAGCCCACAACACGAAATCATAGATCAAGTTGAAGAAATGTAGCTGTAAGGACTGACTCAGGGATGGTCGAGATGGATGACGGGTATTTTGCAGATGAATGGTTTATTTGCAGTGACCTCTTGAACACATAACGACACGACAAATGGCTTGGTGACAATTGACCCAAAGTTAATACCCGGAACTGGTTGAAGATTTTCAATGTGGTTTGATCAACTGTTAGGCAAAGGATTTCCCAACCCAGGTGAATGAAAAGTGTCGTGTTCAAGAGTGGTGATAAGGCTTCTTCTGAGACAAAGGATAACAAATAGGCTCATTTTTCTCTCTTTTCCCCCACCGTTTATGGAAAGTACCTCTTTATTTTTTACAAGCTTGAGGAGGATAACATATGCTTGATTATAAGCTCATCCTTCGGATGAGTCCAACTTAGTTTAGATTCAAACCCTAAGAAGGAGTGGTCTGTTCCTGTTTGTAATCAAACAGGTCCTTTACTGTGAAATTTTAACGAGTCCAGTATAGGAGAAACTCGACGTTTTTCAATTTTAGAGAGTCTGAAAAACTTAAGAAGACTCCAGGGTTGAAATTTTTCGTAAATTTGTGTCTCCCAAGCCCGAAAAAGTATAAAATAATACTTGAGAGAACCGCTTGATCTTTTACGACCAAGGAGTACTTTCATAGTTAGTGTCTTTGACCTGAAAAGTAAAAAGCGATCAAGGACACGTCGTTTTATTTCCAGTATCGAATTTGAAACGACAAAAATCCGGCAACCTTTTCCTGTTTTTACTGTCAGAAAAGGGCTATAATCTTTTAATTTCGTTTTAACGAGTGTAAAAGAAACGCTCGGCAATCTTTTCATTTTTTAGGAGTCAGAATAGGGCTTAAAAGATGACTCTGATGTTTTTGTTTGTGAAAAATGACAATTTTCCTTGAAAATCCTTTTATCCTGCACAAAAACCAACACATTACTCATACCTGTTTAAAGATAGATAAAAATACTTTGAAAAATACCTTTTCATGGTGAAAAATAAACAAATTTAGCATTTATTTACCCAAAAAACCTATAAAAAGGGCTTTTACCATTTTACTGTTGAGGAGAGAAAAAGGGCTTTTGGCAAGAAACTTCCCGTGGACATTGCGGAGAATCCGACCGTCGAAATCGAACGCCGTCTCATCAGGTATTCTACAACATCCTCCTCTTCATTTCCATCTGTTTAGAATTTGTTTTTAGGCCCTAGTTTCATTTTTTGGAGGCTTTGGGGTTTCAAGGTCCGCTTTTCGGGGTACGCAGGTGCTCCACTGGTGACCCGCGTACCCCGACATTTTCTCAGTTGGGAAAATGTCAGGCGTACGCACCTTGCCTTAAGGGAACCTGCGTACGCACGCCCTGTTCCTAAAGGCGGGGTGCGTACCCCGCAAAACGCGTTTTCAAACCCTAATTCCTTCAAAAATGGACCAAAATTTTTGATTTCATTGATTCTAACAGATGTTTTTTGGTGTGTAGATTGCCCACCATGCTTGATTGGCGCGAGAGAGAGCACGAAGATGTTGATTTGGCCGCCATTAATCATCAACCGTCCATTGATGCTTTAAAGGCATGCGGCCTCTACAAATACTAGGCCATACCTGGCATGAGGGCCCAGGTGCGCTTTCTAGAGTGGCTGGTAGAGAGATGGAACGTCCAGGACTAGTGCTTTTACATTGGAGGGCACCAGCTCGAGATAGAGCCCTCAGATATTTACTTTCTCACTGGTTTTCCCAAAAGGGGCGAACAATTGACTCTGTCCGGGACTAGGCCGGGTGGCCAGTCCATTGCTAGTCTCCGACTAGAGTGGTGCAACACGCAGAACCAGGAGAAGGGGATAGAGATCAAAACTATATCCCGCCCTGAACTTATGGTCATTGCTTTTACAGTTACCAGACTTTGCGGGGCTGCCGCTTTACATATTGCCACTGGATCCCAGATGCGGATGGCGATTGATTGCTATCGGGGCACCATTTTCAACTGGTGTGATGCTGTGTTGGCTAACTTAAAAAGCCAACTGACTAAAACCAAAAACGGACAGCTGAAGACCTTTGGTTATGGGGCTTTAGTTGTCAGTTTTGCTTTAGAGAGGGTTCTGATGCTGATCCCACAGCATCTCACTGTTGAGGCTGGGCATCCCCGAGAGCCCAAATTGACGCGATGGGTTGCGGTTATGGCCCGTCATCCTGACGAGGGCACGGAGGTTGTCCGATTTAGACCGGAGTATTTTCACTGGTTGGAGGACCAGATCTTCTCGATACAGGATTTTCCTTATGCCAGAGTTGATTTTCGTGGAGATCCGGACATGGTTCTTCCACCGGGAGAACAATGGGATGACACAGGTACTTCATTTTTCACAAGTTTTTAAATTATCTACTTTTTTTTGTTTTTTATATCGTCTCAAAACTGACAGTAATAATTTTCAAAATGCAGATGTAGGCCCACGCCGTCCAGCCAATCTCCGGCCTTTCGAGAGGAGACTACCAGTTGCACCGGCACCGGCCCCACAGGACGCGGCCGCAGAGACCTTAGCTGAGTTGGAACAAGACCTAGAGCGTCTTACGGCAGATATACCAGAGACTACTATAGACGATATTCCTATCAGGCTTCAGCGCTATGTAGTCGCAGTCCCAGGACCTTTTAGGAGGTTCTTGTGTAGGGTGGCGCGTGCAGTGGTGTCGTATAGAGAGCATCACCAGTGATTGGATGGTCGCTTTTGTAGACACATGTGACATTTTGGTTTTTGTACTTATCATTTTTGCCGATCATAAGGTGTTTTTCAACCTATGATCGAAGACGATGTATTTTTTGACACACTCCTATCTATATATATCATTATTACCAGCTTATCTTGTTAAACATGTGTGATGAAATGTTTTTAAATTTACATGTATGATTATCGCAAATGTCTATCTAACATTCGAGAAGCAATTGCATCTGCTAATGTATTTAAAGACCTTGGAATATGCTGATATTCAATGTAATCAAATTCACGTTCCAAGAGACGCACTCTCAAAAATAACCTTAACAACACTGGATTTCTAATGGCATACACTCTATTAAGCTGTAATACAACGAGTTCAGAATCTAACCTCACTATCAAACTCCGAATCCCAAATGAAATAGATTCAGACAATAATTCAATCACTGCACTGTATTCTGCAATGTTGTTTGTTGTTTGATCGAGGTTCACCCCATGCATAGAAACTAACTCGTCAGAGGGCGAATAGATAACCCAAGCTGCGGAAGAGATATTCCGTGTACTACGACAAGCACCATCAGCAAATCCGATGTATGTTTGGAGAGGCATCGACATCTGCAAACATCAAGCGTAAAACCAAGATAAGCAGAATAACGACAAAAGACACACTTTCTAAGCTAAGCACACTGTCTAAACTAACAAACACACCAGCTAGAAAGAAAAAACCTAACCTAACTAAAATCTCCATACCCATCATTTAAGCATAATACCTCTTTAAGTAAAGTCCATTTCTGGGTTTACACAAAGAGTCCCCGTCAAAATTTACCAGCTCATAGGCCCCTTTTGCTAGCTTTCGCTTGACAATGTAGGGCCCATGCCACATAGGAACGAATTTTCCAGCACCTAATTTATCGTTAGCTTGATCATATAATAGCACTAGTGTTATAGACATTTTTGTGCCTTACAGCTATAAGCATGAAATGTCCATAATCCAAGGGATCCAAAGTCCCTAAACATGTTGTTCCTACCCCTAGAGGAAAAAGGCTAACAAACCACAGCAATTCACAGAAGTTCTCCACCAGAAACTGCTCAAAAACAAGTCAATTCAGAATCAATTCAGAGGCTCCACTAGCTGCCTGCGTTGAAATGCAGAGGCTACACTGGCTAGTTGCATTGCAACACAGGTGGAAGCACTACCAAGGTGCGCTGAGCGGGAAATGACAAATGGCAGGGTCCTTTGTGCGAGGTGTAAAGACTGTGGAAGCTTCCAGAATCTTCCTCCATGACACTTGCCTTGATGAGTTCGACTAAGTGATGAGTAAGAGGCTCTTAGTCTCCAAGTGGAAGCAAGAACTGACAGAGGGAGAGGACACTAGTCAGATCTCAAGCTAACTCATCCTCTCTCCAAACATCTATATATGGATCTCTCCTCCATGAGATCCAGGAGGCTGGAATTTTGTTATTGCAAAGAATTGCTGTTGGTTTGAGATTGGAATCATTGGGTGCTTAATGCTTTGAAGGGAGGTGAAGAAAGGATTTCATTCGCTGGGAGGTAGATGCTGGATTGGAACTCTCTTGGTTGTATCTCCTCCTGAACCTTGTTATTCATCAATAAAGCTATCTTGGTTTCTCCTATATACTGATGTATCTTTGATGTATGATTGCATTAGTATGTTTAGTTTATTTCTAATCCTGAACTAGTTATGAAAATGAATCTATGTCTTTGTGTAGTGTTCCCTTCTTGTGATCTTGCAGGAACCTGTTGAAGCTGGGCGAGCGAGAAGGCAAGTAGCTGGGAACTCTCAAAGAGAAGAGAAACCGGATCGAGGGACAAACGGAAGAAACCGGTTAGTCCATCCATCTCTCTTCATTCTTAATTCATAAAGGAAGAATACTAGAATAGCTGTTTCTGTTTGTTGCTAAGGCACTATCACACCTTAGGTGGATAGGATCATCCTGCATAGGCATTTTTCCCCACAACAAATTGGCGACTCCGCTGGGGATCGTATCTTGTTGGTTTATTTGTGTTTTCTGGTCTTGTTCTTCTCATAAACTCAGGAGTGTTGAATCGAAATGCACTTGCCATTTTCAAGTGCAAAGTAGAGATCTGCCACTCTAGTCCACTCACTGGGCCTGTTTTTATGATCTGAACAAACTGATCCACAAGTGCTCTAACAGCCCTTTGTGATAGATCTTAGTCCTCCTATAAATCATCCTCCTAATTGTACCTAATTGATAGCTTTGATTTGGCCAAAAACTGTTGATTTAACTGCAAACTGTAACCCAGAACCCAGAAACAACTCTCGTTTCTGCTTCAGCGCAGACTCTGTGAAGAGGTTCTGCATTTCAACGCAGGTCCCGTGAAGGCTACCTGCACTGAATGTCAAAACCTCTGTGCTGAGGGTGCGCTGATCAGTCTTTGCCTTGTGCAGCTGTGGTTCCCTGCTTCCTTTTGCTCAGTTTTATCTCTGTTTTTTGCAGCCTGTTATCAGTCAGTGTACCTATCTGAAACCCCTTTTCTTTGCCTCAATTCCACCTCAGTTGTATAAAGAAACTGTATTTGTTCTTTGTGTATTTGTTACATCATTTGCAGTTTCCCATTACAAAAGTAAACTAGTCATACTGTCGCCCTTAGATCTAGACCTGTCATAGGTGTCGTTTTGATCTTAGGAGTGAGTTTGTTTGTTGTTCACAGTTGATTGAGCTTTTACTTTTGTCGTTTGGTTTGAATTTATGCATTTCTAGTGTCGAAACAAGTAAATCATAAGGTGTCGTAATCGTCTTTTGATTTTGAAAAAGGAACTTGTTTATGTTTTCACTTGAAATCGAATTCAAATTTATACAACAGCTTTCTTTTTAGGCATCAATATTAAGGAAGCAAAACAAATACATGCATTTGTGCATTTGCATTTTGATAGTTTGCATGTGTTGATTTAGGGAAAAGTGCATTACAGTGTGCTCTATGCTCTTTGAGAAAAGTTGTATCTTCCTTTTCCCCTTGTAGCTAGGATTTTCATTGTTGAAAAGATATAAAGCTTGCTTATCATCTTTAGACTGCATTTAGGAATTGTATCATACATCTCGTGGTGATCCAAAAAGGCAAACTTTTAAGAAAGATCAACCTAAAATAAATTGAATGAACTTAACAACGCTTTGTAACATAACGCACAACATAGAGGTCTAGGCTAGAGACGTGTTCCGGCGTCGTAAAACCTGGTGACTGTCGATCTCGCTGATGGTTGGGTGATTCCTCCTGAGGGACGATAGTGCCAGTATAGATTGTGCTCCCACGTACCGTCGAGTATATATTGGGAGACCCCTATAGGCATAAAACCTTTATCCTTAGGAAGCCGTGTCGGCCGCCCTACTGATCGCAATGCACTGAACACAGCATTCAGGAAGATTGACCGCCCATACCTTAAAAAGTATTCTGCGGTTTTGCGAAAAGTTTGGCACACCCTCTACCTAGATCTCCAGAGCAGTTCCTTTTGGCCTTTTTCAAACTCTATAACAGAAAAAGTCCATCCGAGCATTTGTCACTTCGGGCTCGTTAAAACATCGAAGGCGACTAGAGTCATCTTTTGTTTTTTCTCGACTCTTTAAAACTGAAAAAACAAGTTGTGTCTAAAAGCGTCTAAAATTCATTCAATTCGGAAACATACTTCCCCTGTTTATTTTAGTTGATCGAGTAATCCGCAATCGTGGAAGAAAGTCAATTGAAACCCCGTCGTTCGTGGAGACTTACGAGTCAACCGTCTTTGTCTCCGGAATCGAAAACAGTACGGACAAAGCAAACTCGTTTAACCGGTTCAAAATCTCCTATCAAAGTTAGAACAAGTGTTCCAACAACATCTGAGATTCCGGTTACTCCAAACATTTCTGGAAACCCTGCCTCTACAGAAGAAGTTCAACAACCACAGAGGGACAGTGACACTGATCCTAGTCTGAGAGCAAACACTTGTGTTACTGAACCAGTTCCGTCTGTAACCGGTTCAGAGAGTCTTGTTCCTCAAACATCTGTCGCTGTTGATTCAAACCCTTCTTCGGCACCAGAAATATTTTACGGACCTGACGATCTTCCCCTTCCACCTAGTTTGATTGCGATAGAGGAAATTGTAGAAGATCCGTAAGCAAGTACTCCAACACATTTTGGAGTCAGGGTCACTCTATTTCCTTCGACATCAGAAGTTAGTCTACCACCAGTGGAAGTTCCTGTAGAATCGCTAGGTAATCTTTTGGATAGACTCAAAATGTCTGAACAACCGTCAACATCTAGGACTGTGTCAAATGACACGGCGACAGCAGAACTCCCTGCCGTCACTCCGACAATGTTTGCCGGCATACCATCTGTCCCGTCTAGCTCACAACCGCTAGAAGGAGTCCACCCAGGGACTATTTCGACAGTGTGGTCTGTTCCTCCAGAATAATATTCGGCAACTCTTATGTTGAGACTCGCCAAATTGATCCATTTGGAGGTCAATTTGGGCAATCCAGTCCCCAAGGGCAGACAATCCCTTTGAGTTCCGGATTGCCACCGTATGGGGGGCAGTATGCCCTTTCATTACCCCCTCCGGGAGGATATCCATACGGGAGTTCACAACAGTATTCAGGTTATACTGGAGTTACATCAAGTGGTTGGGTACCTATACTACCCCAACAACCAAGGGTTGTGTATTCTATGCAACAATGTGTACCTATGTCGAACATCCCTACAACACCAGCTATTGTAACAGTGTCACAAGTTCAAACGTTGCCTGTTGTATGTCAACCTCAGATTTCTCAGGTTGTAATGCAACAACCCCTTGACCCTGTGACTCAACCACAATCGCCAATTGGTGGGGCGACACAGGTCCAAACGGGTACAATTACCCCACACCTTGGTCCAACGGTTAGTATAGCGCAACAGAACATGGCTTCGCAACCATGGCTGGTGCAATATCAACAACCACAATTCCAACAAGTATACCAAGGTTCTGAGCAGCAGATCTTTGCGAACAGTGGACAACCGTACATTCAAAACGGTCAAAACCAACCACTTTACGGTGGTCATGTCCACCAACCATACCAGTCATACCAGCATCAATTACATTATGCTGGTATGCAAAGGCCAACTGCTCAGGCAATTCCATCATATCCTGGGTATACTTCACCTAACCTGAATCAACAGTTACCATTCGTGGCAACTTTAGAGTTACCCGATTTACACTGGTTAACAAACGATCCAATTGCTTATGCCCCTTGGTGGCCAGCAATTCCTCACAAACTTCCTTTAGATATTCCTAAATTTAATGGAAATCCAGGTGAAGACCCATCGAATCACGTGATGACATTTCATCTATGGTGTTCATCAAACACCCTAAACGATGATTCGATAAGGCTTCGCCTTTTTCAGAGGACGTTAACGGGTCCAACGGCAAAATGGTATATTGAATTGCCTAGAGCTTCGTTCGACAATTTCAGTACCTTAGCCACGACTTTCTTAACCCATTTTCAATTACCAATAAGGTATGAAACGGGAACGGAAATCTTAACCAACTTCAAACAGACAACGGCCACTCACATATCTGATCATATACATGAGTGGCGACGTCGTCGTAGGATGGTAAAAACGTACGTTCCCGATCAGCTATTAGCTGAATGGTTTATCAAGTCGTTACTTCCTGCTATAACGGAAGATGTGGCAAAGGGGGGAGTCGTAACGGAAGAGCAAGTTATCGCTCGTGCGCAATATCTAGACTTAGTCTATACTCAGTCTGGCATGCTCTACGACAAAATACCTGATGCCCCTAGACCGGAATTCTCAATTCCTCCTCCTCCTAAATCAAACAATGACTCTCATGCCGGTGATGGCGTGATTGGCACGACAAACGCGAAATCAACAAAGGCCAACTCCAAGAAGGCCCGTAAGATTTCGGATCAAAATGCAAAAGACAAAATTCTTGCTTCGGAAGTAAATGTCGTATCAGCAGATAAAGGCAAAGAAACCAAACAACCAGGAAGCAAGAAAAAGCAAAACAAAGGGAAGAAGAAGAAACAGGGTGAGTCATCTCCTAAAAAAACTTCTTCAAACCCTCCTGGAGATAGGAAACCTCCCTTCGGGTGTCAGATATGTGATGAGAATCACTGGACGAGAGATTGTCCATACAAAGCTGAGCTTAAAAGATTCTTTAAGAGTTCGCAAACCTCAGCTGTGTTAACTGATCCGTTTCCAAATCCAGGACAAAATCTGGTTGATAGTGGAAATGCTTCCCCGTCACAAGTGCTTATGTTGTCAATTGCCAAGCAACAAAATGATGCTTTGATTTTGACAAGAAACAAAGATTACGGGAATCCGCAGCTGTCGAACGACAAGGATAAAGATCAACCAAGCAGTTTGACAACAACTTCGACAGAAGTTGTACCACCCATCATTCCTGAATTAACAATAAAACCGCCAAAGGGAGTAGTACACAAGTCGACATTTAATCCTCGCGCCAGAGCAGCGCAGCATTATAACATAGTGGAAGATTTGGCCCAATCGCCATCCGCTATGTCGACTCTTGAAGTACTACAAAATTGCCCATCCCAACAGCAGGCTTTGTTATCAGCCATTGGTGGGGTTGATCCTAAGGATTCCAATCTTGTATCCTTTGACCACAAAGGATACGATCCTCAGTTACCAGCTCAACTAGCTTTCCTTATCCAAGTGAAAACCCTCAACAAAACTGTTCACCGAACAATTATTGATGAGGGGGCATCTACATGTATTATGTCGATGAGTTGCTAGAAAACTTTAGGATCTCCAACCTTGTCGCGATCTTCAACAACATTAAAAGCATTCGACGGAAGGACATATACCCCGTATGGTATTCTAAATAACTTGAAGGTTGAACTAGGGGGAAAAATAGTAGAAATAGATGTTGAAGTCATCGATGGGAATCTTGATTACAACATCCTACTAGGAAGACCATGGATCTATGCCATGGCAGCTGTTGTGTCGACCTATTTAAGAAAGATTGCATTCCCTTTTCAAGGAGGGATTACGATCGTCGACCAACAAAACTTCCTCCCTAATGGTTCGCAAGTTACAGGAATCATTCCGATGATCCATGGAAGCCCCCATTCGCTTCAGAATATCGGAGTAGGCCTACTAAAAGATCCTATACTAATGGGAACTTTCGCTCTTCCACCTCCGATCGACTTGGCGGAAGTTGCGTCGATAGGTACCTACAATATGATATCTTCCACGAAGATCTCAGAAGACGATATCAACATGGATCATGCAATGGTTTTGCCCCCAAGCCCAATAGAAATATTGTAGCAATCAATGTTTCTGGCATGGGAGGCGAACCCGAATCAATGCTCATCAAGCGTTTGGGTAGATAGGTCTAGAGAATGTGGTACCCCTTTAGATCCTTGGTCGCGAGTGCATGGAACCGACGAAGGAATTCTACAATCAATGTTGATTGAAGGGGCCCCATGGAATGATCACCACCATCGTTCCCTTCTTCCTGATTATGAATAAGATACTCAAGATGACCTTTATCACCCTACAGTTTTTGAATTCCTATCAAATACTGTAAATACGGTGGATTCCGAGGACGGTTCTTATCTCGTGTCAACCTCGTTAAAAAATGAAACAAGAAATCATGAGGACAGTTCTTTTACTGTGTCAACCTCATTAAAAAATGAAACAAATCCCCTTTTCAAATCTCAAAGGTAAACCTTCATTCCAACCACCAAGTTGAATGCAATGAAGCTTGGGGGGCATGCACCTCGATTTGCGTTATTATGTTGGGGGCATGCAAACTTATCGAGCAGTTTTAGCACATAGTTCATGCTCGTTAAAAAATAAACATAAGATCGAGCAGTTTTAGCACACAGTTCATGCTCGTTAAAAAATAAACGCAAGATCCGAGCAGTTTTAGCGCATAGTTCATGCTCGTTAAAAAATAAACATAAGATCGAGCAAATGTTTCCACCCGCGTTTAAGCTCGTTAAAAAATGAAATATTCCGGTAAATAACCACCGTGAATGTAATATCATCATCCATTAAAGCCTTGATCGTGTTTGCCCATCACCTCCACTTTTCCATTGGCCGATCATTCACCTCCATATGATTGTTTACCCATTTTGAGGAACAGCTGCGAAGAGTGATTTCACTAGCCATCCTTGTGACACTGCCGTGATTTGGAAATTCCAATCCTTCCCTGGAATCAGCTGCTAACCTTTTTTATCACTCGTTCCTCAAAAGACGAGTCTTCTTTAAGCTCTTTTCATCTGACTCGTGAAATATGAAAAGATTTCTGAGTTTTGACCTTCCAGCTCGATAAAGTGACCGGAAGAGCTATCCCTCCTCTAGATTTTAATCTTTTTGGACCTGAGGGATTATTGCACAAAAAGATTGAGCGCTTGTTTTATTCGGCTCGTTAAAGATATCGAAAATTCATCCCTTCTGTATTGTTTTATACTTTTCCGGACTTAAGGGATTAGATGACGAAAAAGGACTTTTGGAGTTAACTTTATGTACCTTTTCAGACTCTCTAAAGATGAAAAGGACCGAGTTATCCTTGTCGTTAGACTCGTTAAATGCATGAAATAGCGACAAACTTGTCTTTAGATGAGAACGAGTTTCACTATCGCTAGGCTCGTTAAAACATAGCGATGGGCTTGCTCGAAGGGCAAGTTATAGAACAAGCATATGTTATCCTCCTCAAGCTTGACAAAAATAAAGAAGTACTGGTCAGCAATGACTGGGGAAAAATTGGGAGAAACTCAAGAAAACTTTGATGGTAGCAAGTCGCTCTTGAACATGACACTTTTCCTCCGTACCACAATCGGGTTGGGTTGTTTCATTCACCGGTCACATCACCATGGTCTCGCCATACCATCCATATTTGGGGTAAATGCTACCGATCCATCGCATAAGTGTCGCCATATGTTCAAGAGAAGTCGTTCAGAGAAGTCACCTGTGTCCCATCCACTACTATACATTATACCCTTTCATGACCACCACCCTGAATCATATGTCATCAGATCGTCTTCACCTCCATCAAAATCATTAGCTCCGTTCCGTGTCATTGATGTGGGATTCATTAAGGCCCTCCTTTGACGGATCACTTCTTGTCGACATCAGCTCATTATCCAAGAAGTTGATCTAGGAACACCCCCTTCAGTACTTTGAAGCTTGCATGCCTCAATGGCAAGTTTCTCACTTCCGGCGACAGGTACACATCAATGACCTTCGACCGAAAGATTTTGCGTGGTGTTCGACGCCAAGTCCTCTATTCACACCACGTGAATTGTACTGCAGTACCTTGAGGGTCATATTCATTATCGGTGATTCCTCTCGCGCTTGTTAACAGTTTACATCATTGACTAGTAATCAAGCGATGTCTTTCCATGTTCGACTTCAGAGCAATTCTCACATGGATCGACTTGTACTTAGAGTGAAGATCGGACGAGATTGAAGACCCCGGATCTAGTTTCATCCATCCGGGCTGCGATATATATTCAGAAATTAAAGACATAGAAATGTACAGCTTTACAGCACAGATAATCATCCTACCAAAAGGATGATGGCTCTATCAAAATCATCAGTCTATCATCAGATGATTGTCTGTTATATGTACGTGAAAATGAATTTATAAAGCTGAGCATGGGAATGCCCGCCTCAGCTAGATCGTGAAAAAGTATGAAAATAATGTATTGTATTGTATTGTATTACAGGTCTCCTCCCAGCATTGAAAGAACTTCGGATCCTCCTAATAAAGCATTTCACCCGATAAACGGCCTCATACTTTAGGGGGCAACTATTATAGACATTTTTGTGCCTTACAGCTATAAGCATGAAATGTCCATAATCCAAGGGATCCAAAGTCCCTAAACATGTTGTTCCTACCCCTAGAGGAACAAGGTTAACAAACCACAGCAATTCACAGAAGTTCTCCACCAGAAACTGCTCAAAAACAAGTCAATTCAGAATCAATTCAAAGGCTCCACTAGCTGCCTGCGTTGAAATGCAGAGGCTACACTGGCTAGTTGCATTGCAACGCAGGTGGAAGCACTACCAAGGTGCGCTGAGCGGGAAATGACAAATGGCAGGGTCCTTTGTGCGAGGTGTAAAGACTGTGGAAGCTTCCAGAATCTTCCTCCATGACACTTGCCTTGATGAGTTTGACTAAGTGATGAGTAAGAGGCTCTTAGTCTCCTAGTGGAAGCAAGAACTGATAGAGGGAGAGGACACTAGTCAGATCTCAAGCTGACTCATCCTCTCTCCAAACATCTATATATGGATCTCTCCTCCATGAGATCCAGGAGGCTGGAATTTTGTTATTGCAAAGAATTGTTGTTGGTTTGAGATTGGAATCATTGGGTGCTTAATGCTTTGAAGGGAGGTGAAGAAAGGATTTCATTCGCTGGGAGGTAGATGCTGGATTGGAACTCTCTTGGTTGTATCTCCTCCTGAACCTTGTTATTCATCAATAAAGCTATCTTGGTTTCTCCTATATACTGATGTATCTTTGATGTATGATTGCATTAGTATGTTTAGTTTATTTCTAATCCTGAACTAGTTATGAATATGAATCTATGTCTTTGTGTAGTGTTCCCTTCTTGTGATCTTGCAGGAACCTATTGAAGCTGGGCGAGCGAGAAGGCAAGTAGTTGGGAACTCTCAAAGAGAAGAGAAACCGGATCGAGGGACAAACGGAAGACACCGGTTAGTCCATCCATCTCTCTTCATTCTTAATTCATAAAGGAAGAATACTAGAATAGTTGTTTCTATTTGTTGCCAAGGCACTGTCACACCTTAGGTGGATAGGATCGTCCTGCATAGGCATTTTTCCCCACAACAACTAGGTCTCCTTCCGAAAAATTTCGAGGGGTCACATTTCGATCATACTGAGCTTTCATACGTTTTGCATGAGTCTCGATCGCTAATGCAGCATCACATCGAGTCTCATCTAATTGAGCTAAGTATAATAAACGCTTCTCCTCTTCGAAAGTAGCTGGAAGCAATTCGACAGCCATTTGAAGTGACGGGATTTCGCATTCAATGGGCAGCACAGCTTCCAAACCATAAAATAGTTGGAAATGAGTGAACCCTATTGATGTTTTCACTGAGGTTCGATACGCCCAAAGCGCGGAAAATAACATGTTGTGCCAATTCGACCGATGAATACCAATGATTCGTCGGATCATGATAACTAAAACTTTTTTGATGGACTCAACCAGACCGTTGGCTTATGGATAATAAGGAGTTGAGCTATCGTGACGCAAACCAAGCTGGCCTGTAAGTTCTGTCATCATAACGTTTCGAAAATGGCGCCCATGGTCGGTGATTATCGCTTGTGGGACACCAAACCTAGCAATAATGTGATTGAATACGAAAATTGCAGCTGTCTTGCCGTCTGCCTCGAATGTAGGCATCGCCTCGGCCCACTTAGTAAAATAATCAACCGCAAGGATGATATACGCATGCCCCCCGGCCGAGTGAGGGTTACATGTAATAAAATCGATACCCCATTTGGAAAAAAGACCAACGGCAATTATAGGGTGGAGAGGAGCAGGTGGTGCGCGCATCTTGCGATCAAACACTTGACAATTGTGGCATTTCTGGACCGCAATAATACAATCTTTAAACAAGGACGGCCAGAAGTAGCCAGCGCGCAATATC
This sequence comes from Pinus tabuliformis, assembly GCA_031772625.1. Taxonomy (NCBI): domain Eukaryota; kingdom Viridiplantae; phylum Streptophyta; class Pinopsida; order Pinales; family Pinaceae; genus Pinus; species Pinus tabuliformis. Next base: position 1,118,006,999 of record CM062809.1, read on the forward strand.
TTTTGGGCTGTCGCATACCCAGACATATGACTGCCACATGCTCCAGAGTGACAATCATTCAAAACCCTTTTAGCTTCCTCGTGAGTTAAGCAATGGCGAAAAACCAAGTCTGCCCCACGGCGATAAAGAGTATCTCCAATAATTTTGTACTGTTGGGACTGGAATCGAATTTTCTGACGTTCCGACTTTGAAACTTCGGGCCGAAAGGATTGGGTCTGGAGATAGACGATTATATCCCCATACCACGGATCTAAAGTGCTGATGAGAAACAAAGATTCGTCCGCAATGGGTTCCTCTGCCACAGTTTTTGTGTCAGCACGCGGGAAGTCACACATTAACTCTGCAAAAACTAAGGATTTCTTAGACTTAGATTTCTCAAACTCCAAGTCGAACTCTTGCAGGATAACGATCCATTTAGAGTACTTGCCCCCTAGCAATTGTTTAGTCAAAATGTAGATCATAGGGTTGCAATCCGAAATAACTGTAGTTTTACGGAGTAGAATGTAGTGACAAAAACGTTGGACAGCTTGAACGGCTGCCAATGCCAATTTCTCCACATGTGAATATTTGAGCTCAGTCGGGTTTAAGGTCCGGCTAAGGTAATATATCACATGTTCCGTTCCGAATTCGTCTTGCTGTACTAAAACCATTCCAATGGTGGAATGAGCGGCGGCGAGGTACAAAAAATAATCCTAGTTGTAGTTGGGAGGATGCAGCAACGGTGCATGGGTTAACGCGTGCTTGAGTGCATCAAAAGATTTCTGAGCTATCTCATCCCAAGAGAATTGAGCGTTCTGTTTCAACAACCAGGTAAAACCCTTTGTAATCTCGGCGTAGTTAGGAATGAATCGGCGTAAAAAGTTTGCTTTCCCCTACAAACTTTGGAGTTGGCGAAGACTCGAAGGAGGAGGCAATTTGATGATAGCTTCTACCTTCGAGGGATCGACGCGAATGCCGGCTTTTGAAACTACAAATCCCAGCAATCGTCCCACTTCTATACAGAAGACACATTTGTGTGGGTTCAACCGTATACGATAATGCCTACACCTCATGAAAATTTCTCGTAAATGGACAAGGTGATCAGCTCGATGTAATGAGTGAGCGGGCAAATCATTGAGATACGGTTGCACAATGTGTTTGATGTCATGAAACGCATAAGACATCGCCCTTTGAAAAGTGGCTCCGGCATTCTTAAGTCCAAAAGGTAATTTGCAGTAAGAAAATGTCCCCCATGGACAAATGAAAGCTGTTTTTGGTTGGTCGGCAGGTAGAATATTGATTTGGTTGTAACCGGAAAAACCGTCCATAAAGGAAAATATTTCACTGCCGGCACAATCATCAATTATTTGATCGATATAGGGTGTTGGGTAGTTGTCCTTGGGACAAGCTTGATTGATATCCCTATAGTTGATGCATATTCTTATTGTTCCCTGTTTTTTGTTAACCGAAACAATATTCGATACCCAATCCGTTAACGGGATCAGATAAATGAAACCTGCTTTCAACAGCTTCTCGACTTCTGCTTTAATTGCAGCCACTTTACGTGGGTGAATCTGACGCAAACGTTGTCGGACGGGTTTAGCGTCTGGGTAAGTCTTGATCTCATGGACAACAATCGCGGGATCAATTCCTGGCATTTCCTCATAGGACCAGGCAAACACGTCGCGGAATTCTTGAAATAGGGCCTTGTATGTCTGAATTTCATCATCTAAACACGAGGCACCTATATGAATGTGCTCAACAATTCCGGGCTTGACTGAAATGTCAATGGGAATAGTGCGAGAAATGTTTCCCAAATTCAACTCTGAATCAGGATGTTTCATTGGACTCTGAGCTTCTTTGACATATTCAACTGTAAAGATTGATGAGAAATCGTTTTCAAAACGATCATCCTCAGGTAAAAACGAAGATCTGTGATGGAGATCTTCCCATGGTAAATCGTCTACACACAGGACTTCACAAAGTTGTTCGTCAGATGACACAACTTCGGGAAACGTTATTAACTCTGAGGTTGAGGTGAAAAGTGATTCCTCACGGACCACATTCATTTGGTCGATTCTGGTTGAACTCGGGTCGGTAAAAGACTGCACGACTTCATAGGCAATTTCATATGGACTCAAGGGCATTGCATCACCAAATGAGTCTATCTCAGATTCAGAAGGAACGATCCAAGGATCGTCATAAACAATAGTGTCTGAAGTAATCATATGAATAGATGCAAATGAAGATACAGCGTTGATTGGAGGAAAAGGAAAAGTTCCCAGTAAACCGGCATATTTAACTAATCCTACTCCAACATCCTTGTAAGGGATAGTCGTTTTACCGACATGCTGGATACTCTCTGAAGAGGTTGGGTCGGATGAAAAGTAAGCCAGCTGGTCTATGGTTACGATCTTGCCATTATGTGGAAACTTTATTACTCTGAAGACCGATGAAACGACCGCTGTCATAGCGTAAGACCAACTTCGACCCAAGAGAAGGTTGTAGTCTAGAGGGGCATCAACCACCTCCACATCTAGACTAACGGTTTTTCCTTCAACCCCTATAGGAAAATCCTGTAGAATGCCAAACGGATGGAACCCACGGCCATCAAAGGCCTTAAGAATGGTCGGGGATTGATTTAGTGAAGGAGAACCAAGCGATCTCGAGCACTGTATCGACATAATACACGTGGAAGCTCCCTCATCAATTACAGTCCGATGAATAGGCCTCTTTTTGACTATCACTGGAATCTGGAAAGCCATTTGATGAGGTAAACGCGGTGTACTATTTTCCAGATCAAAGATTATTAGGTTTGGGTCCTGAACATCAACATCTCCTATAGCCGACAAAAGTAATTTGCGTTGTGCTGGGCATGATTGCAGCACTTCCAGAGCCGACATTGTTGAGGGTGAAACAGCTAAATCCTCAACAATGTTGTAATTCTGGGCTGCTCTCGCATGTGGATTGAAAGCAGACCTTCGAAGTACACCCTTGGCGGGCGGTTTGATTACTAAGTCCGGGTTAGGCTTCTCGATCTGTAGTGGATCGGAACCGGGAGCTGAGGTTGATGGATTAGAATGAGAAGATTCTGCTTCTTTGCCATCAATAGGACTCTTACTACCATAATCTTGCGATCGAGTCGCAATCCTTACATGAGACATCATCAATATGGGTTCTTCACTGGCACTCGAGGAAGAACCTATCATCTTACTCTCCTGCTTTGGAAATGGATCTTTCAAAACAGCAGGAGTTGGGGAACCCTTGACGATTTTCACAACCTCGGCCCAATGAGGGAAATCTCTTGTAAAATGATCCTCTTCACAAATAAGACAAGGATATCAAGGTTTGCGCTTTTCGTCATTGGTTTCCAACTTTTCAGTTTTCTCCTTTGGAGCCTTGTCTGCCTTATTCTTCTTCTTACCTTTCTTTTTCCCACCGGATTTTGATTTAGCCGTAGATGACTCTACAGCGTGAATATCGGCGGAAACTTCAGTAGAAGATTCTCCTATCGGGGAGTCTGGTAAGGTTATAATAGGAGAAGAATTCTTTGAGGATTTCTTCTTGCTTTTAGTATTTACCATACCAATCATGCCATCAGCGGCATGAGACCCCGAAGGAGCAGCAGCGATTTGATTCGACTTAAGAAGATCTGGGATCTTTTCGTGTAACGTACCTGACTGAGTATAAACTAAGTCAAGGTACTGCGCTTGAGCAATCACTTGCTCCTCAGTAACTACTCCGGCCTTCGCTACGTCTTCAGTAATCTTCGGTAATAATGATTTAACAAACCATTCAGCTAAGATTTGGTCTGGGATAAAAACTTTCACTAATCGCCTTCGACGTCTCCATTCATGAATATGATCGGAAATATAAGTGGACGTCGATTGTTTTAATGAAGTTAGTAACTCCGTGCCATTATCATATCTGACCGGCAACTGAAAATGAGTTAATAACGAGGTAGCTAACTGGCTAAAATTATAAAAAGAGGCTCGTGGTAACTCAATGTACCACTTGGCCGAGAGACCAATGAGAGTACGCTGGAAAAGACGTAAGCGGATCGAATCATCCAAGATGGAATTAGAGGCACACCAAAGGTGGTAAGCCATCACATGATTCAACAGGTTCTCTCCAGACTTACCTTCGAACTTAGGTATGTCACTGGGCAACTTATTTGGCATTGGCAGCCAAAACGGAAGATAATTTATTGGATCGTTCGTTAGGCGCGACAAGTCTGGTAAATCCAAAGTTGCGATAAACGGTAACTGCCGATTAGGATCCCTAAAGCTCTGGGTCACAAGACAAGTCCCAAGAGGAGGATATCTAGGATAACTTGGAATAGGAATCGCGTTCGAGATATTGTATCCTCCCGGAAAACCAGGATTAACCGGACCGTACTGGGGTTGCTGAGGTTGTTGATAAGTGTACCCAAGATACGGTTGATACTGGTAAAGTGGCTGCTGGACAGCAGGCCCGTATTGGTACTGTCCCTGGTACGGTTGATAAGTGAATTGTGGTTGACTAGTGACAACCGTACTTAAACCAGGTTGTCCTACAGGCATCTGAACCGTAGTTTGAATCGTGGATCCAGACAATGGTAAAGATGTCTGAGGAGTAGTTGCAGAGACAGTAGAAACCAGAGCTGTCGATACTCCAGAAGTAAGTGTGGTAGACTGAACAGATGTTGCGGTAGTTGCAGCAGTCGTTTGAGATGGAGTACTAGGGGCAATAGGCCCAGACTGAGAAACTACCGAAGGTACAGAAGTTTGAACATTAGACTGGACTGGTTGCTGGGGTGAACCAGAAACTAAGGGTTGTCCAGTTTGAGATGACAACTATACACTTGGCTGCAATACCTGTTGAACTTGCGATGGATCCCACACTATGTTCATTCCGGGGTATTGACCCATGACAGGTTGAGGATATTGAGATCCATAACCAGATTGAGGGTAGGATTGATAATTGAAAGGTACATTTCCCGTACCTTGAATATAAGATTGACCTTGGGGTGGTTGATAACCTTGACTCGAGTACTGACCTTGGGGTAGATACCCTTGAGGTAAGTACTGATACTGGGGTTGACCTTGAGGTATAAATTGATACTGAGGTTGACCTTGGGGTACATATTAAGGCTGGGGTTGACCTTGAGGAATGTATTGCACCACGGGTGCATACTGTCCTTGAGGTTTCCCCCCAGACGCAATTTGTGTACCTTGAGGTTGCCCCCCAGGCGTTAATTGAGGCTGCCCCCCAGGCGGTAATTGGCCACCTTGAGGTTGAGAATTGGGAATTGAACTTGACATCATGTAAATGTCTCCTACACCCAACGGTTTATTACCATTGTTTCCAGTTAATAACCCATGTTCAATGGGTTGAGGAGATGCTCCCGCAAAAGTACCAGAAAGTGACTGATACCTAGAGGGAACAGAAGGACCACCGTATAAAAAAGATTCAGGCGATTGAGTAAACATAGATGACTGACCAGACATATTTACAGGAGTATAAATACCTCCAGGTGGATAAGGAGTATGAGGTGGAGAAAAACTTGACCCTGAGTTGTCCAAATAATTAGTTAACGAAAGATACCAAGTAGTACTTCTAGGTGGACTGTAAAAAATGGATTCACGCTCCCTTAGATCAATAGTAGGTTGATCTTCAGGGATAGGGACACCTATTTCTTCTTCCGGAGCAAGTTCTTCAATAGCTATCAAACCAGAAGGAAGATTTTCGGTGATGACTCTTTCTACCCTAGGTGAATCAGGAGCACTAGAAGTTGGAGTAATAGGTTCAGGTATCTCAGGTTCTTCGTCTATATCACTGGTAGATGAAAAACTACCAGCAAGCTTGGAAACTGCAATAGCTTCGGGATTATAACCTGTTTCTATACCTTGGTAATCTGGATGGACTACCAACGACGACTCTCCTTCTTCAGGTGAACCTACTTTACTGCCACTAGGAGTTACAAGGACTTTCAAACCTTCGTAATGACCCGAGACGTCTTCAGGAGGTTGGCCCCGAAGTCTACGGGACTTCCTCAACAAATTGGCCATGGTTACAATCTCAGGTGACTGGCCCCGAAGTCTACGGGACTGTCTCGGTAATTCAGCCACAGTTAAAAACTTTTAACTACTGCACACGCAAACAAAGTAAAATCTCAAAGAAAACCACCTAAAGTCTCTAAAGAACCAAACAAATTTGAATCACACGCCTAAATAATCTAGGGCGTCAAACCATACACAAACAGTAGCCTTCCGGACCGAAAACACTAGTTGGTGATGAAGCCCAACATCGTCGAATTCAGTACAGAAGTGGCGGGTGGAACAGTTACCCCGGCAACCTGCTTAATGAATAGACCGGCACAAGTTCCTCCACTTTAACCGTCTCGAGTGAAGTGAACCCCCCGGAAAATCCAAGTGAGTCTAGCCGACGTCTGCTCCAGGTACAGTGGGATCTTCCCTCCACTGTCACCTTGGGTAGAACCCTAAAGATAATGGTCACTAAGGTCACCAACAACAACAAATACACCTGGGGGAACAGTCTACGACCCGATAGCACGCAAGGGCAGAGTAACAAGCTCAATCCCCTTGCCGGCTCCTTGACAATAATCCAAGGTTTACCGACAAGTGACCCCAAGCTCCTCGACAATAATCTGAGGTTTACCATTTGTAGTACGTGCGTATCTGGCGTCTTTCCCAATGAAGGAGGATTGATCCCCTCACTGGTTCGGACACGGTCTCGTGCTTCTCCTTTAAGAGGAGCTTTCCCAGAGCATAAATGTAACAGTTGGATTTATCCTACCACAAGATGAGCTACTTGTTTGGTTTTGTTGTCTTGGAGAGTTAATTACTCTCCTACTCCAAGACACTAGCCTGATCTATATTGGTGTTTCAGAGCCCTAGTAAATAAAAAGTTACTAAGTAAATTTTAATTTAAGCGTTAATTTTTATGGCTTTTCTTTAGGACAAAAGGTAGTGGAGATGAAACTGATGGTGTGTAGACTCGACTCAAATCCACTAAAAAGATGCACCTAGGATGATTTATACTTTTTTTTCTTTTTTCAATGAATTCCCTAGCTAAGAGAGTTGGAGAATGCAAAAATTGATATAAAGACAACTTTCTTGGCAATGAAAATCAAAGAAACAAACTCTTTATCTTTCCCAAAGCATACAACACATGACCACTAATTATTTCACGAAAATTCCTTTTTCTTTTCAAAGACTTCAGATGCTACTAAAACAAACTTTTCTTCAAAAGAGATTTTTTGTATTTTTTCCTATATTAACAAAGCATGTAAAACTACTTTAACAAAAATCAAGTTTAAAAAATCTATGACAATCAAATCAACTCAATTTCACTCAAAAGCAAATCTAAGAGAAATTCACCTAAAAGTAAATCTAATGAGGCAAAAGCCTACCAAGTATGATTCCAGGATGTTTTACTCAGTTACAATTCAACCAAGGACTCGTTCATGCAGAATCATAAACCAGTCAAAAACAAAAATCAAAATCTTTTGTTCTTTTTCTTAAGAATTAAATTCACAACTTTAACCAACAAGCTTTCTCGAAATTCCGCAAAGAGACAACACAAAGGTAGGTTTCTCACACAGGTGGATTTTATGAAAGGTCCGACTCCTAAGAAGACTGAAAAGACCAGAGAGATCCAAGGTTTTACAACTTCTAAAGCCAAAGTCACTACAGGACCAATGCAAAAATCAAACCCTAAGGCTAGAACTTCTATGAATTTCACTAAAACCCTTGATACTAATGAAACAAGCTTAGATGAAGACTTCTGACAGGTAACCAGTGGATCTGGGCAGCAAAAACAAATTAAAAACAAAATCTAAGAGGCAAGAAAGGACAAATTGAAATTTTCTCAACTTTTGACAGGGTACGCAGGCAGCCTGTTTGCACAGGTGTGTGTACGCTCTGTGTACAAAGCTGTAGTGCGTACAAGTACGCACTGTGCTTAACGCAGAGGCTGTGTACTTCTAGCAAAAACCAAGAAAAGTAAAATCTAACTTAACCCTAAGCTATTCCACCCAAATTCACAGTCAATCAGTCAAAAACCAGAAAGAAAATGACTTTTCTCAAATCAAAGTATCAATCAAAAGAGAAATCAATCAAATCCATGGATTCCCCAGTGGAGTCGCCATTTTGTCATGCGGAAAGAGTCAATTTTGCGGACAAAACCGACCTCCCTAGAAGCTAAGGCTTTCTAGTGACAAACAAGACAATTAAACACTACCTTTCCCTAAATATGCATTTAGAATACAAGTAATCAGGTGTTTATAACATACCTTTAGTCCAACGCTTTGTAGTAGTCCAGCCTTGCCGATCCGGATGAGCTCCTCCTTCTCTTCAAAACCTGCATTCACTAACAAGCAAACGATTACATAGCACCTGAATAACTCATAAAATAAAACATATTCATCATACAGACCAAGGAGTATATGAAACAAATCATGTATAACAATCTTTTGAGAAAAATGAGCTTAATTGTATTAAGTGGAAACAAAAGAAACCATTACAACCTGAACCTTGGTGTTGTGCAGGTCCCTCCTAGGGTCCAGCAAGAGTTCTCCTTTACTTTGATCAGCTCACCCACTTCCAAATGAAGCTAAGAAAGGATGGGAATCTCTCCTCTCAAGCTCTATAAGGGAGTCCTAATTCCAGCAGCATCTACCCTTAGGAATGTTCAGCTTTCAACCTCTCCTCCCTCTGGCCCAATGCCTGTATTTATAGTGCTTTAGAGGAAGTTAATCAGGTCCACCATCAATGGGATAAGCCCCTCTTTGAATGGGATAGTTCCCCTCTTGATGGGATAAGTTCCTCTTTCATAGGGATACATGAACCATCTAGAGGCGCTCAATACACGTCAAACAAACTTCTAGAATGCTCTAGAATCGACCACAAGTAACTTTTTTGAAGTAAAACTCGTGCCTTTTGACCTTTACAGGGGTACGCACCCACCCCTTTATAGACAGAGCGTACAAGTACGCAGGGAATGTGAACTTGAGGTGCGTACACGCAGGTAAGGCTAAGAGAAACTGCGTACCCAGAGTTATATAGATTTTTAAAGACTTTCTCTCTTTCTTGGAGTTTGACATGAGGAGCAGAGGTATAAGACTCGCCAAGGAGGATAGTATGATAGTTGATGGATCCATACTAACTGCAAATAGTCATGGTGACAAATTTTAGTGTAACACAAAGCTTCTCTGGTTGACATTAGAACCTATTTGTATAATGTACAAGAGAATATTGAGTTTTTGCAGCTTGAGACAAAGCTACAGCAGGAAGAATTACAGCAGTGGAGTCATCATTCTGAACATGTTTCTGTTCAGAGGATTGAAACAGACTCCCATAAACAGCAAGACAATAATGTTACAGTTCATTCAGATTTAGTACCCAATAAAGAAAAAAGGTTACATGCAAATGCAGAAGTTCAGCTTGCACTTCCCAAGCCCATCATCAGACCTTGGGAAGAGTTGTCCACAACAAGCTCAAAACTGGTCTTGGATATGATAAGGACTTGTCCTTTCATATTCCAGACTACTCAAAGCCCATTCAGTTTCAGAGTGTTGGATTCATTCATGACAGTTCACCTCTAGTTGTTCCAGATTCTGCCCCTCTTCCACAGTAGCAACAACAACAACAGTTTGTGAAATGCCAACACTATGACCGAGTTGGCCATTTGAAAGATCATTGTTTTGATCTTCATCCATGTAAGCATTGTCATAAAACCACCCATTCTTCAAACAGATGCTTCAAAAACAAACGTCCTACAAGAACAAAGATTCATCTTGGATGGATCGCTTCTTGGCAATGGGCATCAATAGCCAAGACGATATTCCAATCACATGTCAGAACTTGTTCCAGAGTATTGAACAGTCTTCCAGTTGAGATTTCTTCATCATCTCACCTTGTATCTGACAGGGGGGGAAATGATGGTCATCTACAAGCTTCAAAGTCACATCAAGCGAGCCTGAGCCACAACCTGCCACACCAGTTTTAGAGTTGCAGCCAGAGACAAAGATGCCCCTGAGCATGCCTTCAGTTTGTAATCTGGGACACTTCCTCTAGTAGAAGACTTCAGCTTCTTGCCAGTTTCAGAAGAATTCTAGGAACAAAATTGAGAACACTTCCTGTAGCAAAAGACTTCATCTTCTTGCCAATTTTGGAAGAGTTCTAGGAATTGCATTAGGCATTCCAGAGTTGGTGATAATCCTTAATCCATCACAGGATGAGACTTCCCTTTCCAGGTTGAATTTCTCCCTTTTATGCGAGGTGAGACCTCCCTTTCATGGTTGAAGGTTTCCCTCTTCAAAACAATATGAGCACTTCCTCTAGCAGAAGATTTCAGCTTCTTGCTAGTTTTGGAAGAGTTCCGGGAATTGCATTAAGCATTCCAGTGTTGGTGGTCATCCTTAAACCACCGCCCTTTATACCAAAATTTCAGAGAGCACATTCAACCTAGTGCTGCCATGCATTTTTGCACATTTTGTATTACATCTCTCTTCTTGGACTCATACATAACCCTTCGGATTAAGGGGGTAATGTTGGACACCCAATCCTCAATGGGTTAGCGTGGAAGCCTAATAGACAAAAGGAGTCTAAGAGACCTTGGGATGTGGAATCCAACAGTCACAATACGTACTATAAATGTATATCAGTTGTTAATAAAAATTGTATTGTCATGTTTCATCCTTCAGATTCTCTTGCTGCCCATGTGTGTTTAACACATGGCTTTTACCCAATGAGGATACTCACTTGCTTATGCAAATGTTTCTAGTTCTGTCATGGATAGAAGAGCAATAACATTTCTCTTTGGTGTAATTATCGTCCTTCTTTGAGTATGCATCCCTTCATCTCTATTGCCTATAATCTACTCTTCTGGATGATATTTTTGGATAAACTTCATCTTTGAAGGGGCATGAGGTGGTTCTTTCTCCTCTTCTTCTTCTTCCTCATCTATTTCTTCTTCTTTAGGTTCTTCTTCTTCAATGAGAAGATCATCTTCATGTTCTTTAATTTATTTTTCTAGAAGGTCTTCATCAATGTTTACATCAATTCTTTCCACTATTTTCTTTAGTCGAAAATTGTAGCACTTGTAGGCTTTGCTCCGTGTAGAGTATCCAAGGAATATCCCTTCATCAACCCAAGAATAAAACTTTCCTGGTGAGCCATCATTGATTTTTATGAAGCACTTTCTTCCAAATATCTTGAAGTACTTTACTAAAGCAGGTCTTCCTTTCCATAATTCATAAGGAGTTTTTACACAATTTGGTCTTAATTGCATCTGATTCAAGATATAGACAGTTGTCCCAACTGCTTCTCTCCAGAGTTTTCGCCACAAGTCTGCTGCTAATAACATTGTTCTTTCCATTTCTTGAATTGTCTTATTTCTGATTTCAACTACCCCATTTTTCTGGGGTGTTCAGGTAGCAGAGAATTCCCTTTTAATTCCATGAATATTACAAAACTCATTAAACTCTTTTGATGTGAATTCTCCCCCTCTGTCTGTTCTAAGGCACTTAATTTTTTATTCTTTTTCATTTTCTATAAGATCTTGTAGATTCTTAAAACACTCAAAAGTTTTAGATTTATATTTTATAAAATATATCCACATCATTCTAGTATAGTCATCAACAAATAACACAAAGTACCTTTCTCCTTGGAGTGCCTTATTTCTAGTTGGTCTACACAAATCAGCATGAATGATCTCCAAGGGCTTTGATGTAGAGAGCTCCTTTGTCTTGTGGCTGGTTCTGGTTTGCTTTCTGTGTTGACATGGACCACATACTCCTTGATTTGGTTTGGATAGCCTTGGGATGTCTCGTACAGCTCTAATATTGCTGATATTGATCAAATTTTCGAAGCTTGTATGTCCAAGTCGCTTGTGCCACACCCAATTCTCGTCTGTCTGACTCACGTAGCATTTATCTTCTTGAATCTTGTTCAGAATATAAATGTTGTCTGGTGTTCTAACCCCTTTTGCCACAAGTTCCCCTGAGGAAGAGTTCCTTATTTCACAGTCTTTGGTGTTAAAGGCAACCTTATGTCCTTGATCACAGATTTGGCTAACACTCAGGAGGTTGTGTTTGAGCTCATCTACTAGAAGATCATCTTGAGTTTTTCCTTTTCCATTGATAAGAGTAATTGTTCCTTTTCCTACAATTCTGCTAGATCCACTTCCAAAGGACACATTTCCTTCCTTTTTTCTCAATGAGACAAACTTCCTTTTGTCCCATGTCATGTGTCTGGAGCACCCACTATCCACAAACCAATGATTATTTTGAGCATATAGAGCTAGGCCGCATTTATCCAAGTTTGGTTTCTCACTACTTGCTTTTCTTCCTTTGAGTGGGCAGTTTTGTTCAATGTGTCCATTATTGTAGCATAACGAGCAAATCAGATCAAATTTGGTCAAGGGATCAAATGAGTTGAAGGTTTTGATTTGTCCCTACCTTTTGGGGGCATATGAATTGATTATTCAGTCCTTTAACTTTGGTATTTCACTTCTGCGAGCCATGCAATGTCTGGCTTGATGACCGCAGTTTTTACAGTGAAAATAGTGTCCAAGAAAAATAGTTTTGAACCTGTTGTAGTAGCCACGGTTTGAGTCGATTTCCTTCCTTGGAATTACTCCTGCCTCATTCTCTGGATTTGAGATGGGCCTTTGGTGGAATACTGGTTTGTATTTGCTGTCGTATCCCTAATTCGACTCCACATTCTTATTTGGAGTAATTCTCTCTTCATTCCTTGGATCTGGGATGCGTTTTTGATGACATACTTTTTCTTCTTTTGGATTGCTGGAAAGTGCATCAACATAGTTTTTCGCACTATTCTTAGTGCTTGATGATTATCCTTTAAAGCCTATTCCAGACTTGGCATGTTGAGGTTTTTGAATTTTTAGGATAGTCTCAAGTATTTGAGAGCTTTTCCAACTCTTTTTGACTTGTTCCAATTCCTTCCTCAGAGATACTATTTTGGCTTCACGTTCTTCGCAAGTCTCTTCTTTTTCTTTTAGCTTTGTTTCTAAGAGACCTTCTCTTCTTCTTGTTTCCTCGTTTTCTACCTTGAGAGAAATGATTTTATTCCACAATTTCCTTATGTTATGAAACCAGCTCACAAAAAGATAGAAAAGAGAGATCCACGCCTTAGAATTCAGCCTCTTCGAGGGGGCAACCTCCTTTACATTACATAAATGAACAATTCTTGGATGATTCAAATGACAAAACCTCCTTTCTATATATAGGAGTCTATGGAGTCACAATATAATCCAGCCGACCTAACAATAATAATATAAAGCCACAAAAATAACAATAGAGGGATTCTATGGGCACATTAATAACAATATGGGGGTAATGGGGGCATAACAATATAAATAAGGGGTATAACTACAATAGTAATGGGGTAATCACTAGTATTATAGGGACCCAACATGCCCCTCTCCTTCAAAAAAGTGTTGTCCTCAACGCTTGAGTAGTTCAGGATACTTCTGCATAAAATTCTCATCCTCCCATGTGGAATCTTCAGCGGATAAGTTCTTCCACTTGATAAGGTACTCTGAAATTGATCGATTTCGTAGCTGTCGAGTTCTTGTTTCTATAACTGCTTCCGGTTCCAATATAATTTTTCCTTCCTCGTCAAGTTCTGGCAATATTGTTTGAACTGGGAGCTTGTCGCCTATAACCTTCTTTAAGCATGAAACATGGAAAACTGGGTGCAATCGAGAAGCTGCAGGAAGCTCCAATTTGTATGCCATAGTACCAATCTTTTGCAACACCTTGTACGGACCATAATACTTTGGTGATAATTTATTATCCTTCTTAGCTTGCTTGAGGGATATTTGCTTATATGGTTGTAGCCGTAGGAATACCCAATCACCTACATCAAAACTTCTTTCACTGCGATGTTGATCTGCCTGTTGTTTCATTCTATTCTGTGCCAACACGAGGTTACCCTTTAAGAGCTGGAGTGTTGTTGATGTTCGATGTGATGTTCCACTGCCTGAACCTTAGAATTTTCTCTTAAATATGATGTGATGGATGGTGGTTGATACCCATAAAGTGCCATAAATGGGGTCAATTTTGTTGCTGTATGAAAGGAAGTGTTATACCACCATTCAGCCAGAGGCAACCATTTGACCCATTGTGTCTGTTTATCAGATACAAAGCAACGAAGATATCCTTCCAAACATTTGTTTACTATCTCAGTTTGCCCATCAGATTGAGGATGATAAGATGAGCTATGAGCTAACTGAGTACCAAGACAAGAAAATAATTGTGTCCAAAAATTTCCAGTGAAAATGGGATCTCTGTCACTTACAATAATCTTTGGGTTTCCATGTAGCTTTTGAATTGTTTCCATAAATGCAGTAGAAACTGTACTGGCTTTAAATGGATGTGATAATGCACAAAAGTGTGCATACTTGGTAAGTCTGTCAACTACCACCATGATGACACTCTTTCCCTCAGACTTGGGTAAACCTGTGATAAAATCCATTGATACCTCCTCCCAACGTTGGCTTGGAATGGATAAAGGTTGTAATAGACCCGGTGTCTTAATTGTTTCAACTTTATTTTGTTGGCAAACCAAACATTCTGCCACAAACTTTTGAATATCTGATTTAAGGCCATCCCAAAAAAATTCCTTCTTAACCCTGTGGTAAGTTTTTAAAAATCCTGAGTGCCCTCCTAAGGGAGAAGTGTGCAATTCCATAAGAATCTTTTGTTTTAGCTGGGAATTCTTACAAAGGTATAAGCGATCTTTGTACCATAACGAATCATTTTTCCAGCTAAATGTATCAGACGTACTGGAATCTTGTTGTAGCTTTCGAATAAGTGCCCACACTTCTTCGTCATTCTTCCATTCCTCCCTTGCTTCATTTATCCAATCTGGTTGGATGATAGAAATAGCGCACAACAATGCTTCCACATCCTCATCCTTTCTTGAGAGTGCATCTGCCACCACATTTTGCTTCCCTTTTTTGTAGATGATTTCAAAGTCATAACCCAACATCTTTGTGACCCACTTTTGTTGCTCTTCAGAGGATAATCTTTGTTCTAAAAAGTATTTAAGGCTATCATGATCTGTTTTTACCTTGAAGTGTCTTCCCATTAGGTAGGGTCGCCATTTCTTAAGTGCATGGAGTATTGCCAGCATTTCCTTCTCATAAATAGCTTTGCTTAGAAACTTTCCCTTGATTGGACGACTTTCAAAAGCAATGGGTCTTTCATCTTGCATTAGAACAGCACCAATTCCATTTCCTGAAGCATCACATTCCACAATAAAGGTTTTTGTGAAGTTCGGTGTAGCTAAGACCGGTGCTTGGCACATTGCCTCTTTAAGATGTTCAAAGGCCTTTGTTGCTTCCGGAGTCCATGAAAATGCATCTTTCTTCAATAATGTCGTTAGAGGTGCTGCTATTCTCCCATAATTCTTAACAAACTTGCGATAATACCCTGTCAACCCAAGAAATCTCGCAAATGCTTTATGGATGTGGGGATTTTCCATTCCTTAATGGCTTTAATTTTGGTAGGGTCTACCTTAACTCCTTCATGAGATACAATATGACCCAAATATTCCACCTCCTGGACTCCAAAGAAACATTTGGATCTTTTGGCATATAATTGTTTCTCTCCAATAGTTGTAGCACCTTGTCAACATGTTCAACATGATCCTTCCAAGACTTGCTGTAGATAAGTATATCATCAAAAAATACTAACACAAATTTTCTAAGGAATGGTTTGAAAATTGAATTCATCAAACCTTGAAATGTTGAAGGTGCATTGGTAAGGCCAAAAGGCATGACCAAAAATTCATAATGACCCTCATGAGTTCTAAATGCCGTTTTCGGAATGTCTTCAATCTTCATTCTGATTTGATGATATCCTGAACGAAGATCCAACTTGGTGAAGTAAATTGATCCATGCAATTCATCCAGTAATTCATCAATGACAGGAATGGGGAACTTATCTTTAATAGTGAGCTTGTTGAGCTCCCTATAATCCGGACACATGCGCCATGATCCATCCTTCTTGTGCACCAATACTACTGGAGTAGAGAAAGAACTTTGACTCAGTTGAATTATACCAGCCTCTAGCATTTCTGCAACCATACGTTCAATTTCACTTTTTTGGACATAGGGATATCTGTACGGCCTGATGTTTGGAGGAACACTTCCTGGAATCAGATGAATAGCATGATCATGATCACGCATAGGTGGGAGACCTTTGGGAGTCTCAAATACCTTGGAATGATTGTCCAGGACTTTTTGGAGATCTGGAGAAATAGATGATTCTAATGTGGAAACATCTAGCGAACATAATTGTGCAATTACACCCCTTTTCTCCTTTTTTAGAAGCTTTGTCATACCATTAGAGCTGATTATCTTTCCTGGTTTCCCTGCAATACCCCTTAATTCAACTTCCTTTCCTTCCACAGAAAATTTGATGAAAAGTTCTTGAAAATTAAAAGCTATTGTACCCAAGGATTGTAGCCATTGGACTCCTAGTACAACATCAGCACCTCCCATTGGAATGGAAAGCATTGGGCTAGTAAATACATATTCTCCCATGGATAGCTTGATATTATGGCACTTTCCAGAGCAATTTATTGTTCCTCCATTTGCAATCATCACTTGACACTCTGGTGCTGGATATAGGAAGCAATTCAATTCTTTTGCTACCCTACAATGAATAAAATTGTGGGTGCTTCCTGAATCAATCAACACTATCACCTTTTTCTTCTTGATTTGTCCTTCTATCTTGATGGTTTGAGGAGTGGTAATTCCCGCCAATGCATTACAAGATATGGTTGGATTTATTTGTTCTTCATCTAGGCTTTGTTCCTGGAGTGTATCTTCTTCTTTTGACCTTTCTTGCTCCTTTTCTTCTTCCTCTTCACAATCTATGTAGAATAATTTCTTCTCAGCACACTTATGACCTTTAGTGTATTTGCTATCACAACTATAAAAAATCCCTTTTGCTTTTTTTTCTTCCAATTGTTGTGGTGTCAACCTTATAGGTTGTGGAAGACTAGGGGCAACTGCAGTTGCGTCTTTATAGTTGTGAGTGGTATGCTTCCTGGTTGCCATAATTTTGCTTTTCATTTTTCTTGCTAACCTGAATGCCTTCTCTAATGAATCAGGTTCCCAAAGTCGAACATCATGTTGGATATTATCCTTTAAAGACCCTATGAACACATCAATCCTATGCTGCTCTGGAATATCTTTTACCCTTATGTTCAATTTTTGGAACTCCTCAATGTGCTCCATTATTGAACCCTTTTGTTTGAGACTTATCAATTGGCTAAAAAAAGTGTTGCTTTTTGTATCCTCATAATGTGCTATCAATTCTTCCGTAAAAATTGCCCAAGTGATAAATTGTTTACGAGAGCAAAGCCATTGATACCATACAAATTGATTTGGTTCCAAATATAAAGTTGCCATACGTACCTTTTGTGTGTTTTGCACATTATTGAGATCGAAGAACTGCTCCATCTGTAATATCCATGTGGCGGGATCCTTGCCATCAAACTTCCTCATATCGATTTTTGGAATATGGTGGGTCTTCGATCCAACATTAGAATCTATGGAATCATGATTAACACTACTTTTTTCACATCATGAGTTTCCTTTACAACCTTTTCACCATTAGTAAGTATCTCTTGTAGAAAATTTGTCAAATCTGTCTTCAAATCTGCCATGTCTGTCTTCAAATCTGTCTTCAAATTTGCCATGTCTTTCTTCAAATCTGTCTTCAAATCTATCTTCAAATCGTCCATCTTAGCTTCCATGCCCTTTATCTTAGATTCCACGCCATTTATCTTAGCATCTGTTAGCTTTTGTGAGCGTGACATTTGTTGCACTTGTTCTTGTAATTTTGATATATCATGTAGCATTTCTTCCTCTTCTTCATGAGTCATGCTAGAGCTTTCAGGTTCCTTACTAGGTGTTTGCATTTTCTTTCCTCGGGGCATCAGTTACCGATAATAATGCTTTACTAGGCCCCAAGCTTATGCAAAAATAAAAAATAAAAACTACACACCTTTTTTTTACTTTGTAGAAGCCTGATATTGAATCTGATGTATCTCTGTAATTTCGAATCATCCAGTTCTGAAATTGTGACCTATAGTAGCCTTCTATGTCCTCTTTCCAATGCCACTAGTCTGAACCAGATTGGATTCTCCAAGGAAGAGTTATGCACAATCTCCCGCAGTGACCTGATTATAGACTAGTTCAGTAGAGCGAACTTGTATGAAGTGCCACGTGTCACTGTTTCAACTTTTGACTCTGAAAAATATATAAAATAAAACTAAAGTCTGTCCTCTTTTTGTACCTTCTTACGAAATTTCAATCTGATGCTCAGAAAGAAAGTTATGACGATTTTCCCCACGTCACCTGTTTTGAGTGTAATTCAGGAGTCTGCAAAAAGACCAACTTCCTGAGATCATATCTCCAAAAATATCACACGAAAAGCTCTGAAATTCGGACCCAAGGTTCAGCACGATTTCTTCTCAAATGGGTTTTTTTGAGACTTCTGAAACGTCACAGAAAAAACGTTATAGCGAAAATTCCACGATGACCTGTTTGGAGCAGCGAAACCCTAGAATCCAAGGCTCCAATACCAAATGTTATGAAACCAGCTCACAAAAAGATATGTTACACAGTAATTTGTCACCATCCCTGTTACTCCTCTTGTCGTACTTTGGAGGACTCATCCCGGGAGTTATAAGTAGTGACAAAGTCTAAAAACACTTGCATTATGTTCCCCTGAGTATGTACTTCATGTTCCCTGAAGACACCTTCTGCAGATTATCCCTGAAAAGTGCTCTTTTTCCATTGGTGCAGGTCCACAGTATCTTACCCACGCCAATCATGGAGATCCTCAAAAGAGGGCGCGACCATTGGCGCTCTGTCTTAGAGCAGCAGTCGCGCCAACCAAGTTTGGTCATGCTTTTTGCCTTAACGCACGTCCGACTGTTGTTTCCTTCATTACATGGAGCTTTTTGAGGACAAAAAATCAGTCTTATGTCGAGTTCTATCCTATCTCCATCTTTAATGGCTTTTGGGGATAATGTTAATCCGCAATAGGTGTCCCGGTTCATCGTATCCTCCTCCCTTCTTCATCTATATAAGCTTGTCCTTATGCATTTGACAAGCTAGTCGCTAGTTGTTAGTCGTTAGTCATGGAGTGCTAGATGTTGAGTTCTTGAGTTCTTGGAGGAATGCTAGTGAATGCTAGAGAGGTTATGCTGCCGGAGAGGAGATGCATTGCAAGACACATATAGTTACTCGCCCAGACAGGAGAGGTTCAATGTCAGAACCATGGTTGTAACTTTTCCTGTTTATTATTAATTAATGAGCGACTGCTATTATAGTTCCAATCTCATTGTCTATTATGGTGATGTGTTGATTTATTTCCTTTCTGACTGAAATATAGTTGTGCCTCGGTAGATTTTATGTTGGTATCTGTCTCTTCCTTTGCATATGCAGGTGTTCGTTTATGATCTGCTGGAGCGAGGGAGCGGGAATATCAACTCTGCTTCAATCATAGCGTTGGATTCCAGGTTGGTCTTCTTAATTCACCTTTGATGCATAACTAGGAACTTGCATAGCAGCATGGTTTGATTGTGGCTAGTTCTGTTTTAGGCTAGTGGGATCGCCTCTGTCCGCAGAGGGGATTTACCTAACCAACAATTTGGCGACTCCACTGGGGAGAAGCTATTTGGAATTTGTCTTGCATGTTAACTTTCTTCTGCTTGCTTGAGTGAATGAGCTTCCTGGGTCAGTTTTGAGTTTATTTTTTACTGTTTGACCCATCTGAGCACTGTCAACCCGACCTGAGGTCATATCATTTATTTTTCTAGCCGGCAAGCTTAATTGGCGCGGTTATTACTCTGACAGTCGCGCCAGTTGGCGCATGTTGCTCAAAAGCAACTCACGCCAATCATTTGGTAGCGCAAGTTGCAGGCTGACAGTCGCGCCAGCCCTGTAAATTTTGCCTGTGTGTGGGTGGGAAGCTTTTTTCAGTCTCTTTTTATATCTCTTACAGCCTCTGAAAGTGTGTTGAACCTCTGCTTGACTAGTTTTAGCCTTTATCCTTCAGTTGTTTGCTTATTTCTGTTGGTTTTCGTCTCAGCCCTAGAACATCTAGTGACTTTGCATGTCTAGCCTTCTGTGGGAAGCTTCGGTCTCTTGATTATCCAGTCAGCTTGTTGGTTGTGTCCTGCACCTATCCAGTGATTTGTTAAAGCTTGATCTTCTATACTTTGAGTGATTCACTTCTAGCCTCTTTGAATTGACTTCATTTGGACTTAGATTACATGGTTCATTGAAAGTCTTTGTGATTTTCCTTGCTTGCATAGTTCATTTTGGTGTTTCAGAGTTGGTTCTATTTCATTGAGTGAACTTGAATTGTGCATATCTCTTAAGATTTGTTTAAATGCATCATGCCATCTTAAAGGAGAGAAAAATAAAATATCTTTTGCATCATATTAGTTAGCGTTTATTGTTATTTGTTGCTATTAAAAAGAAAAAGAAAAATTTCATTTCTTGTTATTAGCTGCATTAGGATCTTTGTTGTTTGTTGAGTGATCATTTCGTTTGTGTAAAGATCTCAACCCTCCTGTAGATAGAATTCATTGAATCAAATGATATAATTTTGGCATATAGTTTGCATTTAAGAAGTTTTTGAGATATCACATACGGTAGGACCAAAAAACTGAAACATAATCGAAGATAAACTTTAAAATAAACTCAATGAACATAACAACGCATTGGAACATAACGCAAATACTCTAGAGGTCTAGGTTAGAGACGTGTTCCGGCGTCTTTAAACCTGATAGTTTATCGTCGAGTGGTTGGGTGATTCCTCCACGGTGAAACGATAGGTACCAATACGGACTGTGCTCCCACGTACCGTCGCGTATATATTGGGAGACCCCTATAGGAATAAAGCCTTTATCCATAGGAAGCCATGTCAGCCGCCCTATGATTCGCAATGCAGTGAACACAGCATTCACGAAGATTGACCACCCGTACCCTAAAAAGTATTCTGTGGTTTTGCGAAAAGTTTGGCACACCCTCTACCTAGAATTCCAGAGCAGTCACTTTTGATCCTTTTCGGACTCCTTAAATGAAAAGGTGCCTGTGAGCGTCTTGTCACTTCGTGCTCATTAAATATTCGAAGGAGACTAGAGTCATCTTTTATCCTTTTCTCGACTCTTAAAAAATGAAAAGGTTAAGTTCAGTGTCTTAAAATTTATTGGCCACGATAACATCTACCCAATTAGCTTTTGTTTCTGTTAGTTCGAAGTAGGGGTTGTCTCGGTAGACTTCGTAAGTTTCATCCTGGCGGAATTACCAGTTTCGTCTTCTACCGAAACACTGGTTGTGAGTCTTCCTGTGGTTCTAAGTATACAACCACTTAGTTCTCGTGCCCCAGGTGACGAGACTTACCAGTTTCATTGGAACCCTACGTGGGAACCTTTTGAGGACGGTGTCCCTTTCTGGGACCATACTTCTCCTCGTGTGTCAGTCCCACCTGTTTCATCTGACATGGATGATTTGTCCCCTGCAACGACCGATGAGTCCGTTGCGACAAGCGGTGAAATTCCCACCTCCACGGATCCTATACATGTTAGTAGTACACCTACTACCACAAATTTACCACCAGGATATAAAGCTTTAAGAGATGTTATGCCTTCTGGAACTCCATTTACAAGTCCCATTTGGCCATCACACACTTTCCCTACTACGGAGCATTTTACTCCACAAAGTCGCAGTCTATCTGTTACCTCTGTCGCAACCACTCCAACGGTTTGTCCAGCCTCTTCGACTCCTATTTTTGGTCGTCCTTCGGCTTCCTTGTTTGGAGTCTTTGATTCCATGACAAATGTCCCAATACAGGGGCCATATGATCCATATTTGTCATCTCAACCGGTTGTTGAGGTATCAGTTCCATTATCAATTGATTGGACCTCCACCTCTTTCCATGGTGGTCAAGTTTCATCTGCGCAATCTCCAAAACAACCCCCTCAAGACCAACCAGAGCAATCCTTTCGTGGAAACCCTTTCGCTACTGGTGCTCCTTTTTCCTCTTCTTATATGCAACCTTCTGGTAACTCAGGTCAGTGATCTTTTCAACAAGTCCAACTTGGTACCCAGCAAGGTTATCCTGCTGGACAAATTGGTCAACAAACTATTAACCCAAGCCAATCCAATGTCCAGTATAGTCCAATGACTGGACATGTTACTCAACCACTTGGTCAGCCTACTGTCCAGTATTCACAACCCTCTGGGCAAGCTGGTCAGCCTCAAACACAGTTGGGCCAACCAACTGCCCAGCCCTCTCAGCCATCTAGTCTGTTAGGACAACCTTCAGCTGCGCAACAACACTTCCAATCCCTACAGGTAGGCCAACCTCAGTATCAGCAGGTACAACCTTCTGGACAGATCAGCCAACCTCACTATCAACAAGGTTTTCCTTCTGGCCAGATAGCCCAACCTATCGGACAACCTACTGGCGCTGCTCAATCCGGCCCGTGGCCCCAAATGGGACCCCAATACCCATCTGGTCTTCAAATGCAGGCTGGGTCTCAATCACAAACTTTTTATCCAACCCAGCCTGGTCCTCAAACTCAATTTGGAGCCCCACCACCGTATGGCTACCAACAACCTCAAGGGCAATTTTCGTTTGCCCCGTACCAGAACTACCAACAACAGCAAGTGAATCCTTCGCAAACTTATCAACAGCCATACGGCGCATCTACAGCAGCGTTTGGTAATCCTTATGCTGGGGGGCAATATACAAATCCCTATGGCCAATACACTATGGGGCCAAATCCGTCCGGACAAAATCCATGGGGGCAACCACCACCTGGTTGGAACCCTGGTGCTCCACCCTACCAGCAGCCCCAGATGTCTTTCAATCCTCAATTACCATTCTTAGCGACTTTAGAATTACCGGATGTATCCAAATTAACCAATGATCCTATTCTTCATAATCCTTATTGGCCTCTAGTTCCAACTAAAATACCTGGTGACTGTCCAAAATTCGATGGTAAAGCCAATGAAGACCCACAAGCCCATGTTATGACTTATCATTTGTGGTGTTCATCTAATTCATGGCTTGACGATTCAATTCGGCTTCGCCTTTTTCAAAGGACTCTCACTGGCTCTGCCGCTAAGTGGTATATTGAACTTCATCGCGGGTCCTTTCAAGATTTCAATTCTTTGGCCATGGCATTTCTCACTCATTTCCAGTTACCCATTCGATACGAAACGGGTACACACCTCCTCACTTACTTAAGACAAACGACGGCTACGCATATCTTTGATCATATCCATGAATGGAGACGGCGCAGACGCATGATCAAATTTTGGATTCCTGACCAGCTTCTTACCGATTGGTTTACAACTTCGTTCGTGCCTCCGATAGCTCGGGATATCGCCATGGGGGCGTGTGTCACTGAAGAGCAAGCTATTGCTCGAGCTCATTACCTTGACTTGGTTTATTCTCAGTCAGGTACATTATATGATTATTTGCCTGATGTCCCAAGACAAGGAACGTCTAAAGCCCCGCCAACACCCACTGTTGACGGTATCATTGGTTCGGTTAATTCATCCTCAAAGAAAAATCCGGCGAACCCTGCAAAGCAAAAAACATCTACTTCGAATGGACAACCTTCCCAGGCATCGCCTGGTTCGAATGTTACTTCTGAGGTTAATAACGTCCAATCTAATACGACAAACAAGGCTTCGAAAGAGAAGAAAAAAGGGAAAGCGAAAAATAAGCCAGAACAACCTAAGCAGGAAACCCCAAAACCTCAACCTGAGGACGGCACTAAACGCAAACCCAAATATCCTTGTCTTATCTGCGATGAGGATCACTATACCAAGGATTGCCCGAGGCGGTCCAAAGTTAGTCGTTTGTTAAAAGGCACCTCTGGGACTCCTGCGGTGCTCAAAGAGCCCTTTCCCACCCAACACACTCAAAAAACTCAAATGGTGGCTGACCCTACTCAGCCTCCCTCTTCCTTTGGTTCTCAAGTGTTTATGGCTGGTACAGTACCCATTAATATCAGTACTCGAACGAAAGATTATCCGTCATCTGCCGGGAAGGAGCCTGAGGTTCCCTCAAGTGTTCCCCCGTTCAGTTCAGGTCCACTCCACATCGAGAGACCTACCACTGAAACGCCTCTTCGACCCCCTCCAAAAGGAGTACTCCGGAAATCCTCGTACAATCCGAATGCTCGTGCTGCATAGCACTACAACATCGTCGAGGACTTAGCACAGACTCCGTCGGCTATGTCCGCTTTAGAAGTTCTCCAAAGCTGCCCGTCTCAGAGGAAGTCTATGCTATCTGCCATTGGTGGCATAGACCCGGCCGATTCGGATTTAATAACTTTTGACTTAGAACGCCATACTCAGAGACTGCCTCCCCAAATCGCCTTCCTCATACAAGTAATTATTGATTCCAAGACGATTCATCGTACAGTTATTGATGAAGGTGCCTCAACTTGCATCATGTCTGTTGCCTGTTGGAAAGCTATTGGATCTCCAACGTTGAGCCAATCTCCCACTACCTTGGAAGCTTTTGATGGAAGAGCATCCCGTCCTTACGGTATACTCCAACGTTTACCAATCTCTTTGGAAGGGAAGACGGTCGAGATGGAAGTTGAAGTCGTTGATGCTACTCTAACCTACAACCTCCTTCTCGGACGTAGCTGGATATACGCGATGCAAGCTGTTGCTTCATCTTTTTTCCGAATTATCCGTTTCCCTCATCAAGGTAAGATCGTTACCGTTGACGAGCTCTCCTTTTTTGCTTCTTCTTCCGAAGGCACCATCCCGTTTGTGGAGCATACCTCCAAATTACCTAAGAGTCTGGGAGCTGGACTTTTCAAAGATCCTGATCTTATGGGTGTTTTTCCACTCCCTCCTCTAAATATCGCCTCTGTCAATATGATCGCTACTGGCTCTGATCCGTGGCTCGTACCCCCCACAGACCAAGTAGATTCCTGGGGCGACCGGATGCCGTTGAGTCCTGCCGAGTTTAATTATGTTGAAATCATTGCTGCCTCGGCTCCCTCTTCTGCGCTTACTCCATCCTCAGGACTTCTAGATGAGGCTTCTTCGGATTCTCTAGGAGAAACATTCCTCTCCGACGAAGCTATTATTGAGACTATGTCTCTGGAGGAACCTCCCTGGTATAGTTCTCACCATCGTTCCTCATTTCTCCCTGCCTCGCAGCATTTTCTGACATGCCTCGAGCGGTTTGCTCCTTGTCTCCCATCACAAATCCTTCAAACGCCTATTCAAATTGATCAGGTTTTTTCTGAAGGGAATATGGCAAACATTACGCGAACCCAACCCCTCGACATCTCTGTCAAACCCGGGATAGTCGAGCATCTTCACATCGGAGTCACTTGTACTCCAGAAGAGATTCAACTTTATTCCAAACTTTTTCGCGAATTTCGTGATGTTTTCGCATGGTCCTATGAAGAAATGCCCGGCATTGATTCTAGTATAGTGATGCATGAAATAATCACGTACCCAGATGCTAAGCCTGTTCGTCAACGTTTACACCCTGTACACCCCCGGAAGGCTGCAGCGATTAAGGCCGAAGTAGAAAAGCTTCTTAACGCCGGTTTTATTTACCCTATTCCTCTTACAGATTGGGTTTCTAACATTGTGCCTGTAACTAAAAAACAGGGTACGATCCGAGTTTGTGTCGATTACCGTGATATAAACAAAGCCTGTCCTAAAGATAACTTTCCCACACCATTCATTGATCATATCATTGACGAGTGCGCCGGCAGTGAAATGTATTCTTTTATGGACGGTTTCTCTGGTTATAACCAGATTAATATTGCTCCTGCTGATCAACACAAAACTGCTTTTATTTGCCCATGGGGAACTTTTGCCTATAAGAAGCTCCCTTTCGGCCTTAAAAATGCCGGTGCTACCTTCCAACGTGCAATGTCTTATGCATTTCATGACATTCGGCATATTGTGCAACCTTATCTGGATGATCTTCCTGCTCATTCAGCTAAACGTCGGGACCACCCTAAACACCTTCGCGAAATCTTTCTTCGCTGCCGATACTACCGAATCAGGCTAAATCCTCACAAATGTGTCTTCTGTGTTGAATCTGGCAGACTTCTCGGGTTTATCGTTTCTAGAGAGGGCATCCGTTTGGATCCCCTTAAAGTCGAAGCTATCGTCAATCTCCCTCCCCCAACTTCTTTGCATCAGTTGCAGAGTTTGCAGGGGAAAGTCAATTTTTTACGTCGTTTTGTTCCCAACTATGCCGAGGTGGCTAAAGGTTTTACATGATTACTGAAGCGTGATATCCCTTTTCATTGGGATGCCACAGCTCAGGAATCTTTTGAGCATCTCAAGAGTCTCCTTGTTTCTGCTCCATTGCTTCGTCCTCCGAATTATTATCGCGACTACACCTTGTATTTAGCCGCCGCCGATACCACTATCGGCATGGTTCTTGTTCAAACTGATGATGATAACACTGAACATGTTATTTATTATCTCAGCTGCAACCTGTTAGACACGGAAACTCGATATGCTTATATCGAAAAGTTGGCACTAGCCGCAGTTTGTGTTGTACAACGCTTCCGTCATTTTTAATATATTCTTTTGCGTACTACTACTGTGATTTCTGATTGCAACCCCATGACGTATATATTGTCACGCTAGTTATTGGGGGGCAAATACTCAAAGTGGATAGTTATCCTCCAAGAGTTTGACTTGGAATTTACCACTGCCAAGTCTAAGAAATCCCTTGTGTTCGCTGAGTTAATTTGCTCTTTTCCATCTTCTCCCTCGACCTCGCCTGTAGAAGATCAAATTCCAGATGAAACCCTGTTCCTCATTAGCACCCTCAATCCATGGTATGGAGATATAATCACATATCTGCAAACGTCCTCCTTCTGCCCGGGTGTGTCTAAAGACGCTCGGCGGAGGATTCGTCATCAATCTCAACCATACCGTATCATTGGAGATACATTATATCGTCTTGGTGCAAACTCTGTTCTCCGCCGTTGTCTTACTCTAGAGGAAGCTGAACGGGTTCTAAATGACTGCCACTCTGGTGCTTGTGGCGGACATATGTCCGGATATGCTACAGCCCAAAAAATCCTTCGTGCTGGCTATTTTTGGCCCTCTATTTTCAAGGATTGCATCCTTGTCGTCCACTCTTGTCATGAGTGCCAGATATACCAGCGGAAAATGCGAGCGCCTTCTGCTCCGTTGCACCCTGTGGTTTCCGTTGGCCCTTTTGCAAAATGGGGCATTGATTATATGACCTGTAACCCTCGCTCGGCCGGGGGGCATGGGTTCGTCATCGTTGCCGTCGATTACTTTACTAAATGGGCCGAGGCGATGCCTACATTAACTGAAAACGGTCACACTACGGTGCAATTTTTATTCAATCATGTTATTTCACGATTCGGCGTCCCTCAAGCCATTGTCACTGATCACGGAAAGCATTTTCGTAATCATATGATGTCGGAATTAACAACCCAGCTAGGCTTGCAACACGATAGTTCAACTCCATACTACCCTCAGTCCAATGGTCAAGTTGAAGCTGTCAATAAAATCTTGGTTACAATGCTTCAACGTATCGTTGGTGTGCATAAATCTAACTGGCATTTGATGTTATTCCCTGCCTTATGGGCTTACCGAACCTCCGTGAAGGATGCCACTGGTTTCACTCCATTTCAACTAGTTTATGGACTAGAGGCTACCCTTCCAATTGAATGTGAGATCCCTTCATTGAAATTAGCCGTCGAGCTGCTTCCCAACACCACCCCGTTAGAAGAACGCCTTCTTTACTTAGAACGGTTAGATGAGACTCGTCGCCTGGCCTCTTTGGCCATCGAAACGCAAAAGAAGCGAGTCAAGACTCACTTCGATCAGACCGTCCATCCACGTTCTTTCGTTGAGGGAGACTTAGTCCTACTCTATGATCAAGCAAAAGATAAGCTAGGCGCAGGAAAGCTCGAGTCTATGTGGCTAGGCCCTTATATTGTCAAGAAAGTCCTGCAGAAAGGGGCCTACGAGCTGATTGATTATGAAGGAAACCCTCTTGGGAAGCCCCGAAATGGGCTTTACTTGAAGAAGTACTATGCGTGATGCTGGTACATTTTATTGTGTACATACATGTACTTTAGTGTATTGTGTGTCGGTTTTCGAGACATAGCTACCACTTATTGTGTTTTTTCGCTTCTTGTGCAGATGCCGGATGCACCTTATGTTGGTTTCGTTGATGGTGCCTGCCGCAGTACCCGCGATTTGTCTTCTGCGGCATGGGTAATCTACGATCCTCATAGCGAGCTAATAGATTGCCAGGGTGTGTGTTTAGGTCGTACTACTAACAATGTCGCCGAATACTGTGCTGTAATCGAGCTACTTGCTAGAGCAATTCATTTCGGTATTCGCGCATTGATAGTGAACCTGGACTCTCAACTTGTTGTCCACCAGCTCAACGGGCAATATTCCGTCAGAAACCATCATATTCTAAGGTTGTATTTGCGTGTAAGGTTGTTAGAAAGGCATTTTGATTTTATTACATATCAACATGTTCCAAGACAATTAAATACATTATCTGATGCATTAGCCAATCATGTATTAGATAGACATTTGCATAATTTGTTATTAAAACAATATATAAGCAAGCACATGAAAACACAATAATGAACCATAAACATATGTATATATATATATATATATATATATATATATATATATACGTGTGTGTCATAATGTTTGCGCCGTGCGCATTACATAACCCAAAAATAATACATGTCCAAGTCCCATACAGCCGCTGACAACATGTCTCTCAAAATGTACAAAAATGAAACCTAGGCGTCTAAGCACGGTGATGCTCATGATAGCATGTCACCGCCCGCACTAAACGTCTCAACAGACGATGGACGTGAGTAGATACTCCCACCGTGTGTCTCTGATACGCTCTAGGCACGTCGGCCAATCTGCCATCACGCTTACACTTGGTAAGCTACCTCTTTATATTTGTTGTCACTGCCGATGCCCAATCAAACAGTGTCGGTTGCAGACACTCAGTTGCCAGCAGTAAGAGATTCTTGCTGGCCTCGTGGGGTGCCTGTATCCCAGCCGTCCGGGTGATAGTAAATAATACCACTCGTAGCACCAAATCTGGGATAGTGACAATGTCCACCTTGGCACTGTTGGATCCAAAATGGGCCCCAGGACAAACCCTTTCCATTACCTCACCCATCTTTTCCCCGGAAGGCCTGCTACCGGACAAGATGGGTCGTGCACCCCGCCGAGATAGTCCAGTAATAAAATAGACATCAGAGACATCCAACTCCAATGTCTGGTCCTTCAGGCGGAATACCTGATCCTCAATATCCCAGGCATCCACGATAAACCTTAGTAACTCGGGCTGTGCACGTAGGTATGAGGTAAGGAAGAATTTTTTCAAGCCACATTCTCACAATGCATCCATGCATGCGTCATCTTCCATTGCCATGGCATCTATGGCCTCGTGTTCCCTTTCTCTCCATTCTATTGACATTTTGACCAATACCTGCAACCAAAAACCGAAGATGTCATCAATAAATCAATGATGAAATCAAATATCAGAGAAAATTGCAAATCCAACGGTGAAAAGAGGGTAAAATTTTAGTTTGCGCGATTGGCGCGACTGTTTTCAAAACAGTCGCGCCAATGGCGCGTCTCCTTTAGAGAAAATTGCCCATTGGCGCGGTCCCGTGAAGAAAACTCACGCCAATGGGCGCAACCCTAATTTTTGCAATCCTCCTTGCAAAGGATCATTCTGTGGAAGAAAAACTAAATAAATGGAATAGAAATGGAGCTAAAGATGAGGCCTCTTACCTGTTTCAAACGGCAGCTCGAATGTTCTCCTGGATTGGTCGCAATCAGCAGTTGAAATTTGCACCCAAAACCCTCCAACGGTAAACTCACAAGGTAAAAAGTGAAAAGTAATTTTATTTTTTACCATTTCACTATTTATAACTTCTTTTGGCTTAAAAATACATTAAAATAGCGTTTTTGTGAAATATTTTTATGTCAAAGTAGAGTTTTACGTTGTTTTTGAATGTTGACAGGGTTTAATGCCACTCAAGCAACATAACGAGCTCCCTTTTTGACTTTTTCGAGCTCGGTAAAACACGAGAAAAGGTTACTTCAAGGTCTGCTTTCAGCTCTTTTCTGACCATTTAAAGAGGAAAAGATTGCCGAGTCGCTCCTCTTGACTCGTTAAATGGTAATAAGGGGCGGTCGTTTTAAGTTCTTTTTGTCGACCGTTAAAACATAAAAAGATTATCGGGTTTTTGTCGTTCCAAACTCGTTAATGCTTACGAAACGACGTGGTTTTGACCGCTTTTTTACTTTTTCAGGTCAAAATCACTAATTATGAAAAGTACTCCTCGATCATAATGATCGGGCGGTTCTTTCGGGTATTATTTTATACTTTTTCGGGCCCGAGAGACACAACTTTACGAAAAAGGACATCCCTGGAGTTTCCTTTTCTGCTGTCTTTTCAAACTCTCTAAACATGAAAAGACGTCGAGTTCTCCCTTTGTCAGACTCGTTAAAACTTAATGACATCAGATTTTGTCACAACACAAGCATATGCTATCCCCATCAAGCTTGTTAAAAATAACTGCGGTACTCGCCAGAAATGGCGGGGGGAAAAGAAAATTTTTGAACCATAATTATTACCGTGACGGCAGTATGTCGCTCTTGAACATGGCACTTTTCTGCTTTCGTGTCCGGGGTGGGGATATCTCATCTCATATCTTTCACTTGCTTCCATTGACTTGGGTACCTTATTTGACCTCTCATCCACTCATTGCCTCGTCATCATGACCTTTGATACATTGATGTCAAATACTGCCGATTCCATTAATGTGCCGCCGATATGTTCAAGAGAAGTTGACCTCTGCAAAGAAACAACCTCCCTCTGATAGTTCGCACAATCTTGATTCACAACATTATCTCTCTGTCTCGTGTCGATGATGTGGGAAACATTATGGCCCACCTTCGATCAAGGTCACTTCCTGTCAACTTCAATTCATTATCCAGGAAGTTGATCTAGAGACTCCTTTCCGGTGCCTTGGAGCCTGCATGCCTCAATGGCAGGTTCTTCGTGTTCGACGTGAGGTTTTCATCATTGGCCTCCGATCGAATGATTCTACGGGTGTTCGACTTCAGATCATTAATTCACGCGCCGTAGATTGTACCTATAGTACCTTGAGGACCATTGTCATTATTGGTGGTACCTCTCGCGTCTGTTAACAGTTTCCACTATTGACTGGTAATCAGACGATGTTCATGCATGTTCGACTTCAGCTCATATATTCACATGCTTGAACTTGTACTCTTGTTCGGGTCGAGATGGAGCGCAAGACCCTGGATTGTGTTTGTTGTAATCCAGGCGTGATTCTTGATACTTGACTCATTTACTGGATGGTTGCGACCATACCTGAGTCAATTCATTGATCCTAACCAGATGGCTGCGTCCATACTATGGATCGAGATTATTTATGTACTCTCTTATGGATGGCTGCGACCATACCACGTACATCATGTAATTGAACTATCAGTCATGTCTCTTAACACAGATCCTCGGCGGCAGCAACTATATGTGTTCTTATGTGTTCTTGTGTGTTCTTGTAAAGCATTTCACCCCTCTCCACCTCTCGGACTTCATGCTTTAGGGGGCATCTGTTACACAGTAATTTGTCACCATCCCTGTTACTCCTCTTGTCGTACTTTGGAGGACTCATCCCGGGAGTTATAAGAAGTGACAAAGTCTAAAAACACTTGCATTATGTTCCCCTGAGTATGTACTTCATGTTCCCTGAAGACACCTTCTGCAGATTATCCCTGAAAAGTGCTCTTTTTCCATTGGCGCAGGTCCACAGTATCTTACCCGCGCCAATCATGGAGATCCTCAAAAGAGGGCGCGACCATTGGCGCTCTGTCTTAGAGCAGCAGTCGCGCCAACCAAGTTTGGTCATGCTTTTTGCCTTAACGCACGTCCGACTGTTGTTTCCTTCATTACATGGAGCTTTTTGAGGATAAAAAATCAGTCTTATGTCGAGTTCTATCCTATCTCCATCTTTAATGGCTTTTGGGGATAATGTTAATCCACAATAGGTGTCCCGGTTCATCGTATCCTCCTCCCTTCTTCATCTATATAAGCTTGTCCTTATGCATTTGACAAGCTAGTCGCTAGTCGTTAGTCGTTAGTCATGGAGTGCTAGATGTTGAGTTCTTGAGTTCTTGGAGGAATGCTAGTGAATGCTAGAGAGGTTATGCTGCCGGAGAGGAGATGCATTGCAAGACACATATAGTTACTCGCCCAGCCAGGAGAGGTTCAACGTCAGAACCATGGTTGTAACTTTTCCTGTTTATTATTAATTAATGAGCGACTGCTATTATAGTTCCAATCTCATTGTCTATTATGGTGATGTGTTGATTTATTTCCTTTCTGACTGAAATATAGTTGTGCCTCGGTAGATTTTATGTTGGTATCTGTCTCTTCCTTTGCATGTGCAGGTGTTTGTTTATGATCTGCTGGAGCGAGGGAGCGGGAATATCAACTCTGCTTCAATCATAGCGTTGGATTCCAGGTTGGTCTTCTTAATTCACCTTTGATGCATAACTAGGAACTTGCGTAGCAGCGTGGTTTGATTGTGGCTAGTTTTGTTTTAGGCTAGTGGGATCGCCTCTGTCCGCAGAGGGGATTTACCTAACCAACAAGATAGAAAAGAGAGATCCACGCCTTAGAATTCAGCCTCTTCGAGGGGGCAACCTCCTTTACATTACATAAATGAACAATTCTTGGATGATTCAAATGACAAAACCTCCTTTCTATATATAGGAGTCTATGGAGTCACAATATAATCCAGCCGACCTAACAATAATAATATAAAGCCACAAAAATAACAATAGAGGGATTCTATGGGCACATTAATAACAATATGGGGGTAATGGGGGCACAACAATATAAATAAGGGGTATAACTACAATATTAATGGGGTAATCACTAGTATTGTAGGGACCCAACAATCATCTTGAGCTTTTCCTTTTCCATTGATAAGAGTAATTGTTCCTTTTCTTACAATTCTGCTAGATCCATTTCCAAAGGACACATTTCCTTCCTTTTTGCTCAATGAGACAAACTTCCTTTTGTCCCATGTCATGTGTCTGGAGTACCCACTATCCACAAACCAATGATTATTTTTAGCATATAGAGCTAGGCCGCATTTATCCAAGTTTGGTTTCTCACTACTTGCTTTTCTTCCTTTGAGTGGTCAGTTTTGTTCAATGTGTCCATTATTGTAGCATAACGAGCAAATCATATCGAATTTGGTCAAGGGATCAAACGAGTTGAAGGTTTTGATTTGTCCCTACCTTTTGGGGGCATATGAATTGATTATTCAGTCCTTTAACTTTGGTATTTCACTTCTGCGAGCCATGCAATGTCTGGCTTGATGACCGCAGTTTTTACAGTGAAAACAATGTCCAAGAAAAATAGTTTTGAACCTATTGTAGTAGCCATGGTTTGAGTCGATTTCCTTCCTTGGAATTACTCCTACCTCATTCTTTGGATTTGAGATGGGCCTTTGGTGGAATACTGGTTTGTATTTGTTGTCGTATCCCTAATTCGACTCCACATTCTTATTTGGAGTAATTCTCTCTTCATTCCTTGGATCTGGGATGCGTTTTTGATGACATACTTTTTCTTCTTTTGGATTGCTGGAAAGTGCATCAACATAGCTTTTCGTACTATTCTTAGTGCTTGATGATTATCCTTTAAAGCCTATTCCAGACTTGGCATGTTGAGGTTTTTGAATTTTTAGGATAGTCTCAAGTATTTGAGAGCTTTTCCAACTCTTTTTGACTTGTTCCAATTCCTTCCTCAGAGAAATTATTTTGGCTTCACGTTCTTCGCAAGTCTCTTATTTTTCTTTTATTTTTGTTTCTAAGAGATCTTCTCTTCTTCTTGTTTCCTCGTTTTCTACCTTGAGAGAAATGATTTTATTCCACAATTTCTCATTTTCTTCAATGGCACTTATTAACAGTTCATCTACACTTCCTTCTAGCCCTAAGTCATCTTCATCTGTGAATGCCATGAATAATGTTTCTTGGCTTTCATCATGGTCACTTTCCTCATCTGATTTCCTTTTGATGACTACAAATTCATCCTCATCAAACTCATCTTTCTTAGAGAAGAAGTTCTTCTAATTGAACCCTTTCTTTTTGTGTGCCATTCTTTTAGAATTTCCTTCATCATCACTATCATGTTTATGAGGACATTTTGCAGCATAATGACCTATTTTTCCACATTTGAAACAGATAAGAGGGTACTTACCTTTTAGCTTAGATCCTCTCTTCAGCTTTCGTACAAATTGAGCCAATTCGGATTCCACATCGGAGTCATCACTACAGTCATTCCTTTCTTTCCCCTTCTTTGATTTTGAAGCCTTGAATGCTGCATCTTTGGAGCTTGGGCCACCTTTCCTCATCTCATAGGCAGTGAGGATTCCATGGAGTTCATCCATCTTGAGAGTATCAAGATTCTTTGCTTCTTCTATGGCACTTATTTTGGAGTCAAATTTTTCTGGAAGAGACCTTAATACCTTTTGAACAATGGTACTTTCTTCAATTTTTCATCCAATCCTTTAAGGGAGTTGACCACTTCAGCTACTCGGAGGAGGTATGCTGCAATATCTTCTTCATCTTCCATCCTTAGACTTTCAAATTGTCTTCTGTGAGTCTAAAGCTTTGCCTTCTTGACTTTTGAGTCTCCATCGTATAAGCCAACTAGCTTATCCCACATTTCTTTGGCAGAGTTACAATTCATTACTTTTGTAAACTCTGAATCAATGATTCCACTAGTGATGGAGTTCAAGGCTTTTGCATTTGCAATGTAGACTTTCCTCTCGTCTTGATCTGTTGGAAGAGTGGTAGGCATATGGTACTCATTTTGAACAAAATGCCAGACTTCAGGTCCAAGGGACATTAAGTAGTAGGTCATTCTCTTTTTCCAGAAACCAAAGTTAGTGCCATTGAACAGAGGAGGTCTTCCTGATGCTTCGTGATTTCTCATCATGGCTGCAGATCCTTCTTCAAGCTATTAGGCTAGTTTGAAGAAGCCTACTCTAACGCCAATTGTTGGAAATACTAGGGGGGGGGTGAAACAGTATTTCCTTTTTTATTGTTCTTGGTTTTACCAAGAGCACATATATGTATATATGGAACACAAAAATAGATAGCTGGAATTAATGCTTTTATTAACACAAAACAGTGCAATGAAATAGATACAATATATATATATTTAGATGCAATTAGTTGCCAAGCTCCAACTTGGACTTTAGTGAGGCTCCAACCTCTAGAGCACCAACTTTGTCTTGCAATAGTTCTGCACTCAGGAGCACCAACTTCTAAGGATTTCAATCCTGTTCAGTTCTGAGGCTCCGACCTCTTGAGCTCCAACCCAATCCTGATATAAACTATTCTATTGTAGTTCTCTACTCCCAATCCTACTGAGCTGCTGCTTTTCTCCTATTCTCTTGCGTTTCTGGCCTCTCCTGCCTCTTTCTTGTTCTTTGGCTTACTATCTCACTGATTATGCATGCATCAATCAACTATCTCTCCTTGTTTTTATGTTTTTATGTATTTCACCTCTGACTCTTCGTTTCCGCTTTCCACCGCCTCTTTGGCTTCCTCCTCGGTCGATGTCATTTCCTCTGACCCGCTTGATCTTTCGGCTTCCCTCCTTGGTCATTGTGGCTTCCTCTGAGCTTGTTTTCCATTCCGCTTCCTGGCTTTTCGGTCACCGTGTGCTAAAATTGTAACACAGGCCCATTTTTTCAATGATAACAAGCATCCACTGAGATTGTTTCGTTTAACGGACATGCCACGTCCTATTGCAATCGCAATCGACTTGATTCTAGCCTTCTGAGCTATCATTTAGGCCTCATGAACCATCCGAGAGAATCCCTTAGAGTATTTCTACCTCCAACCGCTGTGCAAGCCAAATATTTAATTACATAGGAAATAGGAGAAAAACAAGCAAAAAAGACTAAAGGGCGGGCTTCAAAAAATATTACACCCGCATCTATACTGTATCAGGTCCGCAGTATAATCGCAATCGGTGCTCAAGGCTTCCGGGGGTTCTTTATACAGCGAGACCATGGCATCACCAATGGTCGATGGCCGATCCTCCATTGGATGTGATATTATATTAAGCCCATCTATAATGTTTCATCGGGTCCATGTGTATATGTATCGCAATCGAGGGTTGCCCTTGGCAGAGGTCCAATGCGACATCGCTAATTGCTATCAGTGATCGCAATGGACCACTTGACACATTTAACTCTTCTCCCGAAGTGCCGATGTGATATACATTGGCAATTGCAAATCACAAGGGTTCAGGGCTCGACGTTAACGCAGACCACTCACTTATAGTGATGTGACATTATGTGCCAGACCCAATACAACTCAACACTCACATGTATAAAGTTTCAAGTCCGCTTTCCAAATCTGCTAAGTGTTTAGCGTGATTTCTCTGTGTAAAAGGCATTTGGCAATAAACAAACAAATACATAGGGGTGATGCTATATGGGTTCTACGGGCCCGATAGCGTAAATGCATATATATATATATATATATATATATATATATATATATATGATTTCTACTTCCAATAGTGTATTTCGCCTGCATATACACTGTAATCCTCCCAATCATTGTTTAAATGCAAGCATATATATATATATATATATATATATATATCTGCGCTCCGATATGCTCTCCATTAGCTTTGTTTTTCTTCCTCTAATGGCTCTGTCTACTCTTCGCTCTGTTTGCTCCTCTGGTGGCTCTGCCTGCTCCTCTTGGCTCTGTCTACTCCTCTTGGCTCCTCCGATAGCTCTGTTTTCTCCTCGGATATTGCCATATTGACATCAATGACAATCTGTGTCCAAGATACGTTGCTTGTCTTGTGGTTGGTAAATTCGGTGTTTCATTATTCTGAATGAGTTTCTCTTTTCATGTGTTCATCTTCTTCAAGAGCTTATTGTCTTGAGAAATTTTTCGCTGAAATATTATATGCGAAAAGTCTTGTTCCATTGTTTCATGAAAGAGTATGAAATTATAGCTTGTTGCATCATTATGTTATGATAACTTGCATCAGTGAAAGACTAGAATTGCATCGGCATTTGAAAAGGAAGAGAACTTTTTTTTGCTTTTGAAAGGACTAATAGATAAGTGCTTGTCAGGAAATTAGGAATTGGAATGCATTTTTCATTAGTTTATTTTTTGAAAAAATAAGGTAGTGAAAGATCATTTCATTTTCATTTGCTTGATTGTTTGCATTTGATTGAGTAGTTTCTACCCTATCTAATGTAGGCATTTCATCAAATTGGAAGGGTCTTGTCTTATTTAGTTGCATTTAAGGTTTTTCAAGTTGCATCGCTGAGACCTAAAAACTGAAACATAACTCAAGATCAACTTTAAAATTAATTAAATTAACCTAAGGTGCATTTGACATTAACAATCATATCTAGAAGGTCTAGGCTAGAGACGTGTTACAACATCTCCAAACCTAGCAGCTGTTGTTAGCTTCAACATTAGATAGCGCTAGTATGGATTTGTGATCCTCGTACCGTCGAGTATATAATGGGAGACCCCACTAGGCTGCAATCCTTTTATCCTTAGGAAGCCAAGTCATCTGCCTTACGAACATGATACACTGAACACAGCATTTGGAGAGATTACATGCTAGTACTTCTCGGTTCACCTGGAGGTATTCTGCAGTTCACGGTTGCCTGGTAATCCTGTTTACCTAAATCATCTAGAGCATTAAATTGATCTTTTTGACTCATGAAACCTAAAATACCATTCGAGCACTTGTCCTTTCAAGCTTGTTTCCAATCGAAAGCAATAGAGTCATCTTTGTTTCTTTCTCGACTCTTAAATAATGAAAGAGCACCACTCTTTTATGCATCTTAATAATTGATTGCCCATGATCCAAAACACCCTGTTAGTCTTTTTCTAAGACCAAATATTGATTTTCCCTTAAAATAATATTTTAAATCCTTGAATTTAATTGTTCTGTCAACTAAGACAAGGTCATCGTGGCTGAACCATCTGGTTCACCCAATTCCTCTTCCTCTCCTCCGTCTGAAAGATTGTCAGAGGAGTCATTTCCTGAGTTACTAGAGTCACTTGAGGACCAAGATGTTGAACTCGCAATTGTTATGAGCATTCAACCTTTTTCATCTCATCCTCCGCCTACTTTCAATACTAGGTCATCTACTAATCTTGGCCCGGAATCTCTGGACAATCCTTTTCAAACTCCAGAGAACTCGCCAACCACTAACGGTCATCTTGGACTAGTTATCTACCCTCTGAACCCTCTGTTTGACCCTATTGTGATATCACCATAGCATCCTTACAGTCTGTACAACCAACTAGGTGTTCCTTTGGAACTATCCCCTTGTACTCGTTCGGCCATTCGTCGTCGTTTATTTTCATACATGGAACCCGACGGCAATGCTCCAGTCACATCTCCAGATGAGTCCGAAGTTTCTACTCCACACACTGTTGAGGGGGAAGAATTTCCTTTTCCTGCCAAGGTTTTCCCCATTTCGAGGGGTATTCCCACCAGTTTTCCACCCAAGTATGTCTCTTTAGCGCAGTTGGTTTCAGGTACACCTAATGCCTCTTCACTTTACCATAACCCTGTTTGGACGTCAGGCACCATGCCTACTTCAGCTCCGTTCATTATGAACATGACTTCTCAACAGGTTTTTACCTCAGTCCTAGTGCAACCCACCATTCTGAATACCCTTGTATCGTCAATCCCAGTTACCCGACAAGCACAACCGACAGTTTAAAAGAATGTCTCTATGAGTTCCTTCGTCCCTTTAATCAGTGGCCAAGTTGTGCCACCGCCTGGGAGGCAAAACCTGAATGTTTCTATGGTGTTAGGTGCCACTAATGTGAGTGGATCACAAGCTCACATGCTTGGTATAAACCAACCTTCTTCTGGTATTATTCATAAACTTGCTAATCCTACTGGGTCAAGCAATGCCTAGTACCAACATGTTTAGAATCCCGGTGGTCCATATGGATCAAGAAATGTTTAGTATTAGCAACCGTATGGGACTCAGGTCCAATACCAAAATCCTTATGTTCCATATGGTTCTCAAGGAATGGTTAATCAACCTTACAACCTCCAATCTAGGCAGTACATCCAGCCTGGCTATGTCTAGATTCAGTTCGGCAATTTCTCGGGCATTATTCAAGTTCCCTTGCAGCAACAAGGGCAGCCTTTGTTACCGAAAGGGCAACCTTTGTTGTAGCAAGGGCTCTTCGCACAACAGCAATGATCCCACAGCAAGGTCAACTGCAACAACCGCAAGGTCAACTGCAACAACTGCAAGGTCAACCCTTGCAACAGTTGCAGCAAGCCGCGCAACAGCAGATGCAATATGCTCCGCACACCTCTCAACCCATGTCCTCACAGGGCCAACCTCTGTAGCCCCAGGGACAAATTTTGCAACCGCAAGGTCAACCCTTGCAATAGCAAAACCAACCAGGGCAGCAACAACCCTTGTATACATATCAACAAGGTCAACCCTTGCAGGGGTAGGGTCAAGGTCAAGTCCTGCAGCAACAGGCTCAAAATCCTCATGTCCTAGGTCAACAAGTTCAAAATCCTATCAACCAAGGGCATCAGGTACAGAATCCCTATGTCCAAGGGCAACAAGTGTATCAACCTTATGCCCACGGACAGCAAGTCCAAAACCCTCTTATTCAGGGACAATAGGTTCATCACCCGTATGTTCAAGGACAACAGGTCCCATATCCATATGTCCAAGGTCAACAGGCTCAACAACCTTTTAACCCATATGCTACTTATCAGCAACCTATGGTCGGACAGTTCCAAGGTATTCAAGGTCAAAATCCTCCCTATGGTCAAGGTAATCCATAATGGGGGCAGCCTCAGATGCCATATGGCCAAAATCCCCCACTGTGTGGCCAACATCCTTACCAACACAAATGGGTTCCTCCCTATGGGCCCACTTATCGAACTCCCATGCCTTTTAACACCCAATTTCCTTTCTTGGCTACACTGGAGTTTCCAGATGTATCTCACCTTATGAATGATCCAATATTTCATTCGTCGTACTGGCCTTCGGTGCCATCCAAGATACCGAGTGATTGTCCAAAGTTCGATGGGAAAGCTATAGAAGATCCTCAGGTCCATGTGATGACATATCACCTCTGGTGCTCATCGAACTCGTATGTGGACGATTCCATTCATCTTCGTCTTTTCCAATGAACCCTCATGGCTGATGCAGCAAAATGGTACATCAAAGTACTTACCATGACTTTAACTCTTTAGCCATGGCTTTCTGCACGCATTTTTAGTTGTCGGTTTGCTATGAAACTAACACCTATTTGCTCACGTCACTTAAGCAAGATACTACAAAACACATCTTTGATCACATCCATGAATGGAGACGTAGACGTCACCTAATCAAATTCGATATTTCTGATCAGTTGCTTACTGAATGGTTCACCAAATCATTTGTGGCCCAAATTGCTCGTGATATAGCTATGGGTGGATGTGTCACTGAAGAGCAAGCCATCACTCGTGCCCAGTACTTGGATCTAGTTTACTCTCAGCCTGGCGCTTTATACGAGTTGTTACCCAATGCTCTGTGACCATCGTCTGATTCCGCAACATCAAAGTCACCAGTTTCTCCTCCCGTTGATGGAGTTATTGGTTAAGTATCCCAGACCCCCGCTAAAAATTCTTCCAAACAGAAGTCGGTCTCAAATGTTGTTCCTAATAGTTCATCCCAGAATCCACTTGGCCCTGGTAAAAACTCAGAGGTCCACACTGTCCAGTATACCGTAGGGGACAAATCCTCGAAAGGAAAGAAGAAAGGCAAAGGCAAATCTAAATTCGATGCCCTGAAATAGGGTCCTCCCAAATTGCCTACTAGCAAATCTTCGCAACGGAAACCTAAGTATCCCTGCCTCATTTGCGAGGAATATCACTACACTAAGGATTGTCCTCGATGATCCGAAGTTAGTCGCTTGATCAAAGGGACACCAGCTATCCTCAAAGATCTGTTTCCATCTCAACAGACCCAAATGGTTGACTAACCCCAATCTACTTCCTCTAGATCTCAATTGTTCATGATGAGTACGCCTATTAATGTGGCTACTAGGTCGAAAGACTAGAAAACTCCTGCTTCAGTAGCTGGGAAAGAGAAAGAAGCCACACCTTCTTCTTCTACCCCAAGTTCTGGTCCTCTTCATATTGAGCACCCTAACCCTGATTCCACTATAAGGCCACCCTCACGAGGTGTGCAGCAGAAATCCTCCTATAATCCCAACGCCCAAGCTGCTCAAAATTACAATATTGTTGAGGATTTGGCTCAAGCGTCATCAGCCATGTTGGCTCTCGATGTACTCCAAAGCTGCCCATCACAGCGGAAATCTTTGCTATCAGCTATCGGGGGCATCGATCCCACCGATTCCGATTTGATGTGTTTTGATCTAGAGAACCACGTTCCACAACTCCCTCATCAAATTGCCTTTCTTATTCAGGTAATCATCAATGAGAAGACCATCCACCAGAATGTCATCGATGAAGGTGCTTCCACGTGCATCATGTCGACTACATGTTGGAAGGATATTGGTTCTCCTACACTAAACCAATCTTTGAAAACTTTGGCAGCTTTCGATGGGCGCGATTCGCGACCCTTCGGTGTCTTACCTAACCTTTCCATCACCCTAGAAGGCAAGATAGTGCAAGTTGAAGTAGAAATTGTTGACGCCAATCTCAATTATAACCTTCTAATAGGCCGAAGTTGGACACATGCCATGCATACCGTGGCCTCCTCTTTATTTCGTGTGATTCGTTTTCCCTATCAAGGGAATATTGTCACTGTCGACCAATTGTCTTTCTTTGCCTCTTCCTCCTCAGATTGTTAGGCCCCTATACTACTAGTGTAACCCCTTATTGTTATTAGTACAACCCACTTATTATATTGATGTACCCATGTAGTGCCCATATTGTTACTATTGTGCCCCATAGAAGCCCACTATTGTTATTATTGTGCCCTTACATTATTATTGTTATGTCGGCTCGGATTATGTTATGACCCCTTAGTCTCCTATATATAGAAAGGAGGTCTTTTCATTTGTATCATCCAAGAATTGTTCATTTATGTAATGTAAAGGAGGTTTCCCCCTCGAAGAGGCTGAATTTTAAGGCATTGATCTATCTTTTCTATCCTTTTCTTGAGCTGGTTTCATAACATTTGGTATCAGAGCTTTGGATTCTAGGGTTTCGCTGCTCCAAACAGGTCATCGTGGAATTTTGGCTATAACTTTTTTTCTGCAAAGTTTCAGAAGTTGCAAAAAAAAACCCATTTGGGACGAAATCGCACCAAACCTTGGGTTTGAATTTCAGAGCTTTTCGCACTATATTTGCGGAGATATGATCTAAGGAAGTTGGTATTTTTGCAGACTCCTGAATTACATTCCAAACAGGTGACCTGGGGAAAATCGTCATAACTTTCTCTCTGGGGATCGGATTGAAATTTTGTAAGAAGTTACAGAAAGTGGATGGACTGTAGTTTCTTTTATGCATTTTTTAGATCTAAAGGTCAAAACAGTGACTCGTGGCACGTCGTACAAGTTCGCTCTACTGAACTAGTCTATAATCAAGTCACTGTGGGAGATTTCACATAACGCTTCCTTGGAGAATCCAATTTGGGTCAGACTTATGGCATTGGAAAGAGGACACAGAGGGCTACTGTAGGTCACAAATTTTAGAACTTAAAAATCTGAAAGTACAGAGTTACAATCGCTTCAAGATCGAGCTCCTAAAATCAAGAAAAAGAAAGATGAGGAAGTTTGATGGCAAGGATCCGGTAAATTGGATACTTCAGATGGAGCAATATTTTGATCTACATGGTGTACCACTGTTACAAAAGGTATGTATTGCATCTTCATATTTAGAACCAGATCAATTTTTATGGTATGAAGGGCTTTGTTCTCGCAAACAACTTGTTACGTGATCAATTTTCACGGAGGAAATGATAGCACATTATGAGGATACAAAGAGCAACACCTTCTTTAGAGCAACACCACAACAATTGGAAAGAGTAAAAGGGCTTTGTGACATATTGGAAAGCAAAATTATGAAAACCAGGAAGCATACCCCTCACAACTATCAAGATGGAAGTGTTGTTTCTCCTAGCCTTCCATAACCTACAAGGGTTACACCACAACAATTGGAAGAAAAAAGAGAAAAAGGGCTTTGTTACAATTGTGATAGCAAATGCACTAAAGGTCATAAGTGTGCTGAGAAGAAATTATTTTACATAGAATATGAAGAGGAGGAAGAAAAGGATCAAGAAACATCAAAAGAAGAAGATATACGCCAGGACCCCACCCTAGAGAAAGAAGAAATGAATCGGACCATATCTTGTAAAGCATTGGCAAGGATTACCACTCCTCAAACTCAAGATAGAAGGACATATCAAGAAGAAAAAGGTGCAAGAAGTGAAAGATCACATCGATAAAGAAGAAATGAATCCAACCATATCTTGTAATTCATTGGTCGAAATTACCACTCCTCAAACTATCAAGATAGAAGGTCATATCAAGAAGAAAAATGTTCAAGAAGTGAAAGATCACATCGAGCATCAAGAAATGAATCCGACCATATCTTTTAAAGGATTGGAAGAAATTACCACTCCTCAAACTTTAGATATAGAAGGACATATCAAGAAGAAAAAGGTTCAAGTAGTGAAAGATCAGATCGAGCATCAACAACAAGTTCTCCAACTTTTAAAGGATAACGCCACTTCGGTGCAAAATCAAACGAAACAACAGGTAGATCAACATCATAGTGAAAAATGTTTTGATGTAGGTGATTGGGTATTTTTACTGTTACATCTCAAGCAAGATATTTATGAGAAGGAAATGTTGGCAATACTACATGCACTTAAAAAATGGCGACCTTACCGAATGGGAAGACTCTTCAAGGATGAGGATGTGGAAGCATTGTTTTGTGCTATTTTTATTATCCAACTAGATTGGATAAACGAAGCAAGGGATGAATGGAAGAAGGATGAAGAAGTATGGCCCCTTACTCAAAAGTTGCAAAAGATCCCAATTCAAACAATATTGTCAGAAATTGAAGAGGAAGGAAAAATCATATTGGAACCTAGAGCAGTCATAGAAACAAGAACCCGACAGTTACGAAATTGATCAATTTTAGAGTATCTCATCAAGTGGAAGAACTTACCTGCTGAAGATTTCACATGGGAGGACAAGAATTTTATA
Source organism: Pinus tabuliformis (assembly GCA_031772625.1). Classification (NCBI taxonomy): domain Eukaryota; kingdom Viridiplantae; phylum Streptophyta; class Pinopsida; order Pinales; family Pinaceae; genus Pinus; species Pinus tabuliformis. The sequence continues at coordinate 1,118,051,399 of CM062809.1, forward strand.
CAGAAGCATCAAGAACTACTCAATCGTTGAGGACAATGCTTTTTGAACGAGAGGGGCATGTTAGGCCCCTATACTACTAGTGTAGCCCCTTATCGTTATTAGTACAACCCACTTATTATATTGATATACCCATGTAGTGACCATATTGTTACTATTGTGCCCCATAGAAGCCCAATATTGTTATTATTGTGCCCTTACATTATTATTGTTATGTCGGCTCTGATTATGTTATGACCCCTTAGACTCCTATATATAGAAAGGAGGTATTTTCATTTGTATCATCCAAGAATTGTTCATTTATATAATGTAAAGGAGGTTGCCCCCTCGAAGAGGCTGAATTTTAAGGTGTTGATCTATCTTTTCTATATTTTTCTTGAGCTGGTTTTATAACACAGATGGCAATGTTCCGTATGTCAAGCACACTGGTGCTCCCTATGAGAGTGTGGGGGGAGGTCTCTTCAAAGATTCTACCTTAATGGGAATTTTTCCACTCCCACCTCCTCATGTTGCCTCTGTCAACATGATCTTGGTCACATTTGATCCTTGGTTCATACCTGCACTGGATCTTGTTGATACCTTGGGCGAGGTTATGTCGCTTAGTCCCGCCGAAGTCAATTACGTGGAAATTGTTTCAGCTTTGAACTCTGTATCCTCTAATTCTTTTATGTTGAAGACCTCTTTTGATATATACTCTCAATCCTCATGGCTTGGCACTTTGGAATTTCCTAATCCCTTAGCCGAGACCTTCCTTGCTGATGAAGATATCATGGAAGTCATGTCTCTCAAGGAACCACCTTGGATCGATACTCATCATCGCTCCTCGTTCCTGCCTCACCCGACGGTCATGTCTACCTATTGGCTGGATAAATCGTTCTTGGGGACAAGACCAATCTCCCTAGTATCAACAGATATCTAGCAACAAGCAGGACAAGCAAATCTATCTTTCTCTAAACATATTGTGATTCATTAATAAAAACTAAGAGGTGTTTTAGACCCTACCTTAAGTCCAACGCTAGTTTGTGGCAGCCACGCTTCGACTGTCCGAAAGAGTTTCCTTTTAAGAACCTACAATCACAAACAAGCACACATCAAATAACACCTGTATAGAAAATATAATAAATCATATTCATCATAATGAATCAAGGAATCCATGAAATAAACCATAAAACACAGCTTATTGAGAAAAATAAATTTGATTGTATTAACTTTGAAAATAGAAGAACTTTACAGCCTTTGGTGCCTTGATGTTGTACAAGCTCCTCCCAGGGTCTGAAACAGGAATTTCCTCTACTTTGACAAGCCTCACACTCTTCCAAATTAGATCAACAAGTTAAGTAGTCTTTCCTCAAAAAAGCTCAATTAGGAAGACTAAGTTCCAGCAGCATTTCACCTCAAAAATCTTCAGCTTTCAACCTCTCTAGTAACCAGCCCAATGCTTCATTTTATAGTGCAAAGGAAGGAGGTTACAGGTCCACCTATGAAGGGATAGAGTCCTCCTTCAAAGGGATAAGCTCCTCACATCAAGGGGTTAGCTCCTTAAGGTATGGGATGCATGAACCTTAAAGGAGCAAATTTGCCACCTCAAGATTCATTCTAGAAGCTTCCAGAAATGACTCAAAGTGAGTTTTTAAGAATGTACTTGCGCCTTTTTTACTTTTACAGGGGTCCGCACCCATTACATAGAGATAGAGCGGTCAGGTACGCAGGGGACATGACCAGTAGGTGTGGGACCGTAGGTAATGCTAAGAGAAAGTGCGGAACCAGAGTTTTAGAGACTTTTAAGGGATTTCTCTTATTTTCAAGGCTTGACATGAAGAACTGAGGTTTAAGACTTGCAAAGGAGGAAAGTATGAGTGGTGATAGACTCACACCGATTGCAGAATGTCATGGTGACAATATTTTGTGCAACAGATTGCCCCCTAAAGTGCGAAGTCTGTAATAGATGAGGATAGCATTTGTCATCTAAGAAGAGTGAAGTACTTTATCATTTCAAGGATCATCCTGTGGACACCCTGGTTGGAACCTGTAAAAACATTCAATACAAAATATATATATGTGAACATATCATCGCTGAGGTAGGCATTCCCATACTCAGATCAAAACTGACTAGAAAACTAACTAAATTGCTCTGATATAGGAATGATTTTGTAATACATCACAAGTATAGACATATGTAGACACAGTATGGGCGCAGCCATCTGTTTATGAATAGTCCACTGTATAATGAATAACAAAATTCCTCGCAGCCTGGATGGTGGAAACTAGATCCATGGTCTTGATTTCTACTTCCCGAACTAGTACGATTCTATCCATGTGAATGAATGTGTCGAAGTCGAACATGGTAGAAACCACTTGATTACCAGTCAATGATGTGAACTGTTAACAAGTGTGAGAGAAACCACCAGTAATGTCAATGGCTCTCAAAGTACTCAATACAATCCATGAAATGTGAATAGATGAGCTGATGTCGAACATGTCATAGAATCCTTTGATCGAAGGTCAATGATGCAACCTATCATCGAAGGCGAGAAACCTGCCATTGAGGCATGTAGATTCCAAGGTACTAACGATTTCTAGATCATCTTTCTAGATAATGAGCTGAAGTCGATAGAAAGCAATCCATCGTAGGCAAGCCCACAACACGAAATCATAGATCAAGTTTGAAGAAATATATTTGGCAAGGACTAACTGAGGGATGGTTAATATGGATGACAGATATTTTGCAGATGAATGGTTTATTTGAACTGACCTCTTGAACACATAACGACACTGCAGATGGTTTGGTGATAATTGACCCAAAGGTAATACCCAGAAACTAACTGAAGACTTTCACTATGGTTTGATTAACTGTTAGGCAAAGGATTTCCCAACCCAAGTGAACAAAAAGTGTCATGTTCAAGAGTGGTTAAATGCTTTTCTAAAACACAAAGTATAACAAACAGGTTCATTTTTCTCTCTTTTCGCCCACCATTTCTGGCAAGTACCTCTTTATTTTTGACAAGCTTGAGGAGGATAACATTTGCTTGGTTATAAGCTCATCCTTCAAATGAGTCCAACTTAGTTTAAAATTTGAACCCTAAGAAGGAGTGGTTCGTTCCTGTTTAAAATTGAACAGGTCCTTTACTGTTAAATTTTAATGAGTCCAGTATAGGAAAAACTCGGTGTTTTTCAATTTTAGGGAGTCAGAAGAAAAACTTAAGAAAACTCCATGGATGTCCTTTTTCATAAATTTGTGTCTCCCAAGCCCGAAAAAGTAAAAAATAATACTTGGGAGAACCGCTTGACCATTATGATCAAGGAGTACTTTTCATAATTAGTGTCTCCGATCTGAAAAAGTACAAAAGCGATCGAAAACACGTCATTTTATAACCAATATCGAACTTGAAACGACAAAAACCTAGCAATCTTTTCATGTTTATACGGTCAGAAAAGAGCTATAAGTGGACCGTCCTTTTAATTCCATTTTAACGAGTTTAAAAAGAAAAACTCGACAATATTTTCATATTTTATGAGTCAGAAAAGAGCTTAAAAAGGACTCGTCCTAGTGGAAGGAGTGGTATAAAAGGATAACAACTGGTTCCGGCAATGGAGGAACTACTCAAAACATGTAATGGTTAAGAGACTGGCTAATAAAACCATTCATATATGCGGTCCCTCAGGAAGGGTAAACAATCAAGTGACAACATATGATCAGCCAAAGAGATGGTGGCGATGGAATGAAAACAACCAAGGCTCATCTAATAGAATTTAGTGGATAAAAACGGCAATCACGAGATGTAAAACGGGTATGGGTTCATTTTTACACAAGCTTGAACCATAGAGAACTTTGCTTGGATTCGGTTTCATGTTTACACAAGCTTGAAACTAAAAACTATGCTTGTTATAAGTTCGCATGCCCCCGGCATAACGACTCAAAATGAGGTACATGCCCCCCAAGCTTCATTGCATTCAACAAGGTGGAAGGAATGAAGGTTCACTTTCGAGATCTAGGAAAGACTCGGGAGTTGTTTCATTTTTTAATGAGGTTGACACAGGAAAGGAACTATCCTCAAAACCCTTGTTTCATTTTTTAACGAGCTTGACACAAGACAAGGAACTATGCTCATGACTCCTTGTTTCATTTTTTAACGAGCTTGACACAAGACAAGGAACTATGCTCAAGACACCCTGTTTCATTTTTAATGAGGTTGACACAGGAACAAAACTACCCTCGCTGACTCCTTGTTTCATTTTTTAACGAGCTTGACACAAGACAAGGAACTATGCTCATGACTCCTAGTTTCATTTTTTAACGAGCTTGAGATAGGAACAAACTATCCCATGACAGCCTGTTTCATTTTTTAACGAGGTTGATACAAGAAAAAACTATCCTCGCCAACTGATTATGGCTTCCAACTGGAAGAAAGACATGTCAATGGACACACCTTGATCATGGCTTCCAAGAGGTCTTCATCATAAGGAAGAAAAGTTCTATGGAAGGAACGCATGTCAAGGGACTCAAAAGGAATAAGAACATCACGTTCAAGTAATCCCATAGAGTTTTCCATGTCAATTATCGGATCTAAATCAAAGGAAGATGAGCAAACAGTGAGAGGCTCACTTACATCGGTAACTGAAAACATGGGACCAGTTGCCACATAATTAACCCGTGGCGGGGTAGATACCACTTTAGAATCAGGAACATTTAGGGGTGTCATATTATTGGTAGTTGAAACAAGACTAGGGAATGAAAGCTAGTCTACAGTCACAATATTTCCATTGTGAGGGAAAGACATCACGCGAAATAGTGTCGATACAACACTTTCATTGCATAAACATAGTCGCGCCCAAGGAGTAAATTAAAATCCAAGGGACCTCGAACTACCATAAGATCAATATAGATAGTTTTACCTTCCAAGGTAATAGAAAACTTAGGAAGGATCCCTAAAGGTTCACTAATGGTTCTGTTAAAAGCTTTCAGATTCTGTGTAATAGGCACAAGCTGAGGGGAACCCAAAGCTTTCCAAGCAGTTGAGGATAAAATACTAACAAAAGCACCTTCATCTACCTGTGTGCGGTGTATGTCCCTACCACCAGCCTTGACAATGATTTGGAAAGGGAAGGAGGAAGGAAGATGAGGTTCTGTCAGTCTATTCGAATCAAAGGAAAAGACCTCAGTACTTGGAGGGGGTTTTGTAGAAACAGGTGAAATGCCCCCCAACGTAGAATAATCTGATGTAACAAGAAGAACCTGAGTGGTATGAAGTTCAGTCTCTAAAGGGAGAGTGGGATAGACCGAATGTGAAATTGAATTGACCACTTGATCAACTAATGGATCATCAACCTGAGTGATATGAGTTTCACTCTCCAATGGAAGAGTGGGATCGACTGTACTTGAAATTAGATCAATCACTCCGTCAGTTGACGGTAGGTTGGGAGAAGTTTCACGGTAACCAGTTGGAAATTCTTGCTATGGAACAGTAAGGTTTTCCAACAATTTTGAGGCTTCATCCATGTGAGGGAAAATGTGAATTTGATGACTCCCTTTGCATAACTTACAAGGAAACCTAACTTTACCCTTTTTCCCAGGAACCTGACTATCACTGGTTGATGGATCAATGGAAAGTTGATGAGATTTTTCTGACCATACTTCTAAGACCTTTGGAATAACATGACAATTGATAAGGAAGTGGTCACCCTTACAAAACCTGCAAGGGTATTTGGGTTTATGATGCATGTTGGAGGTTCCCTCAACAAAACTAACACTTACAGCCATGGTTGGTTGGTTTACTTTTCTCTTATCTTGCTTCTTCTTCTTCTTCTTCTTCCCTTTCTTCTTCTTCTTAGCCACCTGGTTACTAGTATCAAGGCTTTGACCAAGCAAAGAGGAAGAAATGGAGGAAAAAATATTAGGCGAAGAAGGTAAAGGGTCAACAGAAGGTTGGTGATGTTGAGATGGTGAACTCTGTTGAGGTGAAGCATTCGGTTGAGGTGGAACAATTGGAGTATTTGAGGCCAACGAAGTTGAAAATAACCATATTGGTAAACCTATTGTAAATCCAGGTAATGACAAAGTAGCCATATAAGGAGGATCAACATTTCCAAAGCAAGGAAAAGTACTAGGATTCTTGTTAAGATGGGTTCCTTGGTTGGTAAATTCCGGAACAGTTGCCATTATATTCAATTTCAGTGAATTTTATTAACAATTTAAAACTAAAATTAACAATTCACAATTCACACCTAACAATTAAAATTCACATTTCACACCTATGGTCTCTAAAAGTAAAAACAAACAAATTAACACGAGCTATCAAATCTAGGAGTCAAACCACACACAAACAGTAACTTCCCGTACTAAAAACAATAGTTGGTGATGAAATCCAACTTAGTAGAAATTTAATACAGAAAGGGCAGTTGGAAAAATTACCCTGACAACTTGCTTAATGAACAAACTAGCAAAAGTTTCTTCACAAAACCATCTCGAGTGAAGAGAACCCCCCAAAGAGTCCAAGTGAGTCTAGTCGATGTCTGCTCCAAGTACAGTGGGATCTTCCCTCCACCGTCACGTTAGGAAAGAATCCTATAGATTATGGCCACTAAGGTTACCAACAAAAACAAATATACATGGGGGAACAGTCTACGATCCAATACACATGCAAAGGCAGAGCAACAATGCTCAATCCCCATGAAGGCTCCTTGACATAATCCAAGGTTTACCAACAAGTGACCCTAGGCTCCTCGACAATGGTCAATCCGAGGTTTACCGTTTTTAATACATGTATATCTGCTATCGTTCCCAATGAGGAAGGATTGATTACCTCACTGGTTCAGATATAATCTCATGCTTGACTCCTTTGGGAGGAGCTTCCTAGAGCATACATGCAACAGTTGGAATTTTTCCTACCACAATATCGACTACTTGTTTGTTTTACTATCTTGGAGAGTTAACTAAAACCTATTCCAAGACACTAGCCTAAGCTAGATTGGTGGAAGGAGCCCTAAAAATGTAAAAATTACTAGATGAATTTTAATTAAGCGTTGTGTTATTTAGGTTGTTATTACTCAAAAGGGTAAATGGATATGAAACCAATGGTGTTATGACCCGACCCAAAACTGAATGCAATCGAATATGATAATGTAATCTTTTCAATTCGATGAATCCTAACTAAAGTAAGGAGAGGGTTTCCATTCACTTCCAACAATGCAAAAAATTGATCACTAAGAGAAAATATAACAAATTCTCTAATGCACTAATTTCATCAAGAAAAATTAATGCAAATCAATTCCAAAACAGTTTTTTTTTTATTTTTATTTTTGTGTGTTAAAAACAAGCATAAAAATATGTAAATTCAAATCAAAGAAAACTGATCTAAATCTATGATTGATTTTTCAAAATGTAAACTATGCAATTGTAATCTATGCACAATTCACTTGAAAAGTATGCAAATGTAATCTATGCACATTTTTCATTCATATTTTGAAAATGAGAATTCTAATTATGCAAATGTGATCTATGCAAGAGAATTCTCAAACACAATATGATTCTAATGTAATCTAAGAACCAATCACGTGCAAGTCAAGAAAATTGGGTGAGAGTTCCAAAGATCAAAAAATAAAAACACTCAAAGGTGATTAACACTCATACACAATTTAGCCCCCCACCCCCCCCCCCAGGTGAATGAGGGGGAATTTTTTTTTGCAAAAACAAAAGCAAAAAGATGCAAAATTGTGAAAAGACTGAGACAAACCTCCAAGTAATGACCAAAGGAAATCAAATTAAGAATTTCTCAAAAAAGAGACTCAAAACACCCAATTAACTTAATGGAGATTGATGAGATGAAGAATTTGCTGAAAGAAACTCATAAACAAGGCTTTTTGACAGAAAAATACAGATCTGGGTAGACTAAAAGCCGTAAATAAAACCTAAACCTAACTGGATGAAAACATTTTATGTTTCTCAAAAATTTTGATAGGGTCCGCAGGCTTCCAGTAGAACCAGATGCGGTACCACTCTGTGCACTAAAGGAACAGTGCGGGGATGTCCGCACTGTCTTGTAAAAAGAAAGTGCAGTCCTCTTCAAAATTTCGGAAAAAAACAAAAAATACTCCATATCCTAAAAACTACCCAATCCCACACACATCAAGCAAAAACCAGAAATAAGAAAACGTTTCTCAAGTCGAAGAAAAGGACAACCAAAAACCAAATTCAGATCCCCAGTATGGTCACCAATTTGTTGGCCGAATAAATCATTCTTGCGGACAAGACCAATCTCTCTAGTATCAACAGATATCTAGCAACAAGCAGGACAAGAAAATCTACCTTTATCTAAATATATTGCGATTCATTAATAAAAACTAAGAGGTGTTTTAGACCCTACCTGAAGTCCAACGCTAGTTTGTGGCAGCCACGCTTCGACCGTCTGAAAGTGTTTCCTTTTAAGAACCTGCAATCACAAACAAGCACCCATCAAATAACACCTGTATAGCCAATATAATAAATCATATTCATCATGGTGATCAAGGAATCCATGAAATAAACCATAAAACACAGCTTATTGAGAAAAATAAACTTGATTGTATTAACTTTGAAAATAGAAGAACTTTATAACCTTTGGTGCCTTGATGTTGTACAAGCTCCTCCTAGGGTCCAAAATAGGAATCTCCTCTACTTTGACAAGCCTCACACTCTTCCAAATTAGATCAACAAGGTATGTAATCTTTCCTCACAAAAGCTCAATTAGGAAGACTAAGTTCCAGCAGCATTTCACCTCAAAAATCTTCAGCTTTCAACCTCTCCAGTAACTAGCCCAATGCTTCATTTTATAGTGCAAAGGAAGGAGGTTACAGGTCCACCTATGAATGGATAGAGTCCTCCTTCAAAGGTATAAGCTCCTCACATCAAGGGGTTAGCTCCTTAAGGTATGGGATGCATGAACCTTAAAGGAGCGAACTTGCCACCTCAAGATTCCTTCTAGAAGCTTCCAGAAATGACTCAAAGTGAGTCTTTAAGAATGTATTTGCGCCTTTTTGACTTTTACAGGGGTGCGCACCCATTACACAGAGACAGAGCGGTCAGGTACGCAAGGGACATGACCAGTAGGTGCGGGACCGCAGGTAATGCTAAGAGAAAGTGCGGAACTAGAGTTTTAGAGACTTTTAAGGGCTTTCTCTTATTTTCAAGGCTTGACATGAAGAACTGAGGTTTAAGACTTGCAAAGGAGGCAAGTATGAGTGGTGATAGACTCACACCGATTTCAGAATGTCATGGTGACAATATTTTGTGCAACACTACTGTTTTCGAAGAGTTCTCTTCTCCCTTTCTACCACCAATTGTTACTCATGAAGTATGGTCGAAAGCAAATTTGGGTAATATTACCCAAACGATGCTGATTGACATTTCTATCAAACCTAGTATCATTGAACATGTTCATATTAGGGTATCTTGTTCTCTAGATGAGATCAAGATATATACTCATTTATCTCAAGAATTCTTTGATGTTTTTGCGTGGTCCTACGAAGAAATGTCTGGCATTGATCCTAGCATTGTAGTGCACAAAATACCAATGTACCCACACGCAAAGCCCGTTCACCAACGGCTTCACCCGGTGCACCCTAGGAAGGTCGCCTCTATTAAGGGTGAAGTTGAAAAGCTTCTCAAAGTTGGATTCATCTATGCCATCCCCCTTACAAACAGGGTGTCCAATGTTGTCCCGGTGACTAAAAATTAGGGCATGATCCGCGTTTGCATGGATTATCGAGATCTCAATCATGCCTGTCCTAAAGACAACTATCCCACTCCCTTCATTAATCAAATCATTGATGAATGTGCCGGGAGTGAAATCGTTTCCTTTATGGATGGTTTTTCTGGTTACAATCAGACCAACATCACACCGGCCGATCAATAAAAGACAGCTTTTATCTGTCTATGTGGTACATTCGCTTACAAGAAGCTCCCTTTCGGCCTCAAAAATGTTGTATCCATGTTTCAACGGGTAATGTCCTATGCGTTTCATGATATTCGTAACATTGTCCAGCCTTATTTGGATGACCTTCCTGCTCATTCTCGTAAGCCCCAAGATCAACCAAACCATCTTCGGCAAATTTTTCTGCGTTGTACACACTATAACATTCGGTTAAACCCACACAAATGTGTTTCAGGACGACTCCTCGACTTCATCGTTTCCAAAGACAGTATTTGCCTAGATCCATTAAAAGTTGAGGCCATTGTAAATTTACCCCCTCCATCCTCACTGCACCAAATCTAGAGCTTGCAAGGAAAGGCCAACTTTCTTTGTCATTTTATACCCAACTATTCCGGGCTAGCCACAAGATTTACCCGGTTACTCAAACAAGGAATGCCCTTTGTATGGGACGAGATGGCCCAAAACTCTTTTGATGTTCTCAAGGCCATCCTCGTAAATTCTCCTCTATTGCACCCACTGGACAGTTATCGAGATTACTTCCTTTACCTAGCTGTGTCCCCTAGCACCATTGCTATGGTCTTGGTCCAAGACAATGATGAAGGCCACGAACATGTAATCTACTACCTTAGTCAGAATCTCCTCGACACCAAAACGCGTTATGCACATGTCGAGAAGTTTTCTTTCGCTGCCATTTAGGTTGTTCAACACTTTGGCACTATATCCTTTTGCACACGACTACAGCGATTTCTGAATGCAACCCCATGACCTATATCCTTACTCGTAAGTTGCTAGGGGTCAAGTATTCTAAATGGATCGTAATCCTGCAAGAATTTGATTTGGTATTCGCTACAGCCAAATCTAAGAAGTCACTTGTTTTCATCGAATTGATTTGTTCCCTTCCCACCAAGTCTCTCCCTGCTGGTGCAGATGAATAGCTTCCAGATGAGACCCTTTTCCTAATTAGCACCCTTGATCCATGGTACGGTGATATCATCGTGTATCTCCAGACATCCACGTTTCGGTCCGTGTTGACCAAGGATGATCGTTGAAGGATTCGACATCACTCCCAACCCTACTGTATTATTGGCGATACTTTATACCATGTCAGTGTCGATTCAGTTCTTTGCCAATGCCTTATGATCGAGGAAGTTGAAAGAGTTTTGAATGATTTGCACTCCGGGGCATGTGGTGGTCATATGCCGGGTTACACTACAGCTCAAAAAATACTTCGCGTTGGTTATTTTTGGCCTTCTATCTCCAAGGACTGCATTCTTGTTGTTCGCAAGTGCCAAGAATGCCAAATTTACTAATGCAAGACAGGTGCCCCACCCGCCTACCTACACCCTGTCATTACCATTGGTCTTTTTGCCGAATGGGGCATCGATTATATGACATGTAACCCTTGCTCGGCCGGGGGGCATGGCTATATTATCATCACTGTGGATTATTTCACCAAATGGGTTGAAGCGATGCCTATATACTCTACAAATGGTAAGACGACGACTCAATTCCTTTTCAACCACATTATTTCTAGGTTCGTCGTACCCCGAGCCATTGTCACAGACCATGGCTCCCATTTCAGAGATTACATGATGGCTGAGCTGGCAACTGCATTGGGCTTGCACCATGATGGCTCGACCACATATTACCCTCAAGTCAATGGCCAAGTTGAAGCCGTGAACAAAGTCTTGGTCACAATGCTTCAGCGTACTATTGGGATGCACAAATAAAATTGGCATCTCATGCTCTTTTCATCTTTGTGGGCCTACCGAACCTCAACCAAACACACGACTGGTTTCACACCATTCCAGCTGGTCTATGGTCTGAAAGCAACATTGCTGATCGAATGTGAGATTCCTTCACTCAAGTTAGTTGTGGAACTCCTCCCTGAAACATCACCTCAAGAGGAATGCCTGTTATATTTAGAACAACTAGACGAGACTCACCGTCTCGCCACCTTGGTCATCGGAGCACAAAAGAAACAGGTCAAATCCCATTTCGATCAGTCAGTCTTCCCTCGCGCATTCTCTAAGGGTGATTTGGTCTTACTATATGACCAAGCTAACGATAAGCTGGGGGCAAGCAAGTTCAAACCTATGTGGCATGGGTGCTACATCGTGAAATGAGTTTTGCATAAAGAAGCCTATGAGCTTATTGATTATGAAGGAAACCCTCTCGATAAGCCCCGAAATAGGCTTTACCTCAAGAAGTACTATGCTTAGGTCATCTTGCATGGTTACTTGTGTACATTAGTGTGTCATTCATTTTTGTACAGTGTGGTTTTGTGTGATAGTTTTCAAACAGCTTTCCTGTTTACTATGCTTTTCTTGCTTTGCAGATGTTTGCGACTCCCCACATTGGTTTCGCTGATGGTGCTTGCCATAGTACCTGGAACCTATCATCCATAGCATGGGCTATTTATGACCCTAACGGTGAGTTGATTAACCTTCAAGGTATCTGTCTAGGTCGCACAACCAACAACATTGCTAAATACAATGCGGTCATCGAACTGTTGTGAGAAACCATTGCTCTAGGAATTAAAGAACTAGTTGCCAACCTGGATTCACAGCTTGTCGTCCTTCAACTCAACAGGCATTATTCCATCGGAAACCCTCAAATATTGAGAATTTATCTTTGTATCCATCTATTGGAAAGGAATTTTGATTACATTACATATCATCATATTCCTAGATGCATGAATACATTGACACATGCATTAGCTAATAATGTGTTGGATAAACATTTAAGAAACATGTAAAAGATAAAACAAATCATTTGTACCATAGTAGACAGGAAAAATACAACATATATATATGGTGATAATGTTTGATACATCATAACCCCCAAAAAATAATATGTGTGTCTAAAATAACATCGGCGGCTCACAAGCCTCATATATCTGTGGCACGCAAGCCTCAAAAAATATGTAATTGTTGGACCTAGGAACTAATCATCATGGTGATCATGGTAGCACGATATGGCTTGTGCAACACTAGTCAGCAATCGGCGGATCCGCTCCGAGACTCCCACCGTGTGTCTCTGGTACTGACACGGAATGTCTCCTACCCAAGCATACTCTGGGATACCACGAGTCAAACCCTCAAGGTTCCTCATGATCTCCTCCTCGTTGTCACTCCCTTCCAGATAAGGAGCGACAACATCAATGGGGCAAGGGACACGCCTGGCTATTTGGGACATCCTAGCAGGTCGCTCTGATCCAATGTCTACATTAAAAAGAGAAATGTTATAAGCACATATATACCAAAAACAATTGAAAAATCTCAAAATTAAAAATTTTGATTTTTTTACCTTCGTCATCAAAGTCCTCTCCATCTGGTAAGGGAATATATTTGGATCTCCACGGAAATCAGTGCCATTGTATGGCCAGTCCTCCATGACGATATTTTTTCATCGTATCCATGAAAAGAATGCAGGTCGGTATGACATGTGCTGATCCCCAATGATCCTGGGCATCAAACGGCTCTAGTGGGCTATCCATGGATCGCGTGGCATAGGAGGATCTACCTGAGTAAGATGATACTGGAACAGTGGTACTCGTTCCAGGAAGAAGGTCACAAGCACCAATCCAAAGCCAAATTGCTTCAGATTCCCTGCCTTGGCTTTGGACAGCTGGCGCTTGATGTTTATCTTCACGGCCTCTGCCCAGTTGAAGATTGTAGGAGCTGTGCAGTCAATAGCATAAAGGAACTTCAACTTGTTAGTCTCATGTTCCACCTGGGACCCTGTCACTCTATTGATAGTCAAAAGAAGCACTCTCAATGTCAGATCCTAAACACTGGAAATCTCTATCTTCCCACTCTTGGATTTTAGGGCCTCAGGGCAGTGTTCAGCAATCAAGGAAGATATGCTTGCCCCAATCAGTCGTGACCCATACAAGTTCATTGGTTCCCCTCTGCGGGACAATCCAACGATGAAGTATATATCTGAAGTTTCCAACTCCAACTCCTGGTCGCCAATGACAAAAATCTCCCGATTAATGTCCCAAAGACTAATCAAGTACTGAAGCAACTCGGGCTAGGCCCGCATCCCTGGTGTAAGAAAGAATTTGAGGAGCCTGCAAGCCCTCAAAGCTTCCAAGAAATTTGGGTCATTCATTGCCTGGGTGTCAACATCTTCATGTTCCTGTTCTTTCTAGTCCACCATTTTCAGCAATTCTTTCTTGCAAAAACCATTAATTTGAGTCAACAATCATCCTTGGCCCATAAAATTTAAGTTTAAATGGTCAATTTTTGAGAAAATAGGGTTTTTCCCTATCCATGGCGTTGGTGTGCCTATTCTAAAAATACTTGCACCGATCTGTGCAGATGGCTTTGTTAATCACCCTCGGTCGGTGCGATTTCATGCCCAGAGATCACACTGACCGAGGGCAAAAAAGATTTCAAAAACCTCCTCGGAAAAATACAAAATGGTTAAAAGCAGAAATAAAGAACATGAAAATGGATCTCAGGGCTTTGGCTATTCCCTGGAACTGGCGACTCACAGATTGACCTCTCAGATCTCCCACAATCTACTCTGGAACAATTAGGGAAAAAGTGAGTAAAAAGTCTTCACAGCAAAGGTAAAATGGTAAATGGTAAAAATATATTTACTTTTCCCCTTTTTATTCATTTTTTCATGAAAATATCAGGTTTTTGTAAATATTTTGACTTGTTTTGCCTCAAGAACTCGTTAATACACTTTACCTTACTTATGCAGCGACAAGGGATGGATGTTTGATGATGATGACGAGTCACGTTTAACATCTTTTCTCGACTTGTTAAACTCATATGAAATATCGTCGAGTCGTTTTCCCTTTTTGACTCGTAAAATAAAATAAAATGGGGGATCCACATTCAGCGCTTTTCAGACCCTTTAAAAGAAAAAAGATGGTCAAACCCTTATCATTTCTAACTCGTTAACAGATGTGAAATGTCGTGTGCCCAGTATAAGTTTACCCCTTTTTCGGGCTAGGAGACACTATTTACGAAAAAGGTACTCCTTGACTAAAATGGTCAAGCAGTTCTCTCAAGTATTATTTTCTACCTTTTCGGGCTCGAGAGACACAAACATATCAAAAGGGACCATGGGTGTTTTTCTTTTATGTGTCTTTTTAAAACTCTCTAAACATGAAAACCATACCAAATTACACCTTTTTCGGACTTGTTAAACTATTAAAAGACATCGGATTCGTCACCATGACGAACATGAGCTTTTCCTTCCTGGGGCTCGTTAAACTTACTAGGTCAGATTTGTCCAAAGGATTAACTTACAGTGTAATCATATGTTATCCCCTTCAAGCTTGCGATTAAAAAATAATTAGGGTACTTGCCAATGGTGGGGGAAAATTTGGAAATCTATCAGTTATGTCGGCAACTCACTCTTGAACATGAAACTTTCTGCTTCGTGTCGGGTTGGGATATCCTCCTTTATATCGTTGACCTTCCTAGGTTCGGCCATTCATTTTTTCCTTCCATTTGATCTCTGCCATGTCATCATGACCACCAATCCCATGGATCCAAAAAGCTGCCAAACTTCCAGTTGTGTCGACGATATGTTCAAGAGTTGTCCTTCTCTAGTTACACTTACCTTTGATTCTTTGTATCATCCAAAATCATTTTGCATCCTCTCATCTTGCATCGATGATGTGGGATTCATTATGGACCTCCTTCGACATGGTCGCTTTCCATCGACTTCAGCGCATTATCCGAGAAGTTGACCGAGTGACTCCCTTCTGGTACCTTAGAGCTTGCATGCCCTAATGGAAAATTCTTCACACTCGATGACAAATTCACATCATTGGCTTTCGATCAAGTGATTTCATGGGTGTTCAACTTCAGTTCCTCTATTCACATTCTGTGGATTGCGTTGATAGTACCTTGAGGACCATTGTCATTATTGGTGGTTTATCTCGCGCTTATTAATAGTTTACATCATTGACTCATAATCAAGCGACTTTCTAGAGTGCTCGATGTCAAAACATCTATTGACATGTTAGAATATGTACTTTGATTAGATCGTGTTGGAGCGCAAGACCCTAGACTCAGATCACAAAAGTCCAGGTTGCGAAGTGGTGTGACATCGTTATGATGATATGCATGTCTCTTTCAGATGACTGGCTGCGACCAAGCCATGAGTTATCATATGTGATCCTTCTCATTATTGGATGGTTGCAAACATACCTTAGTTTTGTTATGATCCTCTTTGACGGATGGTTGCGCCCATACCTGGATCCATTTACATGATCATTCTTTAGATGGTTGCATCCATGCCATGATTCATGTATCATTTGACAGAGATATCAGTTTATGTATATGTATTTGTACTTGCTTCCAGGTTTTCTGATGGTAGACCAGTGCCCCGCACTGATTCATAAAGCATTTCATCCCTCACTCTAGCTCAGCTTTCACGCTTTAGGGGGCATCTATTACACAACATTTTGTCACTGTCCTTGTACTCCTCGTTCCTTGATCCTGGAGGACCTCTATAGTGAACCTCGCATGCTTTTCCTTCATGAAGAAACTCCCATTATGTCCCTCTTCATGAGCACATCAATTCCCTTTTGCACCATTTCTCTTCAAACTTTTTTTTTGCCCAGTTTACAAGACCAGCACTAATGACCTTTGTCTCCCTCATGCCAATGTGTAGAGATTAGCACTATCCTCGCACCGACTGGAGTGACTGAGCTGTATTCCAGTCATGCTAGTCCTGTTATGGAAAGTTTTTTAAATTAGGAGTTGAAGCTTCCAGCTCTAGAATCTTCATAACACAAGTCTGGTAAATGGTTTGGCCATATGGGGTCGAGGATGTCAATTTGGGATCCTTTCCCCTATAATGATGGAACTACCTCAAGGGATAAGCCCTTCTCCCATGAGAAGAGGATCTGTCTCCCATCTATTTTTCCTATATAAACATCCCTTCTTCCCAAGCACAAGCTAGTGTTGATTGGTGTGCTAATGCTATTTTGGTTTGGAGTAGACAGCAAGCTATTACTAGTTGTAGCTATCTAGTTGTGTGAGGGAGAAGTGTGATTTGGCTTAGAGTGAAGCCAAAAGGAAAGAGCCTTAAAACTGTTGTTGATTGAGGCCATCATGGAATATTAGCAGAAGTGTGTGGGAACCTAGTCTTGTTAGAGGAGGATTGCAACGTTAAGACAAATGGTTGTAATCTCTCTTTGATATTAATATATGCAACTATCAATTGATTTCCTACATGATTTGTCATCTTACATATTCATGGCTTAATGTTTCTTGACTTGTTAAGTAGGTTGAATTACAATTTGTCTATTATCACGTTTCTTGTTTGTTGTTGCTTACTTGTTTCGGGTGCTTGAAGAAGGAAGCGAGAGATAGCTGGAGCGAGCAAGTAAGGACATCATCAAATAGGATAAGAAGACTAAGAGGTAGGCCCTCTTAATTGGTTCTAACCTAAGGAAATCTTCCATAGAATGTATCTGTTGTGGCTAGACCCATCATCGGGGTAGAGGAGTTAGTTCGTGTCCGCACTTATAATTTTAATTCACCACAAATGGTCAGCTAAAAATTTGGCTGGTAAGACAGGTAGGAGGCTAGGGTCAAACCCATGGCCTCCCATACAAAAATGCCATGTTTTATCATTGAGCCCGCAGCATGTGACTTAACAAACTATGGTCATGGATTATATTTTAAATTTGTCACGTTGGGGCGAGACTGCGATCATAACCATCGGCGGACCTCCCATGTGAACACCTCGTCCGTAGCCCGTTGCAGTTATGTTGCCGCCATGGTAACCACACTACCAACCGCCAGCCCAAACACTCACGTGACCACCTTATCTGCAGGCCATGACATTTTTTTATAACCACCAACAGGGTTATGGATGGAATTAGCCACCTTACAATTCTGCCAACCGCGCAGCAAAATCTTCCCCCAGTTACCGCTTTTTGGGGTGAAATTGGAGGGTCATGTCGGATTTGGAGCAATTCGTGGATAAAATAGTGGGCTAACTAGGAGAGGTCATAGCTTCTTCAGTTTTCGACCAAATTGGATGCAAAAAGAGGCTAGATAGTCATTTTTGGACATTTTGGACTCAATGGAGCAGGTTTCATAAGCATTTGAGCATTGTAAACACATATTTTTACACTTTTGAGCATAATAGAGAGCCCCAAGCCATTGGAAGCTGGACCAAGGAGACGTAGCCTAGGAGGGGTGAACTCCTTTATCATTTTCCTGTTTTAATGTTTTTTTGATGATGTTCTGTACATGTTTAGGTTGTTGTTCAGTATCTTATTTATGTTAAATTTCTCATAAAATTAACATAAAAACTCATCATTTCACTTGCAAAAAATCATGAATTCTTAAACACAATGAAAGCATTTTGTTTCTAATCTAATGGGGATCTTAGTACAACAATCTAATATTCTAAATTATATCAAAACAGCCTGCCAAGAAGATAGTGCCTCCACATATTCAATGCATGTATAATCGTTGCTAACTCAAGATCATGTTTCGGGTAGTTCTACTCGTGCTTGTTTAGTTTTTGAGACTGTTAACATACCACCTATCCATCCTACATAACGATTCCACCAAGCCCGCTCTTGCAAGCATCTGTGCATACCACAAACTCTTTGTCCAAATCTGCAATCTGTATGACTGCCTCATGTGTCAACAACTGCTTAAGTTACTCAAAGCTAGCTTCGCACTCCTCAGTCCTTTCGAACTTCTTACCTTTCCTCTGCAAGGATGCAATGGGTTAAGAAATCTGCGAGAAGTTTTTTATGAACCTCCTATAATAGCTTGCCAAACCCATGAAATATCTCACCTCATCCACACTCTTAGGAGCTACCCACTCCATGATGGCCCTTATCATCTCTGGATATACTGCAATGCCTTCCTTGGAGACAACATGTCCCAAGTAGCGTACCTCAATCTGAAAGAAGCTACATTTGTTGAGCTTATCATAAAACTAATGCTCTCTCAACAACCTCAATACTGCTGCTAAGTGCTCGACATACTCTTCCTTATTTTTAGAATATACCAGTATATCATTAATGAACACAATAAAAAACTTATCCAAATATGGACGTAACGCATTATTCATCAAACACATGAATGTAGCTGGAGCATTAGTTAAGCCAAATGGAACAACAACAAACTCATAATGCCCATACCTGGTCTTGAATGTAGTCTTGTAAATGTCCTCCTCTTTGATGTGTACCTAATGGTATCCGGATATCAAGTCAATCTTCGAGAACATTGTTACTCCCTTCAACTGATCAAACAAGTCACCAATCCTTGGCAAAGGGTATCTATTCTTGATAGTCACTTTGTTCAATTTCCTATAATCAATGCATAATCTAAGGCTACCATCTTTCTTCTTCATAAACAAGACCGATGTACCCCAAGGTGATACACTTGGCCTAATGTATCCCTCGTCCAACATTTCTTTTAGCTGCAATTTCAACTCAACCAACTCGGGTGTGATCATCCTGTAAGGTGCTTTTGATGTTGGAGCTTCCCTTGTGTGGTGAAGTAAAATTATAAGTGCAGACACAAACAAATTCCTCTAGCCCGATAATGGGTCTAGCCACAACTGATACATTCTATGGAAGGTTTTCTTAGGTTAGAACCAATTAAGAGGGCCTACCTCTTAGTACGCTTATCCTGTTTGATGATGTCCTTTCTTGCTCACTCCAACTATCTCTCGCCTCCTTCTCCAAGCACCTGAAACAAGTAAACAACAGCAAACAACAACCGTGATAATAGACAAATTGTAATTCAACCTACTTAACAAGTCAAGAAACATTAAGCCATGACTATGTAAGATGACAAATCATGTAGGAAATCAATCGATAGTTTCATAGATATTGAATCAAGAATAGATTACAACCATTGCCTTGACGTTGATGTTCTCCTCTGACAAGACTAGGTTCCCACACACTTCTACTAACATTCCATGATGGCCTCAATCAACAATAGTTTTAAGTCTCTTCCCTTTAGGCTTCACTCCAAACTAAAATCGCACTTCTCCCTCAAACAACTAAAGAGCTACAACTATGAATAGCTTGTTGTTTACTCCAAACCAAAATAGCACTAGCACACCAACATTAACACTTCAATACTAACACTAGCTTGTGCTTGGGAAGAAGGGAGGTTTATATAAGATGAATGGATGGGAGATGGATCCTCTTCTCATGGGAGAACGTCTTATCCCTTTATTGAGTTATGCAATGGGTATGTATTTACTCTCAAATACATTGCCTTTTTCCTCTTTTCTTATCTCTTTTGTGCCTTGATATGCTAACATATTGATGGATTATGATAAGAAATGAATGAACTACTCTCGATTAAGAATTAGCCACCGTAACTAACTCTTATTCCTTTTTATGCAAAAAAATGACGAAAGGAACAGTTGTTGTTCCCTAGAGACGGAACAACGTAAACCAACAAAGGATGAATGAGGCACGTCGATTGCAGTCAGGCCAGAGGACAAATCAGGAGGATCAATGCTAAATAAGAAGAATGTCAGAAGATAGCATTCAGTTTTGAATCCCTCAGGATCTCCCGATCCTGAGGGATCACATTTATCTTTTACCCTTTTTTACTATAAAAGTGTAAACTGTAGGAGAAAAGGGGGTGATCTTTGTTTTATTTCAAATTGTAATTTTAAGTTACAGACTCATGCTTTTGAGGAACACGACTGTATTGTAATGAGGATTGAGTTCAATGGTTAATACATAATTTACGTTGTTGTTCATTCGTATTCTCTGAAGTAGCTCAGCAGTATTCGCTAGTGGCTAAGGGCCCAACCTCTGGTGGATTAAACTGCTACCCTTTGTGTTATATCTTTCTAATTCACGCAAGTTTGATTGGTTTGATGTTTTTCCATTCTCTGTGAGTTTATCTTGTTTTCTATTTGCTGATTTCCTGTATTGAAGTTAGGTTACTTTCCTTATGTGATTTGCAGCTTTTTCAATTGATTCCATTTATTCTCATTTAGATTAAATTGATTATCAGTTAAGGCATTGAATCTTGTTGATTATGATAGGAGTGTGGTTATTATAGAATCAGCTGAAAGAGATTGGTTATTGCTATTGAACTCTTGGTTGAAACCATTTCCATCTGAATTGCTTAATTGAGATTGAGTGTGATTTAGATAGAATCAGCTGAAAGAGATTGGTTATTGCTACTAAACTCTCGGTTGACATCATTTCCATTTGAATTACCTATTTGAGATTTGATTACAATTTCAGTTAAGGGTTAAGTCTTGATGCTTAGATGTAATATTTCTCTTAACTGTTGCAGTTTGAGTTTTATAATGCATCCGTTCACTCTTGTATCAAAGTTTTATATTTCATTTTAAAATAATTACTCTCTAGATTCATAGCATGCACATATTGTGTACACTCTTGGAATAAAAGGAATTGCCTGGGTTGATAATTAATGTGAGGCAATTAGGAGTTTTAAAGGACACCTATTAGCACCCAAGATTTTGGTGTCGTTGTCGGGGAGAGTCTCACCATTTTACAAAGAGTGATGTATATCAGATAATTGTTGTTGGGGAAGAATTGGGTATTGAAAATGGGAGCTAAGAACCTACATAACGAGCAAGTAAAGTGCTTGCTCCTCCGTCCGCTTTTCAGCACAATTGCAGAGAAGTAAAGTAGGTGTTTGATGTTTGTCTGCTAAGGGAGAACTGGGTATTAAAAACAGAAGGTAAGAACATGCGTACGGAGCAAGTAAAATGCCTGCTCCCCCGCCCGCTTTCCAACAGAATTGCTAGGAATTTAGGGTAGAAATAAACGTTTGAATTTTCGCATGAATGACTAAGAAGAAAAGACCAGAAAATGATACAATCCCACATCCCAAACCTGAAAAATCTAAGGGATCGGTGACCCTTGGACGATCAACTTTTATCAACGAAATCATAAGGAAAGCTGAGTCTCAACCATCAGTAGGACCCCGAACCGCCGCTTCTAGACACCCTATTGTCTCCTTTCAGGCCACAGGATCACCATCTGTAGCCTACGCTGAGGTTCACAGTAAAACTGAAGGGATTGAACATAGTTTTCAAGATATTGAAAATTCACTATCAATTCCCTCACAAAAGGGAATTCTTGTAACCTCCGTGAAGGAGAAGGAGAAACAGGTAAATCTGAGGTTAAACCACTAGAACCAAGATCTCCCAAGGTAGTAATTGAGCAGAGGACACCCATTGTCTCAGATCAAGGGAGTGTTGTTAAGATCATTCCCGCCTCTTCTAGACATCCTAGGAACAACCCCCCAGCGTCGGAGATCACAGAAGGATACTGGAATATCTTTGACCAAATGGCCAATAATCCACAACCACCCCAGACCTCTACACTACAGTATCCTGTTATTGACACAACTGTCAACGCCCCCATGAAAGTTATCCCAGTACAAAATATGTCCACCTTTCATGGACTCACTTCAGAAGATCCAGATGCATTCCTGTTTGAATTTGATGTCCTATGTAGGGGTTATGATTACACCACTGACCCGTAGAAACTGAAGTTGTTTCCCTCCACTTTAAAGGGAGCAGCCTTGCGTTGGTTTATGGGACTGTGTGGAGGCACCATCAATGATCGGGACCAAATGAAAACTGCCTTTCTTAAAAAATATCAACATTATTGCAGATCTAGAGAACTAAAAGATGAGATATTCCAAATGGTAGCAAGGCCTAGTGAAACTTTAGAAGTGTATGTAGAGTGTTTCCAATATAACCCCCAAAGGTCTCCTTATGCAAACCTACCTGATAATGTTCTAAAAACCATGATGATTAAAGGGATGAAAGAACAGCAGATAGAGACACTAAATGTCATGGGTAAAGGTGATATCTATCAAAAAGACTATGCTAATATTATTGATTTGTGCATCAGGTGCTCGAGGGGAAGTACAAGACTGAAACCATCTGGACGCTATGCAATCACCAGCGACAGCAAAGTCTTTGGAGTAAGCGTTACTCGGGCTGAAATCAGCAACCTTCTGGAAGATTTCAAAATGAATATCCTAGGAACTTTGACAACACAGTTAGACATCATGCAAGCCAAGCAGAAGCAGGTCAAAGCAGAGCAGAACTTGGTTATTTTTTTCCCTCGATGTAGAAAGAAACATAGTCATAAAGAATGCCCACTAGATATGGTACAGACCTATGCCATATGCACTAAGGAACATGCCACAAAAAACTGCCCATCGCTCCTAAGATTAAAAGCAGTCTTCAAGGAGGTAGAGGAAGAAGTAGAACCAGTATACTTGTTAAACCAGCGTCGCTAATGGCAAGCACGGCAAATAGGTATGCCTACCGACCCATCTTCATTCTTTCAGCCTTCACAATATAATTCCCAGCAATATACAGGAGCTACATGGCAGAACCAGCCACCTTTTCCTAATTGGCCACCACAAGCATTCCCCATGCCACCTTGGTCCAATCAGTCAAATTCGAACAATAGTTGGCCAAATCCCTCTTACTTTCCATCATTCTGGTAGAACAACCCATATCCATCTCAATGGTCCCCCTCCACTTCACAAAACCAAAACTGGCAATCAAGCTAGCAAAGATCCACGAACCAGCCAGTGGGGATAGTCCCCCTGCCTCAACCTACGCTACCAGCACCTTACACGTTGCAGCAGAATCCTCAATCCAATCTACAACCGCAACTCCCAGCCCAGCCCAACCCAAATCCTAACAACATACCAGTCCAGTCGGTACAAATCATTGAAGGTCTGGATCTGGAAACTGAGTTGAGAGAATGTAATGAACTCCAATTGAGGTCTGGATGAATAATCACACCAAAGGATGATAAAAATCTGCAACTTGAAGAACCATACCCAAATAATCCATTGACTGTAGAACAAACACCTCAACGGGAGAATACAGTTAAGCAGAAAAGTCACAAACAGATCATTATCTCTTCTCTACCATTCCAAGAAAGATTGATTATACCTCGCCCAATCGAATATCCTGAATTCAATCTCCTCGGAGAATTAAAAAATCTTTGCGTAAAAATACCTCTCCTCCAAGCTATTCAAGACATTCCAATTTATGTAAAAACCATTAATGAATTGTGTACCGAGAAGTCTACGAGGAAAATAAAGGTAATACCAACTGTCTATGTAATTGGAACTTTGTCTGATCTATTGTTAGGCAGAGAGACGTCGGTGAAATATGAAGACCCTAGAAACCCTATTGTCACAGTACAAATAAATGAATGCTCCTTTCCCAATGGTTAGTCGATTTAGGGGCAACCATTAATATTCTTACAACAACAACCTGTGAGAGACTTGGCATCACAGCCTTAGATCCAACTACGACCTTGCTGGAACTTGCTGAAGATTCAGTTATTAAACCAGAAGGGACATTACAAGATGTGATGGTGTCTGTAGATTCTTGGGAATACCCAGCAGATTTCTTGATTATTAATCTTAGAAACCGATTAGACGGACATCCTCTAATATTAGGAAGACCTTCGCTAGTGACTGCAGATGCTTATATAAGTTGTCCAATAGGCAGTATGACTATAACTCGAGGGATTGATGTGAAGAACCTAGCTTTATACCCTCTAGCTCAGCCAAGCCTAACCATAATAAAAGCTAGGAAGCAGCCTGTAACATATTTAACTGAAACTATTCGATCACTATTAACTGTAGCAGATGCTCTTGAAGTTAAAAACCAAACATAAGATGATATTATTAACACTTACATTAGCCACCCTGCTACCATATCTAATCGAAAATGTCACATGATTTGTTGGACACCTAATCCTAAGTGGGTTAGTGTGGAAGCCGAATAGACCAAAGCAGTCCAAGAGACCTTGGGATCTGAAACCCAAGAGTCATATGTTGTACTATAAATGTATATCTGATGTTAATAAAAAAATGAACTCACATTATTTATCTTTCCTATTCTATGTTTCCATGTGTGTTTAACATGGTATCAGAGCCAGCGATTGCTGGTCCTGCTACAATTTGAGCCACTTGTTTTGTGGTCTCCATATATATGTCAGTTCTCCCTTTCTCCTAATCAGAATTGAGCAGAATTGCCAAGCGTTTCTCTGTGCAGACCTACCAGTCTGCCCATTACCTGACAACGCTGTTTCATAAATGGTTGAATTCTCCATACGTTGGCTGCATTGTAATAAATGTGAGACTGTGCGCTGTCTGCATTCTGTCCCTGAGGAGTCAGTCTACTGCCCTCTCCACAGTCGCTGCTGCAAATCTCTGACATTATCTGCGGATGGCTGGCAGCTTATGCGGGAGCGTTTTCGAAACCTTATGTGCGGTCTTTCTGTCTTTGAAGAAAACATAAGATAAACGTTACCTGACAAACTGCTGTCTCAATTCCATATTCTTGTGCGTTATTGAATGGGTTTATATGCCTGTGCGCTTTGAACACTGTGGCATACAATACATTACAACAGTAAAGGCCTTGACAAGTCTCGGGTAACTCAACAAAGTCTACAAGAGGATTATCCTCAAGGATAAGACTGCATTCAGTTCCATCTGCATCCCAGTTAGCTACGCTTGTTGTCACCCCCAGGAACATTTTGAAGCCTACCTTTGCAATAGCTTCTGCTGTCTCTTTAAAATCAACACATCTCGTAATATTTGATTTCACTAGAAATTCATCTATAAGCCGAATGCCCATGATATAACCCATTTGATCAAGCTGCTTATTAACTTCTTCAACCTCTTCAAAATCAGTTAGTAGCTGGCGCACAATGGCTCCATAGGTGAGAGTGAAGAGCTCGGCATTCACGCGTTTGACATTTGCAAAGACTGCATCGCCTGATCTCGAGGCATAAAGTATCTGGAGGACCACCAGCTCCGGGAAGGGCCGAACAATCTCGTGAACTGCTATCCATCTGTTTGTAAAAGCATCCGGAATCTTTAATCCCACGTTATTCACGGAGAAGGGTTTGTCGTCGGTCACAACCAGTGATTGGCCGTGGAGGAGAGTCGGGAGTCTTGTACCCGCCGAAAGACGCGTAAGATCGGCCATCAACAGCCTGTTGTTGGGAACCACATGGTATCTCACATTATTTGTAAAATCTCCCTCGAATTCTGAAATACTATCAAGCATTAAAGGAGCTCTGCGGTTTTATTTTTGTGAACGAGGTCTCGGTTCGCCAGAGAAGAGTTCACAACAGCCGCAAAGTCACAAGTTATGTGGAGTCCAACATTATTTGGAGAAGGTGAATAGTATCATTGCGCAGTTTTTGTTTGCTTGGGATATTAGACTGTTATAGAAACATATTATTGGTTTAGGCATGCATAAGTTGCAGTTTATTTTCCTGTACTCCTGTTGATACTTCTGATGAGGGATGAGCTCATGGAGCCATGCCACTCACACGTCGGCTGCTGATAACATAATTGTTAAGGCACAGGTGCGAGCTTGAGGACCCAAATCGCTAAGGCCCCAACAAATCTGAGGATCTTCTATGGTTATATACTTGGTTTGAGCTCGAGAGAGATCAGGCACATGGCTGCCCCTTCGCGCCGTCTTCTGGTTCGATGTTGCATCCTATGATCTGCATACCTGGAAATCGTGAAGTCTTTCTGTGAGCATATTCTACTTAAGTAAATATTCGCGAGTGTTGATTTATTTTCCAGAGGATCAATAGGCTTGGAGTTTTAAATGGTTGCGGTCTTGGAGGTTCGGTCTTCAAGGGTTGAATGAGCATTATGGTATGATCTCATCTCTGAGAGTTACAGTCAGTGAACAAGATATTTGTGTAGGTCGTCACTGGTATTTTCATACACATTTTTTTCTATCTACGGAATTACAATTCTGAGCACTGTCAGGTCTCTAACGCTAAGGTTCGGTTCACTAAGGCATAAAGATGTCATGCTTGATTTAAATCTTGTCCTTCAATCATTTAAGGAGCTCGTTGAAGTAGGAACTAATGTCGCAAAGCTTGACTAACTCATTTGAATAAATGAGTTTACATTCTTGCAGTGGATCATCTAGGTCACATTATGAGCACAGGGCCTTTTGTTCTATTCATCTCTCAGGAAATAATCTAAGCAATATTGCAGCAATATGAGCAAATATTCAGACATATTTAAACTAGGATTTGTATTTCCTGTGGTGGCGATGTTTTGATGCAGCAAGACATTCCATAATCATTGAAGACATAATGGAAGAGATTTGATCCTGAAATAAGAATCAGATTTGAAGACTCTGAAAGATGCAGTAGAAGTACATCTACCCAGGTTTGTGTCATAATTCTGAAGAAGGCACAATTGTAAGCTAAAAATCCGAACCTGCCTATACAGTACTCTAATCTTTGATGCAAGGAGTGTTGTTGACTGTTTGCATTAAACAGAGATTAGATTTAGAGATTTGATATGACAGTATTGACACATTATTCTTTGTAAATGCCTATGATAAAGCATCTATTGAGTTGGTACTACTGACATTGTTGATCTATAGACATGTATTGATGAAGTGAAGTATGATTTCACATTCTAGAGTTTCAGAGAGCTTGACATTCCTTGATTCCACTGCTGTATAAAGAGTTTGGTGAGCTGATTGTAATCTTTTATGTTGCATGCTCCTCATTTGCTCACATTTATAAAGGATATTGCAATGACATTAAATTGTGAGTGATTGTTGCTGGTTGATAGTCGTGATCAGTTTCTTTAATGTATAAGATGATGAAGGAAATGACCAGACTTGAAGATGCATTAAAGTTACTGAATATCCTAATTCATTCCACTCCTGATGGGACAGTCAAAATCAGTAAGGATTTTCTCTCAGAAATTCAGACATGTCTACAAAATGCACAGGAAAAGATTGATTTTTTGCAGCTTGAATCACAGCTACAGCAAGAAGAGCTACATCAAAATAGACATCATTCTGAACCTGTTCAGAACATTGATACAACCACCCATCAGCAGCAAGACAATAATGTTACTGTTCATTCCAATAAAGCAGTAATTGTACATGCAGATGCAGAAACTCAGTCTGCACTTCCCAAGCCCATCATTAGACCTTGGGAACAGCTTGTCCATAACAAGCACAGAACTGGTCTTGGATATGATAAGGACTTGTCCTTTCATATTCCAAACTATGCCAAGCCCATTCAGTTTCAAAGTGTTGGATTTATTCATGACACTTCACCTGCTCCTCATGACAGTTCACCTCCAGCTGTTCCAGATTCTGCCCCTCTTCCACAGCAACAACAACAGATCATAAAATGCCAACACTGTGACCGAGTTGGCCATCTGAAAGATCACTGTTTTGATCTTCATCCATGTAAGCACTGTCATAAAACCAGCCATTCTTCACACAGATGCTTCAGAAACAAACGTCCTGCAAGAACAAAGATTCATCTTGGATGGATCGCTTCTTGGCAATGGGCATAAACAGCCAAGAAGATATTCCAAACACATGTCAGAACTTGTTCCAGAATATTGAACAGTCTTGCAGCTGAGTTTTCTCCATCATCTCACCTTGTATCTGACAGGGGGAAATGATGGTCATCTACAAGCTTCAAAGTCACATCAAGCGAACCTGAGCCACAACCTGCCACACCAGTTTCAGAGTTGTAGCCAGAGACAAAGATGCCTGAACATGCCTTCAGTTGGCAATCTGGGACACTTCCTCTAGCAGAAAACTTCAGTTTCTTGCCAGTTTTGGAAGAGTTCCGGGAACTGCATTAAGCATTCGAGAGTTGTTGGTCATCCTTAAACCATCACAGATTGAGAACACTTCCTCTAGCAGAAAACTTCAATTTCTTGCCAGTTTTGGAAGAGTTCTGGGAACTGCACTAAGCGTTCCAGTGTTGGTGGTCATCCTTAAACCACCGCCCTTTATACCAACATTTCATAGAGCACAATCAGCCTAGTGCTGCCATGCATTTTTTGCACATTTTGTATTACAGCTCTCTTCTTGGACTCATACATAACCCTTTGGATTAAGGGGGGGAATGTTGGACACCTAATCCTAAGTGGGTTAGTGTGGAAGCCGAATAGACCAAAGCAGTCCAAGAGACCTTGGGATCTGAAACCCAAGAGTCATATGTTGTACTATAAATGTATATCTGATGTTAATAAAAAAATGAACTCACATTATTTATCTTTCCTATTCTATGTTTCCATGTGTGTTTAACATGATTGAAGCAGTCCTTGATAACGAAATTGAAGAAAATCCTTTAAAAGATATCAATGACCAAACAATACCAGCAACAACTATCTATAATAGCAAACCTCTTGAAATTGAGCCAGGGAAAATCCTTAACATTAACAAAAATTTGAGTGATGACCAGTAGCAGAAGCTTATTCAAATCCTTAGGAAATATAAAGGGGCTTTCGCTTGGGATTACCCAGATATGAAAGGGATTGACCCTCAACTATGTATGCACCACATCTACACTGAAAAAGATGCGAGACCCATTCAACAACCTCAGCGTAGATTAAACCCTCACCTAAGGGATATTGTTAAAGATGAACTACAGAAACTGTTAGATGTAAATTTTATCTATCTTATATCTCATAGTAAATGGGTTTCTCCATTAGTTGTGGTTCCTAAAAAGAATTGGAAATGGTGTATATGTGTCGATTAGAGAGCTTAACAAAGAAATGCAAAAAGACCATTTTCCCCTTCTATTTATCGACCAGGTTCTAGACACATTGGCAGGTAAAAAATTCTTCTCTTTCCTGAATAGCTTTAATGGCTACAACTAAATCCAAATTGCCCCTGAAGACCAAGAGAAGACTAGCTTCACCTACCCCTGGGGGACATTTGCTTACAGGGTATTACCTTTTGGACTGTGCAACACACCTGCTACATTCCAAAGAGCCATACTCAGTATTTTTTCAGACTTGATAAACGAGGGATTAGAGGTATACATGGATGGTTTCACACCCTATGGAGATGACTTCGAGCATGCATTACAGAAATTGGAGAAAGTCTTAGAAAGATTCATTGATACTAGGCTCTGTTTAAGCCACGAGAAATGCCATATGATGATGACAGAGGGCCTGATCCCGGGCCATTACATCTCAGTAGCTAGAATTCAATTAGATCCAGCAAAAATATAGGTAATCCTCTTACTAGCTACCCCCTGCACTCAAACAGAGGTATGTAGTTTTTTGGGATTTTCTTGATATTATCGTAGATTTATAAAAAAAATTTCCCAAATTGCTGCACCATTATATGCTTTGACAGGAAATATTGATTTTATATGGACTGACAAATGTGGCATTGCCTTTGCAGAATTAAAACGACTAGTATCAATAGCACCAGTACTACGAGGCCCGAACTGGGATATACCATTTCAGATTTCATCACATGCATCAGATACAACCATTGGAGTAGTTCTTGGCCAAGAAGAAGACAAGAAACCCTATGCGATATACTACATCAGCAAAAAATTAACTCCTGCTAAGTTGAATTACACAGTGATAGAGAAGGAGTTTCTAGCTGTAATCTACGCTATTAATAAATTTAGACACCATATAACAAGATACCATGTGGTCCTGTATACTGATCAATCTGTTATCAAATATTTATCTAATAAACCTATTACGAATGGCAGAGTGACATGATGGCTAATCCTTTTGCAGGAATTTGACATAATGATCAAGGATCGACCAGGAAAGGAGAATCTAGTAGCAAACTTCCTCTCCTGAGTGCCAAGAACAGACGACGCAATGGCAATAGAAGACCAGTTCCCCGATGAGCACCTATTTGATGTGACCGTGAAAA
Source organism: Pinus tabuliformis (assembly GCA_031772625.1). Lineage (NCBI taxonomy): Eukaryota > Viridiplantae > Streptophyta > Pinopsida > Pinales > Pinaceae > Pinus > Pinus tabuliformis. Next base: position 1,118,082,007 of record CM062809.1, read on the forward strand.
CACCCTGGTATGCAGATGTTACGAATTACTTAGCATTGGGAAAACTACCCAAACACCTAACGCCCAGAGAAAGGAAATTAATAGTGCAATGCAGCGCTTAGTTCTCCTGGATCGGAGGATACCTCTTTCACACAGGAGCTGATATGCATATCCACAGGTGTATCAGGGAAGACGAAATTTATGATATCCTAAAAGCTTGCCATGATGGACCATGCAGTGGACACTTTGTAGACCGCAGGACTGGACATAAAATCTTACAGATGGGCTATTATTGGCCACAATTTTTAAGGACGCCAAGAAATTTTTCTAGGCATGTGATCGCTGCCAAAGAATGGGCCGCCTCAGCTAGTCTGACGAGATGCCCCTACGCCCACAGCTAGTCATCGAACCATTTGAACGTTGGGCGTTAGATTTCATCGGCCCAATAAAATCATCATATAATCAAAATTCATATATACTGGTTGCAACAGAATACGTGACTAAATGGGTGGAGGAAGTAGCGTTACCAAGGGCAACAGAGGAAACAGTAATCAATTTTCTCTTTCAAATCTTCGTGCGGTACAATTTGCCCAGAGAAATAATTACAGATGGAGGGCCACAATTTGTAGGCTATAAGATTGCTGCTACACTAAAAAATCATCACATTTTGCACAGAATCACCTCTCCATACCACCCGTAGGCAAACAGCCAGGTAGAGAGTACCAACAAGGTAATCGAGGCCATCCTAACAAAGACAGTTGCCTCGCATAGACGCGACTGGACTACCTGATTTCCAGAAGCCCTGTGGGCATATTGCACGACTTGGAGGAATACAACAGGATACTCCCCATATCAACTGGTGTTTGGTAAGGAACTTATCTTCCCCATAGAATTTGAAATTCAGACATTAAGGATAGCCCAAGAAGTGGGGTTGGACTTGAATGAAGCACAGATTAATAGATTACAACAAATAAATGAATTAGATGAAATCTGGTTATTGGCTCTTCAGCATACTGCACTTATTCAACAACAAAGATCAAAATGGCATGATTCCCTCATCAAGAAAATGATATTCCATGAAGGCAATTGGGCGCTTATGTACGATTCCAAGTTCCAGGACTTCCCGAGCAAACTCCAGACTAGATGGTTAGGTCCCTACGAGATAAAAGAGGTGCACGATAATGGCACCCTTACATTAGCCACCATTGATGGGTCTGGCTATTCCTTTAAGGAAAATGGGCACTGGGTATGCCTCTACCACAAACCACTTACAAGGGAATCCTTTTGCCAACAGATACGCGAAGATTCTACAATACAAATTCTTGTTGTAGAAGGCAACTCTTCGGCAACACCAATCCCGTAAAAAAAAAGTTATTTTTGAGACTTGTAAATACAATTGTTTTTTTTTATTTGCTCTGTTTTTTTTCTTGTTTGTATCATAGCCCTTCTATTGTTTAGAGAAGTAGGGAGGATTGTTTGTCTCTCCCTATTTTTTTTTGTTGTTCCCTACAAGGAACAGTTGTTGTTCCATAAAGGAAACAACACGTTTTTGTGTGTTTTCTTTTGATTTTCCCTAAAGGGAACAACACTTTCTCGTGTGCTTTCTTTTGTTGTTCCCTACAGGGAACAACACTTTTTCATGTGTTTTCTTTTATTGTTCCCTACAGGGAACAGCTGTTGTTTCCTAAAGGGAACAACACCTTTTCGTGTGCTTGCTTTTGTTGCTCCCTACAGGGAACAGTTGTTTTTCCCTAAAGGGAACAATACTTTTTTGTGTGTTGGAACATCACTTTTCAAGTGTTTTTGTTGTTCCCTTGAGGGAACAGCACTTTGTGACGATTTTTGAGAACACTCCTTTCTTCCCCTTGCGTGATCATTTCTAGCCCATCCCAACTCATTTTTTTAAATCCTTTTTTTGGCATCAAGTACAATACATATATGAGGACAACAAGTACGGAGTCTACTGAAGCAAGCGAATATCTTTAACATTATTATCTCTAACAAGATTGCTTTGTGATGATGGAGAAAGAAAGGACACAATTATCTATATCACTTTATTGTCCTCATTTCTGCTATAAATGATACTGATTGATTATCTTTACCATGTTGGTTCTACTCCCTGTAGTATAATTCTCTCTGCTTATTATCAATAAGATTATGGATATATTTTTTTTCTATTGATAGGTTTAAACTTCTTCTACCATCCCTACTCTTAAGGAGTACTGAGCCACCCTCTATATATAAAATGGGAAGTAAAAAAAAAAAATATATATATATATATATATATAATAACAAAATTCACTAACAATTTTATTTTTTGATCTACAGATGGAGGATAGGGGGTCTCATCACGAGCTAGCCTACCATGTTCATAGGGATGTGGCGAAGTGGCATTCCAACTATGGCCACCACACCAGGGATATGATCCAATGGATGCATCAAGAAACAAAATCCTTGGAACAGGAGGTCTCATCACGAGCTGGCCTGACCACTTTCGCTACTTCCCAGTGAATGGCAATGTGTTCATCTGGTTACCATGCCAACACATTGATCTCTACTGTGGACATCATAATGCACTTCCCCAACTATACATAGAGGATCTTGGCTCCTAAGGGTTAGAAAGCAACTCTGTCGAGTGTATGGATGCCTACAGGCAACAGAAGCTCTGCTTATGGTATTAAAGTTTTACTTTCTACATCAATAATTATTACAATGCCTTCTTCTTATTTTTCTATTTTTCTATGGAGAGGTTATTTCCCTAGCTCACCTTGAACCTTTATGCATGAGATAATTCTTTCTAAAATAAATTACATCATTTTCAAGTGGAATAACGACGGTAAGGTATCATCTCCTACGTATATTGTCCTTTTTATTTATCGCATCACCTCATGGCATCTTATCACTTATTAATAATTCTCATTACACTCTTTGTTTTCATTACTCCAATATCCTTTTATGATCCTTTCATTAATATACGTACTATGTTGCCTTTACTACCCAATCCATCACCCCTGTACTTCACCGCCAGAATGTCATCTTTTCGTCCATTCGATCGTAGGCGACCTTTAATTTCAAGAGGGGGTAGGGACTTCCAGTACACTCATGCATGTGACGTCATCGTTTTATTCGATTTTGCAGAATAATACGACATCCCATAATCACAGAACGTGTGGCAGTATAACAATCCTCGATTTAACGGTATTTATTTTTATAAAAACATCACCTGACAGAGCTGTTACAACTACTTGTTGTTCCATCTCTCGGCTCTACTTGTTGCAGTGTTTTCTCCACTGCACTAATCGCTTGCAGAAGTAGGAAGAACTCAAGCATCATGGGAGGAAAAACAGTGTACCTGTTATCACTGAAAATTCTAATGCCAAAATTTCTCATACTAGCTTGAGGACAAAGGTCAGTGTTAGTCTAAGTTTGATTTCGTTTTTCCTTAGTGTCTGAGTCTTAGGAGGTCTTGAGTCAAGTATGCATTCTCATCCATCACCGGTCTCCCTCATTCATCACCAATCTCATAGCCATGTGTCAGTTTGATTTTAAAAAAAATCATTATGTACCACACAACGTTTTTTAGATGATTGCATAGCGCATGTAACTATTCTGAAGTATTTTCGCAGCGCTATAGGTTTTAGGTGATTCCGCAACGAATCTTTCCCAACTGTCAAATCCGTTAAGTTAATCTATGGCTGCATCATTCTTTGCCAGTTCATGCACTCCACATATCACGTCCAACCACTTATCTCCATTATCACAACCACTAGGTACGTTGGTACATACGGAATACAAGTTCCAAGGAAAGCCAAATATGCACAGTTGTAATGATGATTGTAAGCCTTGCATGAGAAACAAATCTGCAAAATTTCAAGTTGAAAAAATATTGTCATCAAACGAGGCAGCGAATCAAGCAGCTATCAGGTGAGGTAGCAATTCAAGCAAGTACAGGAGGTACCACCAAGGGCAGAAGAAACAGGTTGAAGACTTAAAGATATAATTGAACCAGCAAAAAGGATCTCCATAAAGAAATCTCACTTCAAGAAAGGATATGCCTCAAAGTTTTGGTAAGTCTGCTTGGAATAATCTTTTCAAACATTCCCATTTAGTTTTGGAAGGTCTTGAAACAGTTGAAAGAATGTTTTAATAGAAAAGAAAGCTCAAGAAAGCTAAATTTTGGCATTAAACTGTGTTTTTGGAATTACACAGCAGTTTCGTAGCGCGCTACGAAACTGCTGTAGCTGCATATTATGACTTTGTGGGAAAATATTGAGAAGAAAAAGGATATATTTTTGAGGATGGGCAGCTGAAAGGGACTAATTACAAGGTATAAACATCAAGCAAGGGAAAAACAAGGGCAGGAAGGACTTCCATGAACTATAAAGTCTATGTTATGAAAATGATCATTATTTCATAGCTAGTATTGATTCATAATGTTCCGGGCACCATTAAAGAAGTTTTGTCTTAGCACAAGTATTTGAGAAGAGTCTATGGTTGATTGAATTCATTTCATGTGATTAAAGAGACAGCATGGTCAGCAGAAGGATTCGAAGATGAGCATAAGAATGAAACTCTAAAAAGGAGGAGTTTTGTTTCCCTGTTTTTACTAGTCAACTTCTAGAAGAGTTTCTGAGCAGTTGAAAGCTCATCTCTGAAAATTGAAAGAGGTTTTTATTCCTAAGATAATAAAGTACAAAAACCTCTTCCACTTTCTTCAAATCCATTATGATCTGGGAGAAATGAAGGACCAAACTTGCGCTACGAAACTGCTGTAGGTGCAGTTTTCTACAAGCTTATTTCTCTGTTTTACACCTGTTTTTCAAAGACACATTCTCGGCGGTAGGAAAAGTGTTTCAAAAAACCAAGAGATTTTTTTGTTAAGCACGGATTGGTTCACAAAAACCTCCTTCAGTTTTTCCAAATACATTTTTTACGAGAAGTTATGACCTCTGTCCCAAGACCTATTTTTCAGCCAGAACAGAGCAAGGGACAGTTTCCTGTTTGACACGTGTTTTTCAAGGACAGATTCTGAACAGCTGGAGGAATTTTTTAAAAACCAGGAGAGGTTTTTGTTCTAGACAACATGGGCTACAAAAACCTCCTTCAGTTTCGTAAAATGTGTCATTGATGAGGAGATAAAAGCTCTGTCCCACGTGCCAATTTTCAAGTATCTAAACCTAAAAACAGGGAAACATGTTCCCTAATTTCTAGGGTTTGTCATCAGCAGTTGGGTGACCACGTGGGAGGCTTCATCAAATTCGACTTCATGGAGTTTTAGGTGTCAAAGAATGTTTTAAATGTTTAGATAAGGTTGTTGTAATCATAATAAGGAGATACACTCCTAGTTGTATTAGGTCTCTAGGACTACTAGTTAGTTGTCAAATGCATTTAAAGTCTTGTTTTATGGTTAGAATAGGTGTCACTGATGGTAAATTAGAATTCCCCTCATGATGGAGGAAGGAATCCAAGCATGTAAAGAGCTATGTATATAGAAGAACATCTGATGTACAAAGGGTTGGAAAATTTTATGATACCGCTTGTATTTGGCTTATGTAAAGACTCATTTCAGTAATATAATTTTGACTTTACTTCTCAGGATTCATGAGGGATTTCTATTGTTCAGAATATGTGATTTTGTTCTTTCCATAATTTTTACAGTGGTATAGATGTATAATCACTCAGAACTCACTGAATGTGCTCTGATTTCTTGTATGCATTTATAAACTATGGTCCTATATGAGTTATGTTCTGAATATCTAAATGCTGAGTGCCCTGACTTCTATGTAAGGTTGAGTTCACTGTTATATTGAGGTGTTGTTGACTCCATAAGCCCAATGGATAGATGCTTAATGTTTTTCCAGCATTCATATTTTCACAGTTTTTCTATAAGAGTTAGCCATCTTAGCTTTAATCAAAATCATTAATCCTTTAAGAGAGAGCCCTCTCAGGTTGAGGAGGCTAAGCCTCAGCCTAAAGTAGGTTGAAATAGTTACTTGAAGTCTTCCTGGTCTGCAGCCTTCCAGGGCCTGATTTTGAGATAACATTTTGGTGCGTCTGCCAGGAGTCTGAAGATTATTCATTCCCGAAATCAAGAGACTGAACTTCTGAAGGTAGCAGGAGCTCAGACATCATTTTGAGGCTGCAAAACTACCTTGGCGACTCCACACATCGAATAAGAAATTGGAAGGTGATTCCACTGCTAGAAGATCAGTAGCTTGATGAAGTTTCAAAATGAGTTCCACTGCAAGAATGAATGCCAGGTATGCTCCTATGAATCGGTCTCATATCCCTGGTTTTCCAAATCCTATGCCAAAGGTTGATTGGTTAGAGGATCTTCCAATATTCAAAGATGAAAAGAAAGATGATGCTGCTCTTCATTTGGTTAGGTTTCATATGCATGTACGCAGTCTTAAGGTTCATTTCCTTGAAGATTGTCTCATGAAGATGTTTATGACCACTTTAGAAGGAAAAGCATGGTCTTGGTATAAAAATTTGGAAAATGGTTCAATATATTCGCTTGCTAGTTTTCATGATGAATTCTATGAGATGTATAAAGAATGTTATCCTTCCTTATTGCTGCTCAAAGATTGCTGTAGACATTCTTTAAGTCTTATTCAATACTTGGAGGATTGTTATGATGATGATGAATTTATGGATGAAGAAATTTTAGAGGCTCTTCATAACAATGCATTTCAGCACCAAGAAGAAAGTATAACATCTCATGAAACGCAGCATGAAGAGCAGCAGGGGTTTACTTGTGAAAACCATGTTTCATCCTTTGATATGAATGAAGAGATGCAGCAATATTCTCAGTCTTCGAATCATAATGAAGATAAAAATGATTACACACAACAAGAAGAAATACTGGAAGAAATTTTTTATAATCCTCAGGCAGAGGAAAAGGTTGTTCAATTTTGTAATTCCTTGCAGCAGCTTACTTCAAAGAATGATAACAATAGTGAGGAAAATTACGTTGTTTATGAGAATCATGCAGAAAGGCAGTTGGATAGCACATCAAAGGAATTCTATGTGGCTGAGGATCAGTTGTCTGAAGAGATAGAATGTTATGATGATTATCAAAATAACCATGTTTTCTTTGACCCTATAAATGAATACATGGCAAAGTTTTGCACAACACTATTTCATTTTCATTTGCATTATGAAGATCATATACATTATAGGTTGATTTGGTCATCTCACTACCATGGTTATTTTGAGGTTGAATGCAGTCAAGAGCCTCCAATATCAGAGAAGACAATTGATTGGCTTTATTGGAAATATCATGTTGCTTGAGCTACAAGTGGAGCTTGCAGCTGATAGGGTAGGTAGGTAGGAAAATGCAAATAAGCTCAAGGTTGACTGAGCATTTTTTCAGTAGTGGTAGATTTCTTTTTCCCACAGTGATCATCAAGTTTAAGCCCGAGGTGAAGGCCCAAGAAGCTTAAAGGGGATGCTTGTCAAACAAATTTCCGTTTATCATAAAAGGATAAGGCACTGGACCTGCGAGTTCTTAGTGTACCACAAGGGCACACTATCCCAAGTGGAGTCACTGTTATCACTGAAAATTCTAATGCCAAAATTTCTCATACTAGCTTGAGGACAAAGGTCAGTGTTAGTCTAAGTTTGATTTCGTTTTTCCTTAGAGTCTGAGTCTTAGGAGGTCTTGAGTCAAGTATGCATTCTCATCCATCACCGGTCTCCCTCATTCATCACCAATCTCATAGCCATGTGTCAGTTTGATTTTTAAAAAAAAATCATTATGTACCACACAGCGTTTTTTAGATGATTGCATAGCGCATGTAACTATTCTGAAGTATTTTCGCAGCGCTATAGGTTTTAGGTGATTCCGCAACGAATCTTTCCCAACTGTCAAATCCGTTAAGTTAATCTATGGCTGCATCATTCTTTGCTAGTTCATGCACTCCACATATCACATCCAACCACTTATCTCCATTATCACAACCACTAGGTACGTTGGTACATACGGAATACAAGTTCCAAGGAAAGCCAAATATGCACAGTTGTAATGATGATTGTAAGCCTTGCATGAGAAACAAATCTGCAAAATTTCAAGTTGAAAAAATATTGTCATCAAACGAGGCAGCGAATCAAGCAGCTATCAAGTGAGGTAGCAATTCAAGCAAGTACAGGAGGTACCACCAAGGGCAGAAGAAATAGGTTGAAGACTTAAAGATATAATTGAACCAGCAAAAAGGATCTCCATAAAGAAATCTCACTTCAAGAAAGGATATGCCTCAAAGTTTTGGTAAGTCTGCTTGGAATAATCTTTTCAAACATTCCCATTCAGTTTTGGAAGGTCTTGAAACAGTTGAAAGAATGTCTTAATAGAAAATAAAGCTCAAGAAAGCTAAATTTTGGCATTAAACTGTGTTTTTGGAATTACACAGCAGTTTCGTAGCGCGCTACGAAACTGCTGTAGCTGCATATTATGACTTTGTGGGCAAATATTGAGAAGAAAAAGGATATATTTTTGAGGATGGGCAGCTGAAAGGGACTAATTACAAGGTATAAACATCAAGCAAGGGAAAAACAAGGGCAGGAAGGACATCCATGAACTATAAAGTCTATGTTATGAAAATGGTCATTATTTCATAGCTAGTATTGATTCATAATGTTCCGGGCACCATTAAAGAAGTTTTGTCTTAGCACAAGTATTTGAGCAGAGTCTATGGTTGATTGAATTCATTTCATGTGATTAAAGAGACAGCATGGTCAGCAGAAGGATTCGAAGATGAGCATAAGAATGAAACTCTAAAAAGGAGGAGTTTTGTTTCCCTGTTTTTACTAGTCAACTTCTAGAAGAGTTTCTGAGCAGTTGAAAACTCATCTCTGAAAATTGAAAGAGGTTTTTATTCCTAAGATACTAAAGTACAAAAAAATCTTCCACTTTCTTCAAATCCATTATGATCTGGGAGAAATGAAGGACCAAACTTGCGCTACGAAACTGTTGTAGGTGCAGTTTTCTACAAGCTTATTTCTCTGTTTTACACCTGTTTTTCAAAGACACATTCTCGGCGGTAGGAAACGTGTTTCAAAAAACCAAGAGATGTTTTTGTTAAGCATGGATTGGTTCACAAAAACATCCTTCAGTTTTTCCAAATACATTTTTTACGAGAAGTTATGACCTCTGTCCCAAGACCTATTTTTCAGCCAGAACAGAGCAAGGGACAGTTTCCTGTTTGACACGTGTTTTTCAAGGACAGATTTTGAACAGCTGGAGGAATTTTTTAAAAAACCAGGAGAGGTTTTTGTTCTAGACAACATGGGCTACAAAAAAATCCTTCCGTTTCATAAAATGTGTCATTGATGAGGATATAAAAGCTCTGTCCCACGTGCCAATTTTCAAGTATCTAAACCTAAAAACAGGGAAACATGTTCCCTAATTTCTAGGGTTTGTCATCAGCAGTTGGGTGACCACGTGGGAGGCTTCATCAAATTCGACTTCATGGAGTTTTAGGTGTCAAAGAATGTTTTAAATGTTTAGATAAGGTTGTTGTAATCATAATAAGGAGATACACTCCTAGTTGTATTAGGTCTCTAGGACTACTAGTTAGTTGTCAAATGCATTTAAAGTCTTGTTTTATGGTTAGAATAGGTGTCACTGATGGTAAATTCGAATTCCCCTCATGATGGAGGAAGGAATCCAAGCATGTAAAGAGCTATATATATAGAAGAACATCTGATGTACAAAGGGTTGGAAAATTTTATGATACCGCTTGTATTTGGCTTGTAAAGACTCATTTCAGTAATATAATTTTGACTTTACTTCTCAGGATTCATGAGGGATTTCTATTGTTCAGAATATGTGATTTTGTTCTTTCCATAATTTTTACAGTGGTATAGATGTATAATCACTCAGAACTCACTGAATGTGCTCTGATTTCCTGTATGCATTTATAAACTGTGGTCCTATATGAGTTATGTTCTGAATATCTAAATGCTGAGTGCCCTGACTTCTATGTAAGGTTGAGTTCACTGTTATATTGATGTTGACTCCATAAGCCCAATGGATAGATGCTTAATGTTTTTCCAGCATTCATATTTTCACAGTTGTTCTATAAGAGTTAGCCATCTTAGCTTTAATCAAAATCATTAATCCTTTAAGAGAGAGCCCTCTCAGGTTGAGGAGGCTAAGCCTCAGCCTAAAGTAGGTTGAAATAGTTACTTGAAGTCTTCCTGGTCTGCAGCCTTCCAGGGCCTGATTTTGAGATAACAGTACCGAGAACCTTTAATATTGGCTGTCTCCGATGGAGCTAGGGAAATTCTAGCTCGCGCAGGATGGACAACATATTTTACAAGATTTCAACACCCAATAAGGAAAACTCCATTGATTTTCTATAAAATCTACATAATGGAAAATCCTTGGTGAGAGGTAGACAAATCACCGTAACAGATGTTGTGATAGCAGAAGTGTCTAGGTTGCTGGTAGAAGGACCAGTATGGGCTGATAAGTGACTAAAGCTACACGACACTATGAATATTTTTAGGGACGAAGGACAAGAGCTAATCAAGAATGGCAAAGGCATTCGGCCATCTTCTCTCGGAGAGCCATGGGGAGAATTGGAATGAATTTTCCATAACTATATCACCTGCGATGGGTGTCGAGACGTGGTAAGGCCACGACAACTCAAACTTTTAGCAGTCTTAAAACAAAAATGTTCTGTTAATTTGCCTGCACTATTGAATTCATTATTTCATGACACTACTGAGAGGCTGAGACGGTCTAAACACCCAGAGACAGTAGTTAGCCACCATTGTCTGATTAGATTAATAGTTAGTCACAACCTTGCCCAACAATAATCAGCATGGGATGATCTCATAACGGCCCTCGAAAGAGGTGAAAACCTGCCAGCACCTAACCCTATTCCAAAAAGAAAAAGGACTGCCCCTTCAAGAAGAAGACCTCACAAATGCAAACAATCTACAAGGATGAATTTAGACCAAGGAACGTCTGAAAATCCTCAAGGCAGTGCTAGTCAACCAACAAAATTATCTAGCCCGGTAAATGTATAGGACTTGCAACCAGAACTAGAAGGACAAGATAATCCTGAACCAGAACCTGAGGGAGGAGACAGACCCGACTCAGTGCAGGAAGGAGCAAGGCATTTCGACGATGAACGAAGAAAATGAAGTGGGGCCTCCTCCAACACCAAATATGAGTTCTCAAGACGATATTTTGTAGGATTTCAAGGCAGGGATGGCCCAGGTCCTGGACAATATGAACCTCTACATGCAGCCTGAAGAACTGCTTAATCCTAACTTAGGAAAAGCCCAATCTCTAGGGAATTCTAGCCATACCAGAATTCTGCCTTCCCCAAAAGATACAAACCAAGAAGAGGAAGTGAACACAGAGGTTATTCGGGAGTCTGATAATCAATCTGGAGACACGGTCTTATTGGAACAAATCCAGGACGAACAACCAAGCTCTTTAGAGACAGAGTTTATTAACGAGACTATTAGCAGACTAGTTACTCCTCAGAAGAGGCACAGAGCCAGAACAAAATTGAAGAAGCTAAGGAAAGAACACCAAAAGCTTCGTAAGACAGTCAAGAGGCTCCGACGAAAAATAAAGGAAATTACAATAGGAAAAAATCCTAACAATACCCCTGAGGTAGCAAATGTGGTCGTGCAAATGGAATTATGTGAATGTAGGACTACAGGGACTCAAACTGAGCTCATACCAATTCGAACAATTTCCACTCAAGCAGGATTGTGTTGGGTGTGGAGCCTGATTATCTTTTATATTCAAAGGTATCGCCACATTGGACCCCAGTTCGAAATGGGGGCGGCAACGCCGCCCGTAAAATATTTGCTACAGGGCGGGTCCAGGGGGGGGCGGCTGCGACCTTTGGGAGCCCCCCCCCCCCCTAGCGGGGGGTTTCGGGGCAGCGCCCCCGAAGCTAAAAACAGCTGTAAAATTGCCTTGTAAAAGTATAGTAATTTCTAGTCAATCTGGGTCGTTCATTAGGCGGATGATCTGACAGTAGAACTTATGTTTAGTTTAGGGTTTTTTTCCCTAGAAGGAAACCCCTCTCTTTGTATGAGGGCATTGTATTTGAGGCTGTGTGATAGATGTGTATTCTGTGAGCGGGAAATAGAGAGGTGAGACTGTGAGAGAAAACAGAGGATATTACAGCGGATCTGCTGTAGGTTGTGTCTCTTCATTTTGCTGGATAATAGAAAGGAAGGACTGGTTGTTCGGGGTGGACGTAGCCCAAACTGGGTGAACCACGTATATCTGTGTCTCTCTTGTTTTATGTGCTTTCTGTGTTTATATTTCTACAATATTTTATGTGTTCCATTGCTCCATAATATATAATTTTCTAACAGATTGTATGCAAAACTAGTAGACGAAGTTGCTCATAGGGAGGTTTGGACCTCCCATAATAAAGAAGTGCAGACAGAGGATATCCCCTCTTGTAGCAAAGGCATTCAGACAGAGTATATCCCCTCTCATAGCATAGGCACTCAGACGGACATACTGATGCACCATGACGCTATTTTACTAAATCTTCAGGACGAATTGGCACAAGCCCGACTTTCTTTGGAACGATTTGAACAAGAGACAGTTTCCCTGCAGAGATATCAAGAGCTGCAGAAACAGCTTAGGGAACTAACTATAACAGAGAACGAGACCTTTGACAGTGGTAGAAAGGCAAAAGAAAAGTTGGAGAAGGTAAAATTCAAGCTAGACATAGTCATGAGTCAGACAAACACCATCTGCTCACTGTATTCGGATGTCTTGACATGTAGGTCTCCTGCCACCAATTATGCCTTGTTCTTATTAGAACGGTACCTGTTATTGAAAATCAAAGCTGTAAGAGCTGGTAAACCAATTGAATTAGGGACAATTGAAGATTTTATAAATTGTTGCAAGAAACTCGGTGCAAAGGTCCAGAGGCTTCTTTGTGAGTTCTATCTACACAATTTCATATTAGAAAATGAGGTGGAAAAGAACCCTAATCCTTTTGTTGGAGACGTTCAGTTCCAGGCTTTTATCTCGTTTGCAGTTAACCAATTCAAATGGTTTAAAGCTTATAATCCATTCCAAAGACAGGAACATGGATTGGATCTTTGGGTGAGGATTCAACCTAAGCACCCTTTACAAATGTTTGCCAACCATAAAAATATGATGAAAAGAGAGGGGGCCATTAAAACTTTATGGCCCATACATAAGGAGATTGTGTAGAAAGGAATATCATATTTCCTCTCCATTCAAGAAAGATCTCTGACTGCATCTAAGCTCAGATGGACAATCTCCACTAATAGTGTGAAAGATAGGGAACCATTTAATTATTGGAATTTCAAAGCTGCTATGGCCTGGATGATCACCTACAGTAATCTTATTTTGAGAGAAGGACCTCATTGGTTGGGATGCTGGTTTCGAAGTCCCATTATTTGGTATCCTCCTAAATGGTATCGGGCTGACTATGAGCTGCCCGAAGGGAAAGAAAGGCCTGCCTTTATGCTTCTGGCTCAGCATCATGGATTTAGACCAATTTTTTAAGCTTTCCCTCCAGCCTACTCTTTAACTGCATTGCATAAGAACTATTTACTTTTCATGAGGACATGAAACAAGGTAAGCAAGGGAGTATGTTGAGTTATGCAATGGGTATGTATTTACTCTCAATTACATTGCCGTTTTACTCTTTTCTTATCTCTTTTGTGCCTTGATACCCTAACATGTTGATGGATTATGATAAGAAACGAATGAACTACTTTCGATTAAGAATTAGCCACCGTAAATATCTCTTATTCCTTTTTATGCAGAAAAACTACGAAAGGAACAGTTGTTGTTCCCTAGAGACGGAACAGTGTAAACCAACAAAGGATGAATGAGGCGCGTCAGTTGTGGTCAGGCCAGAGGATGAATCAGGAGGATCAACACTAAATAATAAGAATGTCATAAGATAGCATTCAATTTTGAATCCCTCAAGATCTCCTGATCCTAAGGGATCACATTTATCTTTTACCATTTTTTACTATAAAAGCGTAAATTGTAGGAGAAAAGGGGGCGATCTCTATTTTGTTTCAAATTGTAATTTTAAGTTAAAGACTCGTGCTTTTGAGGAAAAAGACCGTATTGTAATGAGGATTGAGTTCAATGGTTAATACATAATTTATGTTGATGTTCATTCGTATTCTCTGAAGTAGCTCAGTAGTATTCGCTAGTGGCTAAGGGCCTGGCCTCTGGTGGATTAAACTGCTACCCTTTGTGTTATATCTTTCTAATTCATGCAAGTTTGATTGGTTTGATGTTTTTCCATTCTCTACAAGTTTATCTTGTTTGTTATTTGCCAATTTCCTGTATTGAAGTTAGGTTGCTTTGCTTATGTGATTTGCAGCTTTGTCAATTGATTCCATTTATGATTATTGTAGATTAAATTGATTATCAGTTAAGGCATTGAATCTTGTTGATTATGATAAGAGTGTGGTTATTATAGAATCAACCGAAAGTGATTGGTTATTGCTACTGAACTCTCGGTTGACGTCATTTCCATCTGAATTTCTTAATTGAGATTGAGTGTGATTTAGATAGAATCAGCTGAAAGAGATTGGTTATTGCTACTAAACTCTCGGTTGACATCATTTCCATTTGAATTACCTGTTTGAGATTTGATTACAATTTCAGTTGAGGGTTAAGTCTTGATGCTTAGATGTAATATTTCTATTAACAGTTGCAATTTGAGTTTTATAATGCATCGGTTCACTCTTGTATCAAAGTTTTATATTTCATTTTCAAAGCATTACTATCTGGATTCATAGCATGCACATATTGTGTACACTCTTGGAATAAAAGGACTAACCTGGGTTGATAGTTAGTGTGAGGAAATTAGGAGTTTTAAAAGACGCCTATTAGCACCTGTTATCACCCCAAGAAACTCTCCTAGGTTGTATCTCAGAGATCCTTAGGAACATCACAAACTCAACAAAATGTTGGAAATGGATGAATGGAAGGAATGATGCATATTCAAGCCAGATAACCACTTCTACTATGCTTAACTCTAGACATGGGTGAACACCACCAGACTACAAGGCTTTAGACCACCAATTACTCAAAGTTTGAGGATTAGGTGAACATGGAGAATACTGACCACACCAACAGATGCACAAGAGCATGTGATCACCGGCTGCAACCAGTAAAGAGGTTTGCAAATCTATTTCCCAATGCACAGACAGGATGATAGCTCTCTGGCACTAAGTAAATAGAAACCTGCATAGCACATTCAATGATACATACTAGATTCTAACACAGAGGTGGGATGACAGCCCCTCTAATGCTAAACATCAAGAGCACATGAAAAATACATAACAGGCACAACCTAGAATAGAGTAGAAATGGAAAGTGAGCAATTAACAGCAAAAGAAGCTTGCATTAGCTGAAAATGAAGACCAGACGCTGCAAGTATCACAGTAGTTACAGTCTCCAGAAGTTGAACCTTACATCAAAACTACAACCATCATCCCAGATTGCATCTGTGTTCTGGGTATATATAAAGTTTTATTACAAAATATGCTCTTGTGCTATGCGTGGAGGGGTCATAATGGACCACCAACCACCTTAACTCTCTAATAGAGTCTCTGCTACAATCTGTCTGCTTTAATGAATGGATTTGATCTTTCTACTGCTCAGCCATCCTTCCTGAACAAGTGGAGTGTAATATGAAATAAGCTCCATAACTGATAAATGCGTTTATCTGCTCGAGCTATGTAGTTTTCTTCCTCGGCCATGCTGCTTGTTGAATGTGGTGGTTGAAGATTAACTGCGCCGAGTACAGGTAGCTGGCCACCTTCGTCTTTCGGGAGCACATAATGGTTATGGATGTGGACAGTAGGGAAGGATGGAGAAGGGAAATCAGTCGTTGGATCACAGGGATGGACGGCAGAGATCTCTTGGCACGGAGTATAGGGCAGAATGGAGGCAAAATGATTGTGAACTGTCAGATCTGGCAGATGGACGGTGGGGATCGGCTTACAGGAGGTATCAGGAGAAAATATGAACGGACAAACGTGGGCCGTCAGATCGCGGTCGAGCAGATCTGACGGCTATCGGGCAGAAGAATAGCGCAGGAGATAAACGGTGGGGATGGACGGACAGGCGGTAAGTGGTGTTCCCTGCACCGCTTTCGAAGGATGGCGGTAATTGTACGTAGGCTCACGCTACGAGTCATCGCGCGACGTGTGGTAGAGGAAAACCGCTTTCCCCGTGGGTTAACGTGCGGGTGGTTCCCGGGGTCGAGAGGTGCGAATGCCATCGGATCGCACGGAAAATGATAAGACGGCAGGGAAATAAACAAGGTTTAGCGCGCGGGGGAAAAGGGTTTTAGCAGCGGGGACCATTAGATCAGGATGATCAATGACTGTGATTAAAGGACGACGAAGGGCTAAGGAAGTGCGGGGTCATGTGATCGTAGAGGGTTGTATGGGCACGAGTTCATGGGTTAAGCACCCGAGGCTTAAGGAGAAGGGGCTAAAGAGTGATTTGTTGGGTTTCA
Organism: Pinus tabuliformis; assembly: GCA_031772625.1. NCBI lineage: Eukaryota > Viridiplantae > Streptophyta > Pinopsida > Pinales > Pinaceae > Pinus > Pinus tabuliformis. The sequence continues at coordinate 1,118,098,503 of CM062809.1, forward strand.
GAGGGTTTAAACGGGGAATGGAGAGGTTTAGGAAGGAAAACAGGGATAGTGGGGGTTATGAAAGTATAAGGAGAATGAAGGAGTAGGAGAAGAATGAATAATGCGGGTCCCTTGTAAGCATAACCAGTACTCCCAAACCTGTTTTTGATCCATCAAATGTTGAAGAATGTAGCAGAGCTAACAGCACCCAAAACCCTTGAGGTAGTTCCATCATTATAGGGGAAAGGAGCCCAAATTGACATCCTCAACCCAATCTGACTAAACCATTTACCAGACTTTTGTTACGAAGCTTCTAGAGTTAGGAGCTTCGACTCTTAATTTAAAAAAACTTCCATAACAAGACCGACGCGACTGGAACACAGTTCAGTTGCTCCGGTCGAGGCTAGGGATAGTGCTAATCTCTCCACATTGGCGTGAGGAAGACAAGGGCCATTAGCGTCGATCTTGTAAATTGGGAAAAACAGAAGTTTCAAGGGAAAAAGTGCAAAAGGGAATTGATTTGCTCATGAAGAGGGACACAATGGGGGTTTCTTCATGAAGGGAAAGCATGTAAAGTTCACGGTAGAGGTCCTCCAGGATCAAGGAATGGGGAGTACAGGGATAGTGACAAAATGTTGTGTAACAGATGCCCCCTAAAGCGTGAAGGTCAAATTAGAGTGAGGGATGAAATGCTTTATGAATCAGTGCGGGGAACCGTAGTCTGTCGTCGGAAAACCTGCAAGCAAGTACAAATACATACACATAACTGAGAACTACGTCAAATGATACATGAATCAGGGCATGGACACAACCATCCAAAGAATGATCATGTAACTGGATCCAGGTATGGGCGCAGCCATCCGTCAAAGAGGATCATAATGAAACCAAGATATGGTCGCAGCCATCAAATAATGAGAAGGATCACATATGATAACTCATGGTATGGTCACAATCATCCATCTGAAAGAGACATGTATATCAACATAACCATGTCATATCACTTCGCAACCTGGAATTTTGTGATCTAAGCCCAGGATCTTGTGCTCCAACAAGACCTGATCAAAGTACAAATTCTAACATGTGAATAGGTGTGTTGACGTTGAACATGCTAGAAAGTCGCTTGATTACCAGTGAATGATGTAAAACATTAACAAGTGCGAGAGAAACCACCAATAATGACAATGGTCCTCAAGGTACTATCAGCACAATCCACGAAATGTGAATAGAGGAACTGAAGTCAAACACCTGTGAAATCACTTAATCGAAAGCCAATGATGTGAACTTGTCATCGAGTGCAAAGAACTTACCATTAGGGCATGCAAGCTGTAAGGTACAGTAAGGGAGTCTCTCGATCAACTTTTCGGATAATGAGCTGAAGTCGATGGGAAACGACCATGTCGAAGGAGGTCTGTAATGTTTCCCACATCATCTACATGAGACGAAAGGATGCAAAATGATTTTGGATGATACAGAGAATCAGAGGTAAGTGTAACTGCAGAAGGACAACTCTTGAACATATCGGCGGCACAACTGGAAGTTTGGCAGCTTTTGGATCCATAGGATCAGAGGTCATGATGACATGGTAGATATCAAATGGAAGGAAAAAATAAATGGCCCAACCCAGGAAGGTCAATGATATAAAGGAGGATATCCCAACCCGACACGAAGCCGAAAGTGTCATGTTCAAGAGTGAGCTGTTGACACAACTGATAGATTTCCAAATTTTCCCCCACCATTTCTGGCAGGTACCCCAATTATTTTTTAATCGCAAGCTTGAAGGGGATAACATATGCTTGCACTGTAACTTTATCCTTCGGACGAATCCGACCTAGTAAGTTTAACGAGCCCTAGGAAGGAGAAGCTCATGTTCGTCATGGTGATGAATCCGATGTCGTTTGATATTTTAGCGAGTCAGACAAAGGTGTAACTCGGTATCATTTTCATATTTAGAGAGTTTGAAAAAGACATGTAAAAGAAAACTCCACATGGTCCCTTTTCGTACATTTGTGTCTCTCGAGCTCGAAAAGGTAGAAAACAATATGAGAACTGCTTGACCATTACAGTCAAGGAGTACCTTTTTCATAAATAGTGCATCCCAGCCCCAAAAAGGGGTAAACTTATATTGGGCACACGACGTTTCACATCCATTAATGAGTTTGAAACAACAAGGGCTCGGCTATCTTTTCATATTTAAAGGGTCGGAAAAGATCTTGAAAGCAGACCCCGCATTTTATTCTCTTTTACGAGTCAAAAAGGGAAAAATACTCAGAAATCTTTTCATTCTTTACGATTCAGAAAAGAGCTTAAAGGTGACTCGTCCTGGAGGAACGAGTGGTATAAAGGGTAGCAACTAGTTTTGGCAATAGTGGAACTGTTCAAAATATGTAATGGTCAAGAGGTTGGCTAATAAAACCACTCATCACTGCAGTTCCTCAAGAAAGGAAAAACAACCAAGTGAAATAATATGATCAGCCAAAGAGATGGTGGCGATGGAATGAAACAACCAAGGCTCATCTAGTAGAAATCAGCTGATAAAAAGAGAAATCACGAGATGTAAATCGGGCATAGGTTCATTTTTACACAAGCTCGAACCATGGAGAATTTTGCTTGAATTCAGTTTCATGTTTACACAAGCTTGAAACAAAAAACTATGCTTGTTATAAGTTTGCATGCCCCCCAACATAATGACTCAATCGAGGTACATGCCCCCCCAAGGTTCAGTTCAGTCAACTAGATGGATGGAATGAAGGTTCGCTTTCGAGATCCAGGAAAGACTCGACTGGGATTTTACGATATCTTAATCAAAGACTCGATTTGGAAAAGGGAGTTGCTTCATTTTTTAACGAGGTTGACACAGTAAAGAACTATCCTCAAAATCGGTTTTTTTTTTAACAAGGTTGATACAGAAAATAACTATCCTCATGGCCCTTGTTTCATTTTTTAACGAGCTTGACACAGGACAAAGAACTATGCTCGCACGCTTTATTTCATTTTTTAACGAGGTTGACACAACACGAGGAACTATCCTCACGAATCCTTGCTTCATTTTTTAACAAGGTTGACACAAGACTAGGAACTATCCTCATGACATTTGTTCATGACCCATAAGAGAACATGGATCCCAAGAGGTCTTCACTAGATAGAAGAACCACACTCTGGGAGGAATACATGTCATTTAGTACCAAAGACAGATCGAGTTCCAATGCCCCCAGTACATAATGTACAATACCATCTCTATGATCATTACCAGATGCAGAGACAGAACGAGTAGTCACATAATTGACCTATGGCGGTAATGGTACTGCTTTCAAACAAGAGCCGATAAGGTACGATGGTTGCAAAGGGGGCGCCTGGTGACCAATGAACAATAATTGATCAATATTCACAATTCTCCCTTCATGCGGAAAACAAACCACACGGAAAAGTGAAGAAATAAGAGCTTCCATGACATAAACATAGTCGCATCCAAGGAGAATTTGGAAATGTAATGGACCTTGGACTACCATCACATCTATATAGACAATCTTTCCCCCCAAAGTAATATGAAAATTCAGAAGGATTCCTAAGGATTGACTGGTTCCTCTGTTGAAAGCCAACAGATTTTGGGTGACAAGCACAAGCTGTGGGAAGCCCAAAGCTTGCCAAGTAGTAGAAGACATGATGCTAACAGATGCGCCTTCATCTAATATAGTGCCATGTACTACCATATTATAGGCTTGTACTATAATCTGGAAAGGCACATAAGATGGGAGGCAGAAAGCAGTCAAAGGCCCCTAATCGAAAGGGACGATAGAACTACCTGGTGGGGGTATCATATGATTACCCCCATGTTGTACAGGAATAGGAGAAGGCCTCTCCTGAACAACTAGGATGAGAGGGTCACTCTTCAATTCATGAGAATCCAAGGAGATGAGAAGAACATGAGCATTATGATCACCACTCTCTTCTGGAGCAGAGTGAATGATTAAAGGCGGAGCCAAGTCGACACTTTTTCCGACCAATGGTTGGTCAGGGATAGACACAAGAGAGTCATGCTTAGGAAGAGCAAGATGGCAAGAGATGAATCCAAGTCAATCTCTTTACCAACCAGGAGAGGGTGAGAAGAAAGCCTCTGATAACCAACAAGAAGTAGGGGTTGAGGAGCTGTCAGGTTTTCCAAAACTTTAGAAGCTTTATCCGTAAGACGACAAAGGTGAAGAAGATGCTCTCCTTCACATAACCTACATGGGAATCTAATCTTCCCTTTATTATTAACATCACTAACTGAGGGTGCAACATCAACATGATCTCCAGAGGTTGATGGGAATGGTCGATCCATATTTTGAGACCATACTTCTAAGACTCTGGGGATGCTAGGACAGTCTCGAAGGAGATGGTCACCCTTACACAACTTGCAAGGGAATCTAATCTTCTATGTAGGATGAGAAGGTTTGTCGACAGGAAGTGCACTTAAAGCAATAGCTGCACGGTTGGCCTCTCACTTATCTGACTTCTTCTTATTCATCTTCTTATTCTTCTTCTTAGACTCCTGGTTACTGGATTTCAAACTTTCACCAGGCAAAGTAGAAGAGGAAGGTGAATAAATAGGGGAAGAAGGTGAGAGGTCAACTTTAGAATCAATGTGATGTGATTCAAATGAAGGAGACATTTGGACAGGAGTCGGGACACTCAAGACCACCGAGGTCGAAAATAACTAGACAGGTAAACCAATGGTTAACCCAGGAAGGGACAACGTCACCATATAAGGAGCACCAGTATTTTCAAAAGAGGGAAAAAGACCAGATTTCCCATCCGAGGGGAATCCTTCACTGGTAGACTCTGGGAATGTTGCCATTGGAATCGACTTTTAAAGAAACACTAAGGAAGATAATTTTAACCAAGAATATTTCATGGGCAGTTAATTTTAAGACACTGAAACAAAACCTTGCCTTTTCATATTTTAAGAGTCTAGAAAAGGATGAAAGATGACTCTAGTCGCTTTTAGAGTTAACGAGCTTGAAAGGACAAGTGCTTGATGATCTTTCAAATTTAAAGAGTCGGTAAATATAAAAAATGACTACTCAGGCTACTCTAGGCATGAAGGATTACCAAGTAACCATGAACTGCAGAATATCTCCCGACGAACTGAGAAGTACAGGCAGGCAATCTCCTTGAATGTTGTGTTCGATGTATCACGTTTACAAGGCAGCAGACTTGGCTTCCAAAGGATAAAGGATTGCAAACCTAGTGGGGTCTCCCTTTATATACATGACAGTACGGGGAGCACAAGTCCATACTAGCATTGTCTAATGCCGAAGCGAATGACTGCTGCTAGGTTTAAAGATGTCAGAACACGTCTCTAGCCTAAACCACTAGATGTGAGCGTTAAGTTTCAATGCTTCCTTAGGTTAATTCAATAAATTTTAACAATTGATCTTGAATTAGGTTTTAATTACAAGGCCCTACCACTGTCATATGACAACTCGTATATGTAGTTCTATGAGAAAATAGATCTTTGTCTTCGATGAAAGTTATCACTAATTGAGAGATAGAGAACACAAAATTAATGCAACAATCGAAGAATGAAAAATTTCACTAATATATGTCCTAAATGGACTTAATCTTCCCTTAACAACAAAAGAAGTTTGATTTCATTACCTATGCTTATGATGATGCAATTCTAGCTTCTCAATGACGCTACTAATGCAATATTTTCGCTTAAGTAAACTAGAATGATGTTCTTCTTTTCATAAAATTCAAAATGAATCTTTCACATAAAGCACTTCAAATGAAAAATTTTACAATTTCGAACAAACGAGCATCGATCAAATCCAAAGCATGATAAATGAAACTAAAACAACTTCTTCCCTAAATCGAATCAACCAAACACATAAATTCTTCAATCGAGAAACCAAGAAATGTAATCTATGCTTGGAAAGAGAAAAGAGACACTCGAAATAAGAGAAAAAACGAGACTCTTTCACTCATTCAATTGAAAACAAACCATCCTAGTCACTTATGGGAGGAAGAAGAGTGTATGAGGATTAAGACACACTGGCACTGGAATGGGAGAAATTTTGTTTTTTCTTAACTCAGACACCAAAGCGACTTTTGGGCCAAAAGTAGCGTTGATTGGCACAACTGACACGACTTTCAGGCTAAAACTAGAGCTGATAGTTCTGATTGGTGTGGCTGTTTGGCCAAAAATAGCGTTGATCGAGGGATTCAAAGAAAAATAAAAAATAAAAAATAATTTCACACAGGGCCAGACTTAACACATCAGAGGGCGTGCTAAACCAAGCAAGTACACAAACCAAGCTAAATGAAGCTCTCTAGTCAGGGAGAAGACAATCTAAAAGGCTTATAAGGTCAAAATCATGAGAGAAAAACACATTGGCCAAGATTGGGTACAAACCTTAAGCTTCACTTACAGGCATTGGAGTGACTGCCTAACTAACAACAAGCGCTAGAGGCTGGTCGGCGTGACTATTTCTCAGCACATTGCACTGATCGGCATGATTGTCAGGGAATTAAGCACGCTGATCAAGGGAGCCAAGAAAAAAATATTTTTTTTGAAACAAGGACCAAATTTACTACTATGAATTTCAAAATCATACCAGTAAACAGGAGAAAAGAAACAGAACCAAAGGGAAAAAGTGGAACTAGAAAAGTTCACACAAAACCATGAAATATCAAACAAGCAAACAGAAGGATTGGTTCCCCAGTGGAGTCGCCAATTTTTGGTGAAGTAAAATTATAAGTGCAGACACAAACAAATTCCTCTAGCCCGATAATGGGTCTAGCCACAACTGATACATTCTATGGAAGATTTCCTTAGGTTAGAACCAATTACTAGGGCCTACCTCTTAGTACGCTTATCCTGTTTGATGATGTCCTTGCTTGCTCGCTCCAGTTATCTCTCGCTTCCTTCTCCAAGCACCTAAAACAAGTAAACAACAACAAACAACAACCATGTTAATAGACAAATTGTAATTCATCCTACTTAACAAGTCAAGAAACATTAAGCCATGAATATGTAAGATGAAAAATCATGTAGGAAATCAATCGATAGTTGCATATATAATGAATCAAGAATAGATTACAACCATTGTCTTGACATTAGTGGTCTCCTCTGACAAGACCATGTTCCCACACATTTCTACTAGCATTCCATGGTGGCCTCAACCAATAGTAGTTTTAAGTCTCTTCCCTTTAGGCTTCACTCTAAGCCAAAATTACACTTCTCCCTCAAACAACTAGAGAGCTACAACTATAAATAGCTTGTTGTTTACTCCCAACCAAAATAGCACTAGCACACCAACATTAACACTTCAACACTAACACTAGCTTGTGCTTAGGAAGAAGGGAGGTTTATATAAGATGAATGGATGGGAGATGGATCCTCTTCTCATGGGAGAAGGTATTATCCCTTGAGGTAGTTCCATCATTATAGGGGAAGGGAGCCCAAACTGACATCCTCAACCCCATCCAGCAAAACCATTTACCAGGCTTCCATTACGAAGCTTCTAGAGTTGGAAGCTTCGGCTCTTAATTTAAAAAACTTTCTATAACAGGACCGATGCGACTGGAACACACCTCAATCGCTCCGGTCGGTGCTAGGGATAGCGTTAATATCTGCACATCAGCGCGAGGAAGACAAGGGCCATTAGCACCAGTCTTGTAAACTGGGCAAAACAGAAGTTTCGGGGGAAAAGGTGCAAAAGGGAATTGATTTTCTCATGAAGAGGGACACAATGGAGGTTTCTTCATGAAGGGAAAGAATGTAGAGTTCACTATAGAGGTCCTCCGGGATCAAGGAACGGGGAGTACAGGGACAGTGACAAAATGTTGTGTAACATCTTGGCACTAACTCAATCAAAATGTCTACCTATCTATGAGGTGGAAAATATGTAATGTCCTCAGAAAATACATCTCTGAACTACTACAATACTGGACACCTGTTCAACACATATGCATCCTCAACCTCCTTACCCTTATCACTAGAAATGTGTTTTGCAAATATCTTGCACCCTTTCCTGCCGCTATGCTTTGCTTGCATAACTATCACCATCCTAACTGATGTGGCCTTCTTATTACCTTGCAAGACTCTTGGTTCCCCATTGTCAACAACACACTCAATAACTTTGTCATATTAATCAACCTTGGTTCCATGAAGATACAACCATCCATGCCCATTAACATAATGTATGAACCTAAAGGTAATACATTCAAAGGGGTTGTTGATGATGATGGTGGTGGTGGTGGTTAACGTCCACAGAGGCCAAATTGGTCTATCGGACCTATAATTTTCTTAGTTTCTAATTGTCTGTCTCCTCATCTTTCTTGGCGAGATTGGTGTTGTAGCTTTCTTTTTTTTCTCTACAGTTTTCCAACTTTCTTTATCTTGCATCTCCTTCATCTCTTCTGGTTCTTGGGACATTGGTGTCTTAGCTTTGTGATCTATTGTGTTCATCCTTTTGAAGATTGTCGGAGAAGAAGTTTGGTCTAGGGGATCTGCTTTGTTTTTAAATGAAGATTTATTTTGTGCGGTATTTGAATCTTCAATAGGCATACCATTTAATTCAAATGTGCAAGCTCTTACCCAATGATGAACTCGCTTCTTCATACCTGTAGCCAACTGCACTAACCAAGACTCTGCATGCAACTCCTTATTCAACCCACACTTTTCCACCAAGTTAGGACTAACATAGCTATAATTAGATCAAGGGTTAATAAAAATAGAAATAACTTGATCACAAAGCTTACCGTCCATCTCAATGATAGATGCATGGTGTTATGCCTACCTGTTTTCCACTGTTGCATAGATAGGTGGAATACTCTGACCAACATCCCCAATAGTATGCGCCTCCTGTGCACTATATATTAGAGGCCTACTACCCTGATTCTGTGGACAATATCTCTTAAGGTGTTCCTTGCCACATGTCCAACACTCCAACTGACTAGTACTAACACCTCTATGTTGTTGCTGTGACTCATGTCCTTGTCTAGTTGCATTAAATCTCTTTTGTGGTGCCACATTATCTTTCTCATCTGCATTCCAAGGCCTTGTTCTCTTAGGATACCATTTACCTTTACCTTTGTCCTTTCCTTTCCATCCATGTTGAGATTCATTCTTATGCTTTGATTGTTCATAGCAATGCTTGAGTTTCCCAATAACTTCCTCAAGTGACTGAGGCTCATCATACTCAATCCGATCTCTAAACGCTAATGGAAAACCACTAAAAAACCATTGAAATTTAACCTTCTCATCAAAAAAATATGGTGCATACTGTTAGTTCCAGCCTTCGCAGCCTATCACCAGGGATCAACATGAGCTCTTACTATGTCTGGTTTTGTTAGATGTTTTGCACATGATTTTCAGCACAAAACATGTCACAAGTGTGTCCATCAAAAAAAGCTCAGAAAAATATTTCCAACGGTATATCACACTCCTGTAACCGTTTCCTGGATTAGAAGATATGATCAAAATGAATGAGTGATTCTTGGTTATGCATGTTTTGAGGTCAGTTGCTGCACACATTGACAAGTTTAGTACAAAATCCGTTTCTGAAATAATGGTAATGAATTTTTCAAAATTGAAAGAGGTTTTTGTTCATCACAAACCAAATAACAAAAACCTCCTTCCGTTTATGCACAGGTGCTACTATGTGGGAGATATATAGTGATATTTGGAGCCTACACTAAAACAAAGAAAAAATTTCATATTTTTTACTGTTTTGGTCATTTTAGTGTGGGGCCATTTTACAACAGATGGAAAGTAATTTTGCAAAACCAAAGGAGGTTTTTTTTAAAAACGAGCCATATAACAAAAAAATCTTCCAATTTATTCACAGGTATCATGAATTGAGATATGTGACTAGATCTTTACAACTCATTTTCACAGATTTAAATTTTTAATGATTTTCTGTTTTAGAGATTATTTTGTGGAACCAATTGCGAGCAACTAGAAATGAATTTCCCAAATTTGAGAGAGGTTTTTCCCCAAAGTGACCTTATCTACAAAAACCTCTTTCCGTTTTGTAACAGGTGCTATGGTTTAGGAGATACGAGTTCATCTTCAACACCTATTTTCATAAATTCGACCCAAGTTTAATGTAACTGATTCTATTTTGAAGAAAATACTTGAGCTCAATTCCCTTAGTACAAGGATGAGAAAATGTATATATTTTATGAATTTCATAGTGTAGGGGTTGGACTTTGGTAGAAGGTTGGACTTTTGGGAAAGCTTGGAGCTTCATTGTATATTCATATCAGCAGTTTTGGCTAAGGAATAGACCAGGGTTTGCAGCACTCCTTGGGATTCATGTGGCATCTTGTTTTGGTATTGTACTTTCTTCTATAATTGTGAGTTAACTTATTTTTATGTATGGCCATTATCTATATTGTTTCTTCTTAAATAAAAAAAAAGATATAGGTAGAATCCATTGAAATTGCAGTGCTCTACCTAGGGTTTGCTTAGTTATTGATGTTTTCAGCTGTTTGAAGAGGATCCTTGAGGTTTTCTTGCCCTCTTCAACCCCTCACCTGTCTAAATCTCTCCATTTCATTTAATTTGAAGTGCCAAATCAGTTGCCTACCTTGCCCCATAGAGATCTCTGCAAAACTGAGCCTCATTCCCCACCCAAAATCTGCCTTTCCATCTAAGCCAACAAACCATCATTTTATTCAATAAAATTCTTTTGCACACATACCTAGCCTAAAATCAGTCTTCACATCAGTCATCTCAAGCCTCATTGATCATATTTTACTAAGATTGACTAGGAGAGAGCCCTCTCCCGACCTAGTAGGGCTAGCTACGAGGTTAAGCGTGGTTTGATGTTGTCCTAGATCCTACCTTTCTTAGCCTGAGGTAGATTTAGGCACTAACACATACCTCAATAGCTCTAGAAACTTGGTCGTGTACTCTTCATCCGTCATTGATCCCATCTTTATCTCATAGAATTCTTTTGCTTTACTGTCATAATACCTTTCTCACAAGTTCTTCTTCCTCAAAAGCCACTTGAATTCCTGCCATATCAAGTCATCTATCCTGATTTCTCTAACTCGCCTACCATCTTCCCACCAGATGTCTACTTTACCTTTCAAGCTAAAGATAACTATTCAGGCCTTCATGTTATATGTGTACTCATGCAACTCAAAGAATTTGTTCAAGCCAAGTATCAAAGCCTCTGCATCTTCTGACTTCTTCACATCTCCATCAAAATTAGGTGGTTTTTCTTTCATTAATTCATTCGGAAATTACCCCCTATCATTTCTCTTGTAAGGATGATAACGACAATGATCATGATGTCTATCAGAACCAGAACTATAATAATACTTGTACTCATCGCCCCTCCTTTCCGGAGTGTCCAACAACCTACCTATCTCACTCTATCAGATCTATCTTATCTGTGTCTACCAAGAAATCTACTGTCATATGCTCCATTAGTCCCATCCTCATGTGTATGGCTGATCCAAAGCAGCCCTTGTCACTGCAAGTTCGACAAACTCTGAAGAAGTATAGCATTAACCTCTGCTTGCTTCTCTTGTGCCTATATGATTGGGTCATTATTTGCCTTATAACTCCTTATCTCTTCCTTCAAGCTCCTCATTGTATCTGCCAAATCAGATGTATACCCCACACCATGCTTCTTATCTAATGCATAGGGAGATTCTACATAGTCTACCACCTTTCTAGCCATTTGATATATTTCTTCTTGCAATGCATAATATGTCAGATAAACCAAATCACAATAAATTGACCTACCTTAGTGTAGCTTGGGGAGGATACCTTGTCTACAAGATCACCAAATCAACATGATACATGTAAAACATAATCATAACAATGTATAGACATACACAATAAATGTATCAACAAATAAACATCACTCTAACTAGGATCCAGTCAGTAATGCAAGGCCATATCAATAGTGCATGCTATGACCTCATGCATGACAACAACCATTACTCCATTGTACACATTGCCACATGAAATTGACAATATGCATAAGCAACGCCTAACCAACTACAAATACGCATAACCACATGTAGTTGAACATAATCGATCAGTTCTTGCAATCAACCTAGAAGACTGATACATGTAATCAAAATACTCAAAATGTAACCTAACATACAAGGATGTAAGTAGGCGACATAAAATCAACATGTAAATGACAAATAACCATATACAGTCAGTCACATACCCATGTCGAATACTCTTCATGAAATCAACATCAAATTCTCCATAATAACCATACTACAACCTTAATCCATCATCAAGAAAATGCAACAAGTATATAAGTCTAAGAGGCACACATGAAACTGACATGCATGCATGACCAACACACATTCAACCCATTCAATATGAGAGTTGAACCATGCTCTAATATGACTTTGTAACACCCTCCTCCCACATCCACCCAAGTAACCATGCCAACCGGGGTAAACATGAGATGAGAGGCTACTATGATCATATTTGACCTCCTAGGTGACCTTAAGGAAGTGGAATCAACGGAACATCACACACAGTCATCCAACATCATCAACAGAACCCTCAAGAGACAAGTCAACCACTTAGATAGCCTGTCCCTGGGTCCCACTATTGTTCTGGACCTCTTAGGCCATAGTCACTCTCATGCTATGGGCAAGGGAGTGACCAAAGACCTAAAGTCACTCTCATAGCACTGCATGCCAGCGACTGTGGACCAAACTTTCTAGTTTTGTGCCAGTAACCCCAGGTTTTAAGCCACTTTTTTAGGCCTAGAGCCTTGGACACTGCCCAAAATGGAATGAAAGCTTAGAATCAAGTAAAGTACAGGGAAACAATGATGCCATAGGAATAAGTTGATCAAGACCTTAAACAAACCCCTACTATCCATGACAAGAATTTCATCAAACATATTGTCAACACGTAACCTACAGGTGTAAAACAACATAATTAAGTATAGGGATCTCATACTTATCTCAGAATCGCTATGAGCCATTGTTCCCTCATACCATTCACTACCTTATCAGTTATTAGGTCAAAGATACCATATCCATTCAAATACAAGTAAAAAGATGTTGATATCCATACATAGTTGTTGTCACAAAATGTACATATAACCAACATAATAGGAACAAAAATACCATAAACATATCAGCCATCAAAATCCATATATAGATCAGTACATTTTCACATGAAAATCAAGGGAATGAATTTCCCATTAATCAATGCAATGAACAAACCCGAGATGGGACTACCACGTCCACCCTACCATAGAATGGCTAAGCCAAATCTCTCTTCATTCATTCACCTCCATGCCATACTCCAAGCAAGAATGTGGGACTCAACCCAAAATAAATCAACTAGGGCATACCGAGGCTAAACCACCTCACCCTCATCAATAGAAACCAGGCTTTACCATAATCCATCCTAGATCACTAGGCCAACACAATGAACACATCATAATAGGGTTCACCATGATCTCCACCCTACCACTAGGCCAAACAAGCATGGAGGCCATCATATTTCTCCACCTGCACCATGAGGAATTTTCCTATCTCCTAGTCTCTCAGGCTTCATCGCAATCCAAACCGGGATCACTAGGCCCTAAACCGAGACCCATTCTCTAGGCTTTACCACATATCCCAAACCCGGGATTACTAGGCACAATGAAGAGTAAACCACCTCTTGGCTTTACCGTATATCATGTCATTCACAGGCAAGGATTCCTAGGCCCACTGAGGCAACATAGTCTTGGCTTTACCTCAACCCACAGTCTGGCTAAGGGTTCACTAGGCCAGTGGCTTTACCATGAACCACGGTCCGGTTTAGGTACCACTAGGCCATGTGCTCTATCATTCGGAGATCCACCCCACTCAGCTTCAAATCCATCCGTCAATCCATCTCAATAAAAATATGAGAACCCCATCACACCATGGCTATCCGAAAATGGCAAGGCTACGCTGAAAATACTGTCACACCTGGCAAAACCCATGCCATGGTAGAAAAGAAACACATGAAATCCCATGCATGTCAAATTTAGCAAGGAAAATACACATGCAAGTTGATCCCTGCAATGAAGCCTATTGTAGTTGCTTGATCCTACCTTTCCCCGCTTGATCCTTGCTTCCTCTTGCCTTCTTTGCCTTTCTTGCTCCAATGCCAAAGTGCTCCAAGAAAAAACTCTAAGTATCCGAGAGTATGAGAGGGAGATAATAATGAGAGTGCTCCAAAGCTGAACTGAAAAAAGGTTACCAACTGATCCTCATAAGCCTTTTTATGAATGAGGCCTCTATTTTCTTCATTTTCCATTATTTTCCTTCATTTTCCTCCTCACATGAAACATGTGACCTTTCACCTCCTTTTTCTCCTAATTTCCATTATTTTCGTAAATAAATGTGCCAAAAATACCATTTTTCCTTTCCAAATCCTTATTCATTGCCTTTGACATAAACAACCAAATGAACACACACTAGGATGTCTTGCCAAACATCTAACTTGGAATAAGTGTCCCAGTCATCCGTGGTTATTGTTTTTAACATTTATTACATGGCATTTTCACCAAGGTTGTTACACACCTCCTCCTTGTTTAATATTAAGACTATTAATTGCTTCAGATACATATAGTCCCCACAAGGCATCGAAAACCCTTTCCTAAATCCCTTATGATGCAATATCATAGTTTTGTGCAAGGGTGACCAAGGCCTTGACACTGTCAGCTTCAAGAATTGCAGCTGGAGTGATGGAATGGTAGGGGGAGATGTGCAAGGTAGGAATAAAGCTGGTGATGGCTCAGGAGTGGAGAAGTAGGATGGAGAACGAGTGTATGAAGTGGGTTGATGGATGGAAGGTTATAACAACGAAATGTCTAAAAAATGAAGTTACGTGAGGAGTGGAGGAGTTTGGGAGATAACAGAGCGGAGCAGAGGTCAAGGGTGTGTTTGAATGCGTGATCAAGACGAAGAAGAAGGTAATAGACGGTGAAAAGCAGTGTAAATGAAACAAATGGCTTATGACTGTCACCAAGATGAGAATTCATTAACCTAAGCTACCTGAACTCAATGAACAGCAATATAAAGCGTGTAGAGGAATGTGCATGAAGTGGTGATGAAGGTGTATGGTGCAAGAGTGAAGTGCATGGAAAGATCTACCATAAACGAGACTATGTTGCAGCATGTATAAAGTGAAGAACTGCGTATTTTTGTGGCTGGTATAGGCTGCACTCCAATCTCCAAGCAGAGATGGCAGTGGAGACTTCCTCAACCTTTTTGCTGGAGCTCCAAGAGATTATATCTATCCTCCTATCAAACTTAAGCAACTAAAAGCAAATCACCATAAACTAGTCTTGCCTATGCTCATGAAAACGACTAAATTACCAAACTGTGAATTCGAATTGCATGTGAAAATAAACAAACTCAAAGTGCTGGAACGAAATGCAAACACATTACAACACTGAGGAGATCTATTGCTCTCAGGTTGGGCCCTAACCTGAGAGCTATAGCTCCTTGAGAAAACTCAGAACTAGATCAAAATCTGCCTTCTTTATTCATAATCTGATGTCATGCCAAACTTGGCTTACAAAAAGAACTACACTGAGCTGTGCTCAAAAATTACAATAGTAATGCGAGAGTTTCAACAACCTATCAAAGGCTACGGCCTCCATACTTATGCAAAAACGATCATCCAACAGGTGTCCTTGATTTTAGGAGCTCGGCTGTCCAACTGAAGTTTAACTGCTGATCCTGTAGGACAGTCATAACTATTGTTCCTGTAGAACAGTTATAACTGTTGTTCCTGTAGAACAGCTGGCTACTTCTAAGCTCGGTGGGGAGATGGATTGGAGCTCGGAGTTCTTGGTGGGAATCACGAGGAAGGTCCCCAAGACTGTGGACATCCTCTCCTAAAAACCAGCAGTGCCACCTCATTGTCTCCTTGTCTCCTTTTTCGTTGTCTTTTTCTCCCTTTTAATGCCAAAAACCTGAAATCATAATGCATTAGTCACGTAGATAAAGTGTCTACCCTTCTTCCTACAAACAACACGAATAAACTAAGAAATGCATGCATAAGCAGTAAAAAGTGAATGGTTTGAGCAAAGCAAGTAGGCCAATTGAGCCCAAATTATACCAAAAATTGGGGCTCATCATCACCCCCCAGCTAAACTAATTGCTCATCCTTGAGCAACTTTGCCCTGGCTCCTCGTCTTTGGCCGAGAACTAGAGCCCAGAGCATGCTTTTCCTCCCCTGATTTTGGTGGTTCTGCCTTTTCTGCCGAGGGTGGCGCTTCTTTCTTTCCCGTTTTTGGCAGCCCTACCTTTGCTGCCCCTGGTGGTGACGAAGGTGATACTCCCTTCCCCTTTCCTATTTCCTTGAGCCGGGCTTCGGAGAGCGACTGGCCTATTTTTCGTGTCCAGGAAGTTATTTTTGGGCTCCCCTTTTCGGGGGTGGCTGATGTTTTAGAGGGGGTTCTTGCACTGGGTGAAGTAGGGACGTCCCCTGAAGTGGTTTGGCTGCTGGGTGGAGGCTGTGGCTTGCCCGTGGTCATCCTCTTGCTTCTCCTGGCTTCAGATGGTAGAGGGATCTCCCTCTCCCTTTTCTCCTTCGGTTTTGGAGGTGTACTGAGGGCAGCCAGTGCCGCTGCTGCCTCCTTTTCGAGAATGCCAGCCTTCTCTTTCTTGCGTTTTGCTCTCTCAGAGCTCCTTGTAGAGGGCCCCTCCTTTTCAGATTTCGGGCTTCCTGTGGAAGACCCTGCTTTGCCCACTTCCGGGCCTCCTGTAGAAGATTCTTTCTCTGTCTTTGGACTCTCTGTAGGAGGCTGTTCCTTAATGACTTTCGGGCCTCTTGTAGAAGCCCCTTTTTCCAATTGCGGGCTTCCTGTAGAAGCCTGTGGTTGCACTTTCGGGCTTCCTGTAGAAGCCTTGGTCTTTGCCTTTGGGCTTCCTGTAGAAGCCTGTTTCTCACTGATCTTCGGGCTTCCTGTAGAAGCCTTTGTCTTCGTTTTCGGGCTTCCTGTAGAAGCCTGAGTTTGTGTTTTCGGGCTTCCTGTAGAAGCCTGTTTTTGCTTTCCTGTAGACACAGGTGTCTCCACTTCCGCTTGCTTGCCTGCTTGAGTTTTGCTTTTTGCTTTGGTTGCAGGTGCTGTTGAGGTACTTGGGCTGACGTGGACTACCTCAGCTTTGTCCATTCTGCCTTTCATCCTCTTTTCCCTTGCTGACAGGATAGGTGTGCCACCCTTTCCTTTGTCCTTCTTTTCCTCAGCCACTGCTTCCTTGTCTTCACTACTGGAGGAGCCACTATCTTCGACTAGCATTTTTATGTCCCCATCTCGTGTTAGATTCCTAAATGACTCCCAGGAGAGGGGAACTTTATATGAGTGCAGTGCATCCTCCACAAGCAATTTGATCAGCCCATGGTGTGCCACCTGATCTAGGATGCCATCTTTCAGCTTTGTAGCACACTCCATTAAGGATTGCAACAGGAAATAAGAAATGCTTAATTTCTTTTCTACAGGAAGCTCACTCCGGTGCCTCAATTCGGTAAGCAACCGGAAATGATACCCGTAGACGATGCTATAGCGGCCCTCACAGGTTATATATTTCATTATCTGGAGGCTGACTTCGTTCCAAGGTGGTAACAAACTGGTCCTTCGTACTCCATTCTTATCCTCCGAGAATTCTTCCTCAGGTGGAAAGAATTCTTTCTTTGCTTGCTGGCTCTGCTTTCGTTCTTCCTTGTCCCACGGCAAACCCATAGGGAGTTATGTAATCCGACTGATGTACTGTGGGGTAATCTTGAGGCTTAGGCCCCTGAAGGTTACTGTAGCCAGTGTCTTAGATTTCGGCCTTAAAGCCTGCAGGAATTCTTCAGCTACTTCATCATCGTAACCCTGCAACTTATCACAAAAAGACATCCATTGAACCCTTGTGAATAGTTCTACCACCTCCTGATTTTCTCTTAATTTGGTGGAATCTGTGGGTTCCCGCCTGATAAACCCACCCGGCATGATGAACACGGGGGTTTTGACTAAAGGTGATAAATGCAAAGGAGATTCGGTCTATTTTAGGCAGAGCATGCATACAATTCACAAAACACAGTCTAATTATATTGCTATCCTGTAGAAGCGATAGTATAGGCACAGCAATCCGATATTTTTATGACCAGACTGTGAATAACGATCTTGCCACCTTTGAAAGCCAATTGCGGAAGGAGTTTCAGGGTTACCTTTTTTCTGCCACCTTTTCTTACGTGAGGAATTCACCTTCCTGTAGAACTACGTTCCTGTAGAGACTGCTTCCTGTAGGACTGCGTTCCTGTAGAAACTGTTCCTGTAGGAGCAGTGTGCAAACTTCGGGGAGGACTGTAGTTGGCCAGTGGTCGAGATGTGCTTCACCGGCGTTCTGGTAGCCGAAAGCTCGGCGTATCAACGTGCAGAGGAAATCAGAAGAGCCACTCGAGTTTTGAAGTGGAGGTTGATGAATACATGCGCATAATCTAGCCGATTAGATTTTGAATCGGCGTAGCTCGTGGCACGGGGGGTGAGCTGTCCCCGCCGGACCGTTGGGTGACGTCACCCATCATTCGCCTGCATATTCACTCGCTGCCGCATTCATTCCCACATATCTGCCGCCGCCTTTTTCGGTTAAACTCGTTTCTCGGTTGACGGGACTATCTTCACGTGCGTGCTGCGTATTTTCTTTGTCGTGGCTGCCACCCAAGCATCCGACTATACCATAACTAGCCGACGTGGCCAGTCAACTGGCCATCCGGCCGCTCAACCATTCATTTCTACACCATGCAAACAAATCAAAGTAATACTCATGCGATTTGGTGGAAGGAAGGGTTGAGACACTTACCTGCGCGCGGCTGCACACGATTTTTCGGTTTTTGGACGACGGGGAGCGGATCTACCTGCTGCATGCGGCTTACACAGTCCCGGAGGCTCATGGTTACAGGATGCTGGCGATGGAGTGGATGCTCTGGTTGCCTGCGCCCGTGTGTTGTTTGCAGAGGGCGGTGCTGTGCATGGTATCCACTCATGCAGGTTTGACTGTTACAGGATTCCCGCGGGGTGCCTTGTAACAGTCTCGCCTCCTTGGGTGCATGCTGCACGACGATGGATAGAATCTTCTGATCACGCTCTCGGAGCTTCTGATGCTCGACATGGATGTGGTATGAGCTCTCGGTGCTTGTTTTTCTTTGACAAATGGCTTTACCACGAGAACTCATGGATCTAGTTTGCTGGTGCAGGGATCTTGGTTGCATGGCGACGAGGATGGTGGAGCAAGGTAACAGCAATGTTCAGGGGCGCCAACAGTGGCATGCATGCATCCAACCCATTCCTTAGCCGCTAGATCTCCGTTTGAAACAAATTTTTGGCCGTCCCAAACTTCTACAGGAAGTTTCCTGTAGAACACAGAGCTTCCTGTAGAAATTTTGCACTTTCCTGTAGAAAATCCGCGTCTTCCTGTAGAAAGACTGCATTTTCCTGTAGAAAAACTGCATCTTCCTGTAGAAGATTCAAACCATGATAAAATTGCACATACCTTGAAAAAACATTGGGATTCTTGGAGGAGGTGCTGGTGAGGTCCCTTGATAGCATGATGAGGGCCCTTGGCTCGGATTGGAGAGGCTTCTTCTCCTCCATAGAACATCTGCAACCTGCATGCAATTTTCATATTGTGCTTATTATTTTTTCTTTTTTTTTTTTTTTTCTTTTTTTGGAAAGATAACAGGGGCGCCCCAAAGAGGTTTTCACCCTTGCTACCTGCCCTGAGCGCCTCAGAGAGGTTTTCACTCAGGGATCTTTTTCAAACTCTCCTTTTTTTTCCTTTGAAAGACAATAGGGGTGCCTCAATGAGGTTTTCACCCCTACCGCCTGCCTTAGGCGCCTCAGAGAGGTTTTCACCCAAAGATCTTTATTTTTTCTTTTTTTTCTTTTTTTCTTTTTTTTTTTCAGATATTTTTTCAGGGTGTGCCAGAGGCAGAGGCAGAACCCTTCTCTATGACCAATACAGATTTCTCCATAGTTTTGATAAACTCTTGTCTTGAGAGAGGTCTCCTGTAGATCTTCAATCGATGCCCATTGACAAGCATGGGAATGGCTTCCTCATCAATGGTTCGAATAAGGACAGATCCATTGTCATGGCACTGTTCCACTACATACGGTCCCAGCCATCTGGTTCTCAACTTCCCCTTGAAGTCTTTGAACCTGGAGTCATACAACAAAGCCCAATCTCCCGGCTGAAATTGCTTGTCATGGAGATGTTGGTCATGCCACACCTTCCTCTGAAGTTGAACCACCTCCGAGTGAAGGAGGGCCTGCATTCGGTGCTCATCCAGTCCATTCAGCTGCAATAACCTTTCTTGCTATGCATGGCTGAGATCTAGGTCCAGCTGAGCTGCCATCCTCAAAGTTTTATACTCAAACTCAATGGACAGCAAAGCTTTCTTCCCATAGACCAGCTCATAAGGTGTGAAGCCGGTGGTGGTCTTCCAAGTGGTGTTGTAAGCCCATGTGGCCTCAACCAGGCGATCTGCCCAATCTTTTCTGCTGCTGCTCACCACTTTGGTCAAGATCCCTTCTAATGCTCTGTTGGTGACTTCCACCTGCCCATTTGCTTGAGGATGATAGGGAGTGGAAGTCCTATGCTTGATCTTGTGATGAGCCAGTAAATCTTCAACCAAGTTGGATGTGAATTGGCTCCCTTGATCGGTCACCAGCTCTCTTGGGTAGCCAAACTTGTAGAAGATGTTCTCTCTTAGGAACTCGACCACCTTCTCTTCTGTTGCTGCTTTGATTGCTTTAGTCTCTGCCCACTTTGTCAAGTAGTCAGTACACACAATGATGTAGGATCTTTGCCTCGAAGAGGGATTGATTGGGCCCACAAAGTCCATGCCCCACTTCTCAAATGGCTCAAGAGTCACTTGAGGTTGGAGAGGCATCTCATCCCTTTGGGTCGGTTTCCCCATTCTTTGGCATTGGTCACACTGACTGACATATCTTCTGACATCTTGATGAAGTGTGGGCCAATAGTAGCCTGCCTGCAGGATCTTGAAGGCAGTTCTCTTTGCTGCAAAATGCCCTCCACAAGGCCCATCATGACAAGTGAGGAGGATATCAAAGACTTCCTCCTCCCTTACACAACGCCTTAAGATCTGATCGGGGCCAAGCTTGAACAGATTGCCCCCGATCCAAGTGAATGAGGCACTTTTTCTGATGATTCTGCTCTTCTCTCTGGAAGATAGGTGTGGAGGGAACTGTGCTGAAACAAGATAGTTTTCTATATCAGCAAACCATGGAGAGAGTACTGAAATAGCAAATAGATGTTCATCAGGCATCTGATCGTCCACTGTTCCATCCTCATCTGCAGACAAATCCAATCTAGATAAAAAGTCAGCAACAACATTTTCTCTACCTGGTTTATCAACAATGGTTAGATCAAACTGCTGTAATAAAAGTAACCATCTAATAATACGAGCATTCACATCTGGTTTATTCATCAAATATCTAATAGCAGCATGGTCAGTATGTACAAAGGTCTGGTAACCAGTAATATAATGTCGGAACTTGTTCAATGCATGGACCACAGCCAAGAATTCCTTCTCGGTTACAGTGTAATTCAGCTCAGCTTTGGACAAGTTTTTGCTAACAAAGTAAATGGCATATGGAAGTTTTTGCTCAATTTGTCCTAAAGCTGCACCTATGGCTCTGTTCGAGGCATCAGTGTGGATGTGGAAAGGTAGGGCCCAGTTTGGACCTCTCAAGATTGGTGCTGACACCAACTTGTCCTTTAACTCATTCAAACTCTTCTGACAATCGTCAGTCCACTTAAACTCCACATCTTTTGCCAACAAACCAAACAATGGCGAGGCTAGCTTGCTGAAATCTTTAATGAATCTCCGGTAGTATCCTGCTAATCCCAAGAAACTCCGGACATCCCTTACCTTTTGAGGAGGTGGAACCCTCTTGATGAGAGCAATTTTGTTAGGATCCACCTGCAATCCTTGGGAAGAAATGGTATGGCCTAGCACGGTCCCCTCAGTCATTAGGAATTCACATTTTTCAGGACTAAGGGACAAGTTCATCTCGGTGCATTTGGTTAGGACTTTCCCCAGGTTGGACAATGCTTCCTGGAAGTTGGCCCCATAAGGAGTAAAGTCATCCATGTATATTTCCACTGCATCATGGACCAGCTCCGAGAAGATGCTCAAGACAGCTCTCTGAAAGGTAGCAGGAGCATTGCATAGCCCAAAGGGAAGGACTCGATAGGCAAAGGTACCCCAAGGACAAGTGAAGGTGGTCTTATCTTGGTCTTCCGGGCTGATTTGGATTTGATTGTACCCGCTAAACCCATCCAGGAAAGAGAAGAACTTCTTTCCTACCAGTCCATCCAACACTTGATCTATGAAAGGTAGAGGGAAATGGTCCTTCTTGGTAGCTTTGTTCAGTTCTCGGTAGTCCACACAAATTCTCCATTTCCCATTTTTCTTGGGAACCAACACTAGAGGGGACACCCATTCACTATCTGAGATGGGGTAGATGAATCCGGCATCCAACAGTTTCTGCAATTCTTCCTTGACAATGTCTTTAAGGGCTGGATTCATTCTCCTCTGAGGTTGCCTAACCGGTTTACAATCCTCTTTGATGTATATATGATGGGTACAGACCGAAGGATGGACTCCTTTCATTTCCTTATAGCTCCAAGCAAAAGCATCTAAGTGGTTGGCCAACAGACTACACAGCTCCTTTTCCTGTGAAGGAGATAGGGAGGAGCTGATCTTCAATGCTTTCTCAGGGCCGAACTCCACATTCTTGACTCTGGGAGTAACAGGGTTGGTTGTACAGAGATCCACTAAGGTGCTAGCTTGGGCATCCTCCACCAATTCCTCTAAGGGTAGTGCACTGGAAGGTGGATTCTGGATCAAGGTCTCGATCAAGTCATCCTCGGTTGGGGGGTTTCTTCTAGTGGTATCTAGGGTACACAGAGGTGCTGAATACACCTCGTCTTCTTCTCCTTCCTCCAACCAGAGTGGTAAGTCATGCTCTAAAGAGGGTTGGGCAGGAGGGTATAGGACTAGCTGCTTGGACATGGGACCATTTTTGATGGTCATGTTTCCTGCCCGACAACTTATGTAAGCATCTGCAGTAGCTAACCAAGGCCTTCCCAAAATGAGGGGATATCCAGTAAGCTTTGCCTTTGGTTGCAGAACCAGGAATTCTGCAGGGTATTCCCAAGAATCAATGGAGACCATGACATCCTCCACAATCCCTTCGGGAGTCACGGTGGAGCGATCTGCTAATTGCAGTACTATCGAGGTCTTCCTCAAGGAACCCTGAAGATTGAGTTTAAGCATCGTATCCCTGGTCATCACATTGATGGCCGCCCCCAGATCAATCAAGGTGTGGGGGATAATGGTGCCATTGATGTGAACATCTACTACAGGACTTCCAGGATCTAGGTACTTTGGGCAGATGACTTGTCCTAGCATAAGGTCAGACAGTTGTCCTATGACGTTGATAGTTGAGGCATCTTTCTTCCGTTTGCCTGGGTGTTTGAAACACTTCTCCTTAACCAGCTTGTTATATATTGGCACATCCTTGATGGCTTGGAGAAGTGGGATTTTTACACACAACTGCTTGAGCTCACCCAAAAGCTCATCTTCTTCTGGGTTAGGTTGTGTGGTGGCTGTTAGTCTCTCAGGAAAGGGTGGAATAGCCTTTGGTTCACTTTCTTGTTTATCTTCCTCATCCTCTGGGGGAGGAGGTTGGCGATCTGGTAGAGTCTTTCCAGATCTAAGATTGATCTCCTGGATCTCCACAGCATAGGTAGGGCATGAGGTTTCCCCAGTGTATACCTGTTGGGCCTGTCTATTGTTGGGGTTCGGGTTCGGTTGAGCAGGCATTTGAGGTTGCCTTGGAGGAGCAGGAGGTAATGGTTGAGGTTGCACTGGTGGTGGAGGCAAAATGGCAGGAGGAGTGTTGTATTGGGGCCTCCACCCCGACTGAGGTGCATTCCATTGAGGCTGTGGCTGGGTATGTGAGTGATATGGATGAGAAGTAGGTTGAGTGGGGTACTGAGGTGGATAAGACCATGGAGGGGGCATGGACCATGAAGGATGAGCAGGGGGACCCCAGGAAGGCATAGGAGTTGACTGGTTGGGGTTGTAATAAGCTTGAGATGCCCCTTGCATCCCCTGCTGATAAGGTCTAGATCCTTGTGGCCTCCTTTGGTTGAGGTAATAGAGAGGCTCTGTGGGAGCTTCGGTCCCTTGGTACATGGCTTTAAACCCAGGTAAGGTTGGACACTGATTTGTGGGATGGTCCTCCTCACAAACGAAACACACTTCAACCGAATGCAATGGACATTCGTTCTTAGGGTGCCTCCTTGTGCACCTAGGACAGAAGACAGCCAAGGCTCTCTCAGCCTCTTCTTTCTTTTGCTGAATCCTGAATGTATCAAGCTACATGGCAATGGTTTGTCTCACCTCACTCTTAAGATCTTCTAATTGGTTTGCAAGCTCATGTTTGGAGAAAGGGACACTAGTTGAGAGGTGGTTTCCTCTACCTCGTTTCTGAGCTGCCCTGGAGTGGTTTCTAAACACAATCTTGATGTCCTCATAAGGCAGTTGGTAAATGTCCCCCCCAGCTAACATGTGAAGGGTATCTAAGAGGTCTTCAGGGACTCCTCGGAGTAGGACCAACTTGAGGGATTCAGGGTCAAGTGTGCACCTGGCCCGCTTATAGCTTAGTTGGAACCTCTCCTCATAATCCTCTAAGGACTCATCATTTCCCATGGACATCCGAAAGATTTCCCCCTTTGTTTCCTTGGACCTACAGTAATCCCGGTACTTGGTGTTGAAAGCTTGCTGCATCTGAGCCCAAGTAGTGATACTATTCCCAGGTAAACCCATGAACCAGCGTAGTGCTGCATCCTTGAGAGTGGAAGGGAAAAGTTTCAACTTTTGCTCATCTTCAGTATAGTCATAGGTTCTACAAAGGACAGCAAACTCAAACAGGAAGGTATCTGGATCTTCAGTGGTCAACCCATGGAAGTGAGGTAAGGCAGAGGGGCTAATGTTTTTCATTTTCATCTCTCCATTGGTCTCTCAGATGGGGAAGGCACCTTCTATTCTCTCATCTTCTCTTCTATTGTCAACCATAGCTTCAGATGGATTGGTCTCTACCTCTTCTTCTACTATAGGGTCTTTGGATATCTCAGGTTGTTCACCTATAGGTTCCTCTGGGTCACTGTCACCAAAGAAGAGAGAAGGGTGACTCAGTGATGTGGTGGGGGTGTTTGGTAGGAATTTGCCTGATCTATCTCGGTTCCTACGAGGCATGAAATGGAAAAGACTTTCTTTTTCTTTTTGCTTGCTTTTGCTTTGCTTTTCTTTTTGGTACCTGCAAAACTGAGACAGATTGATCTACAACTTAACTATGAAAGATGCAAAATTAACTGAAAGCAGGAAAGAACTAATCTACTTTGCTCAAATGAAATTGCAGAAAGGAAATGCTAGTCTATGAAAGCAGGAAATGCTAATCTATGAAAGCAGGAAATGCTAATCTATGAAAGCAGGAAATGTCTATGCTACTTTTGCAGAATGGAAATGAAGTAAACTACTAGCAGAAGGCAAGAGTAAGAAAGTAGAAGAAAAGCAACAATTACTAATACTCTGACGCTTCCCCGGCAACGGCGCCAAAAAGATGGTGAGCTCCAGTATTGTAGCAATAATGCTACAACTCCTGGGGCTTCCTGTCTCTTAATTTTATCAACCCGGTAGTTCGTACAAACTTGGAAGCGACGGTGCTGTATGCACAAGTACTAGCTCTTGTCGCAGCTGTCACTTCGTCAGCTGGCACAAGTCCGCTAGGGCTCAAGCCAACTTCTATAGGCTCTCAGAAGAAGCTTGTTAAATGATGGACGAAAGCTAGCTCAAAGAAGACTAATCTACTTGGCAAAAATGAACTGAAAGCAAATCAAAACATGGAAACCCTAGGAAACCCTAATTTAACTAGTCTAACCTCTATGATGCAGAGAATGTGAAGGAAACTTCTACCAATGATGCCATTACTTCTAATAGGTGAAAATGCATGAATCTAATCTACTTGCAGCTTAAAAGACATGTTTTTGTATTTTTTCTTTAAGTGGATGGAGTGATTGTGATTTTGTGCTTATTAGGGTTTGGTTGTGCAGATGTGATGCGGAAGGAAGGAAAGCTTGGGCAAGTTGGGGAGGCTAGGAGAGGTTCCCAGAGATCCTTAGCATCAGTCCACAGAGGTTCCTCACGTTCAGAGGTTCAGCAACCGAGTGAGTGGCCTCCTACAGGATGTCTGCAGGGGATTCTACAGGAAACGCAGGGGTTTCTACAGGAAGTCTACAAATTGCTACAGGATGACCTACCGTGGGTGTTTGAAGTGATGGTGGAGTGATGGAATGGTAGGGGGAGATGTGCAAGGTAGGAATAAAGCTGGTGATGGCTCAGGAGTGGAGAAGTAGGATGGAGAACGAGTGTATGAAGTGGGTTGATGGATGGAAGGTTATAACAACGAAATGTCTAAAGAATGAAGTTACGTGAGGAGTGGAGGAGTTTGGGAGATAACAGAGCGGAGCAGAGGTCAAGGGTGTGTTTGAATGCGTGATCAAGACGAAGAAGAAGGTAATAGAACGGTGAAAAGCAGTGTAAATGAAACAAATGGCTTATGACTGTCACCAAGATGAAAATTCATTAACCTAAGCTACCTGAACTCAATGAACAGCAATATAAAGCGTGTAGAGGAATGTGCATGAAGCGGTGATGAAGGTGTATGGTGCAAGAGTTAAGTGCATGGAAAGATCTACCATAAACGAGACTATGTTGCAGCATGTATAAAGTGAAGAACTGCGTATTTTTGTGGCTGGTATAGGCTGCACTCCAATCTCCAAGCAGAGATGGCAGTGGAGACTTCCTCAACCTTTTTGCTGGAGCTCCAAGAGATTATATCTATCCTCCTATCAAACTTAAGCAACTAAAAGCAAATCACCATAAACTAGTCCTGCCTATGCTCATGAAAACGACTAAATTACCAAACTGTGAATTCGAATTGCATGTGAAAATAAACAAACTCAAAGTGCTGGAACGAAATGCAAACACATTACAACACTGAGGAGATCTATTGCTCTCAGGTTGGGCCCTAACCTGAGAGCTATAGCTCCTTGAGAAAACTCAGAACTAGATCAAAATCTGCCTTCTTTATTCATAATCTGATGTCATGCCAAACTTGGCTTACAAAAAGAACTACACCGAGTTGTGCTCAAAAATTACAGTAGTAATGCGAGAGTTTCAACAACCTATCAAAGGCTACGGCCTCCATACTTATGCAAAAACGATCATCCAACAGGTGTCCTTGATTTTAGGATCTCGGCTGTCCAACTGAAGTTTAACTGCTGATCCTGTAGGACAATCATAACTACTGTTCCTGTAGAACAGTTATAACTGTTGTTCCTGTAGAACAACTGGCTGCTTCTAAGCTCGGTGGGGAGATGGATTGGAGCTTGGAGTTCTTGGTGGGAATCACGAGGAAGGTCCCCAAGACCGTGGACATCCTCTCCTAAAAACCAGCAGTGCCACCTCATTGTCTCCTTGTCTCCTTTTTCGTTGTCTTTTTCTCCCTTTTAATGCCAAAAACCTGAAATCATAATGCATTAGTCACGTAGATAAAGTGTCTACCCTTCTTCCTACAAACAACACGAATAAACTAAGAAATGCATGCATAAGCAGTAAAAAGTGAATGGTTTGAGCAAAGCAAGTAGGCCAATTGAGCCCAAATTATACCAAAAATTGGGGCTCATCAACGACAAGAGCCACTTTAATAATCATCACCTCCAATGTCATGTTCTTCTCTAGGGTTTATATGCACAATTTAAACCCTTACATCATTAGGCAAATCTCTGCAACATCTAATATGTCTCTTTTTTGTGAAGGTCTTAAAATTGATGTTTAAACATTTGGGGCTAAATGTGCAATTTACCGACATAAGGGAGAGACAATCAAGAACATGGGTCTCCTACAACCATTAGCTAAACCAATTCAACATTGGGAAGAAGTTTCAATGGATTTTATTACAAGTTTACCTAAATTTAAAGGAAATAATGTCATTATCATAGTACTAGATCAAATGATAAAGTATTCACAATGTTGTTCTCTTTCTCATCCTTTTAAAGCATGTACAATGACAACAACATGGAAACCCAAAGATTATTGTAAGTGACAGAGTTCGAAATTTTATTGGATTTATTTGGACTATTATTTTCTTGTTTGGGTGATCAATTGGCTCACAACTCATATTACCAAGTTACCATCCTCAATTCGATGGGCAAATTGAGATTGTGGATAAATGTTTTGAAGGATAACTTTGTTACTTTTCATCTAATAAATAGACATAATGTGTCAAATGGTTTCCCTTGGCATAATCGTGGTAGAAAAAATCATTCCATACTTCATAAAAAACATCCCCAATTATGGTACTTTATGGATATCATCCTCCATCCATTACATCATCCTTGAAAGAGATTGCAAAGGTTCAAGGAGTGGAGGACCACAAAGGGCACCAATAAGAGGTTCTCATACCATTGAAGGGCAACTTGGTTACATCACAAAATAGGATGGAATGAAAAGTAGATCAACATCACAATGAAATGCAATTTGAAGTGGGGGATTGGATTTTTTTGAAGTTATAACCATATAAATAGATGTCCCTTAAGTAACAAAATAAGGACCATAAATTAACACCTAGGTATTATGACCCATATAAGATCTCGTAGAGGATTGGAAGTATGGCTTATAAATTGGAATTTCCTCCATATTCATGTCTACATTTAGTCTTCCATGTTTCTTGCTTAAACAAGGTAATAGGTGAGAAGATCCCAATCCAAACTATTTTATCAGAGATTAGTGAAAAAGGGAAATTCATACTAGAACCATAAACCATCATTAAAAAAAAGATTACGCAGTTGCAAAATTGAGCAATTACTGAGTACCTCATGAAATGGAAGAACCTATTAGTGGAAGTGATGTAGGAGCATAGGCTCTCAAATCTAACTTAATCATTTGACCAAGGGGCCTTTATCTTTACTAAGGAAGTTGGTTCCCAAATTGAAGATTATTATTTGATTTGTTTTAAATCCCTATGTTTCTAAGGAATTCTAAAATATTGGATTAGTTAAATAGTTGTAATAAGAGGTCTTGAGAGTTTGAGTTAGAGATATTTGAAGTTCAATTAGATCTCATGAGAGATATTTGGATCTCAAGGAGAGATTTTAGAATTAGTTAGCAAATATTTTGGATCTTAACCAAATTATATCTCTCTATTTAATCATTGGAAGTATGCGACAATAATCTCTATTTAATAATTGGAAGTATGTGAAAATAATCGTGAGTGAAAGTGTGATGATGGTGTGTATGGTGTGAGTGGCCAATTGATTGATAGCCAGGCCGATATTGTGTTATGTAAATATTATTATGTGAATAGAGAATTCAGAAAATTGATTTTTGGAGTTTGCACGTATATGCATTTTTATGTGTGAGTGGATTTTAATTGCAGGCCCTATGGCCTGCATTAGGAAGAGCTAACATGGGAAGATGAGTTATTCATATAGAAGCACTTGTAGTTAGTCAAGTGTCGAGGACAACACTTGTTTGAATGGTAGGGGCAAGTTAAGCATACAACCCCTTTAGGCCCCAAATATTAAGTTATTACTTTTTTAGTGTTATATTAGTAGGTTGGCTAGAAGCTTCCATTGTACCCTTTCATTATAATCGTATGAAGGAGACATAGTCTGAGGATCATCTCGTCTTGTATTGTACATTGTATTTTCATCGTAGAAGAATGTTTCCCCTTGAAGTGGATTGTATTCATTGACTTTTAATTATTTTCAAGGCATTTGCTTCATAAAAAGCTCCCCCATTGTGTGCATCCAATAGTTTAGTCAACACACCAATTAGGGTAACAACCTCTTAGGCAAGGTTTTGTGCTAACACTTTAACCAAGATCAAGCATTCACCAAAATTGAGCCATCTATATGTCATGAAGCATTGACAAAGGGCTAGGAGACATCATGCTCTTTTATCAAGGTGGAAACACTTTTATAATAACTCTAAAAGCTAATAGACCCAAGGTGTTCACAACAACGAATAAGGAGGCAAGTCTTGAATAAACCAATGACTTCCTTTACAACATGAAGCAACGTAGTAGAAAATACATTGATTGACTACATTCATTAGAAGAAGCAATAGAACTAGCATTTTCAAGGTGTTGAAGAATGCAAGAATTTATAGTTAAAACCAAAGATAGCTTGCTGATGAAAATAAGGGGCCAAACCTCCATTTAATACCACTACAAACATCACAACCAAAAAACCCAAAGAATTCACAATTTACCAACATAACACCAAAATCATAACCAACCCCTAACTCACCAACATAGGAACCATATTCCCCATAAGAAGTAAGAAAATGATCAACTACATGAGATGAATGAATACAAGATACAATATTCCAAGAGATGGCTACTTAATGAGAATCATAAGGGTGAACCTCTATTCAGCCCCACCACCAACACCAGAACCTTAAAACCTTAAGAATCCACAACCACCAACAAACCACCAAAACAATAAACAGCATCCATATCTCTAATACCCAAGACAATATTCATTAGAGGAAGCAACAAAACCGCCAACTACAACAAAATGGTAAACATAAAAGCCAATATTTCAAACCATAAAATCCTAAAATCTGCTATAACACACATTTCACTAAAGCACAATAAATTAGTAGAGTTCAGGCTTCTGTGATCCATATCAAGTTTACAAAAGATTTTTCGGCGAAGATCACATGAGACATCATTTGTCGACGCGTTCCGAACCAACCAGTGTGGTTCATCGTCAGGACAAGTTGAAGAAACAGATCCAGCTTAGCAAGTTAAATAGATAGAGCAGAGCCTCCAACGGCTAAAAAGACCAATAGCTACTTTGGACTGGGTATCGGGATCAAAACCCCCTTTTTTTTAATAATTTAAGGAAAAAGTTACCCTAGGGGGACCAATCCCTTAAAATAAGATTAATAAATAATTAAAATAATAAGTAAAAAATTAATTCATGATAATAGTTAGTTAAGATAAATAATTAAAAATTATATTTAAGGGAGAAAACTACCCTAGGGGGACCAATCCCTAAAATAAAAATAATTTTATGAATAAAACTATTAATAAATAACTATTAATCTAGTAAAAATTATTAATAATAACTAATTTTATGATGATAGTTAGTTAAATAATTGCAAAGTTATGTTAAATTAGTAATTAAAATAATTCATGATAATAGTTAGTTAAAATAAATAATTAAAATTTTATTTAAGGGAAAAAAAAAATAATAATAATAATAAATAAATAAATAAATAAAATAAAATAAAAAATAAAAAATAAAATAAAAATTAATAAATAAATTTAAAAAATAAATAAATAAATAAAAATAAAAATTACCCTAGGGGAGCAATAAAATAAATAAAATAATTTAATGATAATAGTTAGTTCAAAATTATTAATAAATAAATAAAAGTTTTATGTTAAATAATTAAAAAATAAGTTAAATTAGTAATAGAGGAATTAAAAACAGGACTATAAAGATAAATAAAAGAAAGAGAAGGTATGAATGAAAAATATTTTATTATAAAAGTCAACCTAAAAAAATAAATAAATAAAAATAAAAATAAATAAATAAATAAAATAAAAAATTATTATAAAAATAAAAATAAATAAATAAAAATAATAATAATAATAAATAATAATAATAATAATAATTAAATTAAATTAAAAAATAAAACTAAATAAAACTAAATAAAAATTAATAATTAATAAATAAAAATTAAAAAAAAAGAAGAAGAAGAAGAAGAAGAAAAGCGACTAGGACGAGAGCGCTAGGACCCAACACCGACTGATTTTCCAGCCATCATCTCTATTGAGATTATTCGGCCTCTTTTCAATCTCCAGTGCCTCCTTAAATTTCCGATGATGGAAGCGTGAAACCCTAGCAATAACCCTAGCTTCCTCAATACAAACATGATGATTGGTTTTCTCAGCATGCTCAGCTAAAGCGGAACCACACTGGTTGGTTCGAAACGCGTCGACAAATGATGTCTCATGTGATATTCACCGAAAAATCTTTTGTAAGCACAATAAATTGTTAAATTAATCAATACAAAAACCACTGCAACACAACATGTCCTTAGTCCCTACCACTCAAGTTAAAAATTATGTTATGGAAAAAATTGCATTAAAATTATAGCCTACATTGGCCAATGTTAGCTAAATTAATAGTGGTTAATATGGAAATGAAATCCTATAGTCTTGCTTTGGGAGGAATTGATAAATTGAGATTTGAAGTGGATAAATTAATTACTTACTAGACACGTATACTTGCATAAATTTTGGTTGGTAGTAAACACTAGTAAGTCTACACATTTACAGTTTGACTCTTATATAAATACCGATCAAAACTTAAATAATGGTGAGAATATATTTATTTACATCTTATTCCTATCCTTTTTTATGCAAAAACTTGCTTAAATTATGGTGGGAAGCAGGGTCGAAATTTGGATTCTTCTTTCCTTGTCAAACAATTTTTTTTGGATGTTTTGGATATTTATACTTCTCATCAAGGAACGTTATATGAAATTTTTTCCCTTCAAGTGTGATGCTTTTATAATAAATTAACCCTTCACCAATAAAGTTTTCATTAAAAAAAAAAAAGGTCAATAACACATTTCACATATTTATTATAAGGAAAAAAATAAAATGACCATTACACACAAATGACTTATGAATCCTAAATCTTTATATTCCTTTATAATTAATAATGATAACATATTTCTTAGCTTAAAATCTATTTTTATATCGAAATTTCTCAATAACCAAATTAAAAAACAAATTAAGATTAAAATTAATTGTCAAAAAATAAAAGTACTTTATTGTAAGTCTTGTTCAAAATAATTATACACAATCCCTCATAGCAAAGACCATGCAATGGGGATCTCTCATTGATGATGATGGTTCAAAAGTTTAACTAAAACAAGTTCCTAAAGGAAAAAATTCTGGAGGTTAGGGTTTGAGTGCTCTCCGCGGCCTCCCCTCGCACCTTTGGTTCAGGCCTTCGGTGCCCTGTCCGCCATGGCGGATCCGCAACAACATCCTGGCACCCGCTCCTTCAAGGATATGGTCTCTGGTCGGCTGCCAGACCAGGCTTCATTCTTCACCAAGTTTTCCTCCAGTTCTGCCTTCTGTACACCACCAGGAGGAAACTCTAACAAAGAAGAAACAACACATCCACAACAAAAAGAGTTGCCTAAGAGGAATGAAGACACAATGAAAAGGATAACCAAGGATACTCGGGCAGAAAAAGGCAAGGCTGCAGACACGCCCTTCCCTGCTAACATAAATCCTTCAAAAACTCAGGAGCAGCCACAGGATCAGGGGAAAAAGACTAAGAATAATTGCAACCCCAAAGCCAAGAAAATCCTAGAACTGGAAATCCAGGACCCCGGGGTAGCAGTATATAGAGAATACATGCAAGAACACACAGTAATATGCAAGTTCATGGGCATATGGCCAATTAAAAAAGCCCTGAACTGGTGGATTCAAAGCAAATGGACACCCAAAGGGGAGATCAGACTTCAGTTAGGCTCCAAAGGTTTCTTTACAGTCATCTTTGACCTCCTATAAGACAGAGACAGAATTTAGCTGGTTTATACATGAGATTTTGGAGGGAGAACTTCACACCAGAAAAAGAGGATTTTACGAGGGTTCCAGTCTAGGTACGCCTCTACTCCTTACCAACTGATTATTGGGCTCCTTCAGTCTTAAAAGGTATAGGATACCAGTTGGGGGAGTACATAAAAATGTCTGAAGGCACCAGAACGGGTCATTATGTTTCCTACGCCCGAATTTGCGTCTATATAGACGTCTCTGGTGCCCGACCAGAAGCAATTAAATTAATCTTCAAGGATGAAGTCTGGCTGCAAAGTATAGACTATGAACATATTCCCTTCCGATGCAAGAAGTGTCATGAGCATGGGAATCTCTGTAGAGACTGTATAATGAATCAAATCCCTCAATCACAAGAGTAAGAAAGTAAATGAAAATATAGCGAAGGATTTACTAAAGTCATCTCCAGGAACAAGAACAACAGGAAAAAGGCTATCCCCAAGAAGAATCAATTTAAAGAAGTAGGCTAGAACTAGTTCAATATATTGAAAAATGCCCAGGATCAAATGGATCCTAACGAACTGATAGGAGATGAAGCAACAGAGGAAGAAATGATCCCAATAGACAGTGAACATGATGAGAGGGATAGAGGTTATACCAACAGAGGAAAGGAGCATGTGCAAGAGGATACAGAAATCGAGCATATAGAAACAGAGGAAACACTAGAGTAAAACGCCATATAGGAAGCTCTTGAGTGGGTATACCTTGCAATGATTGTGGAGGAATGGAAAAAAAAAAGGAATAAATGCCATATCGGAACAATAGTTACAAAAAAATGAAGGAGCTTATCTCCTCTAGGAAGAACTAAAACTCAAAGCTCACCATTTAGCACAATAAAGCACAGTTTCAAAGGGCATATTAGCAAATATTCCAGTAAAATGACTCAACCTCAAATGCTTATGCCAAAAGCGAGGGTGAAAGACCACCAATCATCTCCTCCAAGAACCAGGCGCCAAATTAATCAACGAAGGAAAGGCAAAGGCTCTGGCTCTATACCCATCTCCATGTCAAAGAATTGCATCTCTTGGAATATTAAGGGACTAAACAGTCCTGGGAAGAAACGTATCTTAAAAAATAGAATCCTGTATGATCATCCTGACATCCTACTAATTCAAGAAACTAAACTTGATTCAACTAACACCCCCCCCCTCCTTCACAACACTTACTTCAAGCCATACAACTCCTTGGCCAACTCGGCTATAGGTACGGCGGGGGGCATAATGACCTTTTGGAAAAACTCCAAATTCAACCTCATATCCTCTCTGGCCACTCATCATTCCATAACAGTGATCCTGAGAATCATAGGTACCAATGAGAGCATTTGCATAACTAATATTTATGCCCCACACGAGGTGACAGATCATACCAAAATGCTCCAAAACATCTCCAATCTCCTTGACCCTCTTCACTATCCTCTCATAATCATAGCAGGTGATTTTAATATGATAACTAACTTGTTTGAGAATGATAAGGACTCTGAGGCTTTCCTCACCACCATTGAAAACCTCAACCTCATCGACATTCTCACCAGCAATGGCATTTTCACCGAGAATAACAGAAGAGGAGGGGACCGTCAAATTACCGCTCGTTTAGACCACTTCCTATTATCTGAGGCAACTTATCTCACCTCCTATAAAACGGAGGCAAGAATCCTACTGCAAGCAGGCTCTGATCACTGGCCAATAACTCTCAAGATTCAAATTTCCAATGATCCGAAAAATAAGCCTTTCAGATTTGAGGCCTTCTGGTTGGATCACCAAGACTTCATGGAAAAAATGAAACAATGGTGGACTTACACTCCCATCAGAACTGGAAACAAAATGTACACTTTCCAACAAATCTTAAAACATATCCAAGAGGAAATAAAAAAATGGAACAGAGAAACATTTGGCAACATCACCACAAAAAAAAAAAAAAAAAAAATCCTCCTCCAAGTGGAACTCCTCCAACAAAACATAATTGAAGAAAGGCTAACGGACAACAATAAGCAAGAGGAACAACAACTTCAACAAAGATGGGAGGAAAGAGCCATCCAGGAAGAAAAGTTGTGGCAACAAAAATCCAAAATAAATTGGCTGAAATGTGGGGAAAGGAACACGACATTTTTCCATAAAAAAATGATACAACATAGGAGAAACAACAAAATTCTGGCTTTGAAGAACCAAGATGGTCATCTCATTCACTCTCAAGAGGAGTTGGAAACAAAGCTCAATCACTATTTCAGCTCTCTTCTCAAAGAGCCAAGGAATGACCAGGATCAGGACATCAAAAAAATCACCAAGCATATCCCCAAAATCTTCACGGAGGACCATAAAAAAAAACTCCTAAGGAAAGTCTCCCTCCAAGAAGTGGAATATGTGGTCATGGGAATGCCCAATGGCAAAGCACCAAGTTCAGATGGTTTCACCATTGATTTCTACAAAGCTTGCTGGTCTATCATTAATTTGGAAGTGCATGCCCTTATGGAAGAATCTTAAATTCAGAAATTTGTCCTTAAAGCCCTTAAATCAACCTTTCTAACTCTGATTCCCAAGGGCAGTTCTATTAATTCCCCAGACAAATTTAGGCCCATAGCCCTCTGCAATGTCATCTACAAAATAATCTCCAAAGTTCTCGCCAATCGAATTAAAGTCATCCTCCCTCTCCTCATCTCCCATCAACAATCTGGCTATGTGGAAGGAAGGCAAATCATGGATAGTATCATCCTCTCTCATGAGCTTATCCACTCTCTTAAATCCCAAAAAAAATCTGGTATGATGATTAAGTTAGATATTTCTAAAGCCTTTGACAAAAATATTTGGAACTATATGAGACAGGTCCTAGCAGCGTTTGGGTTCCACAAAGAAAGCATCAAGTGGATCATGGCTATGGTGTCGGGAGATTTCTTCTCCATCCTCGTGAATGGATCCCCTTCACAACCCTTTAATCCTTCCAGGGGTATCAGGCAAGGGGATCCAATCTCTCCCTTCCTCTTTGTTATAATGGCTGAAGGGCTAAGCCGCTCTATCTCTGTTGCCCTGCAAGATAATAAGCTCTCTAGTCTCCAGCCCCATGCCTCTGCTCCCCCATCAATGCACCAGCAATTTGTGGATGATACCCTTCTCATGGGCCTCCCATCTATCAAACAAACCTCCTCTTTCTTGTCCATTCTTCTGGATTTCTCTGTTACATCTGGTACCTCCATCAACCCCATGAAATCCAAGTTTTTCTTCTTTAACACTTCGCTGCCCATTTGCAGGAACATCGCCAAACTCCTCGCCATTGCCATTAGTACCCTCCCCTCCGCTTACCTTGGTGTTCCCCTTACAGACAGACCACTCTCCCGGGCCACTTGGGAGAACCTGATTAACAAGATGGAGAAAAGAATTGCCAACTAGACCTTCAAATCTCTTAATTTGGCAGGTCGTCTTATCCTGGTCAAATTTGTTTTACAGGCCATCCCACTCTACTTGTACTCGGCTCTCACAGCCCCAAAAGTGATTTCAAACAAATTCATAAACCTTCAAAGGAACTTCTTATGGAGAGGAATAGAGGTGAAACAGAAATGGGCGTTGGTGGCATGGGGAAAAATTTGCAAGCCCAAAAAAGATGGTGGCCTGGGTCTTAGAGACATAGACCTCTTGGTAAAGGCCCTGGGAGCCAAAAATTTATGGAGATGGATTGCAGACCCCAATTCCCCTTGGGGAATCCTATCGAAATAAAATTATACCTCCTCTCTCTCGAAATAGAAAATCATCAGGCTAAATGGAAATATCAAAGGTTCAGTCATCTGGAACCAAGAGTGGGAGAACAGGGATATCATTCATGATCCGAGTTGACTCAACTCCTGGATTTAACCAAGATCTTTTGCTTTCGTGATGTGATTAGAATTGCAATTAAAATAGCATAAAGGAACATAAAGGCATGTTGTAAAGAAGAAGGAACATGACAAGAGTCAGCAACATAATACACAAGACGTTGATAACATAGTTCATCCAGGAGGGATTACGTCTCCGGGCCCTGGTGTCAAGATGGTGTAAGCCACTGCACTAAGTGTTGTCAATAGTGATGATGTACATAGGTGGTGACGTCGCTATCATACAAGGAAAATTCCCTCACGCAGAGTGGCTCCAAGAGATGTTCCACTACAGGAACTCTCAGTCAGAAAGGAATCTTATCAGTATGACATAAACTCATGCATGATGATAATGAGCATCCCGCCAACATGGCATAAAAGGGATCTCAATGCAAACATACATGGCGACACATGAGTATCCCATCAGGAAACATACATGAATTCGAAGAACTACTCTTTACCTCACATGGGTCACATTGCAACTTTTCCAAGTTCTCGTCCTTAGCTTTCACCTGTCGTAGCAAACTTTGTTTTTCCTCTTTCTCTTCATGTAGAAGCATATTCAATTCAGCGTTCTCTATTTGAAGATTATGTTTGTTGTGCTTCATTTATTCTAGGGCCTCTTTCGTGGCTCATAACTGAAGTTGCAATCGCTCCTTTTCCTCTGTCTCTTTTTGTAGAGTTTCATACATTATTTCCACCCTTTGGGAAATTTTGAGCATGGTCTCGTACATGGATTTTTCATCCTCTATCATTGCACATTCCATTGTTCACACTTGCAATTCACATCCGTGTAAAGACTGCTCTGATACCAAACTTGATCCAAGTTTACTCAACTCCCGGATTTAACCAAGATCTTTTGCTTTCGTGATGTGATTAGAATTGCAATTAAAATAGCATAAAGGAACATAAAGGCATGTTGTAAAGAATAAGGAACATGACAAGAGTCAGCAACATAATACACAAGACATTGATAATGGAGTTCGTCCAGGAGGGACTGCATCTCCGAGCCCCGGTGTCAAGATGGTGTAGGTCGTTGCAATAAGTGTTGTCAATAGTGATGATGTACATAGGTGGTGACGTCACTATCATACAAGGAAAATTCCCTCACGCGGGAGTGGCTCCAAGAGATGTTCCACTACAGGAACTATTAGTTAGAAAGGACTCCTATCAGTATGACATAAACTCATGCATGATGATAATGAGCATCCCACCAACATAGCATAAAAGGGATCTCAATGAAAACATAGATGGCGACACATGAGTATCCCATCAACATAACAACAAAGGGATCTCAACAAAACATGATGAACCATGACAACAAGTACATCCCACAAATGATTCTACATCACATCAAGCAGGAATCATGAAGTAAGTAAGAAAATAAGATCCCACATCAAACATCAAACAGGGATCTATGCAACACAATGCATCTCATAGAAAAATAAGTACATGAACGCACTGCATATACCTCACATCCTAGGGCCATCTGAAGAAAATGATATCAAACTGCTGAAGTTGGCCATACCATTAATCTCGCGGTGTCGAATCGCATGGAAATGACTGCTCGCACATGAAAGATGACACCTACACTCCACTTTGAAAAGTGGAGGAAAAATAAAATGATCAAATGGAGAATCTAAATGCACCATCAGATTTGTGGCGTTGAATAGTGCAAAATCGACTGTCAAATTTATGAATTCTGAGAAAGTGAAAATCTGGGGCTTAATGAATCTTTTAGATTCCCCCTAGATTCCTCAAAGATTCCCTCCTCCGAGTCCTCTGCAAATCTGTTGCTTAGATCAGAAAACTGACTGCACCATCAGGTTCGTGTCGCCGAGAGGTGTAAGGTCGACATAAAATTTGTCCAATGTGGACACTGCAAAAATTTCACCCTACTGAGAATTTCCCCCATTCATGGTTACGCCTTTCTCTTCTCTGGGCTCATGGTTCCACCTGCAATAAATTAATTAAAAAATTAGCACCTCGATTTTTGTGCACGCTCTTGGCTCATCCATGCTATTGGGTGCACTAACAAATGAGTTTATATAAAATTTTGGGCAGAGTTACCAATATTGGTCATTGGCACGTTGGTACGTTTAGTGTTTGGTTGGAGAGAGGTCGGGGGATCAAATCTTGACCCTCTCGAATTAGGCGTGCATATAAATATTTTATGGCATATGGTTTTTATACCCATTTAAAATGGTGCCTTGTTGGTATGCCGTTAAGTATGGGCATTAAATGGTTGTTACATGGTTTGCATTAAGGTGTACACCACCATATGGGGTTGCCCGGTGGGGGCTGACCCACGTGGGCCGGACGGGTTCGATCCCCATCAACCTCACATTATGTATGGCATATAGTTAGGGTGGTGGGGCATGGGCCGGGTCCACCAGAGGTGGCCCGCCCACTACCCATACTTATTTTTTATATGCGGTAGGGTGGTTGGAGGGTTCAGCAGGGTAATGGTCGCTGACCCAAATTTAATATTAACTTTTGGTTGGAGGATGTGATTGGACTGGTGGGGATCATGGCCCGTCGGTCCTTTTTTTAATATAATTTTTGTTATATAGTTTGTGGGTGGCGAGGGTGGTGGCCCGCCACCTTATATATATATATATATAATAAACACATTTTTCGAATTTGTCTAATATAGGGAATATTAGGCAAATTAATGATCCAACAAATTCGCCTGCTTTCGGGAGCTAGGTTTCATGCCTTGA
This sequence comes from Pinus tabuliformis, assembly GCA_031772625.1. Lineage (NCBI taxonomy): Eukaryota > Viridiplantae > Streptophyta > Pinopsida > Pinales > Pinaceae > Pinus > Pinus tabuliformis. The sequence goes on from CM062809.1 coordinate 1,118,138,792, forward strand.
GGTCAGTCAAATTGTAGGACAGTTAAACTTGGCCCACAGCCCAACTTTGACCAAAACTTTGACTGGCTTATTCTCCCTCATACGAGTTCGGATCGATGAACTGTTCGCACCATTACAATCAGAACGGAAAGATCTACGCTCTAGTCCTAGTTCGAAAGTATTCTGATCACTTTGATTTTTGAGCTTCCATAAGCCCTCTTTGTCCTATGTGTGTCCCTAGATCCACCTGGATCAATCCTCCCCACTCAGGAGCTTTTGGTCCTCCAAAAGCATGAAAAATAATCTGCAACTTCTCTGTACCTTGTCTGCATCACAAGCGTCCTTGAAAAGGTCTCGCTTCCATCTCCTTCACCTTTGTTCTTCGGAGCCTTAAGCGATAAGCCGACACCTGCAACCTGTGCAACATGTAGTACATTGTTTTGCAAATTACATGCTTGAATTTCATGACCAGCTAATGACCCTAGCATCCCACACTTGCCACGAGTTTATAACACATACTCAATGGTCAAGTTTACATAAAAAAGGAAACAATACCCCAGCTACGAAAACAAGGCCAACATATCATTATTGCTCTAACAAGTGATGGCAAACACATCGTCACTACAACACATGATTTACAAAAATAAGGCCATACACTATTTTTGCTTTGACAAGTGATGGAAACATGACATCACTTTCACAGTTTATCATGCAACTCGAAATAAGGCTAGACATCATTGTTGCCTAATAAGTGATGGAAAACACATCATCACTTTTACATTTTAAAATGCAACAAATGATTTACAAAAGCACGACCATGACAAGCTAACATATCTAGAAACCATTTTTCACTTATCATTGTGAATGGGTCATCCCCCTGTGGTGGTTTTGCTTGTCGAACAATTGTTTCACCTGGTTCATGCACCGACACTTTGTCTTTAAGGCATTGCTCTAGATGGGACCTCCAACATGTGGCTCTTTGATGACCACTTCTATCGCAATGACTGCAATACGTCTTCTTCCTCCATATTTGCTTAACGTGTTTCTTTCCCTGCTATTGAGAGGGTCTTTCATGCCTCCTTGTTCGTGCTGTTATTCTTTTCCAAAACTTAGAAAATGTATGGTTATGTAATCCACAAAAGGTACATGTTTTTTGATGCCATGTTTTACGTCCATATTAGCAACATGATTATAATCGAAATGAACATTCAAATATCGAAATTGGTTATAACTTTCCTTGCCATCTCTGGTGTCATTATGGCGATAAGAGCTTGCCTCAACTCTTTCCCTGCCATGGGCACTGCCATGGGATGATGGGGATGTGTTCCCATCATTCTCCTTCCTGGACAATTTCAACAATGTCTCGGAAGCATTTGACACCCTCGAGCATTCTCCTTTGGTGTATCCCAAGCCTGCAAATTGAGGTCTTTGTACAACCTCCAATGGTTGAGTTATACCTTGGTTATTAACACCAAGTTGTTTTTCTTCCTCATGCCTCGTCCTGGTAAGGAGCCTCATGTTTGCCCCTGTAATTGGGATCTCCAAATCTCCAACAGAAATCATACTATGTGAGGACGAAATCAAAAGGAAATCAACATATTTTACCTCCTCTGTCGATTTGGAAAGAACTGATTGTTGAGATTGCAACAAGATGATGGAGCTTAGTGAAAAGAGTCGCCTTCACTAAGTGGGCCCGCAGGCAAATTATGGCGCAAGTTCTATTTTTGATCACAGTGTGGATGATCACAGTGTGGGTGATCACAGTGTGAATGATCACAGTGTGGGTGACCACAGTGTGGGTGACCACAGTGTGAGTGATCACAGTGTGGGTGACCACGGTGTGGGTGACCACAGTGTGGGTGACCACAGTGTGAGTGATCACAGTGTGGGTGATCAAAGTCTACTTTTAGACTGGCTGTCAAAAATAGAAAAGTCAAATATTATTGTCTCATAATAATATTTGGACTATAAACTTGATCTTATTCTCTTGGAGCACTTCAGTTTGAGCTACAGATGTGGCCCATGCAGCTGTCAGAAGGAAGTACGCTTTTCTTATGAGTCAGTTGAGTTGTTGCATGCATGACTTCAGTTAGAACTCAATCAGTTGAGTTTGGTGGAGTTGATTATGGAGTTGATGGAGTTGTGTTCAGTTTGACTTGGTTGAACTAGTTGTAGTTAGTCTAATTGCAAATAGACTAATGATGAGTTGTTAAACTAATTATTAACTCATAATACAACTATAGAATACATCAGTTAACTCAGTTGCATGTCAGTGCATGTTCAGTTTAGCAGGGACAGGTGTTAGAGAATCAGATTGCTATCAGTTGTGACTATAGTTGTGCATCAGATCTTGCACAATCAAGGGATTGAGTATGCCAATGAGTTTGCTCATGTATTTGCCCAATTTGTAGCTTCTGCTCACGTCTTACACATTGTGAGTGATTCTTTGGAGGTGAAATACGATTTTGGTAGACCATTCTCATTCATTTCTTGAGCAGGTCAGCAGTGGAGGTAGGCAAGCAGTGGAATAGATTTGGAGATCAGATCTTAGCTGTATTATGTGTAACAGGTGGAGCTAGTACTGGATTTCTTGTGATAAGCATTGTACTTTGTAATGTTATATGGTCTCAATCATTAATATACAGATAGTGTGGGGTTTTTAGCGAGATGATTTCCCCGGGTTACATACTGTTTTAATGTGTGAATGCTCTTGATGTTTTATTGTTATTGATGCTGCTATATTGATGATCAACGTAGAGGAGCTTATGTATTGTGTATGTATTCCGCAATAGTACATGATCAAGGTAATCTCCATTGAATATGTGTTAAATTATTCAAAATTTCTACATGGTATCAGAGTTGTTGATCATCAGATCTACTATTCAGGAAGTGTTTACATTCTATTTCTTCAGGCAGAGTCTGTAATCGGGCCAGGTAGCCTCTGGATTCATCCTTCCTTTGGAACGTGAGATATCCGGTGAATGCCCATACAGTCAATCTCTGTACGAGAAATATTGTGTTCTCAAGAATCTTAGATCTGAGGCGGTTGAGTTGGTTGCTGGTGGAATTCGAATTTGCAGCAGTGTTTTCTTGGTGACAACGCAGCAATGTCTTTTAACGGATTGCGATTGGAGTATGCTCTTGAGGGCAGCTCAAACTATATTGCATGGAAGGACAGGATGGAGGTAGTATTGGATGATAATGGGCTGAAGGAGTTCATAGATACGGATATCCCAAAGCCTACTGATGCTACTGAGGTGGAAGTTTGGCAAAAGAAGACCGCAAAATGTCGAAGGATTCTGTTGGAGGGTGTGAAGGATCACATTGTGTCCAGCCTCCATGGAAAGGCTACTCCATATTTGATGTGGAAATCATTAACAGAATTATTCCAAAGCAAGAGCGATCAGAGGAAGCTGGCGCTCAAAGATAAACTCAAAAACATCAAATGCGAGAAGGGTGACAGTATTCCCAAGTATCTCACGAAGTTCACTCAGTGTCGAGATGAGCTGGGAAGTGTGGGGGTTACTGTTGATGATGAGGACTTGGTGAGCTTGGCTCTCCTTGGTCTTCCGAAGAGTTGGCATTCCTATCAGGACTCTGTCAATGGTCGGGAGAAATTGCCAGGATGGGAAAGACTATGGTCAGATCTTGTGCAGGAGGAGATCAGGCGGAGTACCAGGGATGGATCTTCGTCAAAGGGAGCTGATGAAGAGAATTGTGCTTTGGCTACCAAAGCAAAGAAAGGGAAGAGCAAGAAAGCTTCTCAGTCTGGTGCGAAAGGCAAGAAGCAGGATATGTCCAAGGTGAAGTGTTTTCACTGTCACCAGCACGGACACTATGCCACTAATTGTCTGCAGAAGAAGAAGAACAAGCAGGCTGTTGGATCTTCAGCAGGAGAGGCTCTAGCCTCACAGTTTGAGCTTGATTTTTCATTGATCGCATGCTTGGTTTCAAGTGTGATGGGATCAGTGTGGTTCTTGGACAGTGGTGCGTCTTTTCACATGACGGGAGATAGAGATTTGTTCTTTGATCTGGAGGACAAAGATCTTGGAGTGCACATCGAGATGGGCGATGATGGTAGATACAGTGCGACCGGTATCAGTACCATTTCCTTTGAGAGGGAGTCTGGTAAACCCTTCGTATTGAAGGAAGTCATGCATGTTCCAGGATTGATGAAGAATCTCATCTCAGTGGCGATGTTAGAAGACAAGGGGTATGATGTTGTTTTCAGCGAGGGAAAGGCTTTCCTGCGCAGCAAGACAACTGGTGAGACCCGGAAGATAGGGGTTCGAGTGAGGAACCTTTATCAGTTGCATGTAGATGGATGCGCAGCAATGGCGGGCAAGGCAAAAGGATTGGTGAGCCGGGATGATGGCGAGTTGTGGCACAGGAGATTCGGTCACCTTCACCATGGAGCCTTGAAGATACTGTAGCAGATCACTACAGGGCTTCCTAAAGGCACACTTACGCAATCAGATCAGTGCAAGGGGTGTACTTTGGGGAAGTTTGTGAAAGCCACCTTTCACGAGAAGGATAGTTGCACCACGATGATCCTTTAGAGAATTCACACAGACGTGTGTGGACCTTTCTCAATTGCTTCGACAGCAAAACACAGGTATTATGTGATTTTTGTTGATGATTTCTCTCGTAAGTGCTGGATCTTCTTCATGCAGAAGAAGAGCGAGACATATTCAAAGTTTTGTGAATTCAAAGCACTGGTCGAGAAGGAGTCGGGGAAGAAGGTGAAGGCTCTTAGGAGCGATAATGGTGGTGAATACATCTCGGACGAGTTCAAGGATTTCTACAAGGCAGAAGGGATTCGTAGAGAGCTCATAGCTCCCCATAACCCACAACAGAACGGGGTAGCTGAGTGGAAGAACAGAACGATTGTGGGTGCTGCACGGGCAATGTTGCATGATCAAGGCCTACCCCTTCACTTGTGGGCGAAAGCATGCAATACAACAGTTTATGTGCAGAACCGTTGTCCTCATAGGATACTTGGCATGAGTACACCTGCGGAGACTTATTCTGGTAAGAAGCTTGATCTTTCTCATTTGAGGATTTTTGGTGCTAACGTTTACATGCATGTGACGAAGGATTCCAGGAAGAAGTTGGAGTCGACCGCAGAGGTTGGGATATTTGTGGGGTACACTGATACACCCCACAACTATCGTGTGTATTTGCTAGACGGTGGTAAAACTGTTGTGCGACGAGATATAAAATTTCAGGAGGAGAAAGCCATGAAGTGTTTGCTTGAGAGGGAGCTACACTTGCATGCAGATGAGGAGCTATTAGTTCCTAAGGATGAGCTTCAGGACGTGGATCATCCACAGGACGAGGTTCATGGAGTGGAAGAGACCACTCATGCAGCGCTAACCATCAGAGGGCGAAATCGCTTGACAAAAGCTGAGCGACTGGCTCAGGATGCAGAGAAAGTTGTAGGACCACCTACAGCCCAACGCAGGTAGAGACAGTCACCTGATCGGTACACTGGATACATGGCTCTGATGAGCAAGTGTGTTGTGACTGAGCCATCCTCTTTCGAGGAAGCTATGGAGGATCCCGCATGGGTAGACGCCATGGTGGAAGAGTATGATTCTATTGTTAGAAACAGTGCATGGGAGATTGTTCCTAGACCGGAAGGGAAATCAGTGGTGGGTTCGAGATGGATCTACAAGGTCAAGTAGGCAGCTGATGGGAGTGTGGAGAAGTACAAGGCAAGATTTGTTGCCCGAGGCTTTTCACAGATAGAGGGGATCGATTATGAGGAGACCTTTACACCTGTCGCAAGGTATTCTTCCATACGGACGATTCTTGCTCTCTCAGCGCAGATGGGATGACATGTTCATCAGATGGATGTGAAGACTGTGTTCCTCAATGGAGTCATTGAGGAGGAGGTGTACATTGAGCAGCCCGAAGGCTTTGAGGTCTTCAGCAGCGAGTCGCATGTGTGCAGGCTCAAGAGAGCGTTGTATGGGTTGAAGCAAGCACCACGTGCTTGGTACACACGGATAGACAGTTATTTCACAGGACTTGGATTCTCCAAGAGCGAGGCGGATCCTAACCTATACCAGATTGTGGTGGAGGGTAAGTTTCTTATCATTGTACTGTATGTTGATGATTTGATTCTAACGGGTGATGAGCTATTGATACTGTCATGCAAGAAGGATCTTGCTATAGAGTTTGAGATGAAGGACTTGGGCCTCCTTCACTATTTCCTAGGATTGGAAATATGGCAGTGCAGTGGTGGGCTGTTTGTTTCTCAGGGCAAGTATGCTCGGGAGATACTGGAGAAGTTCAACATGCATGGTTGCAAGCCTGTTGATACTCCTCTTCCTGGAGGTTGGAGGAAGGAGGATGCCACTTCGGGAGAAGAAGTGGATGCCACTGTTTATCGACAGTTGGTGGGGTCGTTGATGTATTTGGTCAATACACGACCTGATATATGCTATGCAATTAACCAGCTTTCACAAGCTATGGTTAAGCCTACCAAGCTCTTCTGGAAGGCGGGCAAGCATGTATTGCGCTACTTGAGAGGCACATCGGGATATGGTTTGTGGTATAGACAGGAGGATGAGGTGAAGCTATGTGGCTTCACGGATGCAGATTGGGCAGGGAGCCCAACGGACAGAAAGAGCACATTAGGAGGGGTCTTCAGTATTGGATCGAAAACAGTTTCTTGGTACAGCAGGAAGCAGAGATCCGTGGCACTCAGTTCAGCGGAGGCCGAGTATATGGCAGCAAGTTTGGCTGCATGCGAGGCTATATGGATGAGGAAGATCCTGGTTGGTTTGTTCGGTTCTCATTGGGATCCTACTATGATTTACTGTGATAACCAGAGTTGCATTAAACTCTCGGCTAATCCTGTATTTCATGATAGATCTAAGCATATTGACATCAGGTACCATCATATCAGAGATTGTGTGCAGCGGAGGATCATGTTGCTTTCATACATTCCAACGGAGGATCAGGATGCTGATATTCTGACGAAGGCTCTCACCAGGAGCAAATTCGAGTACCACCGAGGCAGGATAGGGGTTGCTGATAATCCATATCTTTTCGAGAGGGAGTGTTGAGATTGCAACAAGATGATGGAGCTTAGTGAAAAGAGTCACCTTCACTAAGTGGGCCCGCAGGCAAATTATGGCGCAAGTTCTATTTTTTATCATAGTGTGGATGATCACAGTGTGGGTGATCATAGTGTGAGTGACCACAGTGTGGGTGACCACAGTGTGAGTGATCACAGTGTGGGTGATCAAAGTCTATTTTTAGACTTGTTGTCAAAAATAGAAAAGTCAAATATTATTGTCTCATAATAATATTTGGACTATAAACTTGATCTTATTCTCTTGGAGCACTTCAGTTTGAGCTACAGATGTGGCCCATGCAGCTGTCAGAAGGAAGTACGCTTTTCTTATGAGTCAGTTGAGTTGTTGCATGCATGACTTCAGTTAGAACTCAATCAGTTGAGTTTGGTGGAGTTGATTGTGGAGTTGATGGAGTTGTGTTCAGTTTGACTTGGTTAAACTAGTTGTAGTTAGTCTAACTGCAAATAGACTAATGATGAGTTGTTAAACTAATTATTAACTCATAATATAACTATAGAATACATCAGTTAACTCAGTTGCATGTCAGTGCATGTTCAGTTCAGCAGGGACAGGTGTTAGAGAATCAGATTTCTATCAGTTGTGACTATAGTTGTGCATCAGATCTTGCACAATCAAGGGATTGAGTATGCCAATGAGTTTGCTCATGTATTTGCCCAGTTTGTAGCTTCTGCTCACGTCTTACACATTGTGAGTGATTCTTTGGAGGTGAAATACAAGTTTGGTAGACCGTTCTCATTCATTTCTTGAGCAGGTATTGAGCAGTGGAATAGATTTGGAGATCAGATCTTAGCTGTATTGTGTGTAACAGGTGGAGCTGGTACTGGATTGCTTGTGATAAGCATTGTACTTTGTAATGTTACATGGTCTCAATCATTAATATACAGATAGTGTGGGGTTTTTAGCGAGATGCTTTCCCCGGGTTACATACTGTGTTAATGTGTGAATGCTCTTGATGTTTTATTGTTATTGATGCTGCTATATTGATGATCAACGTAGAGGAGCTTATGTATTGTGTATGTATTCCACAATAGTACATGATCAGGATAATCTCCATTGAATATGTGTTAAATTATTCAAAATTTCTACATTGATGAGGGTTACTCATCATCTGTTATTGGTGGTTCGCTAGCTGTCTCGGTGGATTCCCCAACTTCCTTTCCGACATACCAAAGTCCTGTCTGACGGGGTAATTCTTCTACTTTGATGGGGTTGACAATGCCTTAGCCATTAATTCCCAAGCCTTTTCCTTCATACCCCATTTTCCTTAATAGTTTAGTGCCAATTCTTGTGGTATGATTTTCAAAAACAGCGAAATCATCATTAGGAAACATACATGAATTTGGAGAACTACTTTTTACCTCACATGGGTCACACTACAACTTTTCCAAGGCCTTGTCCTTAGCTTGCACCTATTATAGCAAAATTTGTTTTTCCTCTTTCTCTTCATGTAGAAGCATCTTTAATTCAATGTTCTCTATTTGAAGATTATGTTTGTTGTGCTTCAGTTCTTCTATGGCCTCTTCCGTGGCTCGCAACTGAAGCTGCAATCACTCCTTTTCCTTTGTCTCTTTTTGTAGAGTTTCATACATTATTTCCACCCTTTGGGAAATTTTGTGTATGGTCTTGTACATGGCTTTTTCATCCTCTGTCGCTGCACGTTCCATTGTTCACACTTGCAATTCACATCCACGCAAAGACTGTTCTGATACCAAACTTGATCCGAGTTTACTCAACTCCCAGATTTAACCAAGATCTTTTGATTTCGTGATGTGATTAGAATTGTAATTAAAATAGCATAAAGGAACATAAAGGCATGTTGTAAAGAAGAACGATCATGACAAGAGTCAACAACATAATACACAAGACGTTGATGACGGAGTTCGCCCAGGAGGGACTACATCTCCGGGCCCCGGTGTCAAGATGGTGTAGGCTCCTGCATTAAGTGTTGTCAACAGTGATGATGTACATAGGTGGTGACGTCGCTGTCATACAAGGAAAATGCCCTCACACAAGAGTGGCTCCAAGAGATGTTCCGCTATAGGAACTCTCAGTAAGAAAGGACTCCTATCAGTATGACATAAAATCATGCATGATGATAATGAGCATCCCACCAACATGGCATAAAATGGATCTCAATGAAAACATAGATGGTGACACGTGAGTATCCCATCAACATAACAACAAAGGGATCTCAACAAAACATGTTGAACCATGATAAAAAGTACATCCCATAAATGATTCCATGTCACATCAAGCAGGAATCATGAAGCAAGTAAGAAAACAATATCCCACATCAAACATCAAACATGGATCTATGCAGCACAATGCATCTCATATCAAAAGAAGTACATGAACACACTGCATATACCTCACATCTTGGTGCCATCTGAAGCAAAGGATATCAAACTGATGAAACTGGTCGTACCATCAATCTTGCGGTGTCGAATCGCATGGAAATGACTGCTCACACATGAAAGCTGACACAAGCACTCCACTTTGAAAAGTGGAGGAAAAATGAAATGATAAAATTGAAAATTTGAATGCACCATCAGATTTGTGGCGTCGAATAGTGCAAAATCGACTGTCAAATTTCTGAATTCTGAGAAAGTGAAAATCTGGGGCTTAAGGAATCTTTTAGATTCTCCCTAGATTCTTCAAAGATTCCCTCCTCTGGGCATCTGCAAATCTGCTGCTCAGATCAGGAAACTGACTGCACCATCAAGTTCGTGTCACTAAGAGGTGTAAGATCGACATAAAATTTGTCCAATTTCGACACTACAAAAATTTCACCCTCTTGAGAATTTTGCCCAATCATGGTTCTGTCTATCTCTTCTTTGGGCTCATGGTTTCACTTATCTCTTCTCTGGGCTCATGGTTCCACCGACAATAAATTAATTAAAAAAATTAGTGCCTCGATTTCCATGCGTACTCTTGGCTACTCCATGTTGTTGGGCACACTGACAAATGAGTTTATATATAAAATTTCGGGCAAAGTTACCAACATTGGCCGTTGGCGCGTTGGTGAGTTTAGTGTTTGGTTGGAGAGAGGTTGGGGGATCAAATCCCAACCCTCTCGAATTAGGTGTGCATATAAATATTTTATGGCATATGGTTTTTATACCCGTTTAAAATGGCATGTTGTTGGTATGCCATTTAAGTATGGGCATTAAATGGTTGGTACATGGTTTGCATTAAGGTGTACGCCACCATATGGGGCCGCCCGATGGGGGCCGACCCACGTGGGCCGGGCGGGTTCGATCCCCACCAGCCTCAAATTACGTATGGCATATAGTTAGTGTGGTGGGGCGTGGGCCGGATCCACCGGAGGTGGCCCGCCCACTGCCCATACTTATGTTTTATATGTGGTAGGGTGGTTGGAGGGTTTGGCGGGGTAATGACCGCCGACCCAAATTTAATATTAACTTTTGGTTGGAGGGTGTGGTTGGACCGGCGGGGATCATGGCCCATCGGTCCTTTTTTTAATATAATTTTTGTTATATAGTTTGGCGAGGGTAGTGGCTCGCCACCTTAGATATATATATATATATATATATAATAAACACATTTTTCGAATTTGTCTAATATAGGGGATATTAGACAAATTAATGATCCAACAAATTTTCCTGCTTTCGGGAGCTAGGTTTCATGCCTCGGGGTCAGTCAAATTGTAGGACACTTAAACCTGGCCTACAACCCAACTTTGACCAAAACTTTGACTGGCTCGTTCTCCCTCATACGAGCTTGGATCGACGAACTGTTTGCACTGTTACGATCAGGACGACAAGATCTACGCTCTAGTCTTGGTTCGAAAGCATTCTAATCACTTTGATTTTCAAGCTTCCATAAGCCCTGTTTGTCTTGTGTGTGTCCCTAGAGCCACTTAGATCAATTCAAAATCACAGTTTCTGGGAAATAGGCAACGGAAACAAGGATCTTTTCTAGGAGGATGCCTAGCAACAAAGGTCAGAACTTGATCAAGATCATTATCACCAAATCAAGGCTGATATGCAAAATAGAGGGAAGATCAAAGTCAACCAGTACTGGAAAACGAGTGACGAAAAGGACAAATGGAGAATTTGGATGGAACAAGAGGAATGGACTCCTCATATGAACCCCCAAGCTTGGTTGGACCTCTCATCAGAACTACAAAAAAGACAAATCCTCCTTGAATCTACCGAGGATCAACTCATATGGGGGAAAAACTCAGTCGAACAATCAATTTAAAAGAAGCCTACAAATACATAGCCAAGCAAGATCAAATTCAACTAGAACCGAAGTGGAACACAATCTGGGATAGAAAGAACTGGCCGAAAATATCTATCTTTCTATAGTTAGTCATTCATAGAAAGATTTTAAGGTGGGAAAACCTAAGAAGAAAAGGCTTTATTGTCCCATCAAGATGTCCTCTCTGCCAACAAGAAGAAGAAACCCCTAATTATCTGTTAAATAAATGCCCACTCGTGTCCAATTTATGGGATTGGATTTCTCTGGTCTTCAACAGCTTTGAACGAGACCCCTCATCTATTCAAAGTACCATCGTGAATTGGAGATCCGTCTTCTCCTCACATCCTCCGTTTAACCGCACATGGAATTTAATTCATGGTCTGATATATCACGCTCTATGGAAGAAACACAACACAAGAATATTTCGTGGTATCTCCACCTAGGAGGAAATCATAATCTTGAAGATAAAAAATGCGATCTGGGAAACAATGACCTCTCTACCCACTCAGACTGTCAAAGCCCCTCCCACCTTCTTTGAAGAGAGAATTCTCTCAATGCTGGATCTCCTTTAGATCAAGGTCCACGAAGTCACCCCCCTCTCTAGGCTTGAAAATAAAATTAAAAAACACCTGGAGGCCGCTAGAGAAGGGGACTTTCAAGCTCAACTATGATGGCGCAGCTAAGGGGAATCTGGGCCCAGTTAGTTTTGGAGGAGTCTTCAGAAACTCTAAAGGAGAGATAATATGGATATATGAGGGAAATATAGGTTCAGCCACAAACAATGCCATAGAACTTCATGCCCTGGAAAATGGCATCACCACAGCGCACAACCTAAAGCTCAGTTCTTTGATTGGAGAAGGAGATTTCACGCTGGCCACTCAGATTGGAAAAAAACTTCAATAGGGAATCGAGGTGGATAAAATTTCGAAAAATAGGTGCCTAAACAAAATAATACAACAGATCAAGCAAGGAATTGAAAACATGGCAGACCTCCACTTTTAAGCAACCAGAAGGAAGGGACATAAACTTTCGGACAGACTGGTGAATGAGGGTACGACTGGTACCCTATGCTTGAAGTCTCGAGCATGGCAAGAATTTGAGGAAGGTGAACTTCGTCAGCAATGTGCATCAATCAATGACGAATATAACCACTCTACCAAACAATAACTGTTCGCATACCCTTCATCATTTCAAGGTCGATTCTCTGTTCCATTGGAAGGACAGGTGGATGGCGCATGCACACAGACTCATCCTTGGCTTGCCTGATTCTAGCGCCCATGATGCCACCTCCCCTCTCCCTTGTGTGACCGCCACCTCCCAGTCACATCCTCTCTGCTCAGACATTCCTCCACTGCCATGCATCAAAACTTCACATGCTTCCCCTTCCTACCCCTTCTCCTTGCTCCCAACCTCCTACCATCACCCGAATTCTATATATTTTCCCCTCCCCCTTCTCCCCCTAATTCTTCTCTTTGCATTTATCCATCTTCGTTGGTCCTTCGCACTTTGGTTCCCCTCACTCCCTAGCCCTTCTGCTTCTCTCATGGCCCCGAAGAATTGCTCCACCCCTGGTTCCAATCGGGGAGGTGCGTGCAGTCACGCTACCTCCCACTGGTAGTCCCTGGGTTCGCCCCCCACCACTCACACGGAGACCTCTGTAAGGCGCGCTACTCTGTCCTACGTGACGATGATAAATCCTGAAACTCAGCAACGCATTGTTGAATTACAAGCCCAAGCAAATGTTCTCTATAGAGAGGTCACTACTGAGGAAGTCGACATCGACTTTGCCTGGATTCCGGACCCTGCCTTCACCCAAGCACGCGAAAACCTCTACGCACAAACTATTGAAACATGATGGCAAATGAAAAACATCATGGGGTTAGCAATGCAAGAGCAGGAGGAGCACACCAAGGCACTAGCAACAAAGATTGACTAGCTAACTGAGAAGTTTATGATGTATGTCGAAGCCATCCACCACTGTAGATTCATTACTCGGGATGCATCGCATTACATAGTTATAAAAAAATAATGTGATGACGAAGGTCCATTCGACTGCTGAAGGATCCCCAAGCATCAAGAAATAGGTCACTTGGGCCTCCACGAGTCAACAGAACACCACCGCGCAGCAGCAGAGCAGCTCTTAGGAGACTCCCATTCGTTTGGACAAGGACCTGTAACCATCAACGAGGAGTGACTTCGTCAACTTCCTTTTTGTTTTTTCTTCCTCTGCGAAGGGCTTTCCGTCGAGGAGAAAAATGACTTTTGCTTGGTCGGCCTCACTAAGGTTTTATTCTCTTCCCCCGATTTCTATACTCTCAGTTTTGAGAATGTTGTAAAGAGGGTTCCTCTCAGTTTCCACCTCTGTGCTCAGAACCCAATTTTGTCATGCTTTCACTGTAAAAAAGACAATTCTATGACCATTTCAGGGATTTTGGTTGGGTCTTGTGTCGAGCTCTCTCTCCCACACAACCCAAATTATGTAATCTGTCAGTTTCTACAGTAATATATTTTATCTTATTCACAAAAGAAAGACCATGCAATGGGGCCTATTTTGGCAAACTTGTTATAATTTTAAACTTAAAATGAATTAGAAGAATCACTAGTTGATTTTAAATTAAAAACACTTTGAAGCAAAGTAGAGGAGAAGTAAAGCATCTCTACATCATAAAATGATTTGTTGTGGGTTGGATTAGGTAAATAATGATACTAGTTGATTTTAGACTAAATATGCCATAAACAAAGTATAGGCACAAAATATTTATGACATATAATGATTTGTTGTAGATCAAATGTTGTTGATGTCTTTGGAAAAAAACAACAAATATTGTCTTCACCAAAACACATGATAACATGATATAGATTACCTAAGCATGTCATAAGAGCTAACACATCATTGTATTATTCATTATTACTTTTGCATATGAGGAGGTATCTCAGAGAAAGAAAAAACAAGCATAATATTTTTTTAGGTAATTAAGTTGAACCTAGGTTGGGGTCACTTAGTCTATTGAATGGAAGAACTAACTACCCACTAGTGGTATGCTATCACCAAGATTGTGTGAATCTGAGTGGAGCTTGGAACACCCCATGGGATAGTTTAATTCCCCAAAAAGTGGCTTCCATCCTCAACCCCTCCCCATGAGGTTCAAACCTAAGACCTGGTGAAAACTAAACTGCACCCAAAACAACTGATCTACTAAAAAATGAGCAATGAGTTTGCAATATGTTTTCAGTAATTATAAATATGTAATTCCTAGAGAGATCTACAATAGTTGATGTGTTTTTCATCAAGAGTAGATATATTTACAATAACATTCAAAATTTGATTAAAAGTTAAGAGGTTTTATAAGATAGATAAGAAGCTAGTCACAGTCAAAATTACTTTGAAGTAAACATGGTTACAATTTAGAACGAAATTACAAGGAAATCTAGCACCACAATTTATATGCATTTAATGTGAAAAATGAAGTCTGTTAGAGGCATGACCGACCTAATATCCCAAAAGATCTAGTGAGGAATCCCAACACGACCCAAAATTGGAAATTTGGGAAGAAGCTTGTCATATACATGGTTGAAAGGAAACAATGGAATTCACAAAGTTATATATACACTATAAAAGTTCAAGGTAAAACAATTATTGTTCTATAACTTGATCACCATCAATATATTCATAGACCATATAAGTATATGTAAAGATTTAATCTCTTGGACCTTACAACCTTTGAAAACCTTAAAATAGCCTTGCATTTGAATTGCTATAAAAAAGCATTGAAAATTATTGATGGCTAATTAACGTTATTTTACTGGCATCTTGGTCGACATCCAAAAGAGGGTCTTCTTTGTAATACCCACCATGAAACTTTCAATTAGGTTTTCGAATAAAATAGAAAAAAAAAGATAAGGAAGATGACAAAACATTGCCCGATAAATTGAACCCCACCTTAGGATTCCATGGAGAGTCCTACCCTCTACCCTATGTTGGGACTCCAGTATGTCATCCTTGCATTATACATGCATTGTGCCTCTATCGATACCATTTGCACAATAGAACACAACGTAGTCAAATCAAGGCACCTTTCGTGGCTCGAAAAAAATATAAATAAATTATTTACTTAATATTATTTTTAAGTTGATGAACATAGTTGGATTTGGTTGAATTGCCTTAAGTATTACTCATAATTGAGTGTTATTTAAAGATTGCAGATAGTAAATTAACTATAATAATATTTGAACAAACCCGTATACAATATTGTAATACTCTTAAAAGAAATAAAATAATTTTTTCCCTTTAATGTGTGATGAAAATTGATTTGGCTTATTACGTGGAAAAATTTATGATCTTCAACTAATTTGAATTGGCTTAGTGAAATTAATTAATTCATTGCCAAATTGTGCTTGAATTTGCCCAACTCTATAATATTCTTAACAAGATTAAAAAAGGGTAGAGGATTCTTATAATATGTACCTACCAAACGACATGTAACTTAACTTCTATTGATGTTAATAGATTTCCAGTCAAAAAGTTAAACAAAAAACAAAAATAACAAACCTCGAGAATCAATAATGTCAACTGGAGACATCTTTTGCATTATTAACATGTAATTTTGTTCGCCTGATATAGACTTTGTCCACATTGGAATAGGGAAGCATCTCGTATCTTTTATTTTTCATTTCATCATATTCTCGCCATCAATCATGCTTTTCATTATCAATAGATTCCTTATTTGTATTTATAGAAACTCGGGACCTCTACAAAAACTCAAAGATAAATAAAGTCGAAGAAATATTTAGTATAAGCAAAAGATTGACAATTTTTAATTTGATCTTCTAGTATAATTATGAAACTACAGAACAAAGAAGAAACTCCGGACTTATGAGATAAATACAATTCCTATTTGTAGAAAGAAAAGCAACAAAATGCAAATGATAATAATTAGATGAAAGAGTTAAAAATAATATAAGATATTCAGATATTAAAACAAAAGGATTTGCAACAAAGTATTATATCCATCCTTGGAATGAGAATGCATGTAATTTAGAAGCCTAGATGATTACAACAAATGCATTTATCATTTCAACATTGAAGTTGATGGAATTAGAATGTGGCATCCAAAATGCAAACTTCCTTGAACATTTTTTTTGCCACAAAGAAGCAACTTGAGGAAAACTGGTAGCTCCAAGAATTGCGCCTCTGAAGTGAGTTCCAGGAACTACATTGGTCACACCATGCAAAGCCTCAAACCACCCTTCATATTTAGGAATCCCTAGCCTGGGAATGGCACTGGCCATATTTACCAGCTACTGTATTTTCTCTGGCGGAATTAGCCATCCAACGAGATCCTTCACTCTTTCTCCAAAGGCAGTGAGGTGTTGCATAAGGAAAATGAGCTTTAATTGCTGCAGGGAAGTTATTGATGCATTGAGCTAAAGATCCCTCTTTCAAAAATATCCCAATGCATAAAACAAATATGAAAACCAAATTCTCCATTAGTCCTCTTAACAGAGCCAAAACAATTTTTCTATTTTACAAGTTACCCTAGTCTATGGCTATTGATGGTGCCAACTCTCTGAATTCCATGACGCATGGGATTATTCTTTAATTATGGCCACATAGTTGCAAGCCAAGTGTGTCCTTGCTCTTAGATTTGTCTAAGAAGCTTCGTGCAAATATCCTCTATAAGATTTGAATCGTGTAGAACCATAGGGCCAACAATTATTTGGCCACTGTCAGTGATCAGCCTCTTGCCAACTACAAGGTCTCTTGATCACAACAAGAGGAATTCAATTTATTTATGTTCTCCGTGCAAGTGCCACAAGGTATTAATAATGTTTTGGGAAAATAATAGACCGTCAAAAATATGTTCTGTAAAATTCAGGACACATCACAAGAAATATTCATGAAAAATTCTTAAACGTAATTGACGGAAAAATCACTCCATGATGGGCAATTTGCTCGTCAAATTCCATCCTTGGTGGGAAGTAACTGGTGATAAATATGTTATTCACTTTCTTCAAAGCTTAAGATAAAAAATCGCTACTCAAATATCTAAAAATAATGCATCAATATTGCAACCATATCCATAAATTGTGACATAAAATATATCTGACAGTTATCCACATGACATTAGCTTGTGCAAAGGCTGCAACAAAGCTTTCAAGTTATGGTATAATCAATTTTTTTCTTTAATAATATTGAAAAAATAAATATATACTTTTCAAAGTTAAACATTATAAATTACATTGGTTAATGTTAAACTAATAATAGTCAATAAACAAATTAATTGCTAAAATCATACCTTAATCCTAATAACGAACCAAAATGTTTAGAAAAAAGAATGATGAAAAGAGTTAACTGGAGTGAACAACCACATTCAACACATGAAATAACAAAACTAGAGACAAACACATAAACACAAAGATATTACCCACAGATTTCGACTTCCACCTTGAACCAAATTAACGCCATGTACCTCGTGGCACAAGCGTCCTCTATCTTGTAAGGCGGGTTCTCTTCCACACTCCCGTGGAGGAAAATACCTATGTTACGATAAATGCCACAATTCTTGAATTAATGGATTCCAAATTCCCCATTTTAATATTTCCGTTATTGAGTTTGGGTCGATTCTAGAGAAATATATGCTCCTGCTGGGCAAAAGCTATGGTTCCTGGCCGGGATTAATTTGGGAAAGATAAGACCAGCAATCAATCTAGACACGCTTCTTGCTCTAGAAACATGGCTAGCGTTCAGCTCCTTCAGATATCTCAATTAAAATGTTCATCACTGGGGCAGAGGCAATGGTCATTTTCATCACTGGGGCCTAGGCAACGTAGCATAAGATTGACATCACCACTTCAGATACAGCGGAGAAATTTATTCTTTTGTGCAGGAGCACAAAAGGACAATAGAAGCAACTTCAGTCCGCCCGTGAGTTTTGGTCAATTCTTTCACAGTAGTTGTTATCTGTATACCAAATGTGATATGAGCATGGGATCCATTTGAAACAACACAATAGACTGTGTTTCATTACCCATTCGGAGGATAAGTATTAGAATTTACTTTGTGCTTCTTTCTCAACGTAGCAACTAGGACTTCCCTAGCAAGTTCGGCTACGAAAGTTAATTAAGGGAATCGAATTCATAAATTTGCTTTGCTTTGGTCCAAAAATTTGCTAAGGTTAACTTTGACAAAAAAATGATTGCATTCAGTGGTTTTTATGTGTAAGATCCTTGGATTCCACTCTATGAAATCAGGAACCCTCTTCAGCTGCCAGTAAAAAGAACTTTATTTATTCATTGGATACTCGATTGTTGGAGTTAGCCAGGATAAATCTCCATTGGAATTTGTTTCTTAGATTATCAATTCTAACTTCGTAGAGGAGATTGTGGATTTCAACAAACTCTTGTCTGCCTTTAACAATAAGTTTGTTGAGGATGTTAGGAAGGACTTTATTTCCACTCCTACTACAGAAAGTAAGCCTAGCTGACCCATAGGAAACCCCACTTGACTAGGAAACCTTTCCTTAGTTTAAAGTGCAAGGGAGAGTTGGCGAGTGACATTGGCCAACCTCCCCAGTTCCACAAGCCTAGGACCTATTTTTGGGACTTTGAGCTAAGGTGCTAGTTTGTGTGGTAACACCTGACACAAGCTCTCCCAAAAAAGTTGCTCCAAATCTTTTCCAGGGTTTCTTTTCGATGAACACTAGGTTCTTGTCACACAAGGACTCAAACTCTAGCACTTCAATTTTCTCCAAGTTTTCCCTCTCACAAATCATAGTGTCTTCCTCCCTTGCATAAAGACAAATACAAAGATTCAAACAAGTTCATCTTCAATATATTAATGATGTAATGAGCTTTCACATGCTGTAAGACAGATGATACAAATAAATACTCTCTCCTCCCTTTATATAGATTAGTTGACAGAGGCCAACAATATAAAGTGGACCAGGTCCTCAAGCAACCTAATCTAATCCTCAAGAAGAAGCCTCCATGCGGTGCGCTCTTTCAACAAAGTGTACACATGTCAAAACAAGGCCCCTCAGGTGTGTGCTTTCTGAGATTGGGTTGCAAACTTGCAAGTGTCAACTGCTCCATATCACAAGGCTCCTTGCTCCCCAAGAAAGGCATACAATGTTCCAATGCTCCTCCTCAACATATGTGTCTTGGATCCACATACAACCCCAAGTAATGTGCCCTCAAATCAAGTTTCCATTGTCTTAAGACATTCCTAGTGGTTCCAATGTTCCTAGGCTATGTTGTGTGGGGGCAAGCACCCATTCATCCACTTCATTCTTGAATAGTGCTCCAAGTGGGAGCGCCCTTGAAGCACCCTCGAAAGCGTGCTTCCAAGTTGCAAGTGTCAATTGCTCCTCATCACAAGGTTCCCTGCTCCCCAAGAGAAGCATACAATGTTCCAATGCTCCTCCTCAACATATGTGTCTTGGGTTCACATACAACCCCAAGTAATGTGCCCTCAAATCAAGTGTCCATTGTCTTAAGACATTCCTAGTGGTTCCAATGCTCCTAGGCTATGCTGTGTAGGGGAAAGCACCCATTCATCCACTTCATTCTTGAATAGTGCTTCAAGTGGGAGTGCCCTTGAAGCACCCTAAAAAGTGTGCTTCCAAGTTGCTCTTGCCTAGGAGCATTTTTAGGTAGTGTGTCTTGGTGGTTTTGGAGCACTCCCTATCTTTGTGGGGAAGTCCTTTGGGAGCAACATTCTTAGGATGCTCTCAAAGTACCCCCTAAACTTAAAAGGAAACACTCTTTAAAAAAAATGGTCCCATGTGTTCATGGCAGAAACCAACTCACTCACTGTGCCTATTGTTTTTTCTGGGTTTTATTTGCTTATGGGGGGGGCATGGCAATGGAAAAGAACTCATCCCTAGGGTTTATTGATGGATTAAAGCACTCTTTCGCTCCATTTGCTTTCATTCTATCACTCTTTCACTCTCTTCTCTCATCTTTTCTAGGTTTTGAATGGGCATATTGCTAGTTGTTGAGAAGCAGATTTGCGATAACTTGACAAGGAGATTAAAGGCTTCCATAGATACATCCTGGAGAGCTGAAGATGTAAAATTCATGTGGCAGGGATCTAATGGCAACTCAGATGGGTCACCCACTATTACCTCAATGACACATTCCCACATTTTAGGTGAGTTGATTGCCAAGACAAGGGGGATCCCTGCACGCTAAGTTCTCAATAGATGAGGATTTCTCAAATAAGGTTCTCAAGTGACTTAATGACCATTTGGTTTTATAGTGATAATTGATTATTACTTCCAGATCTTACAATGAGGGAGATTGAACCTATATGTATTATGAGTGGTTTTTTCTGGTTCAATTTCAATCTGGATTTTAACATGAATTTATGATATGAATATCCAGAATTGATCAACTCCAATACTATCTAACATTTCTACTTGGATGGGTAGATTTTCAAGCCTATGAGTAACTTTGATCTTCCGGATGATTAACCAAGGTACAGATATTTGGAGCCACCAAAAGGAGTCTTTGGTGGTAATCAAGAGATCTAGAATTATGAATTAGCTGTTATAAATTTCTAGATCTCAAACAGCCAACGAGTGGCAAAATTAGGGCCTAAGGAATGAAATACTAATTCTGACTTGTGTACTAAATTGCTTCAAATTTCATTCCAGCCAAGGAAAATGAAATATTTATGATTTTTATTAAGGTTTGGAAAGCTAGGTTAGTGTCTATATAACACTGGACATATGGGGTTCTCAAGGCAATGCAATACTGTGCTTCTCTGAATATAAGGCTAGGCTGTTTACAGTGATAAGAAGCATGCTACAGCCATCTACTTGCTGCTGTTTATAAATTCCAGAAATTATATCTTAACTATATGAAGGAAAATTAATCAAGTTGAGAGAGAAAAATGCTTATAACTGAAAATAAGATGCTTTAAGCGATTTCCAACCATGAAAATTTACTTTAATACACAATTTTCAGCCAAGAATTAAACAAAAATTGAAGACAGCAATAATCCGTCCATAAAGTCTCATGAACAAAGAAATAGTATACTTGGATTAAGATCCTTGTTACCACTAAATCTAGCACCTTAGTGCAAAGTCTCACTAAGTACTGTAGATTAAGTGCAACAATAGGCTCAACCACCATTGTCACTGTTACCCACCAAAAAGTGGGTAATCCCATAGGAGATTTTTTTTCTCCTTCTTTGGACAACCAGCCAGCCAACAACCCTACATTGGTCAGTACATGATGATATGCCATATTCCTTTGCCGTTGGCACTGGTTAGACACCTCTCACCATCATACATTCCTCTTGAAGGAAGGTGGGTCACCATTCAGCAGGTACTTTAACTATCTTGAAAATTTTTCTTTTACTTAATGTTTTGGGCATTCTAGCATGGATTAAGAGGTGATCTAAATGATTGACCAATCTTGATTGTAAACTTGTTCTCTCACTTTACCAGGGATGTTAGTTTTTGACTCTAGGCCACTGGGACCTCCCGTGGGGCCTTAGGGTTATAGGAGGGGCACTACTTGGAAGACTTGGATTGAAGTAGCATGTCTATGATTTTTCCATACTCACCACTTTTCACCATTTCCCAGATGGCATCTCCATTCTTTGGGCCTGTGGTGATTTGTTCATTTGGATTGGCACTCTCTTATCCTTATCCTTGAGTCTGGGCCATAAACTTTTCCCTAGAGGTTGATGCAGTTAAAAGAAAGGTAAAGGCATAAGATGGCCACAACGAAAGAAAAGGAAAGTTTAAATGCAAAAGATGGCAGGGACATTAATTAGGGTCTGGGAAAAGCCTAGCATGAGCTTTACCCCCTCTTTAGCCATTAGTCGGTTCTTGAGCACTTGATGCTCCATCATATAATAAAGGAACCCTTGCATGTCCAAACCTTGATGAGTGAGAAACTAATTGATCATTAAGGGGCAAATAAATGCTACATCATTAAAACAAGCTTGTACATGTAAGCTATGCTCCTAATCGAAGAATTATAAAAAAGAAGTAAAAGGTGCACTAGAGGGGTGGGAAAAACAAGCCAAGGAAAGAGGTAACTCATGCCTCCACGATTGCTCCCTCCTTACATCTACATACTCAGAATGATGGACCTCCGTCAGCTGGTCCCATGGCCATGGCACCTTGCCTTGAAGTGTTAATTTGGCAGCTCAGTGACAAATTCCAATCATCGAACTAGATTTCCTCTTTTCGAGAGGACCAATTTTGACTTTTGAAGCACTCAATTTGGACAAGGGAAAGTGTATTTTTGAATTGAAGCCCACAATGTCACATTTGATCAGGTCGGCCCTAAAGCAAATTGGTCACCCTTGGAAGCCTATAAATACAAGTCAAGTGACCCTCATTTGGACACCATGATCAAGCATCTTCTTCTCTCTTCATTGGATTAGTTCACACAGGTCTGAAGTTTGGTTTGTATAGGTCTGAAATCGCAGGGTTCAAAGCTCGCTCGTGTGATTAGGGTTTTTGGTTTTCATCCGCAGGGTTGACACATGCAATTTTCGGTCATAACCGTAGGCACGCAGGCTCATCCGTGTGGTTGGAGCATCTCAACCGCACACATAACTCTTCCTCCATGCGGTTGGGATCTAGGGTTTCAGTTTGACAGTTGACTGCAAATTGGGAAAGCTAACTTTGATCAGTATTGTTGCTGGGATCATATTTTTGATATTGTTGGATATTTTTGTATGGGCTCATTGTACTCTTTGTTGAACATTTTATGACAATCTAATAGAAGAAGAATTACAAAGGGTTTTCCCCCTTGTGGGGTTTTTCCCTGGTCATTGACCAAATTTAGTGTCTCTTGTTGATGTGTTGATTGTCTCCTATTGTCATTGCATTACTATTCTATCTTCAGTTACTATTGATTGATGAAAAGTATTAATTTTTATTGAAAGATTGCTAATTGAAGAATTGAATTGGGCTAAAGTAATTGAAACAACATAGAGCAGTATAAAAATAACATGGAATTAGAGCTAAGGTGAAGGACAAACCCAAAGGAGACGAGTTGAAGCAGTCATCTTTGAAAATTTTGAAGGAGCCTATCTAATCAAGTCAAGATGTCTTCCACTTTCTTCAAGGAAAATGAAAAGCTGGGTGACTCATCTAACTTTTCTGCTTGGAAGATTAGATTAGAAATCATAACTGAAGACAATGATGCTTGGGAATACAAGGAAAAGTACCAAAGCCTCCAGAGAATGCTTCCGATGCTGCCAATAATAAGTACAAGAAAGGTGAGTTAAAAGCAAAGAAAATTATAGCTGATGGTTTACAAGATCATTTACTTGCATATGTTGGAAATTTGAAAAAGTCTAAGGATATGTATGATAAGCTAGCTGGCATGTATGAAGTCAATAATTTGAATGAAATCATCTCCTTGAAAGATCAACTCAAAGATATGAAGATGAATAAAGGAGAGTCTATGCAATCCTACATTATGAGGATATCTCGTCTTAGAGATCAATTGCAGAGAGTTGGGGAAACCATGCATGACAAAGAATTGGTGATTGTGACCCTTAGAGGTCTCCCTCCTATTTGGGAAACCTTCATTACCACTATAAGAAATAACAATGTTGTCCCATCATTTGATGAGCTCGTTGGAAAGCTCACTCAAGAAGAATCAAGGATGGTTTCTAGAGGTAGGATACAAAAGCATGAAGAAGGAGAACCCACTGCATTCATCACTCATAACAAGAAAAATAAAGGAAAATGAGGTCCATCAAATTCAAGAAAGCCTCCTCCTCGAAATTCGAAAAGAAGGAATGAAAGAGAAGCATTGCACATTGAATGTTACAATTGTCATAAGAAAGGTCACTATGCTCGAGATTTCCCTGAGAAGAACAATGGTCCTCGCTACAACACTAGAAGCAACAATAACAGGTTTAATAATCAAAGAAGAAGAGATGATCGAAGGAATGATCGTAATGGAAGAGATGAAAGAAGAAGAAGAGATGCTCCAAGTGATCATGAAGAAGATCACCATCCTCAAAAGAAGTCAAGAAACACCAGGTATGAAAGTAATGTTGCTAATCAATTTGAATATATTCTTATTTCTGCACTTTCTAGTTCCTCTCCTCTGGATACTTGGGATAGTTGGTTGGTTGATAGTGGGGCCTCTCATCATTTCTTTGGGTATAAGGAAGTTCTCTCTAATTTGGTGGAGAGGGAGTCAAGTTTGAAAATTATTCTTGGAGACAACTCCACTCATACCATTAAAGGTTTTGGGTCTGTTAAATTTCATTTGGACTTTGGGGAATATGTTTTACTTCATGATGTGATGTATGTATTGAGATTGAAGAAGAATTTGGTATCTATATCTACTTTGGAAGACAAAGGGATGAGGGTTGCCTTCATTAAGGGAAAAGTACTTACTTGCTGGTGGGAACCCCTATGAGAGATGCATTCACATTGGGATCTAGATTTGAAGGACTCTATATAGTCAATGGAATACTTCTTCTAGCATTGGTCTATGATACTAATCATCAAAGCGAGCTATGGCACCAAAGATTGGCCCATCTACACTATGAAACCCTTCCGAAATTGGTCTCTGGAATTCCCGATGTTCAAGCCCAACACAATGGAATATGTCCTGGATGTGGCTGTGGAAAGAAGACAAGGGGACCATTTCCCTCTAGCAAGAACAAGACAAATGACGTCCTCTAAGCCATTCATTTAGACATATGTGCTCCGATGCTCGTACACTCTCTTGGTGGTCATCTCTATTACATTACCTTCATTGATGATTTCTCATGGAAGACATGGATATATTACTTGAAGCATAAGGATGAGGCCTTCGATTTGTTTAATAATTTCAAGGCTTTGGTCGAAAATCAAACAAGGAAGAAAATTAAGATCTTCAGGTCTGACAATGGTGGAAAATACATTTCAAATCAATTCATAGATTTTTGCAAGAAAGAAGGCATCAAGAAAGAGACTATTGTGCCCTATAATGATTAATAAAGAACAAAATGGAGTGGCTGAAAGAAAGAACAGGTCTGTTATAGAAGCTGCCTATGACATGCTCCATGCTCAAAATTTACCAAAGTTTCTTTGGGGAGAAGCAACTAATGCAGACATATATGTTCAAAACAAGGTGCCTCATCAAACATTGGACATCAAGACTCCTGAAGAAGTATTCATAGGTGTCAAGCTCGATGTTAGTCACCTCCGTATATTAGGCTGCCTCGTATATTTTCATGTGTCGAAGGACAAAAGGAACACGCTGGAAGCAACGAGAAGAAAATGTACGTTTGTTGGATATTGTGAAGATTCTAAAGCATTTAAAATATATATTCCTGGTCAAAGGAAGGTTGAAATTAGTAGATGTAACATTCGATGAAGATGCTGCCCTTGGGAAAGCAAGGGACCTTCTTTCGCCTCCTCCTCCTGAGAAGAAGAATGATGATATGGATATTTTAGATGATCTTTTCGTGCCTGAATCCAAGAGATACGTTGTTAATGATCCCATGGAGCCCATGGATCCTCCTCCATGTGATCCTCATGCCAAGAAGAGGCCACTTTGGCTTTGTGACACATTATAGGTGTGAAAATTTGGAGATTCCGAATCCTACCGCAGCAATTGATAATATTTCTCCTATTTGTTAAATTACTTAAACAAATTACCTGCAGTTTTCTACGCCAAATATTGAAATACATACACTGCAGTCTTCACCAATAATATTCTATGGAAAAGAAATACAAGGAAAAATACTAGCACATATATACCACAATGACAGTTATTTTTGAACAATTGTCCTTGGAAAAACCCAATGTGGGAAAACCAGTGCAACAAATGAGGGTTTATTTTATTAATCTTCAGCAATAATTTCTGTACAAGATACAGATAGACAAAATAGAGGAAGAATCATTGAGAGAAATTTACTGATGAATTCTCACATCCCACATCGTTTTTCTAACCATGAAGAGGACCTTCTACCCTTTCGTTGGCCTTTATGTGTCATCCCCTGCGCAGTGACTGCATTGTGCTTGCGTCACTCCTCTGCACTGATGAATTGCATCCCTCCTTTGCGTTGCCCCCTCCAGATTTGTCCTGCACTCTCAGACTATACTGATGCCCTCTCTCTCCCACCTGCAACTCACTCTCTGACTCGATTTTCTCTTGCCGAACTTCTGCCACTGAGAAAATGGATCTGCTTGAGCAACTGAGTATCTGCCCTGCTGTGTTCTCCATCAACCTATTGACTTCTTCTTATAATCTTCTGTTGGAGTACCAACGACCAAGATTAAAACATAATCGATGGCTAAGATTAACTAGAAATCAATCCATGTCTTCTTCTAGAAGATTCTCACATGGACTTAATTAATACCCTTTAGTTAACCAAATTTCCTAAGTTTAGACTTAGGAACCATTAAAAAAAGTTAATTACTTTAATTATGTCGTCTCTAGGTGGAATTTCCAGAAATAATTTCTAGGTTTTTGAGAATACATGTATTCTAGCCCCTCCACAAAATTTCGTGGCTAGGACACATCCGATGCTACAAAAATCAACACTCTCTCTTAGCAAGGATTGTGTTCTAGTGCTGCAACCCACTGAAGCAACAACCCGTCTCTGCATCATCTCCTGTCACGCTGCTGATGTCTGGCTGCTGCTGCCCACCAACTACTGCATAACTCTGATATGTGTTGCATCTGTGCTGCTGCTGACCCTGCTGAACTGTTTTCAACTACTGCACCTACATTTCAATTCCCTCTCAACTGTTGTTGCTGAGAATATGTTGAAACAGATTCTCCACCATACCCATTTGTTCTCTGAACTGGATGAACTCAGTTCTCCCTAGAGATTTTGTGAGTAAGTCTGCTACCTGATTGCCTGTGGGGAGATACTACAGCTAAACTGCCCCATGTTGAACACAGTCTCTGATGAAATGACATCTAATATCAATGTGCTTCGACCTATCATGAAATACTGGATTCTCAGAGTTTTATGCAACTCTGATTATCACAGTAAACATTGATCACTCCCATTTTCTTCTTGAACAAACTCACCAACAATTTCCTAAGCCATATGGCTTCGCACTTAGTCGTGCTGGCCGCCATATATTCTGCTTCCGCTGAGCTCAGTGCTACTGACTTCTGCTTCTTGCTGCACCAAGAGATCATCCCTGATCTAATGCTGAAGTAGTACCTGGAGGTACTTTTCTTGTCCACTGAACTAACTACCCAATATGCGTCTGTGAATTCGCTCAAACTGATGTCATATCCTCGAGTATATTTCAACCCGAGTCTGACTGTTGCACGCACATATATGAGAATGTGCTTAGCTGCTGCCCAATGTATCCTCTTCGGTTCCACCATGAACTGACTAATGGTATTGACAGCGAAACAAATGTCTAGCTTGGCGTTGATCAGATACATGAGTGACCCAATTAGCTGTCTGTACAAGGTGGGGTCGACTTCCTTGTCTGCTGAGGCATCTATCATTTTCCAGTTGGTAATCATGGGTGTTGCCATGGGTCTGTAATCCTGCATTTTGAATCTCTTTAGAATTTTTGTAGCATATCTCCCTTGTCCAAGGAAGATTTCCCCATTCTTCTGCCATGCTTCCAACCCCAAAAAATAGTTCATCAACCCCATATCCTTCATGTCAAATTCTGCTGCAAGGTTCATTTTGCAGTCTTTTATGAGCCTCGATGATCCTATAAAAAAAAAAATCATCTACATATGAAACCAAAATGAGAGGCTCATTCTCCACCATCAGATAGTAGATATTGAGATCTGCATCACTCTTAATGAATCCCAACTGTTGCAAGTAACTGTCAATCTGACCGTACCATGCCCTGGGTGCCTGCTTGAGCCCATACAGGGGTTTCTTCAATTTGCATACATGAGTGCGCTTCTCATGAGTTTCAAAGCCTTCAGGTTGCTCTATGTACACCTCTTCTTCTATCACCTTGTTCAAGAATGCTGTCTTAACATCCATTTGGTGAATTTCCTGTCCCATCTGTGCAACTGGGGTGAAGGTCTCCTCATAGTCTATTCTTTCTTTTTGTGCATACCCCTTTTCCACGAATCTAGCCTTATACTTCTCTACACTGCCATCTATAGCATACTTCATCTTGTAGATCCATCTAGAACCCACAACTAATCTATCTTTTGGTCTAGGCACCACCTCCCAAACATCATTTGTCATGATAGAACTGTACTCTTCTACCATGGCATCCACCCACACCTGATGTTGTGCGACTTCCTGAAAACTGGAGGGTTCTGCAACCTGAGCCACTAAGGCCTAGTATCTGTCAGGCTTCTTGCGCTGCCTCTTGTCAGTTCTAGGAGCTCCGACAAATTCTTCTGTGTCCTTCAAGGTCTGGCGCACTTCCCTACTGGTCCTACCATTAGTGGTGGGAGGTTCAATCTATTCCTCCACCTGTTCTTGCTGCTTTGTCTGCTGAGAACTTCCTAGATCTCCTTCTACTGAGGAGATGCTGGTACTAGTCACCGTACTCGAATCCTGTGACTGTCCCCCTGCTTGTTCTACCTGCAGTCCTTGCTGCTACTGGATTAATGGAACATCTGATGGCTGATCTCCTGCATGCATCTCTCGAGATCTTCTAAAAGCTCTGTCTTTCATGAACTTTACATCTCGCCTCACTACAATCTTCCTGCTTCTAGGAACGTAGATTGTGTATGCCTGTGAGGTCTCGCTATATCTTATGAGATACCCCTTTTTTGCAGACTGATCCAACTTACTGCGCTTCTTATCTGGAGTGTGACAATAGGCCACACTCCCGAATATACTCAAATCACTTACCTCACATTTCTTCTTGATGAAGACTCCCTTGGGTGTTTTCTTCCCCAAAGCTCTGTGAGGTGTCCTGTTTTGAATGCACACTGCTGTGTTGCATGCTTCTGCCCATAGAAATCTAGGCAAATCTTGATCATACAACATGGCCTTTGCTACCTCGACAATAGTTCTGTTCTTCCGTTCTGCTACTCCATTCTGCTATGGATTGTAGGGAACTATCCACTCTCTTTTGATACATTCCTTTGCGCGAAAATTTGTGAAGTCTTTATTTGTGTATTCTCCACGATTATTTGAACGTAGTACCTTGATCTTTTTCCCTGTCATGTTTTATACGAGAGCCTTGGACTCTCGAAACCGATCAAAGATCTTATCCTTGGTCTTTAAGAAGTAGATCCAGGTTTTTCTAGAATGGTCATCAATAAAGTGACGAAATACTCGCCACTGCTAAGATCTCTGGTGGACATAGGGCCGCAAATATCTGAGTGTATCAATCCCAACACGCCATTGGCTCTGCTGTCACTTCTGGGAAACGCTGCTTTTGCATACTTCCCAAGTACACATCCTCGACATAGATCATCGTGCTCGGTGTTGAGAGCTGGAACTCCTGTTACAATCTCTGTGAGCATCCTAAGTGCTCGATGGTGCAAGTGTCCCATCCTCTTGTGCCATAGTTCATTCATCTCCTTCCTACTGTTGTTATCACTGCTTGTCATTGGAGAATCGATCTGCAATCTATAAAGCATGTTGCTTCGAGCTCCAATTTGTCTCACCTTCGTCCAGGTGGGATGCTTTACATATACTTTCCTTCCCACAAAGTATACATTGTACTCCTTGTCCTACAATTGGGACACTGAAACTAGGTTCATACCCAATCGTGGCACATGCAGTACATTCGTGGCGCTAATGCTGGTTCTTGCTTCCGTCTGAAAATCTATGGTGCCTCTCCCTACTGGAGTACACTTAGTTCTGTTGCCCATAGTGATATGGAAGTCCATTTGCTCCTCTTGATAGCTCAAGAAATATTCCCTTACTCCAGGCATGTGAGTTGAAGCTCCACTATCAATATACCAGACACCAGCTGACACTGATCTTGACAGACGCGCAAATTCATTTTCCAATCCGGAAGATAATTTTGAGCCTTCTTGACTATCCATAATTTCCTATGCTATTTTTCCTTCCCAACACTGAATTCGTAGCTGCAAAAATACAGGTCCCGCTCTGCATGGAAATTGTTGCGCTGCTCCCTTTGCGTTTGACAAATCTTGATCCGGAAAATTTTATTCTCTGTCGACTCACTCAGGGAATTAATTTTCCATGAAAATTTGTTGACCTAGCCAATGGACTGCGCAACCACTTTGGGGTTTTGAACTGCTGCCTACGCAGTGCTTTTGAAATCCTTCTTCTGTCTGCAACCGAGCTCTTCCTGCTTTACCAGTACTCTGATACCATGTGAAAATTTGCAGATTCCGAATCCTACTGCAGCAACTGATAATATTTCTCCTATTTGTTAAACTACTAAAATGAATTATTTGCAGTTTTCTACGACAAATATCGAAATACATACACTACAGCCTTCACAAATAAAATTATGCAGAAAATAAATACAAGGAAAAATACTAGCACATATATAACCACAATGACAGTTATTTTTGGACAATTGTCCCCAAAAAAGCTCAATGTGGGAAAATTGGTGCAACAGATGAGGGTCTCTTCTATTAA
This sequence comes from Pinus tabuliformis, assembly GCA_031772625.1. NCBI lineage: Eukaryota > Viridiplantae > Streptophyta > Pinopsida > Pinales > Pinaceae > Pinus > Pinus tabuliformis. Next base: position 1,118,169,599 of record CM062809.1, read on the forward strand.
TCTTCAACAATAATTTCTGTATAAGATATAGATAGGCAAAATAGAGGAAGAATCATTGAGAGAAATTTACTGATGACAAAATAGAGGAAGAATCACTGAGAGAAATTGCCTGATGAATTTCTCACATCCATAACGTTTTTTTGACCACGAAGAGGACCTTCTACCCTTTTGTTGGCCTTTCTGCTTCACCTCCTGCGCAGTGACTGCATAGTGCCTACGTCACTCCTCTGCGCTGATGAACTGCGTCCCTCCTCTGTGCTGCCCCCTCCAGATTTGTCCTGCACTCTCAGACTATGCTGATGCCCTCTCTCTCCCACCTGCAACTCACTCTCTGACTCGATTTTCTCTTGCCGAACTTCAACCACTGAGAAAATCGATCTGCTTGAGCAACTGAGTATCTTCCTTGGTGTGTTCTCCATCAACCTATCGACTTCTTCTTATAATCTTTCATTGGAGTACCAACGGCCAAAATTAAAACATAATCGATGGCTAATATTAACTAGAAATCGATCCATGTCTTCTAGAAGATTCTCACCATGACTTGATTAATACCCTTTAATTACCTAGATTTCCTAAGTTTAGACTTAGGAACCATTAAAAAAAAGGTTAATTATTTTAATTAAGTCATCTCTAGGTGGAATTTCCAGAAATGATTTCTGGGTTTTGGAGAATACATGTATTCTAGGCTCTCCACAAAATTTCGTGGCTACAACACATCTGATACTACAAAAATCAACAATAGGATGCGAAAGACACATTCCCACAAGAAGGTCTTTTAGAGAGAGTGATGTAGTGCAGGAGAGGAGCCAGGTGAGGGTGACGCAGTAGCTGGGAGGAGCCCACGCAGTAACTGCATTAGCTATCTAGGCCAACGCAGAAGCAGAGAAGGGCAAATCAGGTTCACGCAGAGCCACGTCATCTTTCCAGACAAGGTAGGAGTGATGCAGTGGTCAGGAGGAGTTGATCTAGCTCACGCAATGATTGCACAGAGCTAGAGGAGCTCAGATTCTTCAGTTGTCGGGGCTGGGGGAGTAGAGTAGATTCGATCTGAAGAGTTGGTGGGATGCTGTTGTTGTTGGTGTAGAATAGTGTCTGTGGAGACAGAGCCGAGGTAGAAGGAGTCACTGCCTTGACAGATTTATAGCCAAAGAAATCTAGGTCCAGGTTGCAGCAGCAAAGGAGGATTGAAGAGGAGTGATTCGACATTTGGCTGGAGGATTTCCGTGAATGAAATCAGGACTCAGAGGGAGTCTAGAGGAGCTTGTTCCTTAGAGGGTTTCTTGCGCCAAAGAAATCCAAATCCAAGTCTTGTTGGATTAGCAACATGAGAGGGAGAATAGAATCCGTCCTATATTGTTGAGTAGAGATGGAAGTCAATGGACTGAGGGATTAGGACAAATTGGAAGGAGTTTCCAATTTTGTCATCCGGAAGGCTAGGATCCTAGCAGTCCTAGACAAAAGTCGTATCAAGGACTATGCCTTGAAAGCAGTTGCTATTCCAGTCGATGCTAATCTGTTAAAGAAGTACGAGGAGGCCCAAGCGAAGGCTAAGTGCATGATCCTAGATGGGGTCAAAGATCATGTAGTACTACACATTTTTGAGAAAGGAACAACAAAGGAGATGTGGGAGACGTTGACCACCTTGTACTAGGGCACTTTCATTTAGCAGAAGATGCTATTAGAAAATCAGCTGAGACAGTACCAGGTGTAGAAGGGAGAAGAGATCGATCCCTTCCTCCTCAGGCTGCAAGGGATTAGAGACCAGTTGACTTCTGTGGGGTCTACACTAGATCTTGAGTTCATGGTCAGGACTGCCCTGAATGCAGTCATCGAGGACTAGGAGACATTTGTCCAAAGTATCTTGGGTAGAGCAACTCCCCCCAGTTGGGAGGAGATGTGGGCAGCTCTTTGACAAAAAGATATCAGGAGGTTGACCAAGGCAGGGGTTAGCGACAAAGGAGCCCGGGTCAAGAAGGAGGAGGAGGATACAACTCTGGCATCATTGGGATAGCAAGGGAAACAAAAGCGGAAGAAGAAGGATATTTCCAAGGTCAAATGCTTCAAGTGTGGGGAACTTAGACATTATGCCGCTCAGTGCCCTGGAAGAAGGGAAAGGAGGAAGCTTCTGAATCAAAGGCTGCTCCAGCGAAAGCTGACAGGGAAGGCAAGGATGACGATTCTGCCATGAGTGCTCATGTGCCTCTGGAGAAGAGGTGGGGCGACATGAAGTTGTAGTCGAGAGGACTACATGAACCTCGAGCAGGATCCTTGAGGTGCCCAAACTCTTGGATCACAAACGACTATGGGAGCCCTTAACAACAGTAGCAAAATGACGGGTGTTGGTTGGAGCAACAGTGGCAGAGCTAGAGTGCCAAAGTCTGAGGCAACGTAGTGGATGTTGTAGCAGTGCGAGAGGCACAGAGCAGTTTGCAGCAACGTAGCAGCGACAGAGGGTGAACACAAATTAGTAGCAAAGGTAGCTTCAGCATCACGAGGCATCCAGATTGACCAGCATGTCAGTGTTTGGGTGAAGTTTCATTTGCTTACTTCTCAGCAACTGAGTTGTAGTGCAACAGTTAGCAGTGGCAGTGCTATGGGCGGGATGAGGCAACATTTTTTGACAGGGAGCTGTAGTACAAATGTAGCAGTGGCAGTGGCAGAGTCATGAGAAACAATACATGAAGCAGCAATGTAGTGCATGAAGGGCATCAGGCCAAGCATCAGTAGCATAGAGGACCAACGTAGTGGATCAGTGTAGTACTTCTGTTGAGAAGTGTTACTAGAGCACATTCCTCGCTAAGAGGGAGTTTTGATTTTGGGTAGCATCGGATGTGCTCTAGCTCCGAAATTTTGTGGAGGGGATAGAACACATGAGATCTCCAAGACCCAGAAATCGTTTGGAGAAATTCCACCCGGATGAGGAGTTATTAAAATAATTAATATTTTTAATGAGTTCCTAAGTCTAAACTTAGGAAAATAAAAATATTAATGGGTATTAATAAGAATATGGGTGAGAAACTTCTAAGTGACGAGGATCAAGTTTGTTTTAATCTTAGCCATTGATTAGGGACTTAATCTCGGCCGTTGATTCATCAACAGGAAAAGTATAAGAGGAGGCTTGAGGGTCAGTTGGAGATACACTTGAGAGATCAGTCAGTTCGATTTTTCTGGGGCGACGTTTGCTGAGATAATCAAACAAGTGATTTGTTGCATCAGAGGGGCAGGGATAATTGAGGTTGGAGGATCTTCTCCAGGACCTCGAATACACAACAGAGAGAGGCAGAGAGATGCCAGAGGAGGCAGCACAAACCCAAGGAGGCTGACGCTAGGCCAGGAAGGCCCCACGCATTTCCAATGCAGGGGTAGAGCCACCCTCTAGTAGAAGTCTGAATTCAGTCGGGGAGCAGCAGGATCAACTGAGAAGGCTGACGTCAGAGCTCCAGGAGGTAGAGGAGGTAATGCAGTGTCCCAGTGTGCTCCACGTAGGCCCACCCAACTACTGCGAAGGGGCAACGCAGTTGTAGCCGGGGACAGTTAGTGTAGTTGCCGGAACGGAGAGATTTTCTCGGGTGAAGTGAGGTAACCTCACTTAGGTTTCTACCAGTATATTTTATCTTTGTAATTGGATAGCCGAGAGGGCATCGAGAGTTGTATTCAGAACTACTGCTTAATAATAGAAAACCCTTAGAGCTACTAAATCGGTTTTCTCGCGTTGGGTTTTTCCGGGGATGTTTGTCCAAAAATAACAGTGTCCCTTGTGTATTTGTTTCGTTCTATTTTCAGTTCATGATCTGTATGTAATTCTAGTTTGCAATAGTATTTTCATCCCTATTTAATAAATAAATAACTTGTTGAATGTAAAAACAAGTAGGAGATGATAAACCAGTGGTTGCAGTAGGATTTCTGATGTGTAGATTCAGAAATTTTCACAATGTCAACAAACATGGCAAAGTCTTCCTCCGGCCTGGAGGAAAGCCTATCGATCTCTGCTGATGCTTCTTGTTGGTCCTACTTCTCCTCCTTGTCCTTCTTCTGGAGAGGACACTGGGTGCTGTAGTGACCAAGCTCACCACGTCTGAAGCACTTGACCTTCGACATGTCCTTTTTCTTCTTTCGCCGCTTCCATTGTCCCTGACTGGGACCCTTCGATGCGAGGGCCACATTCTCCTCCTCCTTCACTTGTTTCGATCCACTGTTGTTGCCACTGATGAAGCTCTTCACTAGAGCTCGTCTCAACTCCTCCTGCTGCAAGTTAGCCCACATCTTGCCCCACTCTGGTAGTTTGTCTCTACCCAATATACTTTGGACAAAGACTTTCCACTCCTTAGAGAAACTATTGAGTGCTAATCTCACAAGCTTTGTGGGTTGACACTGATCTCGGACATCCAGAATCCTGGTGAGGAAGGGGCCTATGCCTTGCCCCTTTTGCATCTTGGTGCATCTCAGCTTCTCCTCTAAGTACATCTTCTGCTGCTCAAAAGTGCCCTGGTACAGCGTGGAGAGAGTCTCCCACATCTCTCTAGCAGTGCCTTCGCTAGAAACGTGTGGAATAATGTGATCCCGAACACCATCAAGAATCAGCGTCTTCGCCCGCGCCATCTCCTTTCTGTACTCCATCAATTGATCTACATCCGTGGGGATAGATACCACTGCGTCTATAAATGTATTCAGGCCATATTCGTCCAGAAGGAAGGAGATCCTTGCCTTCCAGATGACATAGTTGGAAGCACCATCCCACTTGTCTCGATCTCAAAGCCCAATAGTGGCCATCTCAAACAATGTCAAAAATCTCCTCTTCCCTTCTGCTCGGCTGCTGCTCAGCTATTCGCATTCCCTTCTGGAGTGAGAAACTCTGCACACAACTACTGCTAATCTATAAGGGAAATCAAACTTCTTGAGACTAGAAGTTCCCTAAGGAAAATTTTCCCTCGGTGTGTGCTGTTCTTCCACCCGACGCTAGTTCTGCTCTAGCAAAATACTGCAAAACTATTGCGTCCAGCTAGATATCTGCTCTGCGAAAAATACTGGCTGCTCCCTCTACCTCTAGAATCCCTCGATCTGGAGAATCGAATTTTTTCTGCCTTACACTCAGAAAAATTGGATCTCCTCAAGAAATTTGGCCTCTTGGCCAAGGTGACTACGCTGCCTCTGGGGTTTCGATTTGCTGCCCACACTGAACAACGAAACTCCCTCTTCCTTCACTACTAAGCTCTCCAGTTGATCATCTGCTCTTTGATACAATGTGAAAATTCCAAACTAGAATCTTATTGCAACAACTGGAAATTATTATCCTAATTGTTAATTTAATTTAACAATTTATTTACTATTTACTATAACAAATACTGAATAAATCACACTACAATCTACACAAATAAAACTGTGGAAGAATAAACACTGGAAGAAATGCTAACACACACACATAAATTTACACCATTATTTTTGGACAATGTCCCTAGAAAAACCCAACTGGGAAAACCGGTGCAGCAGTGAGGGTTTATTTTACTATGTAGCAGTGAAATTTGAGCAAATCTATGGATGCCCAACTAGCAATCCAAACAACAAGATACGAGTAAAATACTGAAGGGAATTACCCTTCTCCCATAGGCAATCTCTGGCTGGAATTTCCCTATCAAAACTTAGGTTCCTGGAGCACTATGTCAGCCTCTGTGTTGCTTTGTGTAGCTGGCTGGACGACTTGCTCTGGATTGAGCTCAGATGAAGTAGTTTTGCCTCTAGATGTTGCGAAAATCACCTCTCCAGCCCTCTGGGACTCCTTCTCGGCCTCTGGAACTAAGAACAAATTTTTCTCCTCACCAAATTGATCTACCTGACTGAAGCAGTGCACAGTCCCTCAACGCTGCCTCTCTAGGATAATTCGACTAACTTGCTGCTACCTCCCCGGATCTGGAAAATCTTTCCTCCGACTCATTATCCTTGCCCCTCTCACTAGCTCTCTCTCCGAAAACTAATTGCTGCTACTCTGGAAATCGATCTGCTCAAGTGCTTTCTCCAAGCCCCATCGACTTCTTCTTATAATCCTCTATTGAGACTTCAACGACCAAGATTAGATCTTAATCGATGGCTAGGATTAACTTGAAGTCTATCCATGTGAGGTTCTATAACATTCACAACTTGACTTAATTAATTCTGATTAATTAGTCATATTCCCTAAGTTTAGACTTAGGAAATATTTAAAAACTGACTAATAATCTAATTAAGTCATTTCTAGGCAGAATTTCTAGAAACTGTTTCTGCGTTTTGGAGATCTCATGCATTCTAGCCTCTCCACAAAATTTCAAGGCTAGAGCACATTTGATGCTACAAAAAATAACACTCCCTCTTAGCGAGGAATGTGTTTTAGGGTTGCTGCTTTCTATAGCAACACACTGTTTCTGCATCATCTCCTGTTACGCTGATGATGTCTGACTACTGCTGCCCACCAACTATTGTGCAACTCTGATATTCGCTGAATCTGTGCTGCTACTGACTATGCAAAACTGCTGCCAACACTGCATCTGCACTGTAACTCCCTCTCCATCTGTTGTTGCTGGAACTGCAACATCTGCAACTGAAAAACATCCTAAATATTGAATCAACTGTGATCAGTATGATGCATCTGTCTCCCGAGTCTCTGACTGCTGCTAGTATCTGTGCTGTCACTAAGGCATCTGCGCTGTTGCTAACTCTGCACTATGCCACCTGCATTGCTGCCAACTCTGCACTGCGCTCCCTAGCATCTGACTGCAACTAGACTCTGCATTTGTCACTCTGGTATTTGACTGCATCTATTGCCACTGATCCATCCTGCTACTAAATACTGTGGGCCCCCGTAGCAAGGTATTGATTCAAGAGGTGGACCTCCTCAAGAATCCTACCCATCTGTAGCGCTCTGGGGCTACAACCCCAAATCACCCCACTTGACTCTTGGGGGTATGTCAGCAAACATGGCGAAGTCTTCCTCGAGCTTGGAGGAAAGCCTATCGATCTCTACTGATTCTTCCTGCTGGCCTTGCTTCTTCTCCTTGTCCTTCTTCTTGAGAGTACACTGGGTGCTGTAGTGACCAAGCTCACCATATCTGAAGCACTTAACCTTCGACAGGTCCTTTTTCTTCTTTCGTTGCTCCCCTTGTCCTGACTGGGACCCTTCGATGTGAGGGACACATTCTCCTCCTCCTTCACATGTTTCAATCCACTGTTGCTGCCACTGATGAAGCTCTTCACTAGAGCTCATCTCAAATCTTCCTACTGCAAGTCAACCCACATCCTATCCCACTCTAGTAGCTTGTATCTACCTAATGTACTTTGTACAAAGACTTGCCACTCCTTAGAGACACTATTGAGTGCCAATCTCACAATCTCTCTGGGTTGAGGTGCTGCCCGAACTGATCTCGGACCTCCTGAATCTTGGTGAGGAAGGGGTCTATGCCTTCCCCCTTCTACATCCTGGTGCATCTCAACTTCTTCTCTAAGTACATCTTCTGCTGCTCTAAAGTGCCCTGGTACAATGTGGAGAGAGTCTCCTACATCTCTCTAGTAGTGCCTTTGCCAGAAATGTGTGAAACAATGCAATCCCGATCACCATCAAGGATCAGCCTCTTTCCCTGCACCATCTCCTTTCTGTACTCCTTTGGCTGATCTGCATCCGTGGGGATAGCTACCACTGCATCTATAAATGTCTTCAGGCCATATTCATCTAGAAGGAAGGACATCCTTGCCTTCCAGATGACATAGTTGGAAGCACCATCCAACCTATCCTGATCTCGAAGCCCTATAGTGGCCATTTCAAATAATGCTGAAAATATCCTCTTCCCTTTTGTTCAAACTTCAGCTACTGCTCAACTATTCGCACTCCTTTATGGAGTGAGAAACTTTGCACACAACGACTATTGATCTGCAAGGGAAATCGAACTTCTTGAGACCCTAGTAGCCCTGAAATCTGGTTTAGGGCTGCCAACCCTAATAGCCGTATAATCATAGTTGATGCTGTCTACGCAGCTACATCCAAGATAGCGTTAATGCGGATGCACCCCTCCTGGAATGGATCGTCTCCGCAGTGCAAGTCAACCCATGCCGTTAGGTCCACCTGACCAGGCGGGAGTTGTGTCAATAGTACCTCACCTCGAGGTGTGAAAATTCCAAACTGGAATCCTATTGCAGCAACTGGAAATTATTCTCCTAATTGTTAATTTAATTTAACTATTTATTTATTGTTTACTACAACAAATACTTAATAAATCACACTGCAATCTACACAAATAAAACTGTGGAAGAATAAATGTTGGAAGAAATGCTAGTACACATAAATTTACACAGTTATCTTTCGACCAATGTCCACGGAAAACCCAACTGGGGAAAACTGGTGCAACAGTGAAGGTTTATTTTATTATATAGCAATGAAATTTGAGTACATCTATGGATGCCCAATTGGAAATCCAAACAACAAGAAAATTTGAGTAAAATATTGAAGGTAATTACCCTTCTTCCACATGCAATCACTGGTTGGACTTCCCTCATCAAAACTCAACCTCCTGGAGCATTGCGTTAGCCTCTGCGTAGCTGGATGGACGCCTTGCTTTGTACTGGGCTTAGATGAAGTCGTTCTGGCTCTGGATGCTGAGAAAATAACCTCTCCGGCCCTCTGGGACTCCTTCCTGGCCTTTGGAACTATGAACGGTTTTTTCTCCTCACCAAATCGATCTGCGTGACTGAAGCACTGCACAACCCCTCTGCACTGCCTCTCTGGGATAATTCGACTAACTTGCTACTGCTTCCTTGTATCCGGAAAATCTTTCCTCCGGCTCACTTTCCCTGCCCCTCAATCACTTTTTCGATCTCATTGGCTCTCTCTTCGACAACTGATTGCTGCTACTCTGGAAATCGATTTGCTCATGAAATCGCACTGCTCAAGTGATTTCTCCAAGCCCTATCGACTTCTTACAATCCTCTGTTGAGACTTCAACGACCAAGATTAGATCTTAATCGATGGCTAGGATTAACTTGAAGTTGGTCTGTGTGAGTTTCTAGAATATTCACACCTTGACTTAATTAATTATGATTAATTAGTCATATTCCCTAAGGTTAGACTTATAGTAAATATTTAAAAACTGACTAATAATTTAATTAAGTCATTTCTAGGCAGAATTTCCAGAAACGATTTCTGGGTTTTGGAGATTTCATGCATTCTCTACAAAATTTCAAGGCTAGAACACATCCGATGCTACAAAAAATAACACGAGGCACTAGCCCAGTCATGAAATAAACATCTACCTCAGCAGTGAATGCCACGTCATAGCCTTGGATGTGGAACGCCTGTTAGTATGTCTGCCATCTTTGAATCACAAACTGCTGGTAGTCCTCTTGCGATCTCAGCAGAGGGTTTTGAACAAACTTCGATAACCCCCATCTGGCCAATTGTGCTCGAGTTGGAGCTTCGATGACCACTGCTGTGTGTATGCAGTCCTAATCCTGCTCACGCCATATCATTCCCATCTGCCCAAAGCAAGGAAAAAATAAAAAAATCAATTCCAAGGCTAAAATTTTCCCCTTTATCAGCAATCGTGCGTTTATTCCCAAAATAGGTACACGATACTGTGCTACATTTCCACTATATAGTAGCGCACATCGCACGACTGTCACCCCACATCTCGCGAGGATCTCAGCTTTGTTACCGCTCAAACTAGCAAGGGTTCCTAGAGAAACACTTGTTAGGTCAAGAGCAACAATGAAGCTAAAGCTCACTGTCACCAGAGGTAAAGCTTCCTACTCTTTATGGACTTTCACCGATGAGAGGAGACCCTATATAGAGAATCACTTATGAAGGATGGATTAACTAAGATGGATGTGAAGTGATGTCAATGATCCTTTCCTGGGAGAGACTCAAGAGTGGGACTTGCTTGTTTCTTAAGCAAGGTGCAAGGCTCTCTAAAATAGGGGAATAGGGATTTGAGGGCTTCGCTTAGGGAATGTGACTTGTAAAGGTGCTTCCTAAACCCTAAAATCCTTGTGGAACTTAGTTTCCCAAGTGGTTTTTGAAGAGTTGGCTTTGATAAGATATGGGACCACACGGGACCAAGTGAACCCAGGTTAGGTCAAGAGGAGGGAGTTTAGCAACCAATGATGAGCTTGACCTAAACAAGGAAAAGAAGGGGATCAAAGAAAATTTTCACTTAGAGGTGCTAAAATGATCCCTATGAGGTACTAGCCTAGGGAAACCTAGAGAAAAAATCGGTCTCAAGGCTAGGGCTTGGGATATCTCACAATCCCACTGTTGGAATCTCCTCAAATTTGGAGGGGACCTAGGAGACACACCAATGTAGGAGAGGCCAAGAAATTGAAGTTTTTCTATTGGTGGTTTGTTGGGAAGTGATGCCCGAGTAGGCCTAATGTGGCTAGAACTAGAATAAAGACTCTTGCATTCATCTAACTTTCTCTTTGAACTTGTTATTTGTAATTGAAATTGTAGGCTAGCTATTTACTTGCAATCTTTACTTTTAATATCATTGTACTTGTCTATCGTTAAAGCATTTTCTTACTTGAAGTACAAGTTTCTTTTATTGCGAGTCAGATTTGAATCTTATTGCTCATAGTTTTAATTGCTGATAATCTCTTCATCTATTGTACTAACACTCTTCTTGCAGCATTGCCTATCTTGTAGCTTGATATCATTTCTTTACTTGTAAGAACCGTAATTCATCTTTTACCATTGTTATAAGGCACTGGTCTCATATCTCTATATCTTGTTGAGTGTCACATTGATCTAATCAAATCTATCTGTTGATAACTACATTGCTCAATATCTTACTTGCTAATTCATCTTAGATCAAGTCATCTAGAGAAGCAATTGCTTTGCCTTAGATCTCCTAGAGCTTGTTGTTTCAGCAAGTTTTCCTTTCCCATCTGTCCTTAGGGACCACCCCCCTTGACTTAACTAGGAGAGATTCTAAACAAAGAGAGTAGGGAATAGGTGACAACCCCTGCTCTGCGAGTTGTGCCATAAAAAATATACCTTGTGGGTTTGGAAACTTTTCCCAAACTTAGGTGTACATCATAGGTGACAACACTTCCCCTTTGTACTCATATGAAATTTTTGGTTTCCAAATAATGTCATATTATACTGGTGTAAAATTTTGTTGAGGTAAGCATTCATTCTGCCGGTGGTACATTCTGGCAGATTGTGTAATTTAGATTGAGTTTAGGATTTCTATTATGATATCCTCATCTCACTCTATTCCTGGTCCATACAATCGTTTCAAAAAGAGAATATGTTTGATACTCCTCTTTGATTAGTTTTATGCAACTCTTGATATGCTTTAAGAATAAATATCTTACTTTAAGTGAGAAAAACATTAAATCAGTTTGAATTTTAGGTTTCATCAAATAAAAAATAATGCCCAAAATATTAGTTCACAGAGCATTCATTAAGGTGCTATGGCACTAGAAACTTGACCAGGAGATCCATTTCTCATAATATTCCCATTCATGTCTTGACACTATATTAACATATTATGAATCATTTGTATATTTTTTTTTTCAGAGAACATTTGTACATTAACATATATATTAACATACATTGGTGGGAGGTAGGTTGCGTTTCTTATTCCTTAAGACCCTCTAGCCTTGTTTCTGTTGCCATTCCTGTTTCCCATTTCTGGTAACATGGTCAAGATGTTGACATAATCTTCCTGGGCTTGTTTTTGCATTATTTAACTGAGGTTAAAAACTTGGCATGTGGAAAACTTAATTGGTTTCCAATGAAAATTAAGGATGCTGCAATCATCAGTGTGAAAGAGGATAACTTGACTGCTTCCATCTGATTATATTTCATGCTAACATCCATTTAAGAATGTTACTTTCTTGCACAGAAGGTTACTCACAATACTTGTAACTAATTCTCTATTTTTCTTCTTGAAATGTTTTAGGAAGATATATCATATCTTGGGAAACTAGCATTGGGATGCATTGCTGGTGGTATTGTCATTAAGTATGGCAGCATCTTTCTTCCAAGCATTACAAGGCCAAATCTTGTCGAAGCTCTTTTTATGATCGGGTTCCCTGTATTGATAAGCATCTTATTGCTACTAAGGGCGAGTAGCATGCAGAAACCCCAATCCTGATGTTCTTTTTAGGCAAAATATGGAAGGGTACAAAACACTCCTGAAAACTGAGATTTTTTTGTCTACTTTCATCGATCATTTCATTTCTTTCTTTTTTCGAGTAAAGGCTGTTGGAAAGGTTCTCTCTATCAGCAACAAAGAATGTTATACTGGAAATATCAGTGTGAATGACTCTTGTACTTTTCTACTATGTTACAAAAACATGACCAGAGACCCAATTTTCATTAGATTCCATTCACAGTATAGTCCTTGTTCCTATTTCCGTTAATACATTATAATCAACTTTATGTGCATAATACACTAATAAATTTCATGTGCATAATTTATATTGTTGGTTCACATTTTTTTCCCTCAAATCCCTTTAATCCCATTTCTTGTGTCATTCTTGTTTCCTGTCTCTGAGAACATGGCTTCTATTATTTTATTGAAATATATTTAGGATGTGAATTTTTATTAATGAACGGTAAATTCATTATCTACCTTAGCTGGTCTGTTTTATATAAATGCTCTTTCTGTATTTTCCCAAGTGGTATCATCTTGATGAACATTGAATTGTTTGATTATATATTTGTCCTCTGTTCTTACCATGTTGTGCTTGTAAGTCCTTGGACTTGAGTTGGAAATCAAACTTGCGTGTTCCCTGGCCTCTTTCATGAGAGTATGATGCTTTTGTCACTGGCAGAATTAATGGATGGCTGTGAAAATTGTTTAGTGTTTTAAAGAAAATTCTAGTAAGTACTAGACTTATTCCATAGACTGAAATATAAGATCAATCTGTTTATGACAAAGTGCAAGAGATGCAACAAAGGAAACACTTAACATAACAAACTTGTCTTTGTATTCTCTTTATATGTTTATGAAATTATTAAAATATAATCCCAATAGCAGGCTTATCACGGATATGTGAATTCACAATCATTTGTGTGCACCATTGCAAATTGGTTGTACATAACCAGCTTGTCTCTTTTAGCATACTATCTGAATTAGCACTGAAGTACTCTGTTGTTGGTTGGGTTGTGTTCTAGTGAAATAAGTGGAGGTTTACAGCAGCTAGCCCAGGTTTGATTTTCAATGCACGCCCTCTCAACAATGGGTTCTACATCAGAATCACTAAGATGACATGGTTGAGAGGTTGAAAACCTCTCTAGTCAACAAAAAAGGTTTACTTATGCCATGCTTCCGCAGACCCTTGCCTTAAGGGGAGAAAAGAAATAAAAGATCTATCAGCCTCAAGTTAACCTTATTGACTAACAACTTTCCAAGCAAAACTCAAATAACATGAAATAGAGCTAGATAATCAATAAGCAAAACAAAAGAGCAATATATTTGTGGATATTTCCGTGAAATATAAGAAAGTAAATTAAAATTAAGTGTAGTCTTTGAGACAAGCCAAAGACTGCTGTCTTACACATTTCTTTGCTTACACTTGGTATGCTACTCGTGGTATTTGCATTCATATAGTTGTCCATAGAATCACCTCATTTATATCCCTGAACTGGCGATACTCAATTTCCAGCCTGTGACATTTGCACATAATTCTAACTATCCTATTCGATTACTGTATGTCATTGTAGACAAGTGGCTAAATCAAATCAGATTTAGTGGTGGGATCCAATTTCGTCCCCCTGAAGGTACGTTTCTGAGTTATTGCAGCCAAGAGGGAGAACTACATACCCTTGATTGGGTGGAAGTCCCACTGACCTTGTTGGCCCATGGATCTATAACTCAGCTAGGTAGGAGCGTTAAGTGTTCTTTTTGGTCAACAAATGCGATGTATCTTAATGAATGAGGTTAGGTGCAAGTCATGGGCAAAGTCAGATATCTTACCAACCAAAATAGTTCAATCCCGTGACATAATATTAGAAACCTATATGTAGTAGTATGCATGTTTGCACAATAATTGTAGTATGCGTTTTAGCAATTATGAGGAAAGGTCAACGTTTTTGAAGAATTTTACTACTACACTTGCAATTGATGGCTTGTAGGTTGCATAAGTTCCCAATACATGGGCCATGTACCCAGCATTTATAGGTCTTCAACTAGTCTTTATTATTTGCAAGTATTTGTACCTTTGTGCACGTGGTACCTACTATTGCAAAACTAGTATTCCGAGTGCAAAGCCTCACTAGACAACCTAGGTCTTATGGCAACAAGAGATCAGCCACCACTGTCAGCTCAATGGCTTCTCTCCAACTATTTAGTGGTGGATACTATGTTGCACGAAACTTATAGGAACCCAGCGTTTCGGGCCGTACCCGTACCCGAAACTCGATCATCATGTAATCATTTATGAAAGTTAATATAGACTTGCTTTTCCTTCTAAATTGTCATCTATGGACCTTATTCCCTTTTTACTTGCAAGATAATGTGTTATTCACTTATTTATATATATATATATGACGTTTCAGTCAGCGTTTCGGTTGATTTTTCCATTTTTGGGAGGTGACTTTTCTAAATGTACCTGTTTCGGAAACTCTGAAATGTTTCGACGTTTCGTGCAACTAAGGGTGGATATTATACTCACAAGGAAGACTTCCTAAAAAGATCACCAACAAGATCTTCAACTAATAAGGGCCCAATGATGATGAAAAGTCTAATAATTGAAGGGGAAGGTACCAACCAAACCTTGAAAGGCCGAGATAAGAGTTGTCAAGAATTCAAATACACTTTCCTAAGAGGGCTGCTATAATTTAGGATTTTTATGATATGTAGATTTGGGGCATAAAATGACATATATCAGCTTGAGAAATAACATACGAGTGATATGATCAACAAAGGAGCTAGGCTTTTGAAGAGGCAAGTAAGGGTAAGGTAAACAATTATGGCTTTATGGGTCAAAATGCATATGACAACAATTGATCCGGATTGGATCATTATACTGTTTTTCATCCATCCGAATGTGTTTAGAGTGGAAAAAGTGGAGGAATAAACTTATAGGACCATTTTTACCGGCAGGAACTAGTTTGGCAAATTGGGATCTGAAACCTTTTAGGAGCATTTTGAGGCATCAAATGATGTATTTTGGGGTTAAAACTTTGGCACTTTAGTGTCACACCATTTTCCTATTCTAGACACAGAGACCTTTCCAACAGTGCAAGAATTTCTTCTATCATAGTCCATATACAAAAGTTATGCCACTAGGAAGTTGTCCTTCTTGTTTTGTCTACCATAATTCGAGAAGATGCCATGTCAGCCCCATTACTCATGGAAAGAAGGGGCTAGCCACGTGATCGTGATGAAGGAGGCTCTAGAAGAGTCCATATTGTAACTCTAGTTAAGATTTAGTGGAGTCAAATCTAACCATTAGTAGGCTATTGGGTTGTGTTTTAACTGGGATGCTGATTTATGGTAGCATCAGATATGCTGAAGTTCGATTTTCTGAACTAGAGCAGCTATCGGGAGAATTGCGATAGTGAGCTCTTGCAGAGAGGGGCAGAGAGAGTTTTGGCTGGAGGTCTTCTTCGGAGCCAAGGATAATCAATAGAGAGGCAGAGAGACACACAGAGGAGGCAACACAGAGGTTAGAGAGGGTGATGCAGAGCCAGGAAGGGCTCACGCAGGCCCCACATAGAGCAACGCAGTAGCTTCCAGTGCAGAAGTCTGAGTTTGTTGAGGAAGTTAACGTTTCCGAGCCGAGAGGGCTGGAAAAGGCTTCTGAAGGTAGATTGATTCTCAGTTGAGCTGACGCAGGACCCATGCAGGGGAAACGTAGAAGTAGTCGAGGAACTGGTGGTTTAGTCACCGGATCAGCTGGGACTTGCAATGTAGAGTGAGGTAATCTCACCAGTTTCTTCTGCTAAATGATTTTCTCTGGAACTGGATTGTGGGAGGGCATCCAGTAGTTGTATTCAGAAATACTTCAGCTTAATAATAAAAACCCTCAGATCTACTGCATCTATTTTCTCGCATCGGGTTTTTCTGGGGACATTTGTCCAAAATAACTGTCATTTGTGTTGTATCTTTCTCTATTGTTTTTTTCTTATTTCAACATATTATTTAAAAGGTGTAGGCTGCAGAGTATGTGCTTCGATGTTTGCCGTAGGAAACTGCAAATAACTTGTTCATGTAAATCTAACAAATAGAAGAAATATCATCAATGTTGTAGTAGGAATTCCTAGGTTTAAGGAACATTCACATGGTATCAGAGCGAGTGCAGGTGAAGCAAGAAGAACAGTGTTAGAGAACCCAGTGCTGAGCAGAAAAGGAGATCGAAAAAGCTGCAGGAGGCAGCAGTTCGAATCTCCAGAGGGGTTTGCGCAGTCTTAGCCGGAGGGCTGAATTTTCGAGGGAGTCTCTCTCTGAGTGAGTTGACAGAGAGAAGGGCTTCCAGATCGATATATGCTGTGGCAGAGGGAGCAACGCTGAAGCCTCAGCGTGAGGAGCTGGTGGGACACAATTTTTTTGCAGGCCGTTTTCTTGGGCAGAAAGACGTCAGAAGAGAAGAGAAGCACCGTGAGGGAACCTTTCCTCAATATACTTCCCGCCAAGAAGCCCGTTCTCTTATTGGTTGAGCAACAACAGTAAGAGCAGAGATGAGCAGTTCGACAATTTTTCGTGAAATAACAACTAGTGGCTTGAGAGATCAAGATAGGTTGGATGGGGCATCCAACTACGTCATCTGGAAGGTGAGAATGTCATTCCTTCTATATGAGAATGCTCTCAAGACATATGTCGACAACGTGGTGGCTGTGCCTACAAATGCAGATCCCTTGAAAAAGTACAAGGCAGAAATGGCGAAGGCAAAGCGTATGATCCTCGATAGAGTGAAGGATCATGTAGTCTGTCACATTGCTAGTAGAGGGATTGCTAATGAGATGTGGGATGCATTGTCTACGCTGTATCAGGGATCTTCTGAGCAGTGGAAGATGTACTTAGAGCGAAACTGAGGTCTGCTCAAATGCAAAAAGGGGAGCTTGTGGATCCATTCCTCACGAAGCTTCAGGAGACCTGAGATGAGTTATCAACTATGGGGTGTACACCTCAAGATTCCGTGTTGGTTAGATTGGCCCCCAATTCTATCTCAGATGAGTGACAAGTCTTTGTCTGGAGTATCCTGGGCAGGGCGACTTTGTCGAATTGGGATGAAATGTGGGCAACTCTTTAGCAAGAGGAGCTGAGGAGGGATCTAGTCAAGTGTAAGCTTGATGGAAGAAGCAACAGTGGGTCGAAGCCCAAGGAGGAGGAGGAGAATGCAATCCTTGCATCGAAGGGGCAACAGGAGCATTAGAGACGTAAGAACGACATCTCGAAGATGAAGTGCTCTAGGTGTGGTGAAATGGATCACTACGCAACACAATGTCCTCTTAGGAAGGACAAATATGAGAAGCATGATCCAAAGGCTGCACTCGCGAAGATCGAGGAGGAGTTTGCCATGACAACTGAGATACACCCAGGAGGAAGGTGGGTTGATTTAGAGTTGTAGTTCAAAAGAGCTACAGATGGGCAGGATCCTTGAGGAACCCACCTCTCGGATCAATCCCTTGCTACGGGAACCCAGATCAGAAGTAGGAGGATGGACTAGTGTCGGATGGTGCTGAGGAGTGTCGAAGAGACAGTTGTAGTGGCTAGGAGTGCCATAGACTGAACAACGCAGAGCAGAGTTGGCAGCAGTGCACATGACACATAGTAGAGATCAGAAGCAAAGTAGAAGATTTAGAGGGTCAATGCAAAGACTAGCAATAGTTAGGCTCCAACATTCACATGGTATCATACTGAACACAGTTAGTTCAATAATTTGGGATTTGCAGCATGGGCAGTTGGTGGTGGCAGTGCTTGTAGCAGCACAAATGCTGAAATTTAGAGGGAGTTGTAGTACCGATGCAATGTTGATAGTGGCAGGGTCAATAATAGCATAGATGCAACATTTGCGTAGTGGTTGGTGGACAACATGTTAGATATCGACAACACAAAGGCAGATGTTACAAGACAGAGTAATGGTTCAGCGGGTTGCATTGCTAGAGAACATTCCTCACTAAGGGGGAGTGTTTATTTCTAGTAGCATCGTATGTGCTCTAAGTCTCAAATTTTGTTGGGAGGCTTGGGCACATGTATTCTAAATAACCCAGAAAGCGTTTTGGGAAATTCCACTCAGAAATAGTTTTATAAACATAAATAATTATTTTTAATGGGACCGTAAGTCTAAACTTAGGAAAATAAAATAATTAATGGCTATTAATCTAACTATGGGTGTAACTTCTAGAAGAAGGCGATGATCAAGCATAAATGATCTTATTAGCCATTGATTAGCTTCTAATCTAGGCCGTTGAATGTCAATGAAGAGATTATTTGAGGAGGCTTGAGGGTCATTTGGAAAGACACACAGAGTGAGTTCAGAAGTTCGATTTTCTGAAGCAGAGCAATTGCCAGGAGAATTTCGATAGTGAGATTTTGCAGAGAGGGGCAAAGGGAGTTTTGGCTGGAGGATCTTCTCCAGAGCCAAGGATACTCAGTAGAGAGGCAGAGCGACACACAAAAAGGCAGTGCAGAGGGCAAAGTGTGAAAATTCCTACACTCAAGGAACCCTTACTACAACAAAACTGAATTTACTTCTCCTACTTGATTTTAATATACATTACCAAGTTATTTTCTGAATACTGAAGTAAATTACTTCTGTAGCCTATACTACTTTAAATTTGATTACATGAAACAAAAAACTGAGCAAAAAACTGAGCAAAAAACAAGATACATAGGACACAATTATTTTTGGACAAAATAGTCCCCGGAAAAACCCAATGCGGGAAAGCCGGTGCAACAACTCTGAGGGTTTTCTAATTAAGCAGTAATTTTGAATACAATGCTGGATGCCCTCCCGACAATCCAGTTATAGAGAAAATATAATGGCAGAAAATTGAGTGAGTTTTACCTCACTTCACCTAGAAGATTTCGGTTGATCTGGCAACAGAATTGGCTAACCCCACCTATCTCTACGTTGGCCCTGCGTCAGAATTACAGGCTCTACATCGGCCCTGCGTTGTCTCTTTTGCCTTCTACGTCAACCTTCCCGTTGTTTCGATAGTTTCTGACTTTCTGCGCGAGGGTAGCTTTTGCTTCTGCACTGGCTCTTCTGGCTCTGCGTCAAGCCTGCGTGGGCCCAGATTGGCCTAGTGTCAGTCCTTCTAGCTCATGCGTTGCCTCCAATAGTGTCTCTCCGCCTCTTTGTCTAGTATTCCCGAACTATCCCTGCCCCTCTGCTGCAGAATGATCACTCAGTTTGAATTCTCAGCTTTCTAGCCCCAGAAATCGAACTCTAGATCAATTCGTTCTCTTCGTGTGTTTTTCCAAATGAACCCCAAGCCTCCTTATACTTTTCTCATTTAGACTTCAATGGTCGAGATTAAGTCTTTAATCAATGACTATGATTAAAACTTGACTTAATCTGCCTTCTAGATCATTCTCACCCATATTTTGATTAATACCCATTAATACTTTAATTTTCCTAAGTTTAGACTTAGGAACCCCATTAAAAATATTAATTATTCTAATAAAATACAATTCGGGTGTAATTTCATCAAACGGTTTCTGGGTACTTTAGAAGTCATGTGCCTTAGCCTCTCCACAAATTTTCATGGCTAGAGCACATCCGATGCTACAAAACACTAACACTCCCTCTTAGCGAGGAATGTGCTCTAGCAACAATGTCCAATTGCATGCTGCTTTGTCTCTGAAGCATCTCCTTTCCGCACTGGTGCTGCCACCAACACTGTGCTGGTCCTGCTATTGTATTGTTGCCCATGACACTACCACTGCTGCATCTGTACTACAACTCCCTCTGCATTTGCTGCTAACATTGCCACTGCTAGCTTTGTACTACGTCATTTTCCAATTGCTGCTATTCAACAACGGAAAAGCATCCAAAATTTTTGAACTAACTGTGTTCAACATAATACCATGAATGTTGGAATCTGACTGCTACTAGTCTCTGACCCTTTGAATCTTCTGTGCTGCTGCCGACTTCTGCACTGTGCCATCTGCACTGTTGCCAACCTTGTTCTGCGTTGATCAGTCTCCAGTAGGCTAATGCATCTATCTCTCCAAACAAACCATTGCATCATTTGACACTAAGTCCATTTCGCTACTGCTGATTCTCGCCGGGCTCCCTTAGCAAGGAATTGATCCAAGAGGTGGACTCCTCAAGGATTCTGCCCACATGTAGTCCTCCCGACTACAGCTCAATATTGCCCCATTTCCCTCCTGGAGATGCGTGGGCACTCATGCAGACTCATCTTCGTCAATTTTTGCTGGAGCAACCTTAGGATCATGTTTCTCATCCTTATCCTTTTGCTTCAAAGGACACTGGGATGCAAAGTGGCCCATCTCGCAACATCTGAAACATTTCACCTTCGAAATGTCCTTCTTCCGCTTTTGCTTTTGCTATCCCTTTGATGCTAGAGTTGCTTTCTCCTCCTCCTCCTTGGTCTTTGTGCCACTCCCATTGCTGCCATTGAGGTTGACCTTAACCAGATCCCTCCTTAATTCCTCCCGTTGAAGGGTTTCCCACGTCTCCTCCCATGAAGGTACTCTTTCCCTGCCCAGTATACTTTGGACGAAGACTTGCCATTCATCTGAGACTCCACTAAGGGTTGTCCTTACCATCGCGGTAGATTGAAGAGTAGACCCCACTACAACAAGTTGGTCTCTGGTGTCCTGAAGACGTTGAATATAGGCATTAACCGCTTCTCCCTTCTGCATCAATGTCTGCTGCAACTTTTGTTCTAAGTAAATATTTCGTTGTTCGGAAGAGCCTTCATACAGTGAAGACAAAGCTTCCCACATCTCTCGGGCTGTATCTTTTCCCTGCAGGTGTGAGACCACATGATCTCGAACTCCATCGAGTATGAACCTCTTCACCTTCCCCTGCTCGGCCTTGTACTTCTTCTGATCATTACCCGTGGGAATAGCCACAACACTCTTGACATAAGCTTCAAGATCATACTCCTCCAAAATAGCTAAGATTATGGTCTTCCATATGACATAGTTGGAAGCTCCTTCCAGCCTGTCCTGATCTTTGAGCCCATATGATGCCATCTCATCCAAACTATCGAATTGACTCCTCTAGTCACCGCTTAGCACTGTTGCCCGACAGTGAGAAATTTGAATTTTTGGCGAGAAAAGTTCTCTGAGGAGAAAATACCCCTTCTATGTGTCTTCACTCTTTTCCGACGGATTTCTGCCCTGGCAGAAACTGCGCCCTTCAAGAACTGTGTTGAGGCTCTGCGTCACTCCCTCTGTCTCTGCAGACTCACAAACTGGAAATTGTACCTCTCCGTCGACACTCTGAGAGAGATTTCCTCAGAATCTTTGCTTCCCAGCAAGGACTGCGCAATCCATTCAAGGGGATTCGAATTGCTGCCAAATGCAACTATTGGCCTCTCTGCTCAATGCTGGATCTGCTCTTCTTGTTTCAAAATCAATGCTCTGATACCATGTGAAAATTCCTGCACTCAAGGAACCCCTACTGTAGTGAAACTGAATATACTTCTCCTACTTTATTTTAATATACATTATCAAGTTATTTTCTGAATACTGAAGTAAATTACTTCTACTACTTTAAATTTGATTACATGAAACAAAAAACTGAGTAAAGAACAAGATACATAGGACACAATTATTTTTGGACAAAATTTTCCCCGGAAAAACCCAATGCGGGAAAACCGGTGCAACAACTTTGAGGGTTTTCTATTATTAAACAATAATTCTGAATACAATACTTGATGCCCTCCTGACAATCCAGTGATAGAAAATATAATGGCAGAAAACTGAGTGAGTTTTACCTCACTTCACTTGGTAGATTCCAACTGATCCAATAGCAGAACTGGCTAACCCCGACTATCTCTGCGCTGGCCCTGCGTAGGCCTTGCGTTAGACTTATAGGCTCTGCGTTGACCCTGTGCTGTCTCTTTTGCCTTCTACGTCAACCTTCTCGGCTGTTCCAATAGTTCCCTGACAGTTTCCAGCTTTCTACGTGAGGGTAGCTCCTGCTTCTGCACTGGCCCTTCTGGCTTTGCGTCAGGCCTGCGTGGGCCCAGATTGGCCCAATGTCAATCCTTCTAGCTGCCGCACTGCCTCCACTAGTGTCTCTTCACCTCTCTATCCAGTATTCCTGAACTATCCCTGCCCCTTTGCTACATAATGATCACTCATTTCGAATTCTCAGCTTCCTAGCCCTAGAAAATGAACTCTTGATTAATTCGTTCTCTCCGTGTGTTTTTTCAAATGAACCCCAAGGCTCCTTCTTATACTTTTCTCGTTGAGACTTCAACGACTGAGATTAAGTCCCTAATCAACGACTAAGATTAAAGCTTGACTTGATCTGCTTTCTAAATCATTCTCAACCATATTTTGATTAATACCCATTAATACTTTAATTTTCCTAAGTTTAGACTTAGGAACCCCATTAAAAATATATATATTTTTAATAAAATACAATCTAGGTGGAATTTTAACAAACGGTTTCTGGTTCTTTAGAACTCATGTGCCTTAGCCTCTCCACCAATTTTCATGGCTAGAGCACATTCGATTCTACCAAAAACTAACACAGAGATGGTGACGCAGAGCCAGGAAGGGCTCGTGCTGGCCCCACGCAGAGCAAGGAAGGGCTCGTGCTGGCCCCACGCAGAGCAGCGCATTAGCTTCTAGCGCAGAAGTCCGAGTTTGTTGAGGAATCTAGTGTTGCTGAGACGGGAGGGCTAGAAAAGGCTTCTGAAGGCAGAGCAATTATCAGTTGAGCTGACGCATGGTCCACGTAGGGGAAACACAGAAGTAGTCAGAGAACTCATGGTTCAACTACCGAATCAGCTGGGACTTGCAGTGTAGAGTGAGGTAATCTCACCAATTTCTTTTGCTAAGTGATTTTCTTCGTAACTGGATTGTTGGGAGAGCATCCAATAGTTGTATTAAGAAACACTTAAGCTTAATAATAAAATCCCTCAGATCTGTTGCACTGGTTTTCCCGCATTGGGCTTTTTCGAGGAAATTTGTCCAAAAATAATTGTGTCATTTGTTGTATCTTTCTCTGTTGTTCGGTTCTTGTTTCGACATATTATTTAAATGGTGTAGGTTGCAGTGTGTGAAAATTCCTAGATCTAACAATCTCAAGAATCCTACTGCAACCAATTGAATCTACTTCACCAGATCGTAAATTACATTCCAAACTTATTTCAGATTTCTTCTTGAAACATTAAAGGAAATTATTGAAGCAGAATACACCAAATTAAATATGATTCTGAAACATAGAAATTGAGAAAGGAAATAAAAACACATAGGACATTGTTATTTTTGGACAAATGTCCCCGGAAAAACCCAACTTGGAAAACCGGTGTAGCAGTGAGGGTTTTATTTTATTATGTAGTTGTGAAATTTGTGTACATCTATGGATGCCCAACTAGCAATCCAAACAAGAAGAAAATCTGGCAGAGATATTCCCTAACCAACGCTAACACTCATGTTGCTTGCACATGCGCGTTCCTGCACTTGCACGTTCCTGCACTCGCACGTTCCTGCACCCGTGTTTTCCTACACTCGTGTTCTTGTACTCGCGCGTTCCTGCACTTGCGAGTTCTTACACTCGCGCGTTCCTGCACTCGTGCGTTCCTGCACTCGCGAGTTCCTGCACTCGCGTTCCTGCACTTGTGCATTCCTGCACTTGCGAATCCCTGCACTCGCGCATTCCTGCACTCGCGCATTCTTGCACTCGCGCATTCCTGCACTCGCAAGTTCCTGCACTGGGAATAACTTAGCCTCTTGCTACTTCCTCTTTGGATCACTGTCCCTGCCCCGCTACTACAAAAGATCTCTTCGATTAGAATTTCCTCCTAAGAACTTCTCACTTCAGAAATTCGATCTCTTGATCTCTCAGTGTATTTTCCAAATGACCCTCAAGTCCCTTCTTATATCTTCTTGTTGGACAACTGACGACCTAGATTAACTCCTAATCAAAGGCTCAGATCATTTTGATTTGATCTCCTCCTTTATCTAGAAGATTCACCTACAATTAGATTAATGCCCATTAATATTTTATTTTTCCTAAGTTTAGACTTAGGAACTCCATTAAAAATATTAATTATTTTAATATAATCGCCTTTGGGTGGAATTTGCCAAAACTATTTCTGAGTTCTTTGGAATGCATGCACCCAAGCCTCCCTGCAAAATTTGAGGCTTAGAGCACATCTAATGCTACCCAAAATCAACACTCCCTCTTAGCGAGGGATGTGCTTTAGCAATATACAACTACTACATACTGCTCTGACTCTGAAGCATCATCCTCTGCACTGTTGATGTTTGACATGCTGTCCACCAACTACTGCGCTGCTGCTACTGTACTATTGCCTTTGACACTGCCATTGCCAATGCTACAACTCCCTCTCAAATGCTGCATCTGCTATGTTGCTAACACTGCCATTGCTAACATTGCATCTATATTGCAACTCAGTTGCTAAGAGAAGAAACAGAAAACACCCAAAACTGGATAAGTATCCCATGGATACACCTCGGTGCTGAAAGCCTGACTAGTGCTAGTCCCAGGATGTATTTTGAAGCCACTGTGTTGCTGAATCTCTGCACCGTGCCTCCATGCACTGTAGCCTCTCTGCTCTACACTGCTCAATTTCTGGCGCTGCTAACTACTGCATCTGTTGCTCCAACACTCCATGGCACCAACTGAAAACTCCTCCATCCCACTACTACTAACCATGGGCTCCCGTAGCAAGTTGAAGATCCAAGAGGTGGGCTCCTTAAGGACCCTGCCCATCTGTAGCTCTATTACAGTTCTATATCAGCCCACCTCCCTCCTAGAGGTATCTTGGCTGTCATGGCGAACTCCTCCTGTTCGATCTTTGCGGCTGCAACTTTATGATCGTGCTTCTCATCCTTGTCCTTTTTCTTCAAGGGACACTGAGATGCATAGTGGCCCATCTCACCACATCTGAAACACTTCATCTTGGAGACGTCCTTCTTTCGTCTCTATTGCCCTTGTTGCCCCTTCGATGCAAGGGCTGCATTATACTCCTCCTCTACTTTGGGCTTCAACCCACTGCTGCTACTGCTTCTGTCAAGTTTGACCTTGACCAGGTCTCTCCTAAACTCTTCTTGTTTTAGAGCTGCCCACATCTCATCCCAATTAGGCAAAGCTGGTCTGCCCGGGATTCCCTGGACGAAGACTTTCCACTCATCCGAGACAGAATTTAGGGCCAGTCTCACTAACTACGAATCCTGAGGTGTATGCCCCGCAACCGATAACTCATCACAAGTCTCCTTCGATGCAAGGGCTGTATTATCCTCCTCCTCTACTTTGGGCTTCGACCCACTGTTGCTGCAAGTCTCTCCTAAACTCTTCCTGTTTTAGAGCTACCCACATCTCATCCCAATTAGGCAATGCTTCTCTGCCCAAGATTCTCTGGACAAAGACTTGCCACTCATCGAAGACAAAATTTAGGGCCAGTCTCACTAACTCTGAATCCTGAGGTGTATGCCCCGCCACTGACAACTCATCACGAGTCTCCTTCAGCTTCATGAGGAATGGATCCACACGTTCTCCCTTCTGCATCTACGCAAATCTCAACTTCTGTTCCAAGTACATCTTCTGCTGCTTAAAGATCCTTGATACAATGTGGCCAAAGCATCCCACATCTCCTTAGAAGTTTCTGTAAGCAACGTGGCACACCACGTGATCCTTGACTCTATCCGAGATCATCCTCTTGGCCTTTGCCATTTCAACTCTATACTTCTTCAGTAGATCTGACTTCGCAGGGACAACTACCACACTATCAACATACGTCTTGAGGGCATGCTCATCTAGAAGGCAGGACATTCTAGCCTTCCAGATGACATAGTTGGAAGCTCCGTCCAACCTGTCTTGATCCCTCAAGCCATTGTTTGCCACATCCTCTGAAAACTGTTGAACAACTCCCTCTTTTCCTTACTGCGTAGCTTCTAGGTTGGCTTACACACTCCCTGATGGAGCTGGTAAGTTTGCTACTCAACAAATCAAAAATACTGATTTCCTCGGCAAGAAATCACCAAGGAAGTATTCTCTCACTATGTGATCTACTTCCTTCCGATGAATTCAGCTTGCAGAAAACTGCGTCCCTATAGCTCTGCATTGATGCTTTGCGTGGTTCCCTCTACCTTGGCAAATTCTTGATCCGACAATTTTACCTCTTTGTCAGCTCACTTAGAGAGGGACACCAACGAAAATATAACCCTCCTGGCTAGAACTGCGCAATCCCTCAGGGGATTCAAATTGCTGCTTGCTGCAGCAAGTTGGCCCTTGCTTCAGTGCTATATTTTCTCTTCATGTTTCACATCAACAACTCTGATACCATGTGAAAATTCCTAGATCTAACAATCCAAGGAATCCTACTGCAACAAACTGAATCTACTTCACCTAGATTGTAAATTACATTACAAACTTATTTCAGATTTCTTCTTGAAACATTGAAGTAAATTACTGTAGCAGACTACACCAAATTAAATATGATTCTGAAATATAGAAATTGAGCAAGGAAATACAAACACATAGGACACTGTTATTTTTGGACAAATGTCCCCGGAAAAACCCAACTTGGAAAACCGGTGTAGCAGTGAGGGTTTTATTTTATTATGTAGCTGTGAAATCTGTGTACATCTATGGATGCCCAACTGGCAGTCCAAACAACAAGAAAATTTGGCAGAGATATTCCCTAACCAACCCTGACACTCATGTTACTTGCACTCCGGTCCTGCACTTTGTGCGTTCCTGGACTTGCGCGTTCTTGCACTCGCGCATTCTTGCATTTGCGCGTTCATGCAATTGCGTTTTTGCACTTGCGCATTCCTGCACTTGTGAGTCCCTGCACTCGTGCATTCCTGCACTCGTGCATTCTTGCACTCGGATGTTCCTACACTAGCGAGTCCCTGCACTCGCGCATTCCTGCACGCGAGTTCCTGCACTCGCGTTCCTGCAGTCACGAGTTCTTGCACTCACGTTCCTGCACTTGCGAGTTCATGCACTCACGCATTCTTGCACTCGCGAGTTCCTGCACTGAGAATACCTTAGCCTCTTGCTACAGCCTCTCCGGGTCTAGAAATCTTCCTCCAAATCACTGTCCCTGCCCCGTTACTGCAAAAGATATCTTCGATCAAAATTTCCTCCTAAGAACGTCTCACTTCAGAAATTCGATCTCTTGATCTCTTGGTGTATTTTCCAAATGACACTGAAGCCCGTTCTTATATCTTCCTGTTGGACAACCAACGACTTAGATTAACTCTTAATCAAAGGCTCAGATCATTTTGACTTGATCTCCTCCTTTATCTAGAAGATTCACCTACAATTAGATTAATACCCATTAATGTTTTAATTTTCCTAAGTTTAGACTTAGGAACTCCATCAAAAATATTAATTATTTTAATATAATCGTCTCTCGGTGGAATTTCCCAAAACGATTTCTGGGTTCTTTGGAATGCATGCGCCCAAGTCTCCCTGCAAAATTTGAGGCGTTGAGCACATCCAATGCTACCCCAAATCAACACTCCCTCTTAGCGAGGAATGTGCTCTAGCAATATATAGCTACTGCATACTGCTCTGACTCTGAAGCATCGTCCTCTGCGCTGTTGATGTCTGACATGTTGTCCACCAACTATTGCCTTGCTGCTGCTACTGTACTACTACCTTTGACACTACCACTACCACTGCCAATGCTACAACTCCCTCTCAAATGCTGCATTTTCTATGCTGCTAGCACCATTACTAACACCGCATCTGTACCGCAACTCAGTTGCTGAGAGAAGCAACTGAAAATATCCAAAACTGGATAAGTATCCCATGGATACACCTCGGTGCAGAAAGCCTGATTGTTGCTAGTCCTATGATGTCTTCTAAAGCTACTGTGTCGCTGAAGCTATGCACTATGCCTTCATGCACTGTAGCTTCTCTTCTCTGCACTGCTCAAGTTCTGACGCTGCTAACTACTACATCTGTCGCTCCAACACTCCATGGCACCAATTGAAACCTCCTCCATCCTGCTACTAGTGATCATGGGCTCTCGTGGTAAGGTGAAGATCCAAGAGGTGGGCTCCTCAAGGATCTTGCCCATCTATAGCTCTATTGAACTTCAGTTCTATATTAGCCCACCTCCCTCCTAGAGGTATCTTGGCTGTCATGGCGAAATCCTCCTCTTGTTCGATCTTTGTGGCTGCAACCTTAGGATCATGCTTCTCATCCTTATCATTTTTCTTCAAGGGACATTGGGAGGCATAGTGGCCCATCTCGCCACATTTGAAACACTTCATCTTGGAGACATCCTTCTTTCGTCTCTATTGCCCTTGCTGCCTATTCCGTGCAAGGGCTGCATTATCCTCCTCTTCTACTTTGGGTTTCGACCCACTACTGGTGCTTCTTCCGTCAAGTTTGACCTTGACCAAGTATATCCTCAACTCTTCTTATTTTAGAGTTGCCCACATCTCATCCCAATCAGACAATGGCACTGTTGAGTGATAAAAGGTGTCTTTTTAACTCCTAATCATCTTCACATTAATTATCAATCCAGGTACAATTTTTTATTTCAAGAGTGTACTCAGTCTGAGGTGGCTATTTACTCAAGAGTAATGTTTTGCAGTATAATGCTTAAAATGCAAAAGTAAATGAATGCTGGAAACAAAATCTAATCGGAACAACAAGAAACTGAAATGTTCTGTAACTAAATCATTTACTCAAACAATCATCAGTCGAGAACTCAGTAATGATAACTCTCTCCCCTGTAAACTGATGCAAATGAAAACATAGGCAAGATCTTCAATATGAGAACTTGCACAACGGTAGTCAGTGTCCTTTAGAGTTGTTGATTTTTCAATCCACACTAAAGCAAATAACTGGAAATAACAATTCAATTGGAAATGCTCACTAAAACACACTTGCTGCAATATCAGTTAAAAGGTGAAATCAAATCCTTGCATGAAAGAGATAACAACAAAGCTAATTTATCGGAAATGAACAACAACACTAAATTAATGGAAATGAACAACAAATCTAAATTAATGGAAATGGACAGCAAAGCTAAATTAATGGAAATGAACAACAAAATTAAATGAACAACAATTAGTAATAAACGACAGAGTCCGAAGTGAACAACGAAGCTTTATAATCAGAATGAACAACATAACAATTTAAGTTGCAAAGGATAATAATCTTGTTATGATGGAAGAAAATGGAAACGTGATTCAATTACAATTTATGCAATAAAGCGAGTTCATACAATGTTGGAACAACAC
Organism: Pinus tabuliformis; assembly: GCA_031772625.1. Taxonomy (NCBI): domain Eukaryota; kingdom Viridiplantae; phylum Streptophyta; class Pinopsida; order Pinales; family Pinaceae; genus Pinus; species Pinus tabuliformis. The sequence continues at coordinate 1,118,198,953 of CM062809.1, forward strand.
ACTGTAAAAGAAAGAAACTGTAAAGCGATACAATTTAAAGAAACAAGAATTAAATCAAACCATCACATGACTGGAACTATAAAAATAATGGTACAGGTAGCAAGTGGATCCATCAGGGCCGGGCCCTTAGCCGCTAGTGAAGCACCGCCGAACTACTTCAGTATAAAGGAATGGAACAACAATCGACTTATATATTAATCATGTGAAATTGTTTATAGGCAATCGTGCTCTGTTTCAACAGCGAGAGTCGATGATCAAAGTTACAATTTCAATAGTAATTCTCCCATTCCTCCTATCCTATCCTATCTATCTCTAATATAATGATCCATCTAATTCTCTCTAATCATCCATCATGAAAATCCATGATTTCCCCTCCCTGATCTCTGTTCTGATTTAAATACACAGAGAGAAAAGAGAAGTTACAACTGTAATGATTATGAAATGATTTCTATTACAAAATTAAATTGTTCTCAACAAATTGATAAACAAGATCATATTTGAAATATCTCCCCATCATTATTCAACAGGAACAAGTCGAATTTGGTGTTGTAGCTGAGATAATTTGGAAAACGGCCACATCAACGAATCTAAGAAAAATGTTAACCTTCCGTTTATTTTAGTATGGACCGAATCTGGGAAAACTGCGCATTATAAAACTAATTTGGTCCGTTTTAAACAAAATCCATATTTTGGATTTTCCAGATTCTTCTCCATTTGCCCGAACTGTTCAATACAAAATTTTCATTTCTTATTCCAACGAATTTCTGAGTTGGCACATTTAATAATAAGTTGGAGATCAAATCTTCAATCTGGAAAATATCTTGGAGGCTAAAATGGTGAACAAATTTATTAATAAACCATCATTGGTAAAAACATGCATAATCATCAATTTATTAAAAATAAAGGAGAAGAACAATATTCATCCATAAGAGCATAAATAATTATAAAATAGAATTATATGATAAATTATGATAAATGACGTGATAAAGAATTAAAACTGAATATATTGCATGTCCTCATGCAACCCAAAGACTCTGTGTTAACCAAGCAATAATAATTTTTTTTTTTAATCTCAGCTCATGAAATGGATAGAACAAATGAATTATTCCTCACTTAATAAATATTCAATTTTAGCAATCTTGATGAAGACGTAGCAATTTTTACATTGACGTTCAACTTATGTGTATATGAAGTTGCAATAAAATATGATATAAGTAACAACAAACTTCATTAACCATGTTCTCAAAAGCTACAAATCAGATTTTGTTGAAATGTTGCAAGTAGATTTCTACTATATTAATGCTTCTATGATCCAAAAATTAGATCGTTTTGATGCACGGATTATGAGATATAAACAAAATGGCTGTAGGTAATAATGCATGATTTCCGAAATTTTATGAACTAATTTAATTTGAAATTATCTGGGTTTGTGTATCTTAATGATACGTCTGTGTTTTCCAGAAATTACAAGAATTGAGCATAGTTTTAAAAACATATGGAAATCAATTTTTGCACTGTATAAAAAATGAAATTGTATGCCTTAAATGAAAAAGAAAGTAGAAAACATCCATCATGCATAGCAATTCCTCCTCCAAACTGAAGAATTAGCATGCCCTCATGCAATGCTAGAAAACAAATTGAGGTGGTTGCTACTATCTGTTGAATTCTATGCTTGGTGTAAAACAACATGGAATAAGGGAGGTGTTGGATGATAAAGAATATTAATGACATGGTCATAAGAAAGAAATGAATGAAAGCAACACTCTCCCAAACTGAAAGATGATATGTCGCTGAAAAATGGTAAAGATGTGGAATGAATGATGATAAATAATACTAAATGGATTTCATGAAATTCCCCTAAATTCGTAATAAATCAGAAAATTATACTATTTTACCTCAAGTTTTACCTCCAAAAAGAAAAATGTGGAATGACATGTATGGACTGGCATCTGTTGAAGTTGATGTAGGCAAAGTTGAGCTGAAAGTGATGCAAAATTTGGAATCCAAGAAAGCACATCATGTCTGAATAATTATGCGCGTTCTCGAGTTGCTCGAGCTTCTCCTGTTAGTTGCAATAGTGTGGTCGTGTTTCGAATATAATTCTACCCATACTTCTTGTTTTTCGGTAAATAAATCACTATTTTGCATACAATGTTTATTGAATCCACAGTGCTAGTTTTAAATAGCAACAAATAAGATGCATGCAAAAATGTCAATTAGAAAAACTTTTGTATACATGCAATACTAATATTTTGTCAAATCAACAAGTTATGGCAGAGTGCAGTAATTATATCGCATGCTATCCCATAATGCATACATTCCCCCTTCCAATTGGAAAATGGATTCCATGACCATAAAACATATGAAAGGTGTTATGCTGACGGTAAGGCAAGAGAATGAATAATACGACAGTAAATGAAGCAGAGTACACATATCAATGTTAGGACATCAAGAGGTATGGTTATAATGAGAGCATAGTGTGTAAGTATAGTTATGAATAAGAGATAGGACGTTTTGGATTGATGATAAGTTATGCGAAAAAGAAAAGGACAACAATATTCCCAAAAGATGTTTTGTTGATGATATTTTCGCTGAAAATGATGCGATTGATAAAAAAACAATTTCTCATGTGTAAAGGTTCAAAAACAGGAAAAATTAAGGAAATAACTTCTCCGATAAAAAAAGAGAATAATAAAAGGGTATTATAGTAATAATTGATGATAATATATAACTTCAATACCATAGGTAGAGCCTCCGCTGCTAGTAGGTATCCATATCCTTGACAAGGTTTCTTTTTAACTCGTATGAGCCAGGATCCTCAATTTATAAATGAAAAGTTCTAGTGTTGTTCTACAAAAGAGATTAGTGTGCTGGCGTGGTAACTAGATAACCACACTGTTATTCACTGGGATGTAGCAAAAGTGATCAGGCCGGCTCGTGATGAGACTTCTTGTTCCAAGGATAGTTTGGCTATTCATAGGATCATAACCCCGGTGTGGTGGCCATAATGGGAATGTCACTTTGTTACAACCTTATGAACATGGTACGCTGGCTCGTAATGAGACCCCCTATCCTCCATCTACAAACAAAATTTTGTTGTTATTACACATTTTTATCATAAAAAGAGGGAGACTCAGTACTCCTTAAGAGCAGGGATGGTGGAATAAGTTGAACATGTCAATAGAAAAAAAATATACCCATGATCTCATTTATTACAGACAGAGAAGATTATAAATAGGAAGGGTGGAACCAACATGGTATTAAGATGTTTAATCAATATCATGTATAGTAGAAAACAATGCAGTAAAGTAGTATATAAATAATTGTGTCCCTTTTGAAAATAATCTATCATCAAGGAGCTATCATATTAAAAATTATAACGTGAATGATATTAACTCGCTTTGATAGAATCCATAATTCTTGTCCTCATAAAAGTAATGTACTTTATGCCATGAAAGAGAATCAGTAAAATGTGGTTGAGATGAACTAGGAATAATCCCACAAGAAGAAGGAATAGTTGTTCTTGAAAATACTCCCAAAGTGTTCTTAAAAACACTAAAAAAAGTGATGTTCCTTGTAGAGAACAACACAGGAAAATACACGCAAAAGTATTGTTCAAAGATATATGAGCAGAGGAGGTATGATGGATATCAGAAGGTATGAGGCCATTTCATATCATCAAACCTCAGATTTCCATCATTTGTCGAGAAGTCATTCCAAGGAACAAGCCATTCACCACACATAAGGGACAATTTTTTTCAAACTGTGTTTCTTGGCAAGAAAAGATGAATTTGAGAAAACTGTGAGAGGTTTTTGTTCATCATTGACTTAAGAAGAAAAATGTTTTTTATTTTTTACACAGGTTTCATGGTTTGGGATAAATGTTGAAAACATCATTTGCCTCAGGAGGATTAGCGCACCTCTGGAGTGACATTGGTAAAATCAATTTTTCTTCTATATGAAATGACCAAATGACTTTCTTGATGAGTCAACTGATAAGTAGACACAAATAGATTTCTAATGAGCTATCATGAGCTCAATTTGGAGTTGAGGAAGGATCTCAAAAGTTGACTGCAACATCACTATGCATTTCGGCAGCCTCATTCTGCTCATTTTGACTAGGCTTGGGAGATTGGACTTATGATAGGGAAAATGAATTCCAAATTGAAAAATTCAAGATGTTCTGGAAAGTAGACTCGACAAGCTTTCCAACGAGCTATTGTGAACTCAATTTGGCTAAGGGGAAGGCCTCCAAAAACAGGTGGAAAGCGGCGCTGCGTTTTTGACCAGTTTGCCCAAAAAGTGCTGTTCCTTTGAAAGGAACAACAAAAATGCGAAAGCGCTGTTCCTTTGAAAGGAACAACAAAAATGTGAAAGTATTGTTCCTTTGAAAGGAACAACAAAAATGCAAAAGTGTTGTTCTTTTGAAAGGAACAACAAAAATGTGAAAGTGCTGTTCTTTTAAGAGGAACATCAAAATAAGCACGCAAATGTGCTGTTCCTTAGGAGGAACGACAGCTGTTCCTTTAAGAGGAACAACAAAAATGAAAAATACGCAGAAGTGATGTCCCTTAAAAGCAAAGACTGTTGTTCTTTAATAGGAACAACCACTGTTCCTTAAGAGGAACAACAAAAACACAAACACTTCATTTACAAATAGTATGTGAATAAATTAAGTTACAACAACTATGATGTTATTTTCTAAGGCAAGGAAAAAAGATGATCTCTTTGAAAAATGTTTGGGCAGCAGAGACATGACATGAATCTTCAAATAGAAATCAATTCTTCATTTCTTTTGTTATGAATCCGTTGAGTAATGAGTTGGATGAAATTCTCTTTTTTTTTTTCATTAAAATTTCTTTCAAGAATCGCTCGTCCATAAATTGACCTTCTTTATTCTCCTAGGACCTGCAAAAAACGAGTGTCTATCTACAATAAAACATTAAATCATAGAGAAAGAGAGGTGATCGGGCTCCCCTAATCCAAGAATTATGCAAAAAACAACAAGTAGTTACTTTGTATAACAAATCCACTGAGAAAATAACAAAATAAAATTTATTTGTCACTTGCGGGAGAGCAGTGGTCAATCATGCTAACCAGTAGTGTTTTAATCACAACTTCTTTGTTTTTCGTCCAAATTGAGTGATTCTAAAGCCAAATGTGAGCTAATTCGAAGGTATGTCTCTAATAGAAATAGGTTTTAAAAATTTAATGATATGATACGTCAATTTTACTTAGAACAACCTGCATAACAGAGTCATTTTCGATTACCCCACTTAGAACAACAGTGGATATTTTAAGCATAGATTCTTTGTTTGATGTCGAATTCGAATGATTTAAATTGGAAATAAAAACATATTCATTTATTTATCTCTAATAGAAACAGGTTTTGAAGACAAGAAGAATTGATAGGTCAAATACTCTAAGGAATAGCTGGAAAAATAGAGTTTTAAGAGTGCTAATTTACAATAGACAGTCAGTATCTTTGTCATAACTTCCTTATACGATATTGAAAATGAGTGATTCAAATTTCTTTGTAAACTAGATTCATAGGGAACATACCATAGAAGCAGGTTTTTAAAATATCATCACTTAGACCTTCAAAAATGGACTGTCCCAACTCTGTTTTTGAGCTGCCTGCTAGACACCTTGTCAATGTTTTGGTTCTAACTTTTTCGTTTCAAATCCAAATTGAGTGATTCAAATTGAGCGGGAAAGTAGACATCAAGGGTTGCTTAGGATAGAAATAGGTTTTAAAAATACTCCCTTTTATTCCCTCAAAACATGACTGTCTCGGCTGTGTTTTCAGAAATTTCATCAAGCCTACAAGCCAAAAAATATGATATTCAAGCATTTTTTTCAAATCGGTGATAAAAATGAATATGAGTGTTTGTAGAACTGTTATTTCCATTATAATTCATCTACACACACAAATGAATTAAAATATTTATCACCGATGTTGATTTCCACAATGTGTTGCAACAAAAACAACTATTTTTACATTAAAAAAATGTGTTTATTTTATTTCATTTTTTATTTTATTTTCTACACTAATATATTTTGATTTGAAAAATGAATATGATTACATATAAGAGTACTTCCGGTGGAACCATTTTCGAAATAAGGCTTCAAATATGTACATATCCAAATTTGAAAAATGTATATTAATGAATATTAGGGTATGAGAAGCCAACTTCCCTTGAAAAGATGGTGTCAAAAATTGTTGAAGTATGGAGTGATGTTGCAAACAAATGATGGAGTGAAACCAATCTTCAATATATCATTTACTTTTTTGATTTTCCATAGCCATCGTATCATGAAGTTCTTGAGCTTTTAAAATGACTTGTTGATGCATACTAGAAGAAACCTCATTTTTTTCATAATTTCTACAATTTTTGAATTTGAAGCATTCTGAATCTCATTTTAAGTTTTTTCAAATGGCGCATGTGAGATATAATGGGTGGGATAGTGGGTAAATTTTGTAGTTCAACACTGTAAGCATGTTGTATTGGTTTATTATGGTGACGGTGTGGAATGAGTTGAGCAGGAAATTGTGTACGGAATGGAGCATTTTGATGATGTAGTTGATTGAGTTGAGTGGATGATTTTGATAAGCAAGCAATATTTTGTGGAAGAGCTGGTGAAGAATATGGAGAATGTGTTTGTGCTACAAGATGAGGAAGAGTAGTCATGCAATCATAAGATGAACCATGACAAATGTGTAGACAAGATTGGTGGTGGTTATCTTGAGATTGACATGGCTGCCCTAACACATTAGTATTCCATAATGGATTATGTAAGTAAGAGAATGAAGAAGAAGTGTTTTGAACCATACTTGTAGGCCATGATTTCCATGGTTTTGAACTTGTTGCAGCTTCCTCATTTATTTGATATGATACTTCCATCCTAGATAAGGAAGAAGAACTATCTATTGAATGCTCCTTACGGTAATGAACGAAAAACACTTCTTCAAATTTTTGATTTTTTCTGAACCTGCAAAACATCTAATTGTGAATTTAGAGAGTTAATAAAATCAATTTTAAAATGTTCAAATAAATCATTGATTTCAGCTCTTATGTCTCCTGTTCTTGTAACAGATTTGGAAAAGAAAGAACAAACATCTCTAGAATTCTTACTAGCCTTGGAGATTCCTCTTGAATACCTTATGCACAATTCACAAACATCATCATATGAAAACTAAAAAACATCACCTTTTCCTATCAGATTTAAGAGTTCTAAAAATTCATCTTGGATTCCTTTAAGAAGAAGTGTTTTTAAGATCTCTTTTTCCAAATACTTATGCTTTGATTTTTGAAGGTTATATTGAAATTTCTCTACATAGTCCTCCAAGCTTTTATCTTCCCCTTGTATCATATCGAAAATATCTTATTCGGCTTTGCAATACTCTTGGTATTTCTTCAAGAATATGTTCTTCATGTCCTCCCATGTTTGGATGCAGTTCCCACCTAGGCTCATGAACCATCAGAGAGCTGCTCCTTTTAGAGTAAGAGGAAACACTTTCAACCTTTGATCGTTAGTATAATAATCATATCCTCTACAAATTATTTCGAACTCAAATAAGAATGTATCTGGATCGTCATTTGTCAAACCATGAAAATTTGGTAGAGAAGATGGGGGAATTATGTGAATTTGTGTCACTGCTCCCAGATCTTTGATAGGGAATTCAAAAGTAGAAATGTGAGCCATTTCTTACCATAATAGAAGATGTTCTTCATGTGTTTTTTTGAGGCTCCTCCTTCAAATTTTTCTGTCAATTGGTTAGTGAAATGGGTGGTGCTTACATCACCACTTAAGTGAAATCATGAGATTTGTTTTTCAAAATTTTTATTTTTTTAAGTCATTCACACAGAAATTCAAACATTTATTTCTACCTTAAGTTCTTTAACAATCCCGTCGGGCGGGGGAGCAGGGCTTTCACATGCTCCGTATGAAGGTTCTTACCTTCCGTTTTTAATACCCAACTCTTTCCTAACAGGCACCCATCAGATGCACACTACTATTTAGAAATGGCTACACTCTCCCCGGCAACAACGCCAAAATGTTGAGTGATAAAAAGTGTCGACCCACTGCTACTGCTTCTTCCGTCAAGTTTGATCTTGACCAAGTATATCCTCAACTCTTCTTATTTTAGAGTCGCCCACATCTCATCCCAATCAGGCAATGGTGCTGTTGAGTGATAAAAGGTGTCTTTTTAACTCCTAATTATCTTCACATTAATTATTAATGTAGGTATGATTTTTTATTTCAAGAGTGTACTCAGTCTGAGGCAGATATTTACTCAAGAGTAATGTTTTGCAGTATAGTGCTTAAAATGCAAAAGTAAATGAATGCTGGGAACAAAATCTAATCGGAACAACAAGAAACTGAAATGTTCTGTAACTAAATCATTTACTAAAATAATCATCAGTCAAGGATTCAGTAATGATAACTCTCTCCCCTGTAAACTGATGCAAATGAAAATCAATCATAGGCAAGATCTCCAATATGAGAACTTAGACAATGGTAGTTAGTGTCCTTTATAGTTGTTGATCTTTTAATCCACACTAAAGCAAATAACTAAAATGAAAATTCAATTGGAAATGCTCACTAAAACACACTTGCTGTAAGATCAGTTAAAAGGTGAAATAAAATCCTTACATGAAAGATAACAACGAAGCCTATTTGAATAACAAAGCTAATTTACCGGAAATGAACAACAACACTAAATTAATGGAAATGAACAACAAAGCTAAATTAATGGAAATGGACAGCAAAGCTAAATTAATGGAAATGAACAACAAAACTAAATGAACAACAATATGTAATGAACGACAGAGTCCGAAGTGAACAATGAAGCTTTATAATTAGAATGAACAGCATAAAAATTTAAGTTGCAAAGGATAATAATCTTATTATGATGGAAGAAAATGGCAACGCGATTCAATTACAATTTATGCAATAAAGCGAGTTCATACAATGTTGGAACAACACACTGTAAAAGCAAGAAATTGTAAAGCGATATGATTCAAAGAAACAAGAATTAAATCAAACCATCACACGACTGGAACTGTAAAATAATGGTACAGGTAGCAAGTGGATCCACTAGGGTCGGGCCCTTAGCCGCTAGTGAAGCACCGCCGGACTACTTCAGTATAAAGGAATGGAACAACAACCGACTTATATATTAATCATGTGAAATTGTTTACAGGCAATCGTACTCTGTTTCAACAGCGAGAGTCGATGATCAAAGTTACAATTTCAATAGTAATTCTCCCATTCCTCCTATCCTATCCTATCTATCTCTAATCTAATGATCCATCTACTTCTCTCTCTAATCATCCATCATGAAAATCCATCATTTTCCCTCCCTGATCTTTGTTCTGATTTAAATACACAGAGAGAAAAGAGAAGTTACAACTGTAATGATTACAAAATGATTTCTATTACAAAATTGGATTGTTCTCAACAAATTGATAAACAAGATCATATTTGAAATATCTCCCCATCATCATTCAACAAGGATAGGTCGAATTTGGTGTTGCAGCTGAGATAATTTGGAAAACGGCCACAACAACGAATCAGAGAAAAACGTCTTCAGAGAACCTTCTGTTTCTCTTAGTACGGTCCAAATTTGGGAAAAATGCACATCAGAAAACTAATTTGGTCCGTTCCAAACAAAACCCATGTTTTCGATTTTCCAGATTCTTCTCCATTTGCTTTAACCATTCAATACAAAAATTTCACTTCTTATTTCGACGAATTTCTGAGTTGGTACATTTAATGATGAGCTGGAGATCAAATCTTCAATCTGGAAAATATCTTGGAGGCTAAAATGGTGAACAAATTTATTAATAAACCATCATTGGTAAAAACATGCATAATCATCAATTTATTAAAAATAAAGGAGAAGAAATAATATTCATCCATAAGAGCATAAATAATTATAAATGGATTTATATGATAAATTATGATAAATGATGTGATAAAGAATGGTAGAAATGGGTGGAATAGGTGTTCAAAAGTGATAATAATAATGACATATTAACATACCAACAGGTGCTATGCCCAAGATTCTCTGGAAAAAAACTTGCACTCATTTGAGCTATAATTTAGGGCCAGTCTCACTAACTCTGAATCTTGAGGTGTATGCCCTGTAACCGACAACTCATCATGAGTCTCCTTCAGCTTTGTGAGGAATGGATCCACACGTTCTCCCTTTTTCATCTGCGTAGATCTCAACTTCTGTTCCAAGTACATCTTCTGCTACTGAGAAGATCCTTGATACAATGTGGCCAAAGAATCCCACATCTCCTTAGTAGTTGCTTCGCTAGCAACGTGGCACACCACGCAATGCTTGACTCCATCCAGGATCATCCTCTTGGCTTTTACCATTTCAACTCTGTACTTCTTCAGTAGATCTAACTTCGCAGGGACAACTACCACACTATCAACGTACATCTTGAGGGCATGCTCATCTAGAAGGCAAGACATTCTAGCATTCCAGATGACGTAGTTGGAAGCTCCGTCCAACCAGTCCTGATCCCTGAAGCCATTGGTTGCCACATCCTCTGAAAACTGTTGAAAAATTCCCTCTTTATCCTTATTGCGTAGCTTCTAGGCTGGTTTACACGCTCCTTGATGGAGCTGGTAAGTTTGTTGCTCAACAAATGAGAATGCTGATTTCCTCGGTAAGAAATCACTGAAGAAGTATTCTCTCACTATGTGATCTACTTCCTTCTTCCGACGACTTTTCTGTCGGGCACTCTGCTTGCAGAAAACTATGTCCCTCTAGCTCTGCTCTGATGCTCTGCGTGGTTCCCTCTGCCTTGGAAAATTCTTGATCCGACAACCTTACCTCTCTGTCAGCTCACTCAAAGAGAGACACCAACGAAAATATAACCCTCCTGGCTAGAAATACACAATCCCTCAAGGGATTCAAACTGCTACTTGCTGCAACAAGTTGGCCCTCGCTGTAGTGCTAGATCTGCTCTTCATGTTTCACATCAACAACTCTGATACCATGTGAAAATTCCTAGATCTAACAATCTTAGGAATCCTACTACAACCAACTGCATCTACTTCACGTGATCGTAAATTACATTACAAACTTATTTCATATTTCTTCTTGAAACATTGAATTAAATTACTGAAGAAGCCTATGCCAAATTAAATATGATTCTGAAACATATAAATTGAGCAAGGAAATACAAACACATAGGGCATCGTTATTTTTAGACAAATGTCCCCGCAAAAATCCAACTTGGGAAAACCGGTGCAGCACTAAGGGTTTTATTTTATTATGCATTAGTGAAATCTGAGTACATATATGGATGCCCAACTGGCAATCCAAACAGCAAGTAAATCCGACAGAGATATTCCCTAAGCAACCCCAACACTTGTGTTGCTTGCACTCACGGTCTTGCACTTGCGCGTTCCTGCACTTGCACGTTCTTGCACTTGTGAGTTTCTGCACTCACGTATTTCTGCACTTGCAAGTTTTTGCACGCATGTGTTCCTGCACTCACGAGTTCCTGCACTCGCACGTTCCTTCAATTACGCGTTCCTGGACTCGGAAGTTCCTGCACTCGCATTCCTGCACTCGCGCGTGCCTGGATCTGCGAGTTCCTACACTTGTGCGTTCCTGCACTGTGAATAACTCAACCTTTTGCTACTACCTCTCCGGATCTCTTCGATCAGAATTTCCTTTTAAGAACTTCTCACTTCATAAATTCGATCTCTTGATCTCTCGTTGTATTGTCCAAATGACCCCCAAGCCCCTTCTTATATCTTCATGTTGGACAAATAACGACTTAGATTAACTCCTAATCAGAGACTTTGATCATTTTGACTTGATATCCATCTTTATCTAGAAGATTCACCCACAATTAGATTAATACCCGTTAATATTTTAATTTTCCTAAGTTTAGAGTTAGGAACTCCATTAAAAATATTAATTATTTTAATATAATCATCTCTGGGTGGAATTTCCCAAAACAGTTTCTTGGTTTTTTGGAATGCATGTGCCCAAGCCTCCCTACAAAATTTGAGGCTTAGAGAACATTAAATGCTACCCCAAATCAACACAGTGTATGTATTTCGATGTTTTCCGTAGGAAACTGTAAATAACTTGTTCATGTAAATCTAACAAGTAGAAGAAATATCATCAATGCTGTAGTAGGAATTCCCGAGTTTAAGGAACATTCACATGGGCCACTAGGAGGAAAAGTGTTTCGATTATTTTCAAGTGTATCTTGTTCCATAGACGAGCAATCTAAAGGGATAGGGAGAGAACACACATAGAGGATTTGTGCACTGTAGTAGCCCACGAGCCACAAAATTTACTTCTTTGTAATGACAACCATTTCTATTCAGAGAATGAGAGTAGAGTGACCTCACCTTCTAGCTGAGTTTTCTCCCAAAAGGGTTTCCCAGGTTATATCTTGTGTCAATAGTGGTTTATGAGTTTTTATTTTGTTGTTCTCTATTTTATGTATTATTATAATTTGCATGCATATGCAATAAACAATAATTTATAGATCCCAAAACCTAAAGAGAAATAAACCCTCATAGTGTATATTTGAGAATTTGAGTACAATTTTATTAGATTTGTTGTGACGAACTGTCCAATGGAATATCCATGACAATCTATAGATCATATTAGTACCATAGTAAGTTTCTTTGGGTATATTGTGGAGATTTGACGAGAATCTAGGTTGGCTAAGCTAAAGTCATAAAACCCTAGTCATGGCCGATGAATCGATGAACAACAATTGTGATCTTGCAAAGGAGAGGTTTTCGCAGCTGGAAGCATAAGTTGTAGATATAAGCCATAATGTGAATCTCCTCATGGCAGCCCTAACCAATAAGTTCGAGCTATTCAGAGAAGATGGGGGTTCTAACACAAAAGGTGATTAGAAGGGAGATAAGGAGATTGAAAAGAAATAGAGAATGAGTTGAAGAAAGGACCCATAAAAGATCAACTCAGTTTGAGTGATGTCAACCATTCACAGTCCTTATTCAAAATGGAAGCGGAGGTTGATATCTAGTTGTATCAACATGAGATTGACGCTCGGCTAAAATATTGGTTGCAACAATTATAAGTTTATTTCAGTGTCCATCATACAGAGGAAGAACAAAATAATTCATTTGCACGATTGAAATTAGGGGTCATGCCCTGGCTTAATGGGAAATTCACACAAAGACTTTGAAGTTGGAGTGAGATCCTCTAGTGACTAAGTGGGAGGACTTTAAAACCATCATAAAGTCATAGTTTTACCCTATCAGGTATGTAGAGAACCAATGGTGGCACTATTTCAAATAGAAGCAGGGGCAGAGTGTATAAGGGTACATCACAAAGTTCAAAAAGATGGCCATAATGTTGGGTATTTCCCCAAAGAATCTAGATGTACTCCTCAAGTATTTGGGGGTGGTCTACATAACCATTTGTGGAAGCAAGTGATGTTGTTTAAGGCTATATGAGTGGACGAGGGTTATGTATAAGCACAATGCTTAGAGAAATTAGGCCAAAAGAAAGGTCAATCAACTAGATCAAAGTAGAAGGAGCATTGAGACACTTCTAATGAGGGGAAGAAGAAGTGGAAAAGGTGGGAGGGGGAGATAAAACAATGGTATCCACAACACACCAATGCAAGGATACACAAGCCATTGCAACCATTGTAATATTGACGGTCATATAGAGGAGAAGTGTTGGAAGTTGAATCTAGAACTTCACTCAAAGAACAAAAAAAAGATAATAAGAAAAAGAACCTCATGGCCATTGATTCGAGCAATCAGGTTGAAAGAAGTTTGGATGTGGATGATAAGATTGTATATACATCAATGTAGGAGGTCAATCTAAGTAGCATTCAACAACAAAAAGAGAAAGAAATGACCAAACACTTCCACATAAAGATACAGGTCAAGGAGACAAATATTGATGCTCTATTTGACTCGAGATTGTAGGCGAATCTCATTGCAACAGAGTTGATCAACAAGTTGGGATTGGAAGTTTGTGATCGTCTAATCCAGGTGGATCTCCAGACACTAGTGGCATCGAAAAAGCTCAAAATTCAAAGTGGCGGAAAGATAATGAACTTGATATCAGATCGAAGTGCTCGTCGCTCTGATTCCAACGGTGCGAACGACACTCCAATCTGAGTCTGGATGAAGGAAAGAGAAGCAGTCAAAGTTGGGTTGACTCTTTGATGACTGGGAAAGATTAATGAAGGCACAGTTTGGACTATTCCCGGCGGATGGAATCCGGCCAACTCCGACCAAATTCTGTTCAAAATTGTTGCCTCGTTAAAATGACTCCTTCAGTCCAAAAACTGAATTTCCAAAAACACACACTTTGTTTTATTTTAACAAAAAATATATAAGAAAGGGGGTGGCGGGCCACCAACCCCACCACCCCAACTCTCCTCTGCACACAAAAAAATTAATATATATATGGTGGAGGGGCAGGCCATGACCCCCGGCCCCTCCCACGGAACCACACATTGTTGAAAACCATCGTATAAAATGAAGCAAAGTTGGGTGGGCCGGCCCTTGGGGTGTAGACCCAACCGATTCAATACAAACCAACTGCCCATTAAAAAATTATGGAGATGGAGGTGGGTACGTTGGGTAGGGCTGACCCAACGAAGATTTTAATTTTAAAAAAAGATTTGTTTGTAATGTATAAAAAAGGAGGCGGGGTTTGACTGCCTGACCTCCTCCATATTAACCAGAACCTTAACCAACTCTGCCAATGGACTTATTGAGAAATCCACCACCACAAGTTATATTTAAATGCAGTTTATCAATGCGCCCACACACAGGAGGAAATGCACGCAGTTCAACGCAGAATTTTGCAGGGGGGCCGAAATTTAACTTTGTTATATTTTGACAAATTTTATATGGTTTCAGCATTTCTCGACGTCACGAATGCAATGACACTGTCTGTTTCTCCATCAGAGTTATGCATTTTTTGATCAATTTTCAGTATGGAGGTATAAAACTCATTTTTTTTAACTGATGCTTGTACTCTTCTTTCTCATGCCACTTAATGAATGAAGGCTTCCACATCGATCGAGCAGGGCCCGGAGACGTAGTCCAAGTCAGACGAACTCCGTTATCAAGTCTTGTTGTCTTCTTTCATGCTTTATGTGTTTCTCCTCTTCTCTCATGCGCACATTAAGTTTTCTATGTTAAGCTACAATTTATGCATGTAATTCTTTAACACATCTATAGGCAAAAGATTTTGGATCAAGTGGTATCAGAGCCGGTCTTTGTAGATGTGAATTGCATGTTTATATGTTAACAAGAAACAGGCTTCGAAGAGGTGGAGGTAAACTAAAGTCTTTCGATTCCAAAGCGGGGCATGCACATCGAAAGAGAAACATGACAGATGAAGAGGCTCGTCATGAAGAGGAGTGAAATTTCCGCAAAACCTTCTATACAATGGCAGAGAATGTTGGTCAATTGCTTTCAAGGCTAGAGAAAGTAGAAGAGAGAAATCTAGAAGAACAAGGTCCAGTGCATGGAAATGGTGGAGAAGAACCCCCTACTTCTCCTTCCATGAGTGAAAGTTCTTCTTCCTCTCATCACCATCATCATAGAAATTCAAGGGATGCATCTAAGAAACCTTTCTTTAAATTAGATGTCAAATTTGATCTTCCCATGTTTAACGGTGAAAATAATGAAGAAACTCTTAATAACTGGATTAGGTAGATTGAAATCTACTACAGGATTCAGCAAATCAAAGAGGACGAGGAAAAGATTTAGCTGGCCTCTCTGCGGCTGAGTAGCACCACTCTCGTTTGGTGGGAGAGAAAATTGTGAAGCAGTAAGATTGTGGGTAATCTTCTTTCCTCATGGCCTAGTTTCATTTATGCATTAAAGGAACAATTTTATCCCTTGGGTTATAAACAAAAAGCCTTAATGAATTGGCAATACTTAAGGCAAGGCAGAGGTCAGGATGTTCAAAGATTTACAGAGGAATTTAGAAAACAAACACTTATTTTGGGCATTGCACTTGACTCACCTGAAGTAGTAACTAAGTATACTGGATCATTACATAGTTACCTTAGACATTCATTGTTATTTTTTGAACCAACTACTATCGAATCAGTGAGTGTAAAGGCCATTCATCTTGAGAACAAAGGAAAAAATGAAAGAGATGATCATTTCAAGAAACCACCTTTTAAACCTCCAAATGGCAAACCCAAAGTGAAAGGGAAAGGAAAGGAGAAGAAGATGGAATCAACCAAGAAATATGAAGGAGAAAGTCCTTATTGCACTCACTGCAAAAAGGAAGGTCATGACGATGATCATTGTTGGAAACTGTACCCAGAAAAGAGACCAAAGAAGTATGGAGGAAAAGGCAAGCAGAAGATAGTGGCAACTGTGCAGCAAGACCTTGGATCCAATTCAGGAGATGAAGCATTGATCATAGCAGCATGAACAAAAGGTACTCTTACACCTCATGTTAATTATGAATCACATGAAGGTAGTAGTTCAATAGATGAGTTTCTTATTAATGAACGAAAGAGAATTGGAATATTTCATATTAGAGTTATCATAAATCATACAAAAGTGGAAACTCTATTTGATACCGGATCCCAAGCAAACTTAATTTTAGAGTCCTTGGTAAAGAAGCTAGGCTTGGAAACCAAACCACATCCAAAACCTTACCCACTTGGATGGATACATGATAAAGAAAAACTGAATGTAACTAAGCAGTGTAAGGTTAAATTTGTGATCACTTCTAAGTTAGTGGATGAGGTAAAACTTGATGTGATACCATTGGATATATGTGGCATGGTGTTAGGGAGTCCATATCTATATGATAGAAAGGCAATCTTGTTCCATCATGAAAACAAATACCAAATCACAAAATATGGGGTAGAATATATTGTAAGCGCTCATCAAACTAAAATCAATGCTAGCCTTGTAAGTGAAGGACAAATGAAGAGGTTGGTGAATTCTAGTAAGGGTTGCATGCTTATGATTGTAAGGGGAAAAGATGCAGAATTATCTGATGCTTTCCAGGGTTGTGATCATGTGCATGAAAAAGAATTGTGTGAATTAATTTCTAACTATGATGAGATATTTCAGGAACCAAGGGGATTACCTCCGAAGAGGGAAATCCAACATGAGATCCATTTGCAGCATGATGCTCCTTTACCAAATATTGGCATGTATAGGGTGTCAACCATTGAGATGGAGGAGATCAAAAAGTAGATGCAGGAACTATTGAACCAAGGGGTCATCAGACCGAGCACTTCTCCATGCGGCTCACCGATTGCCTTAATGCTGAAGAAAGATGGAACATGGAGGATGTTCGTGGATTATTGAGCACTAAAAAAAATCACGGTGAAAAATCATTACCCTCTTCCCCACATTGACGACTTATTAGATCAGTTAAAGAATGCTATCTATTTCACCAAATTGAATTTGCGTAGTAGTTATCACTAGGTCCAAATTGCAGAGCAGGATGTGTGGAAAACCGCCTTCAAGACCAAACAAGGATTGTTTGAATGGATGGTGATGCCATTTGGACTTTGCAACGCTCCAGCCACTTTCATGAGGGTCATGAATGATCTATTTAAGGCCTTTCATTGTTGAATTTGTTCTTGTATATCTAGATGATATTTTTATCTTTAGTAAAAGTTGGAATGAACATGTATGTCATGTGAAGAAAGTGCTTGATGTATTGAAAAACGAAAAAATCTATGTAAAATTGTCAAAGTGTGAGTTTGGGAAAACCTCTTTGGTTTACCTAGGTCATATTGTTGGTCATGGTCAGCGAAAAATTGATCCTTCTAAAGTTGAAGCAATTGTAAATTGGCCTAAGCCTACTAATGTAAACAAGGTTAGCAACTTTTTGGGTGCAATACAGTATTAGAGGAGATTTATTTCCAATTTCTCTATTATTGCAGCACCTTTACACGCATTGACAAGTGTAAAGCAAGTCTTTCAATGGGGAGGAAAGTAGCAGAAGTCCTTCGAAACTTTGAAAGAAAAGATCAGCACCGCACCGTTCTTGGCCTTACCAGATCTCCAACAACCATTCAAGATTGAGATAGATGCCAATGGATATGCCATCGGAGCTGTACTGATGCAGCAAAAGAAGCCAATATATTACCATTCAGAGAAGTTCTTTCAGACTATGATAAAATATCCCACTTATGACAAGGAGTTATATGCCTTTGGTCCAGAGTGCGAAAAAGTCGAAACACTACCTAATCGGCAAGGAGACCATCATCCATACAGATCATCAGCCCTTGCAGTATCTTCAGTCACAAATCAAGTTGCAGCAATCTCGTCATTTCAAGTGGATGGGTTTTCTTCAGCAGTTTCATATGGTAATAAAGTATAAGAAGGGCATTATCAACAAAGTGGCCGATATGCTATCTCGCCCTCCTATTTCTGCTTCTGTTATTTTTCATAATGCTTTGTTATCTTTTGAAATTTATGTTGAACAATATGATAACGATGATGAATTTAAGGAGATTTATGCAAAACTAACCCAAGGTTCATAGGTGGAAAACTATCACTTTCAGGGGAAATTGTTGTATCACCTGGGCAAATTGTGCATACCCACAGGAGAAAGGGTACATGTAATTCGGGAGGCCCACACCTCCCTTGTGTCTGGTCATTTTGGTATTGAAAAAACTTTGTGTCATATAAAAAGATTTTGTTTTTGGCCTCATATGAAGAACATCGTGACTCGCTATGTAAAGTGGTGTTTGATGTGTTCTGTTTCAAAGCCCTCTAATAGAAAACTTGGGCTCTACACACCACTCCTTATTGAAAGTCGTCCATGGGAAAGTGTGTCGATGGATTTTGTAGGAGGTTTTCCTTTGTCTAGAAAAAGTCATGACTATATGTATGTCGTCGTTGGTCATTTTAGTAAGATGTGTATTTTAATGCCTTGTAAAAAGTAGATCACTAAAAAGCAGACTGCTTATCTTTTCTTTCAGCATGTTTGGGTCCATTTTGGGCTGCCCACATCGATTGTGTCAGATCAGGACTTTCGATTTCTCGGAGAGTTTTGGACCAGCTTGTGGAAGATGATGGACACCAAGTTGAAAAGAAGCACGACATTTCATCCAAAAACTGACGGACATACAAAGGTTATCAACCGCACCATGGTACACTTGTTGCGAGGCTATTGTGGGAAACATCCTAGGTTGTGGGATGAACATTTTCCATATGTGCAACATTCCTACAACTGAGCAGTGCATCCATCTACGCATTGTTCACCATTTGAGACATGTTTTGGCTACCTGCCAAAAGACCCTTTTGAAATGGTCTTTGGAAGGGAAGATGACTACAATAGACGTGATGACAGGGACAAAGTGCAGCAGTTCATTTAGTGTATCCAATTGATTCACCAAGCAGTACAGGAGCAGTTGGAGAAAAGTCAAACCGGGTACAAGGCTCAACATGACAAACACTGAGTTGACCATCAATTTCAAGTGGGCGACAAAGTGCGGTTCCATATCAAAAAGGATAGGATGAAGGGAGAAGGGAAGAATTTGTGACCAATTCGTTATGGTCCATTCACCATCTTGGAGAAGATTGGAAACAATGCCTTTCATCTCTATTTTTTGATATATATGCAAATTTACTCCGTAGTGAATGTGGAGCAATTAAAGCTGTATGAGTCACCATTGGTTATGGACACCGAAGAGGTGTGCACAGTTCCTACAGTTGATGACTTTGCACCAGAGTATTTTGATGAGTTACCTGAAGACATCATCCTTGACAGAAGAACTAGGATTTCACAACGAGGAGATGTGGAATACCTTTGAATTGGCTTCAAGGGGATGCACCCTAGCAAGGCAAAATCGCTGGAAAAAGAAAGAGTGAGGGAACAATTCCCTCACTTGCCAATTGACTGATAAATCTTTTGGCGGTCCAAAAGCTCCTCAATGGGGAGGATTGATCCAGATGGATCTCTAGACATCTGTGGCATGGAAAAAGCTCAAAATTCGAAGTGGCGGAAATATGATGAACTTGACATCAGATCGAAGTGCTTTCCGCCCTGATTCCAACGGTGCGAATGACACTCCAATCCGAGTCTAGATGAAGGAGATAGAAGCAGTCAAAGTTGGGTTGACTTTTTGATGACTAGGCAGGGTTAATGAAGGCACAATTTGGAATTTTCCCGGTGGACAGAATCCGGCCAACTCCGGTCAGATTCCGAGCAAAATTGTTGCCTCGTTAAAATGACTCCTTTGGTCCAAAAACCAAATTTCCAAAAACGCACACTTTGTTTTATTTTAACAAAAAATATATAAAAAAAATGGATGGCGGGCCACCAACTCTCCTCTGCACACAATAGAATTAATATATATATGGTGGAGGGGCGGGCCATGACCCCCGGCCCCTCCCGCAGAACCATGGACTGTTGAAAACCATCATATAAAATGGAGCGGAGTTGGGTGCGCCGACCCTTGGGGCGTGAACCCAACCCATTGAATACAAACCGACTATCCATTAAAAAATTACGGAGACGGAGGTGGGTATGGTGGGTGGGCCTGACCCAACCAAAATTTTAATTTAAAAAAAAAGATTTGTTTGTAATGTATAAAAAAGGAGGAGGCGGGATTTGACCGCCCGACCTCCTCCATATTAACTGGAACCTTAACCAACTCCGTCAATGGACTTATTGAGAAATCCACCACCACAAGTTATATTTAAACAGATTTTATCAGTGTGCCCAGGCAGAGGAGGCAATGCACGCAGTTCGAGGCAGAATTTTGTAAGAGGGCCGAAATTTCACTTTGTCAGATTTTGACAAATTTTATATGGTTTCAGCATTTCTCGACGCCATGAACACAATGGCGTTGTCCGTTTCTCCATCAGAGTTCTGCATTTTTTGGCCATTTTTCAGTATGGAGGTATAAAACTCCTTTTTTGTAACTGATGCTTGTACTCTTCTTTCTCATGCCACTTAATGAATGAAGGCCTCCCCATTGATCGAGTAGGGCTCGGAGACGTAGTCCAAGTGGGATGAACTTCGTTATCAAGTCTTGTTGTCTTATTTCATGCTTTATGTGTTTCTCCTCTTCTCTCATGTGCACATTAAGTTTTCTATGCTAAGCTACAATTTATGCATGCAATTATTTAACACATCTATAAGCTAAATATTTTGGATCATCATCCAAGGACATATCCATTGGGATGGATAAATAAGGGTGTAGAGTTAAAGGTAACAAAACAATGCAAAATTAGATTTGTTATTGGTGTTTATTTTATTGATGAAATAAAACTATATGTAGTCCCCCTTGATGTATTGAGAGTGGTGTTTGGAAGTCCCTACATATGCATGCAGGATGAAATCTTCATGTGGAGGGCCAACCAATATTGGCTCATTAAAGATGGAAAATCATTCATCATCAACACACAAAAAGGAAAGTGTACTAATCAAGCCAAGAAATTGATTTGTTCTAGCAAGAAGTTTGTTATATTGTTTTAAAGAGAGAATTAGTCAGTAGAAGAGTCAATAAGAGCAAAAGCATCCCTGAAGGGGTGTACTAAGAAAAAAAACAACTGGAAGAGTTTCTACATGCATATAGGGATGATTTCTAGGAGCCTAAAGGGTTGCCACCCAAAATGGAAGTGGAGTGCAAGATCCAATTGTTTCCAGATTTCCATTGCCAAACATTGAGCTATATAGACAACATGTTATAGAAACAAGTGAGGTGAAGGAGTTAATTGTGTCAACTACTGGAACAGGGTGTCATTCGAATGAGTATATCACCATGTGGGTCACCCATCATCATCGTGCCAAAGAAGGATGAGACTTAGAAAATGCGTACTGAATACATGGCACTGAACAAAATAATGCTAAAAAATAGGTACCCCTTACCCATAAAAATTATCTTCTGGATCAGTTGCAACAAGCATAATACTTCACCAAAATGAACTTAAAGTTTGGATATCACTAGGTTCGAGTTAGAGAAGATGATACTTGGAAATCCACCTTCAAAAACAAGCAAGGGTTGTATGAGTGGTTAATCAGGTCATTTGACCTATGCAATGCACCAACTACATTTATGATTTTAATGAATGATATATTGCACCCTTTTATAGATTTATTTGTTAGTGTATATTTGGATGATATATTGGTATACAGTGCTTCCTGGGAGGAGCACATTTCACATTTTATGAAGGTGATAGAGGCATTAAAGAAACACCAGCTCCTAGCAAATCTTAAGAAATGTGTGTTTGCAGAGCAATCTTTGGTGTATTTGGGGTATGTGATAGGTGGACGAGGGCTGAAAATGGATCCTACCAAAATGAAGGCCATCATGAAATGGTTGGTGCCTATGGATATTTCTGAGTTTAGGAGTTTCATTGGGGAAACACAATACCTAAGGAAATTCATAGCGTTGTTTTTAGCGATAGTAGCTTCACTCTACGCCATAATAGCAAGTGGAAAGAGTTTCCAATGGAGAAGGGGTTAGTAGAGGAACTTTGAGGAGCTAAAGAATAAGATCAGTCAAGCACCGGTTATGGAATTACTGAACTTGCAACAACCCTTCAAAGTGGAGACAAATGTGAGTGGGTATGCTATGGGAGCGATATTTATGCATGGCGAAAGGCCCACATGCTACCATTTTGAAGTATTTCATGGGGTAGTTATTAACTACCCTACCTATGACAAGGAGCTCTATGCCCTGGGGTAAGTTGTGAAGAAGTTGAAGCACTATTTGATGGGGAAGGAGACAATAATCCAAACAGATTACTGGTCACTACAGTACCTATAGGCCCAAACTAAGCTATAGTAGATCAAACATTACAATTGGATGGGGTTTCTACAATAATTTCATTTAGTGATCAAGTATAAGAAGGAAATCACAAATAAGGTGTCCCACATGCTTTTAAGGCCATGCACATAAAAAATCACAACTTTGGAAATTCTGATGCACATGGATCCATTTATTCATGATGCATATAGAGAGGCATATTTAGAGGATGCAAAATTCAAAGAGGTGTTTCAATAGTTGTAGAGCTAGAATCACGTCTACGTTGGTGACAACATTGTTGAATACCATCTCTAGGATGGGTTACTCTACAGATTAGATGACTTATGTGTTCCTGAAGGTGAGCAGTTGTATCTGATTATAGAGGCTTACACCTCCAAGTTTATAGGACACTGGTGTAGCAAAGATAGTGTTCAACTTGTAGAGGTATGCGTATTGGCCCAAGATGCAAGAAAAAGTAGCTAAGTTCATAAGAGAATGCATGTCTTGTTGTACCAACAAGCCTAGTAACAAGAAACAAGGTCTATATCATCCCTTATGTATACAACATTTCCATGGACTTTTTGGGAGGTTTACCAACAATCGAGATGGGACATGACTACCTGTTTGTGGTAGTTGACGGGTTCAACAAGATGTCTGTCCTGATGCCCTATAAAAAGATCATTAGAAAGCAAGAAGAAACATACTCATTCTTTGGACATGTTTGGGTGCACTTTGAGATACCAAGGAGCATTATTTTAGATACGGACCCAATATTTCTCAGTGCATTTTGGATCACATTGTGGGAGAATATGAACATGAAGTTAAAGAGGTCTACAACATTCCATCCATGGACAAATGGGAAAACATAAGTAGTCAACAGGTATTTGGTGCACTTTTTGAGGGGTTACAATTAGAAGCATTCGAAGACCTGGGATGAAAATTTGGTATATATACAATAGTATTATAACAAAGCAGTAAACACTTCTACAGGTAAGTACCCATTGGAAACCTGTTTTGGAAATTTTCCACCTTCACCTTTATTGCATATGGGAAGCAAGGAGGAGTAAGGAATGATCTTATAGGTGATGCCTTTAGGGATGAAAAATTTGTTGAGAAGCTCAAGTATATCAATATACATGTATACAAGACATTGAAAAAGTGATAGGAAAAATATAAGGCCAAGCATTATCAACACAAAACAAAGAAGTCGTTCAAGGTGGGAAACAAAGTATGGTTACAGTTGAACAAGGAGAGGCTATAGGGTGATGGTAAGAAAATCAAGGCTTTGTAGTATGGTCATTTTGAGATATGAGAGATGATACGATATAATTCCTATAGACTCAGTCTACCCCCATACATGCACATTTACTCAATGGTAAATGTGCATAATTTGAAACCCTATGAGCCCTCCATGCTAGATCAAGAAGAGGAACATGTCCTAACTTTTTTGGAGGATTTGACATCAGATGTTCAGGCAGAGTTGATAAAAGATACAATTTGGTAGAAGAGGTCTAGAACTATAAGACAAGGGAAACATGACGTTTGGTAGATTGGGTTGAAAGGACAACTTCCAAACAAAGCTAAATGATATACCCGAGATAACGTGGAAGAAAAAGTTCCTCACCTCATTTACTAGAAGCTTTTAGGAACCAAAAGCCTCCAAAAATAGGGAGGTTTGATCTGAATTGGGTCATTATTGTTTATCATCCATCTCGATGCTTTTAGAGTGGAAAAAGTGGAGGAATCAATTGATGAGACCATTTGTACTAGTATGACCCAGTTTAGTAAATTGGGGTCTAAACCCTTCCAGGAGAATTTTGAGGCATAGCATGACACCTTTTGGGGGTAAAACTTTGTTTCTTTAACATAACATCTTTCAGCCTATTCTACACACATAGACCTTTCCAACTACATAATAATTTCCTTAATTAGAGTTCGTGTGCAAATGTTATGCCACTCAGAAGTTGACCTTCCTATTTTTCCACCATAAGTCAAGAGGACACCATGTTAGCTCCATTACTCATGGAAAAAGGGGCTATCCAAGTGATCGTGATCAAGGAGACTATATAAGAGCCCATATTGTAACTCTAGTTCAGAGTTGAAGGAGTCAAACCTAACCACTAGTAGGCTATTAGGTTGTGTTATAACAAGGTCACTAGGATGAAAAATGGTTAGATTATTTTTGAGTGTATCTTGTTCCATAAATGAGAAAAGGAGTCGAGACAGATAGGGACAAAACACATAAAGAATATTTTTGCATTGTAGTAGCCCACTTGCTACATACCTTACTTCTTTGTACTCACAACCATTTTCTATTTTGAGAAAAAGAGCATAACGCCCTCACCTTCCAGCTGGGTTTTCTCCCAAAAGGGTTTCTTAGGTTATCTTGTGCCAATCATGGTTTGTGAAGTCACATGAGATCTCCAAGACCCATAAATCGTTTGGAAAAATTCCACCTGGATGAGGAGTTATTAAAATAATTAATATTTTTAATGGGTTCCTAAGTCTAAACATAGGGAAATAAAAATGTTAATGGGTATTAATAAAGATAAGGGTGAGAAGCTTCTAAGAGACAAGGATAAAGTCTGTTTTAATCTTAGCTGTTGATTAGAGACTTAATCTTGGCCGTTGATTCATCAACAAGAAAAGTATAAGAGAGACTTGAGGATTATTTGGAGATGTACCGACAGATACTCAGTATCCCAAGGAAAACCGATTCTCAAAGAGAAGGAGATTGATTTCAGAGGGAGAGTTGTAGGGTGGAGGAAGAGGAGGGAATCAACATCAGTTAGTGACTGAGGAGGAGGTGACGCAGGGACAGTGAGAGACAACGCAAAGGGAGACATGACCCTCACACAGTCTGATGCAGAGGGACACAGAGTGACACAGAGGTGACACTATAGCGGGAGAAGGGTCTCCAAGGTGTCAGAAAGTTTTCAAGGGAAAGTCTCAAGTGTTTTCTCTTAGTTTCTCTGTAAAATCATTCATTGTAAAACGATTGTTGCTGAAGATTAATAAAACCCTCATCTGTTGCACCAATTTTCCCACATTGGGTTTTTTCGGGGACAATTGTCCAAAAAAAACTATGTTGATGTGATTGCCTCTTATGCATGTATATTGCTGCTATTTTCTCTGTGTAATTATGTGATAACTACAGTACAATTTATTTTAATGTTTGCTGAAGGGATTTCTAAATAACTTATTGTGAAGAATGAGTAGGTGAAATAAATCAGTTGCTGTAGTAGAATTTCGGGTTCAAAATTTTCACATGGTATCAGAGAAGAGATCCGATAACCGGAGAGAAGAATCAACTATGGGTTAGGAACATGATGCAGAGGCATCAACTCAAAGGGAATCACACAGATTTCCAGAAGAAAGCATGAGGGACATGGGTCACGATTATTGATGTTAGCTTCTAGACTGGAAGAAGAAGTCGCTTTCCTAGCAAGCTCTGCCTCCTCCGAGGTTTGGTATATAGATAATGGAGCTTCCTGGCATATGACAAGAATTCGAGAATGTTTTTCAAATTATCAAGAAGAAAGAATGAATTTTAAGATCACCATGGGAAATAAGCAAAGTGTACCCTCATAAGAAGAGGTACTGTAGTCTTTCAAATCGAAGCAGGAGAGCGACTTCGAGCAACCAATGCTGCATGTGCCAGGATTGGGGATGAACTTACTCTCCGTATCTCAACTTCAAAAGAAGGGCTATGACATTTAATTCATTAAGGAGAAAGTGTATGTCAAACACCCAAGTTGGAAAAGGAAGACCCACATTGGAATCAAAAGTAATAGGCTGTATAGATTACAACAAGAATCTCCAATGGAACTGATAGGAAATGATGGAGATAAATATTTGAATGAGCCATGGCACAGGAGGATGTGACACTTACACCATGGGGCTCTGAGAATTCTCAGGAAAATAGTATCAAGAGTTCCAGAATTAAGTACCGAACGGGATGATGTATGTAGAGGTTGCGCTCTAGGCAAGTATGCCAAAGCAGCATTTTCCAGAAGTAACAATAGAGCTCAGAGTGTTCTAGGATTGATACACTCAGACATCTGCGGACCTATGCCCATAAAATCTCTTAGTGGTGCTGAATACTTCGTCATCTTCCTCGATGACCATTCCAGGAAGACTTGGATCTACTTTCTGAAAACCAAGGATGAAATTTTTGATCGATTCAAAGAGTTCAAGGCTCTAGTATACGATCTGACAGGAAAGAAGATAAAAATGTTGTGCTCATACAATGGTGGAAAGTATGTTGACAAGTACTTCACCAATTTTGCGCAAGGGAAGGCATCAAAAGGGAGTGGATAAATCCCTACAATCCGGAGCAGAATGGAGTAACAGAAAGGAAAAAAGGACTATTGTGGAAGCAACGAGGGCAATGTTGTATGATCAGGGTATGCTCAAATTCTTGTGGGCAGAAGCATGCAGCACGAAAGTTTATGTCAAGAATAGGACTCCACAAAGGGCATTGGGAAAAATCACTTCGGAAAGGGTCTTCATCGAGAAGACACCTGAAGTCAGTCATTTCAAGATATTTGGGAGGTTGGCGTATTGTCCTAATACCCGAAGAAAAGAGAAATAAATTAGATCAAACTCCTGAGAAACGATATCTTTTGGGATATAGCGAGAATGCTAAGGCATATAGAGTCTATCTTCTAGGGAGTAGGAAGGTAGTAGTTCGACGGGATGTAAGGTTTATGGAGGACATAGCTTTAAGGAAATCCCGAGAAACACCTTCCGAGGAGCTGTCAAAAGACGATATATTGGTCCAACCACTTCGACCAACAGAAACTAGTACTAGCAATTCTCCTAAAGGCAAAGCTTTAGAACAAGAGGAATCTCAGGAAGAGGAAGAGCTGATAGATGTACCCAATACTAGTGGAAGAACGAGTTGAGAACTCTGACAGATTCTACAGGATGTAAAGGACTTCATTGGTGCACCCAGGAATGAAAAAAGGGAGCGAAGACAACCAGACATATACCAGGCCCTAGTAGCTTAGGTTGGGGAACCCTGTAGTTTTCAGGAGGCTGTTCAACTTCAAGTATGGGTGATGCTATGGTGGAGGCATATAGTTCTATAATGGTCAATGATGTCTGAGAAGTGGTACCTAGGCCTCAGGACATGTTAGTGGTAGGTTTGATATGGACCTACAAAGTTAAATATGATGCAGAAGACGGTGTGGAGAAATACAAAGCCAGGTTTGTGGCTAAGGGGTATGCTCAGAAGGAAGGGATAGACTACAAAGAAACCTTCACGCCAGTAGATAGGTATACTTCTATTATAACCGTGATATCCCTTGCACCACAGATGGGGTGGGAGATTCATTAGATGGATTTCAAGATGACATTCTTGAACGGGGTGATAAAAGAAGAAGTATACGTTAAACAGCCAGAGGGTTTTGAGACACATGATAAGAAATCTCATGTATGTTGTTATTGTGTTTTCTTCTCGAAGGTGTACAAAAAGGAAACACTTTAGACTGTGGATGAAAAACAATCCTAACAATATAAATGGTTGCTAAACATTGTAAAGCTGAAGCAAATGATAGAAACAAAACCTGCCAAAGCCCTAATCTATGCCATAATCATAGTTAAACAACAAAATGAAATATTAAAATAAGTGCAAGTAACTCCAATAATCCCATTGAAACCAGATATATAAAGAATATATTTGATTAAACAATACCTGTGAAGGGAACAAATAATGTTACCAGTCTCCCTCTATGGGATGGGTTCTTGGCTATCCTCAAATGTCTTTAGCTTTTGTAAAGTCTTTCTCGTCTATAATGTATAAAACTCAACAAATAAAATGTTTGAGCTCAATGGGAACTCAAATGAAAAAGAAGATGGTGTGAGAGAATGATAATAATCAGAGCTAAAACAATGAGTGCAACAATGAAAATAATAAAAAATGAATAATTAATGGAAAATGCTTATATTTATAACAAAATATTAAGTTATCCTCGAATAATGAGCAATAATAAAATATTATTAACCCCATTTTGGAAATAACCATTTGGAATATTTTATTATATTTGGTGAGAGGGAAAAAAATATTTAAAATTTTATTTAGAAATAATAAATAAATAAATGATTTATTTATCATCTCAAGAAATATGGTTAACGAATAATAAACAAATAATGATTTATTTAATTAATCCTGAGGGATTTAGTCAAACTTGACAAGGAATAATAATTAATTATTCCTAGAGAAAAAATAAGATAATTAATGATTTATCTATTTATTTCTCATAACTGGGTCAAACGTGACAAGAAATATTAATTAAACAATTGTTTAATTAATTATTCCTAGAAGATAATTAATAAATAATGATTTACTTAATTATTCTTCATGGGTTTAATTATAAATTGCTTAACAAATGTGGTTTATTAAGAAATTTCTCATGGTGAAAACAATTTTACTTTGGTAAAATTGACCCTACATAGTGTACTTCGACCCATCTAGTAAATTATGGCTAGATGATAAATTTTTTGTGATAACAAATTGCTCCCCAACGTACGAGTGTTAGGAGAAAAATGTATGACTGAAGTACATTGTAAGGACACAATCACTAGACAACAAAGTGGAGACAAAGAGAGAGAGAGAGAGAGAGAGAGAGAGAGAGAGAGAGACCAATGAAGCTGAAGCGAAAGAGGATAGGGATAGAGGGGGTGAGACCAATGCAAGTCTCCTTTTATGTTTTGGTGCCGGATCTCAGTGAGGCGGCGGAGGCATACCTATACCCGCCAAGATAACGTAGTACAAAAATAATGATGCGCCCAGAAACATGAAACTAAGCAATAAAATACATGCTGAATGGTACATGACATGCTAGCATAAATGAGCCAAAAAATAATACAATGTGTACCACATACATAATACACCTGTAAAAAACATGAGCCAGGGCTGAATACAATAACATCTGAGTACATGAGATATAATGGCCCTTCCCTCAAAAAATGTGTGGGAAGGAGGGTAGAAAAACCAAAGAAGCTCTGCTGAATAGGAAAGGGCTCTGCAAAACTGAATGGATCATCTGAAGGAGACATGCATGCTATGGACACTGCAAGTGGAAAGAACTGAACCCTCAAATATTTGGAACCGCATCTGAGGCTGTAGCATAATAGGAAGGTATCCGGGCATGTGGGGGGAAACCTGAAGGGCCACCCCCTCATGAGGTCTCAAACATCTCACACACATCAGGGAATCACTGGTACAATCTGCTGCATCACTGGACCATCAAGTGTATGAATCAAAAACATGAAACAACCAAGTCAAAGGGAAATGATGATTCCCTTTGCTTGATCCAAGGCACCAAACGAGAGTGGAAACTGGAACCAAGATACACTGCTCTCTAGGCCATTCTTCTGGAATAGATGTGTTGATTTTGACAGAATAGGGCCCGCCATAGGTGAGGTAATGAAGACCTTAACTAAAGCATGAGGGAAAATAGTAATGTGACTGATGGACTGACACTAGGGACAATGGAAAACATGGGACTGAGGGACAAACAGACGACTTCCCTTGTCAGAGAATAAAGTGCATGGTTGACCTGGCAGCGACTAACTCGACTCCGGAGGGGATGGTGGACAGTATGACTGAAGGCAAAAATGGGAAACACAGGATGAATGGTATGCAAAGATGGATGGAATACTATGACATGATATAATGGGACACGAAACAAACTCCATGGATGCAAAGGTGACTCATCATAGATGCTCTGAACAAGGGTGACTCAATGATGCTGCCACACAGAATAGGCCTGGTGGGGACCATGAAAAAATGAGAAAATGATGGTTTCTCATGATGAAAATCGACATGCGAGACAATAAGTGCCAAGGGAAGTTTCCCCCCAAAGTACAAGTGTTGATTATGAAGAATTTCGATTTTGAGAGGCGACAAAGTGACCCTTCTTGGAAAAATGGCTTCCTGGTGAAGTGTCAAATCATCAAAAAGTAAGAGAGACCCATTATAATACTCTATGAGAGCTTTCCAATGTTGCTTACTGTTCATTAAATGGAGCTACGGTATGGTTGCAATGTGCGACATAAAAACTATGGGTTTTCCTGTAAAAGGGCGCTTTCCTTCCAATTTGAGAGGAGCAGAAGGCACGTAGCGGAAAAACCGACCATAAGGATTAGGATCTGCAGTTTTCAGGCAAGTGGCCTTACTTTTCTAAAGAAGTCCTTAATGCTTCTTGGAACAATGGTTCCTAGTGAAGAATCAAGGGAAGAGGAAAACGAGAATGAACTACTAGAGGAGATCTAGAATCATCCTCACCCACGAAGTCAAACATGGGGAAAATGTGGACATAGAGTAGAATATTTGAATATATTGTATCAAACATCTACAATATGCGATGTCAACATGGCTTGCGAGGGAGGCCTATAGGACAAACTATCCAAGGAATGGGAGGGTAATAGACCATAGATACATTCGATGGGATTTGGGCTGAGACTTATGTTAATTAATTGAGAAGATGGCCAGGGGAAGAAACCATCATGCCCCTAAGCATGGGATACTACTCGCAAACATATGTGAGGGAGGGGGTTGATCTGGTATGCAAAGGTGGGAATGATGCCCCCTAGCACGAGGAGTTTGTGGAGTGCCATTGAGTGTCAAGTGCTTGAAAAAGGAATTCAAGCATCTCGGCCCAACTTGGCACGAGATCCTCCAAAGGATGATAAACAGATGTAGGGGCCTATGTGCCCCCAATATGCTATGAGATTACTGGATGTATTTAGAGTGGTGGACTCCAAATATGGGAGGAAGTACACATGATGGCACATATCTTTCCAAGGATAATTATGGGTAGTCATGGCTTCCATGATGTCCTCGTCAGAATGGAAGATGGGGGGACAGGAGGAATATTGACTACATGATGCGACAGGAGTACTTAGTGCATCATCCTAATAAATAAGGTTCACATACGCATCATCTGGATTGGTAGACGACGAGCTAGTAGATGAAAAATCTACCGATGTTGAGGCTTGGGCTTCTGATGAAGGAGGTTCAATAGAAGCGCGCGCAAAAACCTCAGAGAGGTTTTCCTGCAAGGAGCTTGAGGATGACAGTGGGTAAAGGATATGGACCGTGGAGTCTGTCATCTCGACATCAGGGGGAGGGATCACAATGGTGTTACCAGAGCTCCCCTGTTTTGGTGTACTAGTGGTACCAGAATCCATGGGTGGAGGAGTAGGTGATTCACTATGAGTGGCATCGTATTTGCAAAGCACTTGAAGGAAATCATAAAATTTGTCGAGACGAGGGAAACAATGGGAATAATGACCATAATGATCGCACAAGGCACAAGGGTGATTTGTGTGTGACGTTTTGAGTTTCTTGGCTAGTCCTGGTAAGACAACTTGGACCTTGGGGATATTTGACTCAGGGAACATTTCATGAAGCGAAGGTTTGAGATGAGGAAGTTCCGGACAGTTATTGGTGGCATGCCCAACAACCTCACGTAAAGCACATGGAGGTGTCGGCTTTGGAGATTTCAGAGCTGGAGGTGCTTGGGGATCCTTGTCCTTAGGTTCTTTCCTCTTGGCTTTTCCCCCCTATTCGGATGCTTTCACAACAAGAATGGGTTCCTGTTGAGGTTGTAGTGGAACTGAAGCATCGATAGGGGTCGTAGGGACCGATTGAACTGGGGTCAAAGCATGATATGGTCTGAGCTGACCAGGAGGAGTATTCATTAGGGGGATCAATGTACCACACTAGGATCCCCAAAGTCATATTAGTGAAAACCAAAGAAGCCATGATAGGGACAGAAAAGATTCCAGGAGGAGGAAACAAGAAAAGTATTTGTCCTGCAGGGTAATGTCCCGATGGAAAAATTGCTAGATGGTCGAGCCCTGGAGGAATAGTTCCTAGTGGGAACAAAGGGGAGGCACCCACAAAAGGAAGAGGTCCCGGGGATGGATCCAAATGGCTCGGCTAAGATGGTAACCGTGGGGTGCTGAGTAGATGGTTTCGGATAAGATGTACCAGACTACTTTTGATCAGCCCGTGACGCTTGTAACATGCAAACACTCAAAGATCTAGGCTCAGGGATATGAGGTGGAGGACCGGGGAAAGCACCTAATAATGAGGAGTCTTTGTAGACTTCGGGTGAAACACTAGTGAGAGGGGTAGAAGACTGCTTGTCAGACATCGATGAGATAATGGACTTAGGGGAGGTCAAGGATGCTGGCTCGTAGTATGTCAACTGATCGATAGTGATGATCTTCCATTCATGGGGGAATCACATCTTGCGGAAAACCGCAGACATGATGACTGACATGGCGTAAGTGTAACTACGACCTAAGAGAATATTGTTATCAAGAGGGGCATCAATAACATCAATGTCAACATGAACAATCTTGCCCGCAAGAGTCACCGGACAATTGCGATACATGCTGAGAGGCTAGGAGGAGTGATTTTCCTAAGCACACAAAGTGATTGTGGATGGGGCCAGTTCAAGTGACTTGAGTTGCTTCCAAACGATAGCATACATCACACAGGTGGATGAACCTTCGTCAATAATGCATCGGGAGATGATGGAATTACGGACTCGGATTAGTATCTAGAAAGCAATGGATGGAGGAAATGGAGGATGTTCTAACGTATCAACAGGGAAGACAATCAAACTATCATATGAAGGCTCTACTGCGCCCAAAATAGTTAGTAGAGCTTTCTTTTGAGATTGCCACGATTGGAGGACTTCCAGCGTCAACATGGCAGTAGGTGATTGTGATAAGTCATCTAATACACTATATGTATGGGAAACTTGGTTAGAAGCTGCGTTAAGATGGAATGGTCCCTTGGGGATCTTAGGAATTGACTCAACTTTAGTTTGAGGGATTTGTTGGAGACCATTTGGTGTTATAAGAGGCTTAGTAGATTCTTTGGTTTTGGACTCAGTGGTAGACGAATTTGATGGTTTGTCATATTGACATGACTGAGTTTGTAGGTTGATATCAGAGGTATTGACCTTGTCAGAATTCATAATGAGGATCTGGTAGTCACTAGGACCATAAGGTTGGGGAAGGTGAGCTACTTGACTTGGATGAGGTTGAGAAACAAAAAATCCTTGCTAAGGGAAAGGATTTGTGAGCACGACCAATTGAGATAACGCATAATTCTGAGGCAGTCGCTATTTGGGTGGTTGACCTCTAGAAGATGCTTGGGCTTTTGACATTTGGCACATCTGGGGTAAGAGGGGACACTCATGAGTATAATGGCCATGTGCACCACAACATGCACAAGGCTTGTTCGTACGAATAACCTTGTTCTACTTGGGCTGGTCGCCCTGTTGCTAGTTATTGGTGTTAGGCTGGTTCCCCTGAGGTTCATTAGGTTGAATACCTTGGTTACCCTGGTTACCTTTGTTACCTTTCCCCTTATTCTTTTTTTTCAAATTTTGGGGATTGGTTGCACTCTGCTATGCAAACACTTGACCCTAAGGGGTGGTGGTTGCTGGGGCTGAGGATGCATGGGAGGCTGCACAACTAATGCCTTAGGGGCTGGAGCGCTCGACGATGCATAGGTATAATATGGTGAAGGGGAAATGGTCTGGTGGACAGGTTGAAAATTAGCTGGACCTGATATCTACTAATGTGGATGGGTAAATGAATAAGAGGTGCTTTGTCCTGAATACACATTACTGACAGGAGGGGCATAAATGTTGGAGGAACTGGTGCTCCCCGCGGATAGCCATAACTCTGTTGAGTATATGGTGAAGGATGTGAAATAGCTCCAATGATACCGTCGGTGGCGTGAGAAGCCCCCGGTGCATTGGAACCACCGGGACAAGGGAGGTCTGATATAATGGTATAGACATAACCAGATTGAGCATAAATCAAGTCATATCTCAAAGCAGTCTGGAGAGCCTTTTTTTTGTTTGAGGAAAATGAGATGTGACATCTTTGGCAATAGGTGATAAAAGAGTCCTAAGAAACTAATCTAGGTAGACACGGTCTTCGAAGGGCGGAGCATGACACATGCTACTTCTATGCCATTCCTGGACATGATCGAAAAGACGGGTGGCAGAGGACTGACGAAATGCGGTCAAGAGCTCTGTACCAGTGTCGTATGAGAGAGGTAACTGAAAATATGCGAGGAATGCTTTAGAAAGTGTCACGAAAGTGGAATGAGAGGCTACAGGCTAGTCAACATACCACTTCACAGCATCTCCAGTGAGCGTGTGTTGAAACAACAGAAGATAGATGGAATCATTGGTGATGGAATCAGATGAACACCACATATGGAAGGAGCGGACGTGATTGGTATGGTCCTCTCTAGAATTACCCTAAAACTTGGGAATGTCAGAGGGAAGCTTAGTCGGCATAGTTGGCCAACCAACATCGTGGTGTATAGGGTCATTGATCAACTGGCTAAAATCCAGGAGGCTTAACCTAGCCATGAAAGGTAGCATGGGACCTGCCAGAACGATTCCTGAGGCGGTTATGTGACCACCAGGGTAGAACCCAAGACTTGGGTTCCTACACTTGCAGCGGGTTCTGACATGATGACAGTATGTGGTGAAGTAGGTTCGCAATCAGGAAAGGAATCAGATGAACCAGAAGAGGAGTCGGTATGGGGACTTGGGGGACTATGAACTCGAACCCTGCGGGGAGGAGTAATATGCCCAAGCGGAAACTGGGGATGAAGGCCTAAGAGTCTCCGCGACAAACACCTTGGTGGCACAATGGTGGTAAGACACAAGTGACATGGAAATGGTGAAGGGATATCAACAAGATGTTTTTGTCTATATGTGGGGAGATAAATTAATTAAGTCTTGGCTTGGTGGTGTAAACCAAGCGCCCTTTGCTTAAGGTGTGCTTGTGTGTGCAAGTGTGTTTATTAATTAAGCCCAGATCGTGTTTGAAAAAAGAAAAAGATTGTTGAAATAAACTGAAATTAAAAAACAGAAAATGAACAACAAATCAACTTTCTAAACCCCACCCAAACTGGGTTTGCAAACACTGTGTTGGTTGGTGGTGAAATCAATTGAAAACACATGAAAAAGGCCAAGAGATCTAAGCATCGGTGTGACTGGGATCAAATGACACTATGCTGCTGGAAAGTGGTGCAACAACAGAAATCGTTGCAAAAATATAGGGAGATGCATGTGAAACCTAGGGAAACCAATGGGACCCTAAGGCAAATGATCAAACAAGGTTTACGATGAAACTTTGGATGGAAGCAACCTATCTTTGAAGATCTGAAACATGAAGGTATAGATCTGGAAAATATGGCTGAAAGATCTGCAAAAACTGACTTCTTACTCACCTAAACTCCTCTTATAAAGGTGGAAGCATACTAGAAGTCCTAGACCTCGAGATTGCACTTTTGGGGCAAAAAATTGCAATTTTTGCTCATTGATTCTCGGTCATCAACTCTTGGAAAAATTTGCCCTCTCTGTCGCTATTGGTTCCTGTGACCTGTAGAAAAGACCAAAAAACTTACGAAAGTTAGAAATTTGATTGATCTAGGGTTAGAAAGCTAGTAAACAACATTAAGAGAATGAAAAAAGAAAAACCCTAAGCTGAAAATTTAAGGTCACCCAGGTTTTCATATCGGAATTAAAAACACAGTGGAGTCGCTAATTTGTTAGTGACAATCAGAAAATCCCCAGTGGAGTCGTCAATTTTTTTATTGTGTTTTCTCCTTGAAGGTGTACAAAAAGGAAACATTTTAGACTGTGAATGAAAAACGATTCTAACAATATAAATGACTGCTAAGCATTGTGTATTTGCAACAAACGATAGAAACAAAACCTGCCAAGGCCTTGATCTATGCCATAATCATAGTTAAACAACAAAATGGAATAGTAAAATAAACGCAAGTAACTCTAATAATCCAATGGAAACCAGATATATAAATAATATATTTTATTAAACAACACATGTGATGGGTTCTTGGCTATCCTCAAATGTTTTCAGCGTTTATAGAGTCTCTATCTTCTATAATATATAAAACCCAACAAATAAAACGTTTGACCTCAATGGGAACTCAAATGAAAAAGATGGCGTGTGACAATGATAATAATTAGAGCTACATCAATGAGTGCAAAAATGAAAATAATAAAAAGTGAATAATGAATGAAAAACCCTTCTATTTATAACAAAATATTAGGTTATCCTCGCATAATGAGCAATAATAAAATATTATTAACACCATTATAGAAATAACCATTTGGAATATTTTATTATATTTGGTTAGAGGGAAAAAATATTTAAACTTTTATTTAGAATTTCAAGAAATATGGTTAAGGAATAATAAACAAATAATGATTTATTTAATTAACTGAGGGTTTTAGTCAAACTTGAAAAGAAATAATAATTAATTAGTGATTAATTAATTATTCCCAGAGAAAAAATAAAATAATTAATGATTTATCTATTTATTTCTCATAACTAGGTCAATTGTGACAAGGAATATTAATTAAAGAATGGTTTAATCAATTATTCCTAGAAGATAATTAAATAAAGAGTGATTTACTTAATTATTCTTCATGGGTTTAATTATAAATTGCTTAACAAATGTGGTTTATTAAGTTATTTCTCGCAGTGAAAGAAATTTTACTCAGGTAAAATTGGCCCTACATGGTGTACTTCTACCCGTCTAGTAAATTATGGCTAGATGATCAATTTTTTGTGATAACATATGCATATTAAAGAAAGCCTTGTATGGGCTTAAACAGACACCTAGAGCATGGTATGGTTGAATTGATGACTACTTGTAGAAGATGGGGTTCGTCAAGAGTGACACAGATCCTAATATCTACTATCTTGTTGTAGAGAATGAACCTCTAATCTTGTTGTTATATATGGATAATCTTTTCCTGACAGGATCATCCAGGCTCATCAGAGACTGCAAGGAGAACCTAGCCACAAAATTCGACATGAAGGATTTATGACAGATGCATTATTTCTCGGGGTTGGAAATTTGGTAGCAGAAGGGTGAGATCTTACTTGGACAAGGGAGATATGCTAGAGATACCTTGAAGAGATTCAGGATGTAGGACTGTAGACCTATGACTACTCTAATGATCACCAACTGGAAGAAGATTGATTCATCAGAAGATAAAGACATTGATCCCACCTTATACAGGAAAATTATAGAGTTCCTAATGTATGTGGTCATTGATAGGCCAGACATTTGTTATGCTGTCAACACCCTGAGTTAGTTCATGGGGGAACCCAAGAGGGCGCATTGGGCAGTAACCAAACATGTTCTTAGGTATATACAAGGAACAATTGAGCATGGACTATTGTACGTCCAAGGCAATGACATTAGTCTGAGTGGGTTCACTGATGCAGATTGCGTTGGAAGTTCAATAGATCGAAAAAGTACAACTGGGTACTATTTCAACATTGGATCATGAATGACCTCTTGGCGTAGTAGAGAACATAAATATGTGGCTCTGAGATTAGCTGAAGCAGAATATATGGCAGCTAGCACAACTTTGTGCGAAGCCATATGGCTTAGGAAATTGCTTGTGAATCTATTCAGGAGAAGGATGGAAGTGACCAAGAATTGGTGTGATAATCAGAGTTGCATCAAGATATCTAAGAATCCAATATTTCATGATTGGTCGAAGCACATTGATATCAGGGGTCACTTTGTCAGAGCTTGTGTCTAACGAGGGGCAGTACAATTGAGGTACAATCCTACATGAGAACAAGTGGTAGACATCCTCACCAAGGCTCTAGGAAGAACAAAATTTGTTTATTTCAAGGAGAAGATGGGGATGGTGAAGAATCCATTTCAGTAGCAGAAATGGATAAGTATCGGGAGCTCCAGTGCAATAGTTAGCAGTGGCAGTGCTATGGGCAGCATGATGCAACATATTGAGAGGGAGCTACAGTACGTATGTAGCAATGGTAGTGGCAGTTTCATGGAAAGTAGTACAAGAAGCAACACTACAGTGGATGTGGGGCATCAGGCCAAGCATCAACATAGAGGACTGATGTGGAGGATCAGTGTGATGCTTCTATGGTGAAGCATTGTTAGAACACATTCCTCGCTAAGAGGGAGTGTTAATTTTCGGTAGCATCGGATGCGATCTAGCCTTGAAATTTGGTGGAGAGGCTAAGGGACATGAGATTTCCAAGACCCAGAAATCGTTTGGAGAAATTCCACCTAAATGAGGAGTTATTAAAATAATTAATATTTTTAATGGGTTCTTAAGACTAAACTTCGGAAAATAAAAATATTAACTTGTATTAATAAAGATAAGGGTGAGAAGCTTCTAAGAGATGAGGATCAAGTCTGTTTTAATCTTAGCCATTGATTAGAGACTTAATCTCGGTTGTTGATTCATCAACAGGAAAGGTATAAGAGAAGGCTTGAGGATCATTTGGAGATGTATTGACAAATACTCAATATCCCAAGGAAAATCGATTCTCAAAGAGAAGGAGATTGATTTCAAAGGGAGAGTTGTAGGGTGGAGGAAAAGGAGGGCATCAACAATAGTCAGTGACTGAGGAGGAGGTGACATAGGGACAATAAGGGACAACACAGAGAGAGACATAGTCTAGGGGAGACATAACCCTCATGCAGTCTGACGCATAGGGAGGCAGAGCCATGCAAAGTGACGCAGAAGTGATGCTGTAATGGGAGAAGGGTCTCCAGGGTGTCAGAAAGTTTCCAAGGGGAAGTCTCAAGTGCTTTCTCTCAGTTTCTCTGTGAAATCATTCCTTGTAAAATGATTGTTGCTGAAGATTAATAAAACCCTCATCTGCTACACCGGTTTTCCCACATTGGGTTTTTCTGAGGACAATTGTCTAAAAGCAACTTGTTGATGTGATTTCCACTTGTGCATGTATATCGCTGTTATTTTCTCCATGTAATTATGTGATAACTGCCATAGAATTTATTTTAATGTTTGATGAAGGGATTTCGTAAATAACTTATTGTGAAGAATAAGTTGGTGAAATAAATCAGTTGATGCAGTAGAATTTCGGGTTAGAAATTTTCACATCTACATGATGATAATTTGCGTGCATACACAATAAGTAGTAATTTACAAATCCATAAATTTAAAGAGAAATAAACCCTCATAGTGGAGATTTCGAATTTTTAAGTACATTTTTAATAGATTTGCTGTGATGAACTATCTGTTGGAATGTCCATGAAAATTTATGTATCAACAATGATTATCAATACATCAACCCTAATTTTGGGGTGAAAATATGCAATTAATGCTAGGTTTTGCTTTTTTATATATTTATTAAACACAAACCCTTTCAATAGGGAAATAACAGAATATATGATAAATTGCTATAAAATGTAGATTTAAGCTAACCCTAACCTTAGTTACCATGAGATAAAAAAGAGAAGAAATTAAGAAGATCACCACAAACTAGTATAGTCTTTTGTTAATTGGGCAATGAAGTCAATAATGGTGAGTTCAAAGATACAATAATGTGGATGAGCAAGGTGTATGACTAAGAAACCTCTATTAGAAACCCTAGTGGTTTTCTTCAAGTGGAGATTTAAGGTCAAAGGATGCATGTACAAAGTTCATTTAATGGGTTCTTGAAAGATTAATTTTGTATAACATGTAGAAACAGGGTTTCATAAAAGATTTTGTACTTTTTAATAGGGCACAAAGAAACCCTAGTTTTAGAAATTTGCATGTAGAATGGAAGAAAATCAACAATAAACATGCACCATTCAAACACTTCATCAATTCAAGATAATCCTCTCATGCACAAATATCACTCTCAAAATAACTCGCTCCACCAAGATGACATCGCATCCAAGAGAAAAGAACAAGAGAAAGAGTGTGCACTTAATAAGAGAGAGATGTGTGTTGTGAATGTGTCATGAAACAAGTGATTCCCCTCTATTTATACAAGGGTAATCAAATCACTTTTCATGAATTTACATGTAAAATCCATAAAATTTTACTTGAGCATTCAACTAGGCCTAAAGGTTACAAGCTGACCTTACGATAACTTTAAAATAAATGCATCAAAATTACTCATGTGTGGGAGTAAAGGCTCTCCATGATGATCTCATTCTCTCAAAATGGAAAATATCCTTCAAGAAACTGATGAAGAGGCTCATGAGTGCTCCTTACTCCAAAAAATCATCAGAGTGCATGGGTATATCTCCAAAAAACTCCTCTCCCACCATGCTGTCATCTCCATGAAAGCTCACATCACTGTTCTAGAGCACATGGGGGTGACATGGCATGCTTTGAGGCAAGCATCGACATCTACGCATAATGTGCGAGCCCTCTCAATTCGTCTTAGTGATCAATATCCTCATTAGGGCTCCAAAACAAGGAAATGTCCATCAAATAAGATCAAGGCCAGCCTAAGGGTTTCTTATGTCCATTTGGGCACATTATCAAACAAGTCAATGTCTGGCTTCCCAATACAATGTTTCAACATTTGGAGGTGTAGCAAGGGGCATAAAACCATATGAAGTCTCATCAAATCCCATTTTCTATCTTAGGAGGGAAACACTAGGGCTATAAGGTCATGTTTTCTCTCAATAGTGGGAAAAATGTCCTTTAAAAGGTGTTGGATAAGTGCGAAGTCTTTCCTTCAAATGATTTCTACTACATGAGTAATGGACCTCTTGAAATATAACCTGAAGGTCAAGTGAGGTCAACATCACTCATGACAAACCATTAAAGTATAACAATGAACCATATTCAGCATTAGGGGCATAAGAATTGTTCACACAACCCTTGACTTTCAATGTATTTCTAGCTCAGGATTTGTAAGCAAGTTACCACACTTGTGTTAGGGATGACTACACGTTCAAACCTATTAGGTGCTTCCAATCCCTAAGGGGAGGGACATGTCATAGGTAGACCCATTAATCCATATGTACATGTGATAATTATGGTGATAGAGTGGGAAATACTTAAAGGAAGATGATCATAGCCATGGTACAAACTATAGGGGGTTCAACATCTTCGTGTACTATAATGGGAAGAGGGAGCAATCATGGAGGCATGGCTTATCCATTTCCTTGGCTTGATTTTTCTACCCATTTGGTGTGCCTTTTAATTTAATGATTTATCTTTCTTCTTGTAGAGCTTAGGAGACCAATATTTCTTTATGCTTTTCCAATACCCCTTAAATATGTAGCAGTTTCTTGCTCATCTGGGGTTGGGACATTCAAGAGTCTCTTTTAAATGTAGCATGATATGCTAAGGAACTAGGTGATGGCTAATGAGGGGGCTAGAGTTCATGATAGGGTTTTTCCCACATGCTTACTATGTCCCAACCATCTTTTTTATTTTTTGTCTCTTTAGTTGTGGGTTCACATGATCATTCTTTTAGTTG
This sequence comes from Pinus tabuliformis, assembly GCA_031772625.1. Classification (NCBI taxonomy): domain Eukaryota; kingdom Viridiplantae; phylum Streptophyta; class Pinopsida; order Pinales; family Pinaceae; genus Pinus; species Pinus tabuliformis. The sequence continues at coordinate 1,118,241,006 of CM062809.1, forward strand.
TGTCAACCTCTTAGGGAAATTTTTCGTGCCTTGAATCCGAGATAAGGATATAAGGTGCCCGTCCAAATGATAAATGACAGTCAACCCAAAGAATGGAAGTGGAAAATAAGGGAAACATGGAATTTGGTAAGTATGTATTACCTCGGGCACACTACTTCAATCAGTGTCTCCTATTAGTGCCCCTCATGAAGGAAGGACCTTAGGGGAGGTCACACTAGATAAGGGGCAAATGATAACCTCCTAGGTGAAGCATGGGAACAAGGGTATAATCAAGAGTGGTAATTCATTTAGCTTGGATTGTGATCCACATTAGTATGCCCCAAACATTAAACAAAAGCACATGATTAGAAGAATGGTTAATGTACCTTTTGACAAATGAATTACCTTCCTTCGAGAAGCATGTTAGATGGGAGAGAGTAATTATCAGAGCATAAGTGGAGAGCTCTAATGTAAAGCTATTTATGGGCCATCAGAGGGATGTTGGTTGGATGGCTATCAAGTAAGGAAATAAATTTTATTGTGTGAGTTACCCATGATATGCCATTTTGGAACTAAAAACCTCTAACACTTTGGCTATGGATCGTTAACTAAAAGACCAAAGTGGGGTCTACAACAAGGTACCTATTACCCCTCCTCTAGCATGGGTACTCCATAAGTCTTGACACGTTGTTGTAAGCCCAAAGAGTGTTATTGGTAGTGCTGTATAGCCACATGGGTATCTCTTTTGTGAAAGTATCTCCTAGATCCCCAATGGTGTATGATCATGGCTGGTCTATTTAGCTTTGTCTTCATGGTGCTTGGTTTTATGGAAAAGAAAAACATCCCCCTATTGGGTGGTAACTCCCTACCTTGATGGGTATTCTTATACCTAGGGGTGGTATGCAGGCATCATGGAGATGGATTTATTAGGTCTCATGATTTATGGGAGTACTTATTGTTCTTTTAGCCTTGTAAAGGTGATCACTTGTTGTACTTTCCCCTCCATTATCCCTTTAATTTTAATGCACCTGCCTCCTCCACACATGAGCCATTTTCTTGTGTATGCATGTCTCTTTGACCATGGACATTCTTCTTCTTGGCCCTCTCATAGTTCACACTGCATTTGTGCTCTCTGAGGAAATGTTCCACATCCTCCAAGGCAAAGAAAGGGTTCATTGTAACCTCCAGATCGAGGGAAATTAACTACAAGTCAAGGCACTCAAAACACCCTCGTAGAAGTGCCTTAACCAGTTTGGGGTACCTTCAAAGATGGGTTGACTTCATCATTTGGGGCAACCATGGAGTTAATTAAGCAACATGGCACATGTGGAATGCGAATGAATGTTAAAGAAAGAAAAAATTATGTCATGGACCAGGTATGACTCGTCACAAGCATCTTCAAGTCAAGAAGCCACACTTTAATAAGTCAAAGGACTAAAGCAAGCATGTTGTCCCCCATTTCCTAGCCATTGGAGGTAAAAAAATGTCAATTTTTAGGAATGTTAAAGCTAATAAGAAGGTCGTTGAGGTCAAAGGGCACTCTAAGGGTCACCTCAAGTCAAATCAAGCAAAGACAATGCCTACAAGCATGATTTATAGCATCATTTCTCCATCAAGCAAGGAAGTCATCTTCTCTGTGCTAGTCATTTGGAGAGCCCCAAATGTTATTCAAGAAACCTTTAGCCTCAAAATAAGGTTGTTTCACCTTCCAAGAATTCCAATTTTTTTGTAGTTAATCCAAGCTATTTTCCTCGGGAACATTGGGCTCTTAGGCCAAATTAACCCTCCTATTAGCTAAGTCAAACCTATTATATTGGGATGTCTCACCTCTTTGAGGGTTTCAAACAATGTAAAATTGAAAAATTATAATTTTAACTTAGTCTCAAAGAACTTTTTGCATGACAAGTCACCTAATTTTTGGGAGCTAAAGAAAGAGAGAATTTGGGAGTCTCATCTATAAATATAAGCCTCTCCCTCTTTAGAAAATCATTGTGTGTATTGTTGAGATCATATGTAAAAATATGAACTATTTTCATGAAGTATGTTGGTTTTCATCTGGAATTCTCTTATTTTTGGTCGATATCAAATATTTTCTCAGGAAAATGGTGGAATAATTCAAGACAACTACAAGCATAATTGGATCGTTCCATTTGAAGGAAAACTTTGTCACTTGGAGACAGACACCTATGGTTTGTACTGAGGCTTATCTCTTATTAGTGTAAGGTAAGGTTAGTTTCTCCTTGTTGGGCTATGCCCTAGGCTCTTAAACAAGGGTTTCAATTTATTTTGCATCGTTGTTAATCAATTTGTTGGAGGCTTTATTAAAGTGGAACCCATCCTAGTAAGGTTGGGTTCCATAACTTGTTCTTGATTAGGCTTGAGATGATTTCTTTTGGATTCCATCTCAAGTCCTAATCCATAAGCATTGAGAAACCAACTTAAGAAGGGCACCATTTTGACCCCATAGACCCAATGGAAATAAGAAAAAATCCTTATTTCAACAATTGAATCCACTCTTCTACATTTTTTTTTGCAATTTTCTTTCATATAAATTTAAAAAATAAATAAAAAAATAGAAAATTCACCATAAAAATAATATAGAAACTGATGAATCTCTTCAAAAAATTTTCTATAACGTTTCTAATGGATTACTATTGTAGATATAGACTTGTCTCTTGGGATTTGTTCCCTCTAGGGTCTCACGGAGGTTAGTGACCCCCTTTAGTTGAACTCTATTTGCATATCTAACATCATTTTGGAGGTTTTTAAGGTCATTTTATCAATCAAAAATTTATCTTTAGTAGTTGCAATTAAAAGGTCGATGAAACCCTTGCCTTGAGATATATGAAAGGTGTTTTCTAGCCCTTGTAGCCCCAAATTTAGTTTCTAAATTATTTTAATTGGATGCTATTCATCTTCAGAAGTGATATTTGTTATCCTAATGATTGTAGCAAATTTAGTCTTCATTTTGACATGTTGATTTCTCAGGCCTTGGGGATTAGACCTAAAAAATCGATTCATAATTTTCAAATATGAATATATATTTATATAATCAGTCATTTGAAGTGCTAGTGTGTTTTTGTTATTGCTACTTGATTGTTGTAACACTTCAAATCAACATCCCTAAGTTACAAGCACATCTTTGGGATTGTTTGAGGTCTCTAGGTGATCATAACTAGCCAGTTTTTGCAATTTTTTGCATATTTATAGTTTTTTATTTTTATTTTTTATTTTTTTTATAGGTAATATCAAGATTATTAAGAATTTCCAACACAAAACCAAAGGTATTTAGCAAGTACATCATATAAAAAATTGGTAAGGCCTTTCATACTCAAATTTGGTGCAATTTTCATGGTGTAATCTTCATATATTTTAGTATTTTTCTTGTTGGTATGTATTTTCCATAGTAGAATATTTTATGTCAGATCAAATTGTGTGTTTCATTTAACTCCTAAAATTAATAATTTAAGTGTTTATAGGCACTGGTCTCTCTTAAGCCTTTGGTGAAGTTGTGTTGTGTAGGGATACCCCTGTGGCATTTTAAGAGTTAGCCAAAAGTGAGAGGAGAATGCGTTGAGGGGACAATGGGTGCATCTATTGTGTGATTATTGTTTAGAACCTTGGCTAGACCTTATTGAGTCTCCTAATTTCTGTGATAACATTTTCTGGCACTGTTGCCAATAATAAGGGTAATTGATCTGGTATTTCAATGGCATTCTGAGCAATATTATTTCGAGGTGTAAATCCTCCCCTTCATGGTAACTATTTTAGGTTACGTTGCTATGGAGAAGGTCAAATCAATCTAACACTTAATGAAAAATTTTGGGGTAATTTTTTCTTTTGTATTCATACTTGGTGAGATTATTTCAACTAACACTGGTACATCTCATTTGGCAATTTTGCATCAAGAAAACATAAAGAGGTACTTTACAAAAGCAAATTCTCAAGGTGAGCTTCTACAATTCCCTAAACCTAATTTAGTTTATCAAAGGAAGAAGGACAAAGAAGCAAGTAATCAATTCCCTTAGGCCTTATCTAGTTAAAAAAAAACATTATTTGCATATTCAAGATCTAATGGGCTTCGTGGTTGATAAACACTTTTAAACTTCCTAATCTAGTTAACATTATAGGTCGATCTCATGATATGTTGTCTCTGAAGGACATGCACACTTTCAATTGGAGCAAGATAGCATTGAGATGGCTTTATGTAACATATGATTAATATATCTATTTTTCATCTTGATGTTTTCCATTGTCTTTAAAGAAAGGTGCTAGAAAACGATTTCTTAGTTTTTTAGATGATGGTGTTGATTGTTTAATCATGTCATGATAATTTTTATTGATAAATGGGTTGAGAAGGAAGATGTATTTTTTTTTAAATGCTTGAACCAACATTAAGATATTGGAAAATGAAACTATTGGCGAGTTTAACAAAAGATTTGACAATATTGTGTATATTATTCCACAAACTCATTAACCCACCAAAGAAACCATATTGATGTATTACATGAATTATTTCCAAGACCATTTGGGTTTCTTTCTAAGTGAAGCAAAGCCTAAAGATTTGTTTGAAGAAAAGGAAAAAAATGAAGAGCATGGATGAGAGTTGGGTATTGTTAGGAGAGAAAAATCTCTTAGCCCCTTAAAAAAAGGTTGAACACAAACGAAGGGTTCAATTTCAAGCTCCGGGTCCTCCTTCCAATTTAGGTCCATTATCTTTCTTGATTGACAAATATGAATTGGAAATCAACATAAATAATAATCAAGTTTCCATGCGAGAAATAATTTTACAAGTTGAGAAGAGTTATCAATAGTACATGTTTCCGCCAAAAAAATATTTTAGATGACCGCCACAAAATCATAGACCTCCTAGCTCATTGAAACCAACAAATGTGGTGGATCAAGTGCATCCATATTATTGCATGGAATTCAAAGATCTTCACCCAAAAAATACTCATGCTATATTTTAGGAAAGGATGGGAGAAGATAGTCTACGTCCTCAAGATGCATGCAATATGGTGCTAAGAAGTGATTTCTATTAAGAAGAACAATTTTCCAAAGTCAATACCTAAGGGATTGATTAAGCTACATAACATTTTAGTGGAATGCCATCAAGAGAAGATATTTTTCTGGTGATAGCAAACACGTATGAAGGAGAGACATACATCAGGAGGAAGACCAATAAGCTTGAACAACCAGATTCATCAACTCCTCCACAAAGCTAGCCTAAGGCTATTCAGAAAGAAAATATCAAAGAATCCTACTCTATACTTCAGGAAGTTTTCACAGTGTCTTGGGAAAACAATGAAAAGGTGATAGTGCCACTTAAGGAGTTATCTAAGGATCCAACAATAAAGAGGTAACTTGACGAGGCAATCAATTTGGAAGAAACACGAAACTTTTTTGAGCATAGAAGAAGGGGAAGATGCCTTTATCATTTTGTAGACAATGACAACAAAAGATGGAAGAATCCAATGCATTAATTGTTATTCATATCATTGATTATTATAGACTAGATATTGCATAATTGTTGGATTTGGTAGCTTCCATGAATGTGATGATACTTGAGGTTATGAAGAGGATGTGCCTAAGAAAGTCTAGGCCTTATAGAAATATTTGCGCTATGGATTCTTGGGAAGTTCCAATAAGTGACTTGATCAAGAATTTATAGGTTCACCTTGCAACTCATCCAAACATTTTCTTAATAATGGACATTGTTGTGATTGATGCTCCAACCACATGGGGATGCTTTTATAAAAAAAGTGGGCAATTGATGTAAGTGATAACATTCAAAAGTATGTATCATACACCACGATTCCAATTAATGATGATGAGGTTGTGACTCTACATATGTAGAAATTCGAGAAGAATCATGTTCAAGACCCCAGGAACCTAGAGAATCAGTTGGTATGATCCAGTGATGGTTCTGGTTGTTATATATTAATGTCTACAAGTGAATGACCTCAAGGTAACACCAACACAATATGGAAAATTTTGATGGCTCAAGTTCCAAATGCTACAAGTATTGTATTTACCTCACCTAAAGATAAAACTCTTTGTTATGGTTTTCATTTGAATTTGAAGCAACTAATAATATAGTTGAATATGAATCTCTTTTACTTGTTTTAAATTTGGAATTAATATTTTAAAGATTATTGGTGATTTTGACCTTATTGTTTTCCAAGTGAAAGGATTGTATGCTTGTAAAAGTGAAAGGTTGACAAGATATAGGCATAAAATGTTGGATGCTATTGAAGGCTTGTTGGGAATCATGATTTTTGTTAGACCAAAACCGTAGGCGTTAGTCAATGATTGCATTGCAAGAGATAAGGATCACAAGAGGTAGTTAGTCAATGACTCGAAACAAACAGGGAGCATTGGTTTATCTAATGTCCAACAATCTTCCCCCCAACGTGAGTTGGGTGTGTATCGAACTTGTGACCTTCGCTCTGATACCACTTGGTGGGAATCACAATTTCCATTAGACCAAAACCCGTAGGTTTTAGTCAACGATCACATCACCAAAGATAAGGATCGACGAGAGGTAGTTAGTCCATGTTGCGAAACACATGAGGAGCATTGGTTTATCCATTGTCCAACAAGGCTTTGTGGCACTATCCATAGAATCCCAACCAAGAGTCATGAATGAACAAGCATATGCACCAACAATGGTAGCCTTGACCATTTAACTGTGTGAACAATTGACCAATGGAGGAAAAATATAAACCTTGTATAAGCCATCTATTCTGGATAATAACATTCATTTGCAAGTGTTTGAGGATGATGATTAGATAATAAGATTTATGTGTTGGAGACTCAAGTAGGGAAAAAATTAAAACGATTCTCCTGATCCTTAATATCTACTTTTTAACTTCTTATTATTCTTTGTCATATTCTCTTCATCCAACAATTATCAATACAATAAAACATGAAGATCATAAAAGACAATGGACACAAATTGTAGGCTCTAGCTAGAGCAAAACCCATCCAAAGGGGAAAACCAAAAATCATTTCTTCTTTTCTTATAGAATCAGAGCAAATGAGAAACCTAAGACCCAAATGGCAAGAGCAAGTCTACTCACTATTGAAAAATGTGAAACTAGGTCCGGTCTTCCTAAATATGAAATGTACTTTTGACTCTTGTAAATTTTAAAATGAAAGAAAAATTATTATTATTGATTTTTGGAGCACGGGTTTCATGCTCAAGATCTTTTATTTTATAGGTCAAGCACCCTTTGAGTGCTTCAAGGGTTTGTCTTAGGTCAAGAAGTCAAAAGAGTCATTTTCATAAGTTGAATACCCCTTCGGGCACATTGTAACTTGTAAAGAAAATTATTTTTGTCATTTAAGGAGTCGAAATACCCTCCAAGACCAAGTTAGCCTCGCAGCTAGCAGGTCGGCCTAAAAGGAAGAGCCATGTCCACCTTGAAGAGCCTATATATAGGCGGAAACTAGACCTCCTTGAGATACATTCATCCATCAATCATTCTAATGAAGAAGGAGGAATAAGAAGGCAACGAAGAAGGAAGAGGACGAAGGAAAATTTTGTTTGGGCTATTTCTCTCTCACACGTACTTAAGGAGGACGAGAGTTTCTACAACAGATCTAGGGTTTCTATCTACAAGTTCGATCTTGGAGAAAAGAAGGCAAGAAGGTCAAGCAAAGGTCACCAAGGGTCATCCTCAAGCTCTAGAAGTTAGGTAAAGTGAAGCGAAGGTCGAAGGAAGGCTCCAAAAGGTAGATTGAAGCTCACACATGTGGCACCAACAACTACTAGGAGGGACGAAATGTCAGATCTGCAGTGGAGGCTGAAATTCTGCAGCTGGAGGTCGAAGAAGTGCCACTAGAAGAGATTTGATTGGGTTTGAATGGATAAAGGTTAGAACATCATTTGGAGAGGTTGGTCTTGGTCTTGGAGGGTATTTAGTTTAGTGTTAAGGTCTTGGAATTTGTCAATTGAAGAATCTATAAGGAATATAAGATATTTGCGAGTTTTCCTCTCAAGTGGAGAGTTTTTGGCTCTATCTTGCAGCCTATATTCTTTGTTCTTGTTCTTCTTGTTTTTGGTAGTTGTTTGATGATACACACATAGAATAATAAGTAACACAAGTAATAATTAAAAATACATCACAAACAGTTATCAAGTAAAGAGAAATCACTCTAATCATTTCCCTATAGATTTCTCAACATTGTATGAGAACTAAGGTTGGCTAAGGGCATTAGGAAGATATCCACTTCATTGAATAATTTCCTCAAGAATTGTTCAAAGGTAGAAAGTGACTTCAAGATAGGCATGACGGAAACTTGGAATCTTCTATTCAGCAGAAAGAAGGAACGAATCAAGACAAAGGATCAATGCCTCTTCTCAGCACTCACTGACACATTCCAAGACAAGAGCAATTGGGTAATTGATAATGGTGCATATAGATACCTGAATGGTCATCACAAAAAAATGAAGACATTATCAATTGGAAAATCTTCTTACTCAGTGGAACTTGGAGATAATAAGAGCTATTTTGTAAGAGGAATTTGATCAACCTATATAGAGTTGGAAAATGGAAGCAACATTCATCTCAACAACATCCTATTTGTTCTAGGTTTGCATAAGAACTTAATTTCTATTTTATGTTTAGAAGATAAGAGTGATAGAGTAGCTTTCATTGATGGAAAAGTTGTAGTATGAAGTAATAACTCAAGTATAGAGAATGCTAGAGTAATTGGTATTCTTGAAGGAAGAATTTACAGGTTGCTATCTCCTCTTGCACAAGCTTTGGTTCACATTGAAATCAACCCATGTGAACTATGGAATTTAATATTTGGCCATATTCATTTTGAAATCCTTCCAACTCTAATTTCTATAGTAGACGGAAGCCCCAAATTGAAAGAATATCACAAAGGAGTATGCAAATGATGTGCATTAGGTAAGAACACCAAGAGACCATTTGGAAGTAGTGCTTCACGGTCAAAAGAAATCTTGGATATTATCCATTCTGATGTTTGTGGTCCTATAAATCCAAAATCACTTGGATGTCATCTATATTATGTCACATTCATATATTATTATTCAAGAAAAACTTGGGTTTACTTAATGAAATCCAAGGATGAAGTATTTACCAAATTTCAAGAATTCAAAGCTGAAGTAGAGAACCTTACAAAAAGGAGAATCAAGATACTAAGGTCTGATAATGGAGGAGAATATACATCCAAGGAAATCATAGCCTTCTGTAAGGAGTTTGGGATTAAGAGGGAGCTGATAGTCCCATATAATCCAGAACAAAATGGAGTTGCAGAGCGAAAGAACCGATCCATTGTAGAAAGTGTAAAATAAATGTTGCTTGATCAAGATCTACTGACATTTTTGTGGGGAGAAGCCACTAAGACAACTGTATATATTCAAATCGAAGTCCCCACAGTCACTAGATAACAAAATTCTCAAAGAAGAATTCACTGGGAAGAAACCAATTGTAGATCATCGCCGAATCTTTGGTTGTCATGTATATATTCATATACTGATGGAAAAAAGAAAGAAGCTAAACCCTTGAGGCATGAGAGGAACATTTGCTGGCTATAGTAACTCCTCTAAGGCCTATATTATCTACATAAAGGAAGGACACCATATAAAATTAAGTCGAGATGTTATATTTGACGAAAGAATTGCATTCAAGAAATCTATGCAACTTCCTATGGACTCTGATGATGAAGAACTTCCAATATTTGAAGAAGAAGTCACCAGGGAAGAAGAAGAATCTAATCATGAAGATGAAGGTCCTAGTGAACCTATTCAACCTTTGGTCATCCCCGAATCAAGAAAGAGACCTAACTGGTTGAATTCTACACTACTTGATGTAGAGGGTCATGGAGCAACTCAAGGCACATTCAGGGAAAACAATAAGCCCAAACGATATTCTGGGTATGCAACCTACATGAAAAAACTAATAGAAGCAAAACCATCTACTTTTGAAGAAGCTATCAATCATCAAGAATGGAAGGATTCCATGAATGACGAATATCAATCTATAGTGAATAATGGAGTTTGGGAGATTGTGCCTAGGCCCGAAGACAAATCTGTGGTAACTTTCAAATTGTAAGATCAAACATGTAACAGATGGAAGTATTGACAAGCATACGACAATCTTTGTGTTAGGTCCCTATAATACTAGTGTAGCCCTCTTATTTTTGTGAAAATTCCTATACTCGAAGGAACCCCTACTGCAACAAATATGAATCTACTTCACCTACTTGATTTTTAGATTACATTCATTAAGTTATTCTTCTGAATACTGAAGCAAATTACTTCTGCAACCTACACTAATTAAATATTTGATCTCATTAAACAAAAAATAGAGCAAAGAACAAGATGCATAGGGCACACTTATTTTTGAACACAATAGTCCCCGGAAAAACCCAATGTGGGAAAACCGGTGCAGAAACTCTGAGGGTTTTATGCAGGAGAAATATTTGGATAAAAATCTAGGATGCTCATCTAGCAATCCTTTAGAGAGAAAATACTAGTGGAAAATTTGAGTGAGTTTTAACTCACTTCACCCGATAGAATTCTGGCTGATCCGACATAAGAATCTCTAGCCCCAACTATTTATGCGTCACCTCTTCTACCCTTTGCGTCAGCTTTCCAAGCTGTTCTGGTAGTTCCCGATAGTTCTAGTTGATCTCGACAGTTTCGGCTTCTGCGATCTGTGTCAACTTTCCTAGTTGTTTTGGCAGTTCCAGTTTTTCCAGGCAGTTCTGGCTTCTGCCTGACAAGAAACTTTTCTACTCTGTTAGCTCTCTCGACCTCTCTGTCTGTATTCTCTAGAAAGTCCTTCTCCTGGATTCTCACTGCCCCTCTACTGAATGATCACTTAATTTGAAATCCTTAGCAAACTCTGCCCTAGGAATCAAATTCTTGATCAATTCATTCTATCCATGTGTGTTTCCAAATGAACCCCAAGCCTCCATTTTATACTTTTTCTTGTTGAGTCTCTAATCAATGGCTAAGATTAAAACATGACTTGATCATCCTTCTAAATCATTCTCACCCATATTTTGGTTAATACCCATTAATATTTTAATTTCCCTAAGTTTAGACTTAGGAACTCTAATAAAATATTAATTATTTTAATAAAATACAATCAAGGTGGAATTTCACCAAACGGGTTTTGGGTTCTTTAGAACTCATGTGCCTTATCCTCTCCACCAATTTTCAAGGCTACAACACTTCCGATGCTACCAAAAACTAACACTCCCTCTTAGCGAGGAAAGTGCTCTAACAATAATGTCCACATACATGCTGCTTTGTTTCTGAAGCACCTCCTTTCTGTACTATTGCTGCCACCAAGACTGTGCTATTGCCGCCCATGACACTGCCACTACCACTGCTGCATATGTACTATAACTCCCTCTCAAACTCTGCATCTGCTATGCTACTAGCATTGCCACTGTTAACACTGCATATGTACTGCAACTCAGTTGTTGAGAGAGGCAACTGAAAAATATCCAAAATTAGTTGAACTTAACTATGTTCAACGTAATAAAATGAATGTTGGAATTTGACTGCTGTTGATTCTTCCCCTCTAAATCTTCTGCACTGCTTGACTCTTGCACTATGCCAATTGCACTGCTACCAAACTTGCTCTGCGCTGATCAGTCTCTGGTCCCAAGCTAATGCATCTGTTCTCCAAACAATCCACTACATCATCTGACACTAAGTCCATCTTGTTACTACTGAATCTTGGGCTTCCATAGCAAGGAATTGATCAAAGAGGTGGACTCCTCAAGGATCCTACCCATATGTAGTCCTCCTGACTACAACTCAATATCGCCCCATCTCCCTCCTAGAGATGTGTGGGCACTCATGGAAAACTCATTCTCGTCGATCTTTGCTAAAGTAGCCTTAGGATCATGTTTCTCATCCTTATCCTTTTTCTTCAAAGGACACTCGGATGCGTAGTAGCCCATCTCGCCACAACTCAAACATTTCACCTTCAAAATGTCCTTCTTTCGCTTCTGCTTCTGCTGTCCCTTTGATGTTAGAGTTGCGTTTTCGTCCTCCTCGTTCGTATTTGTTCCACTCCCACTTCTTCCATTGAGGTTGACCTTCAATAGGTCCCTCCTTAACTCCTTCTATTGAAGAGATGCCCACATCTCCTCCCATGAAGGTAGTTTTTCTCTGCCCAATATGCTTTGGACGAAAACTTGCCATTCATTCAGGAATCCATTCAGGGTTATCCTCACCATTGTGGTTGGTTGAGGAGTGGACCCCACTGTAGCAAGACGGTCTTTGGTTTCATGAACACGTTGAAGATAGAGGTTCACCGCTTATCCGTTTTGCATCAATGTTTGTTGCAACTTCTGCTCCAAATACATCTTTCACTGTTCAAAAGTGCCTTCATACAGAGAATACAAGGCATTCCACATCTCTCGGGCTGTATCCTTGCCCTACAAGTGTGAGACCACATGACCTCAAACTGCATCGAGAATGAGCCTCTTTGCCTTCCCCTGCTTGGATTTGTACTTCTTCTTTTGATCGTTGTCAGCAGGAACAACTACAACACTATTGACATAGGCCGCAAGATCATATTCCTCCAGAACAACTAAGATTCTGGTTTTCCATATGACATAGTGGTAAGCACCTTCCAACCTATCATGATCTCTGAGCCCATGCAATTCCATCTCACCCAACTGTCGAACTGAATCCGCTAGTCATTGCTTAGCACCTCTCAGCTGCTTAGCAAGCAAGAAATTCGAACTTTCTAGCAGAATGTTCTCTCAGGAGAAAATTCCCCTTCTACATGTCTTCGTTCTTTTCCAGCAGATTTTTGCTCTTGCAGAAACTACACACTTCAAGCACTGCGGTGAGGCTCTGCGACACTCCCTCTACCTTTGAAAACTCATGAATTGGAATCGTACCTCTATGTTGTCTCACTGAGAGAGAGATTTCCTCAGATCTGCTTCCTGACAAGGACTACGAAATACCTTCAAGTGGATTCGAATTGCTGCCAAGTGAAACTTTCGGCCTCACAGCTCATCACTTGATCTTCTCTTCCTGTTTCAAAATCAACTCCTTTGATACCATGTGTAAATTCCTAGACTCTAAGGAACCCCTACTGCAACAAATATGAATCTACTTCACCTACTTGATTTTTAAATTACATTCATCAAGTTATTCTTTTGAATACTGAAGAAAATTACTTCTACAACATACACCAATTAAATATTTGATCTCATGAAACATAAAACACAGCAAAGAACAAGATACATAGGGCACACTTATTTTTGGACACAATAGTCCCTGGAAAAACCCAATGCAGGAAAACCGGTGCAACAACTACGAGGGTTTATTATTATGTAGGAGAAATATCTGATTACAAATCTAGGATGCTTATCTTGCATTCCTTTATAGAGAAAATACTGGTGGAAAATCTGAGTGAGTTTTACTTCACTTCACCTGACAAAATTCCAGCTGATCCAGCATAAGACTCGCTAATCCCGACTATTTTTGTGTCACCTCTTCTGTCCTATGCATCAGCTTTCCTAGTTGTTCCGATAGTTCCCAATAATTCTGGTTGTTCCCGAAAGTTCCAACTTCTGCCCTCCGCATTAGCTTTCCCGATAGTTCTGGTAGTTCTGGCAGTTCTGGCTTCTACCTGACAGACAAATTTTCTGCTCTACTGGCTCTCTCCGCCTCTCTGTCTGTATTCTCTGGAAAGCCCTTCTCTTGGATTCTCATTGCCCATCTACTGTAGAATGGTCACTTAATTCTAAATCCTTAGGAAACCTTGCCCTAGGAATTTAATTCTTGATCAATTCCTTCTCTCCATGTGTGTTTCCAAATGAACCCCAAGCCTCCATTTTATACTTTTCCTGTTGAGTCTTCAACGACTGAGATTAAGTGTCTAACCAATGGCTAAGATTAAAACATGACTTGATCCTCCTTCTAGATCATTCTCACCCATATTTTTATTAATACCTATTAATATTTTTAATTTCCCTAAGTTTAGACTTAGGAGCTCCATTAAAAATATTAATTTTTTTTAATAAAGTGCAATTAGGGTGGAATTTCACCAAACAATTTATGGTTTCTTTAGAACTCATGTGCCTTAGCCTCTCCACCAATTTTCAAGGCTAGATCACTTTTGATGCCACCAAAAACTAAGAATTGTTATTGTTAGTGTAGCCCCCATATTGTTATTGTTATGCCCCATAGAAGCCCACTATTGTTATTCTTTTGCCCTTACATTATTATTGTTATGTAGGCTTTGATTATATTGTGACCCCTTAGACTCCTATATATACAAAGGAGGTCTTGTCATTTGTATCATCCAAGAATTGTTCATTTATGTAATGTAAACGATGTTTCCCCCTCGAAGAGGATAATTTTTAATTCGTTGATCTATCTATTTGTGCGCTAGTTGCATAACATTTGGTATCAGAGCTTTGGATTTTAGGGTTTCATTGCTTTAAACAAGCCATCATGGCATTTTTGCTATATATATATATATTTTCTACAAAGCTTCAGACACTGAAATTGCAACCCCATGGAGTTGAAATCTTGGTGAACTTCATGCCATAATTTCAGATCTTGTTTTGGTATAGTTTTTGACATATGGTTCGAAGACGTTAGCATTTTTTCATGCTCCAGAATTCAGTCTCAAACAAGTGACCTAGGGAAAATCGTCATAACTTTCATTTTAGTCATCATATTTGAATTCTGTAAGAAGTGGTTGAAAGTGCATGGACTTTAGTTTATTTTGTAGCAATTTCAAGGCCGAATGTTGAAAAAGTGGCACGTGGCATCTCGTACAACTTTTCTCTATTGAACCAGTCCATAATCAGGCCATCATGGCAGATCTGACATAACTATATATTGAAGAATCCATTATTGGTCTAAATTGTGGCATTCGAAAGAAGATTCATAGGGATACTACAAGATCGGATTTTAGACCTTGGCAATCCAAAATTACAGAGATACAACAATTGCAATATCAAGCTCCAAAACGAAAGAAAAATGTGTGTATTTTGTAACTTTTGTTTAAAAAATCAGTTTGAAGTGATTCAAAGGGCATATTGAAGCATAGATATAAGTATTTGATTCTAAATTTCCTCCAAAACAAAATAATTCTACACCCATTAAGCCCTCAGAAAGTGCTACTAGGACGCATGAAGAGGAAGAATAGCAACATGATATATCAAAATTACGGGACCAAATGCAACAAATTCCGCTCTCATAAAGAGAAACTAAAGACGAAATGGATGGTTTAAAAGCAGATATGGAAGGTCTGAAGGATGATATGGAAACTAATATGGATGGTTTGAAAGCATACATGGAAGGTTTGAAAAATTTGTTGTAAGAAAGGCTTCCCGGTCGTGACAAGGTAATCCATGAAAATCATGATGAGGATAAAATGAATATGAATTATGATTTTAGAGACTTCAATGTGCGGGTTTAAGAACCACCACATTCCAAAGATAGATATGAGGAAGTTTTATGGCAAGGATCCAGTAACATGGATACTATAGATGGAGCAATATTTTGATCTACATGATGTGCAACCCTCATAAAAGGTACGTATTTCATCCTTATATTTAGAACCCAATCAGTTTGTATGATATAGATTACTTTGTTATCATAATCCACTTTTCACCTATGTTACAGGTCTATTTGGGCACATCACTCCCAACATTCAGATCAGTATTTTTAGGGCTCATCAAACCCTAATTCAGTTGTTACATTCCCTAGAGAAGTCAACTCATTCAATGCCTCCTTCTATGAAAGTTTCATGGCCTGAAGCCCTCCTGAAAAGCCTCGGGATACCAGTGCAGCCTATGCCTTGAGATAGTGTGCTGCAGAGAAGACAGTCCCATTGTCGCCTACACTACAACGCACTTAGGCCCTCTTTAGCCTGTGTTGGGTGAGATTGAGCAAAATTTCCATAGGGTTCAGGGAATATTCCTTCATTCTAGATGACTCTAGAAGGTTCCCATCTCTTATCCCCTCCTATGAGCTCGAAATTGGATAGGCTAAGGATCCATTAACCTCCTATCCTCTCATCCCTTGCTCCATGGAAACTAAATCCAAGATTGGAAAGCCATTCAATATCCTCATTTATGACAAAACCACCTCCATTTCCTATAAATTGAGCACTCATCATAGTGATCAGGGGGCTAGAATCTGAAGTTTCTGAGGAAATTTTGTTGGTTTGAGGATTCAGTTTATGTTAAGAAATGTTATGCTGCCAAAGTGTTGAGCTTTTGATGTGGCGAGAGTTGAATTGAAGCTCGAGGAATGGCACAAGATCGAACTGTATTGGGTGATACTCTTCCTTCTACATTAATAAAGAGCTTATTCCTTTTCTCATATGATTGTTCATATATGTGATGATTATGTGTTTCAATGTATTCGATTCCATTGTTTTATAGTTGATAGTTCATGTATGCTTTGATCATTTCTTAGAAGGTTCCCATCTCTTATCCCCTCCTATGAGCTCGAAATTGGATAGGCTAAGGATCCATTAACCTCCTATCCTCTCATCACTTGCTCCATGGAAACTAAATCCAAGATTGGAAAGTCATTCAATACCCTCATTTATGACAAAACCACCTCCATTTCCTATAAATTGAGGACTCATCATAGTGATCAAGGGGCTAAAATATGAAGTTTCTGAGGAAATTCTGTTTGTTTGAGGATTGAGTCTATGTTAAGCAATGTTATGCTGCCGGAGTGTTGAGATTTTGATGTGGCAAGGGTTGAATTGAAGCTCGAAGAGTGGTACAAGATCGAAATGTATTGGGTGATAATCTTCCTTCTACATTAATAAAGAGCTTATTCCTTTTCTCATATGATTGTTCATATCTGTGATGATTATGTGTTTCAATGTATTCGATTCCATTGTTTTATAGTTGATAGTTCATGTATGCTTTGATCATTTCTTGTTTCTGTTTCTCTTGATACAAGTACCTTTTGAGCAGATTTAGTTCAAGTGGGAGCGACGGGAACAATTCAAAAGAGATTTAGGAAGTGAAAGGCAACAAGTAAGTTCCTCCATCTCATCTATCTTCTATAAGAAAAGGTTAAACTACTTTCTTTCTGTTTTTCTAGGTGTAGCCACCCACCTAGGGAAGATGTGTTTATTCGTAGATGCAAATTCCATGTAACAAATTGGCGACCATACTGGGGAATGAATGTTGTTTTTGGTGGCTTACCCTCATCATATCACACCCTGGTATACTTTTCTTAGCTTTATTGATCTTATTTCAATCTTCTTGAAGTGTTTTTAGTCAAAAATTATGCTTGAATGTCCCTTGAATTGACTCTTTGGCACTAGCACAGTCTTAGTCTTGACACAGTGCACTGCAGAGTAGCCCCTGCCTTAGAGACAGTTCATTGCATCGCATTGTCTCCCTCTCTGGCCTGTGTTGATTCCTCTTAGGCTAAAACACCCACCTTTGGCTTGATTTTTCTAAAGTTTCTTCTCTTGTTGTTCGCTGAAAGATCAATGATGCTTGTGGTTCTGAAATCAACTTGTATTTCTCTTCCTATCCCTACTTTGGCCTTGATTGTTTAGTGTTTCTTAAATTATTTATTTATCATTATCAATACATTGTCAAAGTTAGCTTATAGTTGATTAATCTTTACTGAAAATAAGGTGTCATAAAAGTCTTCATTTATTTCGAAAATGAACTGTCGTAAAGTCTTCGTTCTTGAAAAAAGATTGATTGATTGTATGTGCATTAGTTTCCTTTTGTTTATCTCAACATTAAGGGAATTGAAAAGAAAAACTTGCATTATGCGATTAGAGGTTTTGTGTGTGCTCATAGGAATAGTATAGGGAAATTTCATTAGATGTGCTCTTTTCTCTTTGATCAAACATTCTGATTGCTCTATCTCTTGTAGTTAAGGTTTTCATTGTTCAGAATCAAATGAAAATAATGTTTCACATTATAGTTGCATTCTAGGAATTTCAAAGACATCACATGGTGAACCTAAAAGAAAAACTCTTAATCAAGATCAATTTAAAAGCTATCTCAATTAACCTAATGGAGCATTCTCACCTAACGAATAACATTTAGAGGCTCTAGGCTAGAGACGTGTTCCGGCGTCGTAAAACATCGTAGCTTTAGTTAATTGTCTGTGATACATTCCTAGTGTGATACCTCATTCCACGTACATAAATATATCATAGCTCGTCCACGTACCTTCGCGTATATAGGGCGGTGTTATAGTATGAAAAGTATAAAGGAATGCTCTCACTGTGCGGTTCGCATTAGACAACGCTAACACAGATTGGGCCTCCATGTACTTTCGGGTATATATGGGAGGAATACATTAGGTTGTTATCCATCCTTAGGTAACCGAGTAAGCCGCCTTTTACACTGTGATACACCGAACACAACACTCGGGGAGATTTCTTGCACATATGTTAAATCCTTGGTTTACTAAGGCAGTATATTGTAGTTCACAGTTGCTTGGTAATCCTTTTGCCTAGATTAACCTCTTTTTTTTTTAAATTTATTTTTGTAATAAAATCAATCAGCAATCATGGAGGAACATGAACGCTTACCCCGTTGTTTGCAAAGGACAGCGAGTAAACCCCCTTTAACCCCCTGAAGCTACACCTAGCTCGAAAAATCGGTCTCGTTTGACTAAATCCAGTACATCGCAAACTTCCGGTTCTTCATCTGAATTACTAGAATTACCTATATCGGTAAGTACTGTGACCCTAGTTTTTCCTACAATTACTGGTAAATATGTTACTGAAGTGGAATCTCCACAATTACCTCAGGACACTGAAAGTGAACCTAGTGAACCGGTAACCCACGTTGTCCAACAAGAAGTTGATTCTCAACCCAACGTTGTTCAACAAGAAATTACTTCTAAACCTTAATCTGTTCAACCAGAGGTTGATCTTGAACCTATCACCATTCAATCAAAAGTCACTTCTAAACCAGAAGTTTTTCAAGAAGCCCAACCTGAACTTGTTGTTCTTTTACCAGAACACTTGGATCTTGAAGTTGAACAATCAGAAGTTGTTACCATACTGGAAGATAATTGATCAGTTCATCTTCAGACATCCGTAGTTGTTGATACTTCCCCTTTACCTCAGGAACAAATAACAGAAATCTATTACGGACTTGATGGTGAAATCCTTCCACCTGGTTTGATTTCGATAGAAGAGGAACCTGAGGAAGAAACACCCAGAACTCCAGTTCGATTTGGACCTGGAATTTATCTTTATCTTCATACTCCTCATTTTACTGCTCCTTTTGATCCTAATTACTTTCAGATAGTTGTTGATTCGTTAGGAAATTTATTAGGAAATTTGAGTATGGCAGAATCAACATCCCAGAATATACCATCTGTTACAGCTGCGACATAATCTTCTATCACTTCTTCTTCAATTTTTAGCATGACTCTTGAATCACAATTGTATGGTGTTTTGTCCATCCCACCGGGGTACCAATCTTTATCTAGAACCCACTCAGGTGTTTCTTCTATTCCATGGTCTTCACCTATTTCCTCTACAAGAATTTTATCTGGTTCTTCATTAACAGATACTGAACAGCTTGATCCATCAAGTCAATATCAATATGTTTCATTTGGTTACCGTCCAATGTATCCATTGTACACTGGATTACCCCCATATGGAGAATAATATGCACAATGTCCTTATTCTCCATTTTCTGGGGGGAAACCATTTGATAGTATGATGTCATCTTTAGGTCAACCTGGAATGATTGTTTGTCAGTGGCACCCAACAATGCCCATTCTATCCATTACAACCTATGCAGTCTGTCTCATCCATACCTACTACGCCTGTTGTCGCAACTTTACCACAGTCGCAAGCTCAATTAGTTGTATCCCAACCTTTGCAAGATGTTCCTTCCACCTCAGACCCCCAAATTTTAGGCTCATAGATTCAACCTTCTCAGCCAGATTTACAACAACCATTTGTGCCTGGAATTCAACAACCTCAGGCCAGTTTACCTATTACTGGAATGACTCAGAATTACACTATTTTAGTGTATTCACAACCTGGTCAAGCTTACATTGGTGGGAAACAACTATTAAATAAACAACCATGGCAACCATAGTATCAACAACAATAATTCCAGCAATGCCAAACTTATCCTAGACTTGGTCAACAAGCTTATGCTGGGTTTGGTCAACAAGCCTATGCTGGATTTGGACAACAACAAATGTATTGTGGTGCTAAACAACTACCATATATTAGATTTTCTCAAAAAACTTACCCCTATCAAGGTTACTAGCAACAGATGCCTCATGCTGGTATGCAAAGGCCTATTGCCCAAGAAATCCCATCTTTCCTTGTTTATGCTCAACCTGACCTCAAGAGACAGTTGCCTTTTGTTGCAACACTTGAATTACCAGATCTAAATCGACTTATCCAATTCTTTATGCACCTCGGTGGCTGGTGATTCCTCATAAATTTCCTTCCGATATTACGAAATTCATTGGAAGCCCTGGAGAAGACCTGTCCAACCATGTCATGACTTTTCATTTATGGTGTTCATCAAACTCCCTGAATGATGATTCAGTTAGACTACATATTTTCTAGTGAACACTTATTGGTTCGACTGCAAAGTGGTACATTGAGTTACCACAAGCTTCTTTTGATAAATTTACATCCTTAGCTACCACATTTTTATCCCACTTCCAGATACCCATACAATATGAAACTGGAATGGAACTATTGAACTTTAAACAAACTACTGCTACTCACATCTCTGATCATATTCATGACTGGCGTTGTCATCGTCAAATGGTCAAGACTTCTGTTCCTAATCAACTTTTAGTTGAGTGGTTTATATAATCCTTGTTTCCATATATCACTGAGGATGTGGCTAAAGGGGGAGTTGTCACTGAAGAGAAAGTAATTGCTCGTGCCCAATACCTAGACTTGGTTTACACTCAGTCTCGCACGCTCTATGAAAAAATTCCAAATGCACCCAGACCAGCTTTCACTGTTCCTCCACCCCCATCGAGTAAAGACTCTTAGGCCAGTGATGGTGTGATTGGTTCTTCGAGCACACAAACAATAGGTAGACCATCTGGTCAAACACTTGCTATTTCCAATCAAGCTTCTACTGCATCTAATAACACTCCTGCTTCCGAAATGAATGTCGTGTCATCTGACAAAGGAAAGAATGAAAAGCAACTTGGAAGCAAGAAGAAGGGGAAAGCTAAAAAGAAACAAAACCCTCCCACTCAAGATAAATCATTTGTTTCCTATTCTTCGAGTAGGAAACCTCGTTATCCATGTTTGATCTGTAACAAGGATCATTTTACATGAGACTTTCCTCACTTCTCTGAAGTCTCAAAACTTCTTAAGACTCCTAGTGCATCCGCAACATTGATAGACCCTTTTCCGAATCAGGAGACTCATTTGGTTGCTACAAATCATGCTTCCACTTCCCAAGTGCTTATGTTATCTACCTCTAACCCTAAAATTGATGTTTTGGTGTCAACACGAAGTAAAGATTATGGTAATCCATCGTCGTCGTCGAATAACCAAGCTTCAAATCAACCAAATCCTTCAACTTCGACTTCGTCTGATCCTATTCCACCGCCATTGCACCAGAGTTAACAATAAAACCACCTAAAGGAGTTTTACATAAGTCAACATTCAACCCTTGAGCTCGAGCAGCGCAAAACTATAACATAGTAGAAGGTCTGGGTCAGTCACCTTTTGCTATGTCTCCGCTTGAGGTGCTTCGAAAATTTCCCTCCCAAAAGAAGGCTTTATTGTCAGCAATTGGTGGAATTAATCCAACGACTTCTAATCTTGTGGTTTTTAACCATGTGGAATATACGACGCAATTACCAGTTCAATTAGCTTTCCTGATCCAAGTAAAGGCTTTGAATAAACTCGTTCACCGAACCATTGTTGATGAGGTTGCTTCTACTTGTATCATGTCGACGAGTTGTTGGAAAACACTTGGCTCCCCACCTTTTTCACGGTCACCTACAACTTTAAAAGCTTTTGATAGCCGCACATATACGCCTTTTGGAGTTTTGAGTAACATGCAGATTGAACTAGGGGGAAAAACTGTAACTGTTGAAGTTGAGGTCACTGACGGACCCCTTGACTACAAAATTTTGCTAGGAACACCTTGGGTTTATGCTATGGCTATTGTGGTTTTGACATACTTTCATATGATCACTTTCCCTCATAAAGGCAGAATCACAATAATTGATAAGCTTGGCTTCTTTGCCTCTAGTTCAGAGGCTAGTGGAAGCATTCCGTTAGTTCACAAACCCCCGATATCTCTTCAAAATGTTGGAGTAGGTCTCTTTAAAGATCCTTCCATAATGGGTACTTTTTCACTACCGTCACCATCACAAATGGCGAAAGTGGCAAAGGTTGAGACTTGTAACATGATATCTTCCACTTAATCTGATTCATGGAAGATTCCCAATAATTCTGAATATGATATGCATAATGAAATCATGCCTCTAAGGCCCATTGAGCTTGCATAGCAATCAATATTTTTGGCTTGTACGGCAAACCAAAATCCATTATCACCAATTGTATGGGTTGATCATTTGTTAGAATATGGTACTTCCTCTGATCCTTTTTCACGTACATTTTCTACTGATGAAGGAATCATCCAATCAATGATGACATAAGAATAACCATGGGAAGATTATCATCATCGATCCCATCTTCCAGATCATATAGAAGATGTTTCAAATGAAAGAAATCACCTTTCAATTGTTGATTTCCTTTGGAATTCTATATTTATAGACACAGTCGATTCCAAATGAAACTTGTCAAATATCGAAAAAACCATTTCTGTCAACATTTCGACCAAGCCTAGAATTGTAGAGAACATTCATGTTGGCAAATCTTGTTCTCCATCTGAACTTGAAACTTACGAAGCTCTTTTCCGTGAATCCCGAGATATATTTTCCTAGTCATATGAGGAAATGGCAGGAATTGATTCTAGTATTTTTGAACATGAAATTAAAATGTATCCTGATGTCAAACCTGTACGACAATGCCTCCGTCCTGTTCATCCAAATAAGGCTGCTGACATAAAAGTAGAAGTTGAAAAACTTTTGCATGGTGGTTTCATTTCCCTGTTCCTTTTACCAATTGGGTTTCTAATATTGTTCCTGTCATGAAGAAACAAGAAACAATATGAGTGTGTGTTGATTATAGGGATGTTAATAATGCTTGTCCAAAAGACAAATATCCTACTCCTTTTATCAACCAAATAATTGATGACTGTGCCAGATGTGAAATATTCTCATTTATGGATGGTTTTTCCAGCTATAATTAGATCAATATCCACACAGAAGACCAATATAAAACGACTTTCATTTGTCCCTGGGGCACTTTCACATATAGGAAAGTCCCTTTTGGTTTGAAGAATGTCAGGGAAACTTTTGAGAGGGCAATGAATTATGGCTTCCATGACATCAAGCACATTGTTCAACCTTATCTAGATGATTTACCTGCTCATTCACAGAAACAGGTTGATCACCTGCAACATTTGAGAGCTATATTTTTATGGTGCTGAAACTACAAAATTCAACTCAATCCATAGAAATGTGTGTTTTGTTTTGGTTTTGGTCATTTGCTTGGTTTCGTAGTGTCTAAAGAAGGAATTTGACTCGACCCTTTGAAGGTTAAGGCAATTCTTGATCTGCCTCCACCCTCCAATTTACTGTAGTTATAGAGACTCCAAGGGAAGGCTAACTTTCTAAGGAGGTTCATTCCTAACTACGCTGAAATGGCTAAAGGATTTACTTGTCTTTTGAAAAAGGGGATACCCTTCCATTGGGATCAGGTTTCTCAAGCTTCCTTTGATTCTCTCAAAGATACCCTGATTCGAGCGTCATTAATGTATGCCCCTAATTATCAAAACGACTATTTCCTGTATCTCGCCATTGCAGATACAATCATTGCTATGGTTTTAGCCCAAGAAGAAGATGGGACTAAGCATCCAATATATTATTTAAGTCGCAATCTCAATGATATGGAAGTTAAGTACTCTTATGTCAAAAATTTAGCTTTGGCTACTATTCAAGTTGTACAGAGATTTCGTCAATATATCCTGCTCCGAAAGACCACTGTCATTTCTGATTGCAACCTTATGACATACATTCTGTCACGTCAATTGCTGGGGGGAAAATACTCGAAATGGATCGTCATTTTGTAGGAGTTTGATTTGGAATTCATAAAATCCAAGTCAAAGAAATCTATAGTCTTCACCGAGCTTCTTTATGACCTTCCCTCAACCGATATCAATTCAACAATGAATCCATCAATTCCAGATGAGTCTCTGTTCCCGATTTCATCATCTGACTCGTGGTATGGAGATATACTGATCTATCTCCAAGCCCAAACTTTCCGGCTTAATACCTCTGGCTCACAACAACGACGTATTCGTTACCAAGCCAAATATTATTTGATCACTGGACAAACTCTTTATCATCGTGGTATCGATACGATTTTATGGAGGTGCCTCACTTATGAGGAAGATGAGAAAGTTTTGAATGATTTCCATTCTGGTGCTTGTGGTGGACATTTATCTAGTTATGCTACTACATAGAAGATTCTCCGTGCTGGTTACTTCTGGCCAACTATATTCAATGACTGCACTATTGCTAACAAAAGTTGTCATGCATGCTATATTTTTAACCAAAAAACACGATTACCACCTGCACCATTACATCCTATCATCGTTGTTGGACCATTTGCAAAATGGGACATTGATTTTATGACATGTAACCCTACCTCGTCCAGGGGGCATGGGTATATAATTGTCGCCGTGGGTTATTTTACAAAATGGGTCGAGGTCATGCCTACATTAAACAACAACGGTGAGATGAATGCTCTTTTTTTCTTCAACCATGTCGTTGAATGGTTTGGTGTACCACAAGCTATAGTTGATCACGGGTCACATTTTTGCAACCATATGATGACCGAATTGACTGCCAAGTTAGGGCTTCCACATGATAGTTCTACTCCTTATTATCCGCAAGCTAATGGACAAGTTGAAGCTATCAACAAAATCCTTAAGCAAATGCTCCAACATATGATATGAGTTCATAAATGGAGTTGGCATGTAATCTTATACTCAGCTTTGTGGGCTTACTGAACCTCAGTGAGAAATGCAATTGGATTCACACCCTTTAAATTGGTGTATGATCTGGAGGCAATCTTGCCCGTACAATATGAAATTTCTTCATTAAAACTCGTGATTGACCTGTTACTGGACACTTCTGAAGAAGAAGCATTTTTCTTAAAGCTCATCCATCTAGATGAAACTCGTTGTGAAGCCGCATTGGCTAACGAAGCACATAAGAAACGGATAAAGGCAGAATATGACTGAAATGTCAAGCCTCACATTTTCTCAGAAGGAGACTTGGTCTTGCTTTATGATCAGGAAGATGATAAAATAGGAGCAGGGAAATTTGAACCATTATGGATGGGCCCCTATATTGTCAAGCGTGTTTTGGCAAAAGGTGCTTATGAGTTAGTTGATTATGATGGGATTCCATTGTCGCAGCCTCGTAATGGGTTGTATTTGAAATGTTACTATGCCTAATTTTGCGTAGTAATAAGCACTGTATATATGATTTGTTTTCATGTGTGTGTGTCAATGTGACTTTTAGAGTTTTTATGTGGTTAAGTAATCCACTTTTCATTTGTTGTAGATGTCAGAATCTTTGGAACCATTTTTTGGTTATGCCGATGGTGCTAGTCGTAGTACGCAAAAGCTATCTTCTATAGCATGGGACTTTTTCACTCCAAGTGGCGACTTAGTGAGTTTTCAAGGGATTTGTATCGATCGTTCTATGAAAAATATTGCTGAGTATAGCATGTTGATCGAACTCCTCTTTGATGCCATTTCGCTTGGCATTTGCCGAATCATGATTAGGTTGGACTCACAACTTGTCGTAATGAAACTAACAAATGTTTATATAGTCTAAAATCCAACAATTTATCATATGTTCCTTAGATTTCATCTCTTGGAAAGACATTTTGATTACATGCAATATCAACACATTTCTAGGAACTTTAACACATTAACTGATTCATTAGCGAACTATGTGTTAAACAGACATTTGTGACACATGTAAAAGTAAAATTTTCAATTCACATCAATAATTGAATAGGAACACACATAACCATATATAAAAACACTGAAAGAAAAAATAGATAGATGTTTTTAAAGTTTTTACAAAATTTGTGTCCAAGACATGTTGGTCAGCTGACCTCAAAACTCAAAATGCATAAAGAAAAAAATCTGAAGTAAACCTAATGATGCTCATGATAACAAGTCACAGCCTGAGCTATCATATGCAATAGCCTCATCCAATAGCTAGGAACACCAATAGTGTGGCGCTACAGCCTCATCGGTAACTCCTCGATCTGGATATCCAGAATATTGAGAGTTAACCCCTCTATGTGATCTCGCAACTCTGCCAGTGTCTTGGTCAAATACAAATCCTAGAGAACTGCTCTACTGACATTTCTCCACACTGGTTCACCTGCCTGCTGTTGATGACCAATAGGTTGAAAAGTACCAACATCTGCATGCATGAGTACATTTTTAATTTAGTATTGGAAACATCAAAAACACAAAAACATGTAGAAACTTAAAAATAAAAAACACTTGGTCAAAAAAAATTAACTATAGAACCCCATTGGGCACCCACTGGTAACCTCAAATTTGGATCTCCATGAAAGTTCATCCCCGCATACAGATGCTCCTTGATGAAAAGGTGTTGTTGACTGAGTGAAATGAAGAATGCAGGAGGAAATGAGATTGATGATTGGCCAACATGTCGAGCCATCAACTCAACCCATCTCTGCATTCGTGGATCTCTAGGACCAGTCAAACTCAGTGCCACATACTGAGGTTGCAAAAATGGAATTCTCTCTAAGGTAACAACAATCAAGATCGAACCATAGCTAAAATTCTTCGTCTTACCGCTCTTTACCTTGGTCAGCTGCTCTTTCATCGAAGAGAGAACTACCTCACTCCAGTTGAATGTAGTTGGCTCAAGGCACTCAAGTGCAAACTTCATATATGATCTGTTCACCAGATGAAGTGTCGCACTACCTACCAAATTTGTGATAGTGAAAATGATTGTTCGCAAAGGAAAATCACAAACATCCCTGATGTTGATCTTCCCATCCTTACTAGGCTGTGTACCTAGCCTATAGAACTATCGAATGTAGTCCCTCATTGATTCACCCCCACGAGAAGAAGCTGAAAGAGATATGGGGGCACCACGTCTTGACAATCCTGTAAGTAAGTAGACATCATTGATTAAAATAGGAAGCACTTTGCCTCCTAGGTGAAAATCATGATCTATTGGATCCCATGAATGAACTATCAACTACAATAGTTCTAGTTGTTGCCTCATCCTAGACAACCTGAAGTATTTGAGTAACCCACCGTCTTTGAGGGCCTCAACTGTACATGGATCATTAAGGGAAACCATATCCTATTCTTCGTTCTCTCTTTCCCGCCAAGTAATAGTAATTTTGATCTGCTCAAAGCTTGTAATCAAACCATAATCTTGGTTAGGATACATTTCATGCAAAAAACTAAAGGATTTTTGGGTAAAATAGGAGAAAAAAATTCATCCAATGCGCCCAGCGCAGCCCAGGCTTAGAGATAGTGCACTGTAGAGTAGGCACCCTTCTATTTTGGTGCATTGCACTATAATTTTCGATGTGATAGGTTGCGTTGATCCCAGGGCGAAGTATATTTACCCTAGGGACCCCAAAAACCTAAAAAACTTGCCTGAAACTGTAAAAGAATGCACTTAAAGGGAAGAGAAAAGGTAGATCTCCTACCTGATCCTAATGGCATGACAAATGATCCACATAATCTCTTGCAATTAGCCACTGAAGTTTGAGGTAAAAACTGGTTCAGAGCACAAAACTGAATGGTAAATATCAAATGGTGAAAATGACTTGGTAAATTCTTGTTTTATGGTTATTTCATGTCATTTAATGAATAAACTATAGTTTTTTACCCATTTTTACCAATGAAACATGTATGTTTAATCCGTTTGGTGTTCCTTTGAATAGATTTACAGTTGATACCGTGAATTTGACGTGGACGATTGTGAATTGTACTTTGAACATAGAGCATACTTTTATCTCTTTTTTGAGCTCTGTTAAACATCGAAAAAGGAAACCCTTAGATTCCTCTTTAATCTCTTTTTAGACTCTCGAAATATGAAAATATTGCTGAATGCTTGTCCTTTTCAGCTCGTTAATGGATTGAAAACGACATCTACTTAGTATAAGTTTAACCCTTTTCCAGACTAAGATAGATTACTTACGAAAAAGGAATACGTTGATCGAACATGGTGAATAGGTTCTCTCTTGTATTATTTTATGCTTTTTTGGACTTGAGAGGAAAATTTACGTGGAGTTTTCTTTTTTTCCCTTTTCAAACTCTCTAAACATGAAAATGACCGAGTTCTCATTGTCGTTAAAACTATTAAAACATCAAATAGTGAAAAACTTGTCTGTCATGACAAGATCGAGTTTCGCCTTCACTAGGCTCGTTAAAACATCACATAATGATGGATTCACCCAAAGGGTGGAATTATACTACACGCATATGTTATCCTCCTCAATATTGTTAAAAAATAAAGAGGTACTGGCCAGTGATGATTGGGGAAAACAGGAAAAGGGATAAATCACTTTATGTAGCAAGTTGCTCTTGAACATGACACTTTCACTTCATCTTCGTGACTATTTGGGTTGGGTTATCTGCTTGATGGTTATCATACCTATGGTATATCCCACCATCCATCACTTTGGTTTTGAGTCAATGCTGCCAATTCATTCAGTGTCACCGACATGTTCAAGAGAAGTCACTCAGTGAAACTCATCCTTTGCAATACTCATAAACCTTCATTTTCATGACCGCCATTCCAGAATCTTGTGTCGTTAGTCAATTCCATATCAAAAGTCATTACACTCGTTTCATGTTGTTGATGTGGGATACATAAAGGCCCTCCTGCGATGAGTTTCTTCTTGTCGACATCAATAAATTATCCAAGAAATTGACTTAGAAACACCCTTTTAGTACCTTGGGGCTTGCATACACCAATGGCAAGTTTCTCGCTTCCGACGACGGGTTGACATCACTATCCTTCGACTGAAAGAATTTTTATGGTGTTTGACCTCAAAAAATTTATTCACACCATTGTTATTAGGAAATCTAGTGTCTATGCAGAGCTGCTAGTCCCACTAAGGCTGGTAGCTACCTTAGAAACAAACAAACTAAACCACTTTCATTTTCCTTTATGAGAAGTAGATAAGAGGGGAAAGAAGGAGACCAACCTTTGTCTTGCACTTGGTTCCTTGTTTGATTCCTCTCCCTTCTGATAGACCTTTGCCACTTGCTTCCTTGTTTACCTAGCTTCAAAGAGTACCTATAGAATCAAAGCATCATAACACTATCCAGGAACAGAGTTCTACTATCATAAACAATATAGGACCAGATATATATTGACCACACAAATGCATATATCATCAATCATACAAGAATGTGGAGGAAAACTTGAATAGATTTATTAATAATCAAGAATAGCAAAGAGGATTACAACCAATTGTTCTGACCCAACGTCATCCTCTCAGCAAGAAAGCCCTTCTTCACCTCATGAAAAGCTTAGATCACCCAACACTATGATGTTACACCAAGAAACCAACAACACTTCCTTACAAGATACAAAATTCCAGCCTCTGGATCTCTGGGATGAGGGATCCATATATAGATGTTTGCAAGGGGGGTGAGTCAGATTTTAAGATTTGATTAGTGTCCTCTCTCTGATAGTTCTTGATTCCAATTGGAGATTGATGATCTCTTACTCATCCCTGGGCGAATGCAGAGAGGCAAGTGCCACAGGAGAAGATTCTAGAAGATTCCATGATCCTCCACCTCACAGATTGACCCTGCCATTTGTCCACTCTCGCCCATCGCACCCCATAGAAGGGCTTTTCAGTATGCATCGCACCTCCCGTGTGCATTTAGGTGGGATGCAGCGCAATTTTACCATGGAGCAGGTGAGATGGTTCAATTTTGACTAGTTCTGAGTAGTTTTTCATGGAGAACTTCTGGGAGATGCTGTAATCAGTTGACCTTGTTCTTTTAGGGGTTGGAACAACACTTTTAGGGACTTAGGAGCCATTTGTTTATGGAAATTTATGATTGGGGTTGTAGTGCCCTAAAATGTCTATAACAGTTGCCCCCTAAAGCATGAGGTCATTAATCTTTTGATGTCGGGTGAAATGCTTTATCATGAGGATCCGAAGTTTTTTCAAGCTAGAAGGCAACCTGTAATAAGATACAATACAATACATTATCTTCATAATATTTTCATGATCTAGCCGAGGCAGGCATTCCCATGCTCAGCTTTATAAATTCATTTTCATGTACATAAGACAAACAATCGTCTGAGTGCAGACTGATGATTCTGGTAGAGCCATCATCCCTTGGATTGGATGATTATCTGTGCAGTAATGATGTACATTTGATGTCTTTATTTTCCTGAATATATATCGTATCCCAGATGGATGAAACTAGATTCGGGGTCTTCAATCTCGTTCGATCTTCACTCAAAGTACAAGTCGATCCATGTGAGAGATGTTCTGGAGTCGAACATGGAAAGACATCACCTGATTACCAGCCAATGATGTAAGATGTTAATAGGCGCGAGAGGAATCACTGATAATGATGATGACCCTCAAGGTACTAAAATACAATTCACGTGGTGTGAATAAGGGACTTGGCATCGAACACCACACAAAATCTTTTGGTCGAAGGCCATTGATGTAAACCTGTCGCCGGAAGTGAGAAACTTGCCATTGAGGCATGCAAGCTTCAAAGTACTAAAAGGGGTGTTCCTAGATCGACTTCCTGGATAATGAGCTGATGTCGACAAGAAGCGATCTATCATAAGAGGGCCTTAGTGAATCCCACATCAATGACACAGAATGGAGCAAATGATTTTAATGGAGGTGAAAATGATCTGATGATATAAGGTTCAGGGTGGGGGTCATGAAAGAATGGAGCATAAATGTATTGCAGTGGATGAGACACAGGTGAATTCTCTGAGCGACTTCTCTTGAACATATCAGCGACACTGACATGATGGATTGGTAGCGTTAACCCAAAATATGGATGGTGTGATGTACCCATGGTGATATGACCAGTGAACAGAACAACCCAACCCGACTCGGATGCGGAGTGAAAGTGTCATGTTCAAGAGCGACTTGCTACCAATAAAATTTTTTCAAGTTTTCTTCCCAATTTTTCCCCAGTCATTGCTGACCAGTACCTCTTTATTTTTGTCAAGCTTGAGGAGGATAACATATGCTTGTTCTATAATTTTCCCTTCGGGCAAACCCATCATTATGTTTTAACGAGCCTAGCGATAGTGAAACTCATACTTGTCTGTATGGACAAGTTTGTCGCTATTCGGATTTAACGAGTTTAACAACAAAGATAACTCGGTCCTTTTCAATTTTAGAGAGTCTGAAAATGGACGTAAAGAAAACTCCAACAATCCTTTTTCGTCATATAATCCCTTAAGTCCAAAAACGTATAAAATAATACAGAAGGGATGAATTTTCTGTAATTTTAACGAGCCGAACAAAACAAGCGCTCGATCTTTTTGTGTAATAATCCCTCAGTTCCGAAAAGATTAAAATCTAAAGGAGGGATAGCACTTCCGGTCACTTTAACGAGTTGGAGAGGCCAATTACTCGGCAATTTGTTCATATTTTATGAGTCAGTTGAAAAGAGCTTAAAGGAGACTCGTTTTTCGAGGAACGAGTGATAAATTTTGGTAGCAGATAATTCCAGGTAAGGTTTGGAATTTTCCAATCACGATTGTGTCACAAGGATGGCTAATAGGATCACTCTTCGCAGCTGTTCCTCAAAAGGGGTAAAAAATCAAATGGAGGTGAATGATCGGCCAATATAGAGTGGCTGTGATGATGAGAACACGACCGGCTTCAAAGGCTGATGATAATACATTCACGATGGTTATTTACCAGAAATTGGTTCATTTTTTAATGAGCTTAAACTCTGGGGGAACATTTTCTCATTGCTTATGTTTATTTTTTAACGAGCTTGAATTCCGCGTTAAAACTGCTCGATATAATGGTCATTGATTATCTTGATTTTACCATTGACAACTTTTGTTCCTTCAAAGGTTGTACTGCCTCTTCAATTGCTTCATCAAACTAGTTAGAAACGAATAATATATGCTTGAAAAATGAGTCAAAACACTAATATTTTACTTGAATTACGTGAAAAGTAATTTAAAAGTGGTTTTTTACCTCTCATTTTACCATTTCATTTGAACTTTGGTTTGTTGGAGCTTTGGAGGTGCTTTCCCCCTTGATTTTCACTAGCTGATTCCGGGAGATTCTGTGGACGATTCTCGGTGCCGTTTGGACCAGGTAGAAGCTAAACCTGAGCTCTTCAGTTTCATCCTTTCCTTTTTGAATTCTGAGCATGTTTTCTATTTTTCTGAGCCTCTGGGGTATGAAAAACTTGCGCTGGCTCCATTGCACCTCTTCTATATCAAAAGGTGCGATGCATGCTGGCTTGGCCATTGGCCAGTTAGCATGCATCCCACCCAGAACACTGCTGGGGGTGCGATGGGCGCAAAGAGGGAAATTTATGCGCAGTTTTTCATGGAAAATTTTTCCTGTTTTTCGCCAAATCAGGATCCTGACTCTTCTCTTGTTTGTTTCAGAGATTCATTGGAGCAAAATTCCTATTACATGGTGAGAACGTGAGCATGAAGAAGAGGACATGCTTACTTTACATGATCCGGTTACGGTAAATGCACTGTGAAACTGTGGCCTGTTCAAGTTTTTCCGCATCTCTAGCATGAGGCAACAAATCAACTTGTTGCTATATTTTCTCGATGCATGGGATCCTACCACCCAGGTGTTCCAAATTAGGGGCAAGTCAATCCCCTTGACTGTCATGGACATCTATTTTTTGACCGGATTATCGAGGCGGGGTGCCCCTATCTCATTATCAGGTTTAGCCCATGGGGGTGAATCCGTGAGAGATTACATTCACAGGTATTGCAGAGAGGGATCTCAGTCGAGTAAGGATGGCAAGATCAATATCCGAGATGTCGTTGACAGGTCCTTGAGGACCATTCTGTTTACTTTTGCTAGACTGGCTGGTAGTGCAGCTCTTCATGTGGCCAACAGGTCTTATATGCAGTACGCCTTGGAATGCCTTGAACCAAAGGTGTTCAACTGGTGTGATGCAGTACTCTTTGTGATGAAAGAACAACTGAACAAGGTGAAAAATGGAATATTGAAGAAGTTTGGATATGGTTCTATCTTGACAACTTTCACCTTGGAAAAGATCCCGCAGTGGGGTGTCATCGGTAAATTCTCTGACCATATCTCTATCTATCATTTCTTTTATAATGTTCTTGTGATTTCTTCTATTAGGACTAGTCAAAACTCATGTGCTCATGTAGATGTTGGACCAGTTCGGCCAGTAGTACACCTGAGAGTGCCCGCTGCCGTCCCAGCAGGAGAGGCTGTGGGAAGGGCTATCCTTCGCGACCTTGATGTGGCCGAGACTCTTTCAGCATTGCAGGATCAGGTCGAAGGCCTCACTCTTGGTATTCTGGACGTGAGGACTAACGAGATGCCTCTGAGGTTGTAGCGACATACTACTAGCGTGCCGAGTCGATGGACTAGGCTTTTACGCATGATTGCACATGCGGTGACTTGTTATCACCATCATCATTAGACTAGGGTGCCGCTAGTGTTTTGAGTTTTGGGTCATCTAACCAATTTTGTCTTGGTTACAGAACATTATATGTAAACCATAAACAGTTATATATATATTTTTGATTTTCGGAGTTTTATTTTGGTTAAGTTACATGATCCTAATGCAAATATTGATGAAATGCTTCTTTTTATAAATGTTGCAAATGTCTATCTAACACATAATTTTCCAATGAGTCTATTAATGTGTTTAAGTTTATGGAAATATGCTGATATTGAACAAAATCAAATTTCCTTTCCAAGATCTTGACCCTTAGGAACATGTGATAGATAGTTGGATTACGGATGGAGTAGATACCAGTGAGTTGTAGGATGACAAGCTATGAGTCTAGCCTGACGACAAGTCAGCTTATGCCATGTGTGATGGCATCAGAGAGAAGTTCTATCAACACACTATATTCAACGATGTTATTTGTTGACCGACTAATACATACCCCTCTAAAACTTACTAACTCGCCGCTTGGATCAAAAATGGCCCAGGCCGTAGAAGATAGGTTCTGCAAACTACGACTCGCTTCGTCGGCATATCCAAAAAAAGATTACAATAGGTTTGACATCTATGACAAATGTAAAAAGTGGATTACTTGACCAAAACAATTACCCTTAGCAAAAACAAAAATGTAACAAAAGCATATGAGTTACTACACTGAATCATGCGTAGTAACGCTTAAGGTACAACTCGTTACGGGGTTGCGCCAGTGGAATCCCGTCATAATCCATTAACTCGTAGGCTCATTTTGCTAATACACGCTTAACAATATAGGGGCCCATCCACAAAGATTTGAATTTACCTGCTCCTAATTTATCGGATTCCTGGTCATAAAGTAAGACCAAGTCACCTTCTGAGAAGACACGGGGTTTGACATTTTTTTCGAATTGCGCCTTGACTCGTTTCTTATGGGCTTCGTTAGCCAAAGCGGCATCACGATGGGTTTCATCCAATTGGATTAGTTCCAAGAAATGAGCCTCCTCTTCTGAAGTTCCGGGGAGAAGGTCGACTACGAGTTTGAGCGACGAGATTTCACACTGAACTGGTAAGATTGCTTCTAGGCCATACACCAATTGAAAGGGTGTAAACCTGGTTGCATTCTTCAACGATGTTTGGTATGCCCACAAGGCTGAGTACAGAATCAGGTGCCAACTCCTTTTGTGGACTCCAATCATCCTTTGCAGCATCTGCTTTAGGACTTTGTTGATTGCTTCAACTTGTCCATTGGCCTGCGGGTAATATGGAGTAGAGCTATCATGGGACAACCCTAATTTGGCAGCCAATTCGACCATCATGTGATTGCGAAAATGCGATCCATGATCTGTGACTATAGCCTGTGGAACACTGAATCTGGCGACTACATGATTGAAAAAGAAAAGGGCAACTGTTTCACCGGTATTATCTAATGTAGGCATCGCCTTGGCCCATTTGGTAAAATAGTCTACTGTGACTATGATATACCCATGCCCCCCGGTCGAGGTGGGGTTACATGTCATGAAATCAATGCCCCATTTGGCGAATGGCCCAATTGCAACTATTGGTTGCAGGGGTGCGGGTGGTCTTCTGGTTTTGCTATCGAAAATTTGACATGCATGGCAACTTCTAACTGCGGTTATGCAATCTTTGAACATTGTTGGCCAGAAGTATCCTGCTCATAATTTGTTTTGCACCATAGCGTAACCAGATTGATGCCCCCCACACGCGCTTGAATGGCAATCATTCAGTACTTTTTCGGCCTCCTCATGGGTGAGGCACCTCCTTAGAACTGTATCGACACCACGACGGTAAAGTGTATCACCGACGATCATGTAGTCTTTTGATTGGTATCGAATACGTTTTTGTTTCGAGCGAGATGTATTAGACCTATATTTTTGGGTTTGGAGATAGATGATTATATCTCCATACCACAGATTGCTTGAAGATATCAGAAACAAAGATTCATCCACGATGGTTTCTTCGGATGTTTCATCGTTGGACGACGATGGGAGATCGCATAGTAATTCCACGAAAACCAGGGATTTCTTTGATTTGGATTTTACGAATTCCAGATCAAACTCTTGAAGAATTGCTATCCATTTTGAATATTTCCCCCCCTAGCATCTATCGCGACAATATATAAGTCATGGGGTTGCAATCTGACAAAATGGTAGTTTTTTGAAAGAGGACATAGTGTCGAAATCTCTGTATCGCTTGAACGGCTGCGAGAGCCAGCTTTTCAACATAGGAATACTTTCTTTATGTATCATTTAAGTTTCTACTCAAATAATATATGGGATGTTCAATTCCATTGTCTTCTTGAACTAAAACCATTGCGATGGTTGTATCCGCTGCAACGAGATACATGTTAAAGTCTTTTTGATAATCAGGAGCGTACATTAATGATGCTTTCATTTGCGATTCCTTTAAAGCATCAAAGGAGGCTTGTGCGAATTGATCCCAGATGAAGGGAACTTTTTTTTTCAATAGACGCGTATAACCTTTAGCTAGTTCGGCGTAATTTGGAATGAACCTCCTCAGAAAGTTTGCTTTCCCTTGGAGTTTCTGAATCTGAAGCAAATTTAAAGGTGGAGGCAAATTTATGATTGCCTGAACCTTACATGGGTCGAGAAAAATCCCGTCCTTTGAGACTATAAAGCCAAGTAAACGACCAGAACTGACACAGAACGCACATTTGTGTGGATTGAGTCATATCTTGTAGTGTCAGCAACGTAGAAATATCGATCTCAAATGCTGCAGATGATCGGTCCGCTTTCGCGAATGAGCCAGAAGGTCGTCGAGATATGGTTGAACGATGTTTTTGATGCCATGGAAGGCATAATTCATTGCCCTCTGAAATGTTGCCCCTGCATTCTTTAAACCAAAGGGTAATTTTCGATATGCAAATGTGCCCCACGGACAAATAAATGCAGTCTTTGATTGGTCCTATGGGTGGATGTTTATTTGATTATACCCAGAGAATCCATCCATAAATGAAAAGATTTCACATCCGGTGCGTTCATCAATTATCTGGTCAATAAAGGGCGTAGGGTAGTTGTCTTTTGGACAATCTTGATTTACATCCCTATAACCGACGCACACTCTAATCGTTCCTTGTTTTTTCATCACAGGAACAATGTTTGATACCCAATCGGTTAGAGGAACCAGGTAAATAAAACCAGCGTGGAGAAGTTTTTCAACTTCTGCCTTGATGGTAGCGGTTTTCTTGGGGTGCACCTACCATAGCCGTTGTCGTACCGGTTTGACATCTGGATACATCTTGATTTCATGTTTAACGATATTCAAGTCAATGCTTGGCATTTCATCATATGACCAAGCAAAGACATCTCTGAATTCGCGAAAAAGAGTGTTATATATTTCCAGTTCTGAAGGAGAACAACATTTGCCAACATAAATATTCTCTACAACATCTGTTTTGGTCGATATATTTATGGCGATAGTCTCTTCAATATTGGACAAGTTTCGCTCGGAATCCACTTTGTTTACAGTATTTGATAGGAAATCAAAAACTAAAGGATGATGAAGGTCATCAGGAGTATCTTCTTGACAATCTGGAAGATGGGAACGATGGTGGTAATTTTCCCATGGCGCCCCGTCAATTGTCATTGACTGAACAATTCCTTCGTCGGTGTAATGCACTTGCGACCAAGGATCTGAAGGGGTGCCATATTCCTTAGACCTATCTATCCAAACACTTGATGAGTGTTGATTCGGGTCTGCCTCCCATGCCAAAAACATTGATTGCTACAATATTTCTATTGGGCTTGGAGGCAATACCTGCAGATGATCCATGTTAATATCATTTTATGAGATCTTTTGAATAGAAGATATCATATTGCAGGTTCCTATCGTTGCCACTTCTGCCAGATTGATTGGAGG
This sequence comes from Pinus tabuliformis, assembly GCA_031772625.1. Lineage (NCBI taxonomy): Eukaryota > Viridiplantae > Streptophyta > Pinopsida > Pinales > Pinaceae > Pinus > Pinus tabuliformis. The sequence goes on from CM062809.1 coordinate 1,118,278,686, forward strand.
CGGGAGAGCAAAAGTTCCCATTAATATAGGGTCTTTTAGTAGGCCTACTCTGATATTTTGAAGCGAATGGGGGCTTCCATGGATCATCGGAATGCTTCCCGTAACTTGGGAACTATTAGGGAGAAATGTTTGTTGGTCGATGGTTGTAATTCCTCCTTGAAAAGGAAATGAAATCTTCCTAAAGTAGGTCGACACAACCGCAACCATAGCATATATCCAGGGCCTTCCCAGTAGGATATTGTAATCGAGGTTTCCGTCGATTACTTCAACATCTATTTCTACTGTTTTCCCCCCTAGTTCAACTTGCACGTTACTTAGAATACCATATGGGGTATATGTTCGTCCATCAAATGCTTTTAATGTCATCGAAGATTGCGACAAGGTTGGAGATCCTAAATTTTTCCAGCAACTCATCGAAATAATACATGTGGATGCCCCCTCATTAATAATTGTTCGATGAACAATTTTGTTGAGAGATTTCACTTGAATGAGGAAAGCTAGTTGAGCTGGTAACTGAGGATCATATCCTTTATGATTAAAGGACACAAGATTAGAATCCTTTGGGTCAATCCCACCTATTGCTGATAATAAATCCTACTTTTGGGAGGGGAAATTTTGCAGTACCTCAAGTGTCGACATAGCGGATGGCGATTGGGCCAGATATTCCACTATATTATAATGCTGTGCTACTCTGGCATGAGGATTAAATGTCAACTTGTGTACTACTCCATTTGGCGGTTTTATTGTTAGCTCTGGAATGATTGGCGGTGCAACTTCTGTCGAAGTTGTTGTCGAACTACTAGGTTTATCTTTATCCTTGTTGTTCAACAGCTGTGGATTCTCGTAATCTTTATTCCTTGTCGTTATCAAAGCATCATTTTGATGTTTCAAAACCGACAACATCAACACTTGGGATGGGGAAGCATTGTCATTAGCAACCAGATTTGTTCCTGGATTTGGAAACGGATCAGTTAATACCGTCGAGGTTTTTCAATTCTTGAAGAATTTTTTAAGCTCGGCTTTATATGGACAATCTCTTGTCCAATGATCCTCATCACATATAAGACATGGACGATTTGGTTTCTTATCTCTAGAAGGGTTTGCAGAAGATTTTTCAGGTGATGATTCCTCCTGTTTCTTCTTCTTCCCTTTGCTTTTCTTCTTGCCTCCTGGTTGCTTGGTTTCTTTGCCTTTGTCAGTTGAGACGACATTTACTTCCGAGGTGAGAAGTTCTTCTTTTTCATTTTGACCAAAAACCTTACGGGCCTTTTTATATGTAGCCTTTGTTGATTTCGTGTCTATCGTACCAAACACGCCATCACCGACATGAGAGTCATTGTTTGATTTAGGAGGAGGAGGAATGAAAAATTCCGGCCTGGGAGCATCAGGGATTTTATCGTAGAGCGTGCCAGAGTGAGTATAAATCAAGTCTAAATATTGCGCACAAGTAATACCTTGCTCTTCAGTGACGACTCCTCCCTTTGCCACATTTCTGTAATGTAAGGTAATAATGACTTAATAAACCATTCAGCTAAAAGCTGATCAGGAACATACGTTTTTACCATTCTACGATGATGTCGCCACTCATGAATATGATCGGATATGTGAGTGGCCATCGTTTGCTTGAAATTGGTAAGAAGTTCTGTTCCCATTTCGTACCTTATGGGTAACTGAAAATGGGTTAAAAAGGTTGTGGCTAGGGCACTGAATTTATCAAATGAAGCTCTAGGTAATTCGATATACCATTTCGCTACCGAACTAGTTAATGTTCTCTGAAAAGGCAAAGCCTAATCGAATCATCGTTTAGGGTGTTTGATGAACACCAAAGATGAAAGGTCATCACATGATTTGATGGGTCTTCACCTGGATTTCCATTAAATTTAGGAATGTCTAACGGAAGTTTATGCGGAATCACTGGCCACCAAGGGGCGTAAGCAATTGGATCGTTCGTTAGCCAATTTAGATCCGGTAACTCTAAAGTTGCCACGAAGGGTAACTGTCGATTCAGGTTTGGCGAAGCATACCCAGGATAAGATGGAATTGCCTGAGCAGTTGGTCTTTGCATACCAGCATAATGCATTTGATGCTGGTAACTTTGGTAAGGTTGATGGCCATAACCATTGTAGAATGGTTGATTTTGACCATTTTGAATATACGGCTGCCCATTATTTGCAAAGATTTGTTGCTCAGATCCTTGGTATACTTGTTGGAAGTACGGTTGTTGATATTGCACCAGCCACGGTTGTGAAGCCATGTGCTGTTGTCCAATACTGACCATTTGACCAAGATGAGGGGTAATTGTACCCGTTTGGGCCTGTGTCATTCCACTAGTTGGCGATTGTGGTTGAGTCGCAGGGAGAAGAGGCTGTTGCATTACAACCTGAGAAACCTGAGGTTGGCATACAATAGGCAACGTTTGTACCTGCGACACCGTCACAATAGCCGGTGTAGCTGGTATATTTGACATATGTAAACATTGTTGCATCGAATATACAACTCTTGGTTGTTGAGGCAGTATTGGCACCCAACCGCTAGATGTAATTCCAGCATAACCTGAATTTTGTTGTGAACTCTCGTATGGTTGTCCTCCTGGAGGAGACAATGAAAGGGTATATTGCCCCCCATACGGTGGTAATCTGGTACTCAAAGGAATTGTTTGTCCTTGAGGACCGGACTGCCCAAATTGACACCGTGAAGGATCAATTTGCTGAGACTCAACATAAGAGTTCCCAGATATTATTCCGGATGAACAAACAGGAACGGACCATACTGTCGAAATAGCCCCTGAGTGGGCCCCATCTAGCGATTGAGAGCTAGTTGGGACAGATGGTATGCCGACGAACATTGTTGGAGTGATAGCAGGAAGTTCTGCCGTTGCTGTGTCGAATGACACAGTCCTAGATGTCGACGGTTGTTCAGAAATTTCTAGTCTATCCAAAAGATTTCCTGGCAATTTTGCAGGAGCTTCCGGTAACGTAGACTAATTTCTGATGAAGAAGGATATAGGGTGATCCCGACTCCAAATTGCGATGGAGTACTAGATGGAGGATCCTCCATAATCTCTTTTATAGCAATCAGATAAGGTGGAAGAGGTAGACCATCAGGTCCGTAAAATATTTCTAGTGCCGAAGAAGGTATAAAATCTGCAGCGACCGATGTTTGGGGAATAACACCTTCTGAATCAGTTGTAGACGGAGCTGGTTCAGTAATACAAGTGTTTACCTTCACACTAGGATCAGCTCTACTATCCTTTGGTGGCTGCGGAACTTCTTCTGTAAAGGCAGGGATACCAGAAATGTTTGGAGTAACTGGAGTCTCTGATGGTGTTGGAACACTTGTTCTAACTTTACCAGGGGATTTGGAACCGGTTAAACGAGTTCGCTTTGTCCGTAACAGTTTTGATTCTGGAGACAAAGACGATTGACTCGTAAGTCTCCACGAACGATGGGGTTTCAATTGAATTTCTTCCACGATTGCAGATTACTCGATCAACTAAAAATCAAGGGGAAATATGTTTCCGAATTAAATGAATTTTAGACGATTTGACACAACTTGTTTTTTCAATTTTTAAGAGTCGAGAAAAAACAAAAGATGACTCTAGTCGCCTTCGATTTTTAATGAGATTGAAGTGACAAGTGCTTAGATGAACCTTTTCCTTTAAGGAGTCCGAAAAGGAATGAAAGAGACTACTCTGAAAATCTAGAACGAGGGATTACCAAACCAATCGCAAAACTGCAGAATACTTTTTACGGTACGACAGTCAATCTTCTCAAATGCTGTGTTCAGTGCATTGCGATCGATAGGGTGGCAGACACGGCTTCCTATGGATAAAGGATAAAGCCTATTGTGGTCTCCCAATATATACTCGAAGGTACGTGGGAGTACAAGTCCGTACTGGCACTTATCGTTTCAAAGTGGAGGAATCACCCAACCAGCAATGAAAACAACAGTTACTAGGCTTTACGACGCCGGAATACGTCTCTAGACTAGACTTCTAAATGTTGTGCATTAGGTTCCAAAGCATTTTTAGATTCATTAAATTTATTTTACAGTTGATCTTGCTTAATAAATTTGCCTTTCAGGTTCACCGCGTGATGTAGATATACAATTTCCTAAAATGCAATCTAAGATGATAAACAATCGTTTAATCTTCTTTTTGCAATGAAAATCCTAGCTACTAAGGAAAGAGAGACGATATTCTTTCAACATAGAGCAGAGAGAACACACTACATGCACTGTCCTAAATCAAACCAACAAACAGTCTAAATGCAAATGCACGTGCATGTATTTGTTTTGAACCTTCTTAATGTGTGAATGATAAAAAGAAAGCTAAGAGCAAATCTGAATTATTTTTCAAAATGACATTACTAACAAGTTTCTTTTCAAGACAAAATGAAGACAATGACGACACTTTGTTATTTGGAATTGAAAACTTGCTTTCGACACTTGAAAAACTATTAATTCAAATCAAATACAAGAGTAACAGTGTAATCGACTATCAATAATAATTAGATTCTCTTCTATGACTGAAAACGACACTTGTGACACTTCCAGATCAAGAAATGACAGTTCAATTACACTACTTCTTTGTAAAAGAGAACTGAAAATGGATCACAATACATAAAAACATTTACAGTTCTTTGCACAATAGAGGTGGAATAATGGCAAGGAAGGGGGTTTCCAACAGAGGTATACTGACTATAGACAACAAAACTCCTGAATAGAGCTGAAAAGAGTGAAAAAACCAAAGTCTGAAGGCAAACTTAGCCCTTTCTGATCAACGCACCTGTTACACAGGGATTCCGGTATGCATCCCACCTACATCACACGGGAAGTGCGATGCATACTGAGATCCTTGAAGAGAGGGTGCGATGGTACAGTGAGAGACTTTTGATCCAGTTCTTGATCACAGTTTGCAGCACAGTTCAGGGATTTTGGCCGAGCAAGTGGTAATCAGTAAATAAATCACAGGGGTAGATCTAAGGAGGTTACTAGAGCCACCACAAGGGCAATTAGAGAGTTTGTGAATCAATTGTTCAGTTCATAAACAAAACCCGGAGATAGACTGAAGCAGCATTGATATACTTTGCACTTGCATAGAAAATGCAGTTCGAAGGCTAGCTGGCTTGACTTCAGGCTCCGTCTGTAAGTTTATAAAGAAAATAAATATTGACAAACAAACAATCTATTTGCTCCCCAGTGGAGTCACCATTTTGTTATCGGGAAATCTAGTGTCTATGCAGAGCTGCTAGTCCCACTAAGGCTGGTAGCTACCTTAGAAACAAACAAACTAAAACCACTTTCGTTTTCCTTTATGAGAAGTAGATAAGAGGGGAAAGAAGGAGACCAACCTTTGTCTTGCGCTTGGTTTCTTGCTTGATTCCTCTCCCTTCTGATAGACCTTTGCCACTTGCTTCCTCGTTTACCCATCTTCAAAGAGTACCTGTAGAATCAAAGCAGCGTAACACTATCCAGGAACAAAGATCTACTATCATGAACAATATAGGACCAGATATATATTGACCACACAAATGCATATATCATCAATCATACAAGAATGTGGAGGAAAACTTGAATAGCTTTATTAATAATCAAGAATAGCAAAGAGGATTACAACTATTTGTTCTGACCCAGCATCATCCTCTCAACAAGAAATCCATTCTTCACCTCATGAAAATCTTAGATCACCCAACACTATGGTGTTACACCAAGAAACCAGCAACACTTCCTTACAAGATACAAAATTCTAGCCTCTGGATCTCTGGGATTAGGGATCCATATATAGATGTTTGCAAGGGGGGTGAGTTAGCTTTTGATATTTGATTAGTGTCCTCTCTCTGATAGTTCTTGATTCCACTTGGAGATTGATGATCTCTTACTCATCCCTGGGCGAATGCAGAGAGGCAAGTGTCACAGGAGAAGTTTCTGGAAGATTCCATGATCCTCCACCTCACAGATTGACCCTGCCATTTGTCCACTCTCGCCCATCGCACCCCATAGAAGGGCTTTTTAGTATGCATCGCACCTCCCGTGTGCATTTAGGTGGGATGCAACGCACTTTGACCATGGAGCAGGTGAGATGGTCCAGTTTTGACCAGTTCTGAGTAGTTTTTCATGGAGAACTTCTGGGAGATGCTGTAATCAGTTGACCTTGTTCTTTTAGGGGTTGGAACAACACTTTTAGGGACTTAGGAGCCCTTGGTTTATGGACATTTATGATTGGGGTTGCAGTGCCCAAAAATGTCTATAACAACCATGCAGAATGTACTGCAGTACCTTGACAATCATTATAATTATTGGTGATCTGTCTCACCTCTGTTAATGACTTACATCATTGGCTGGTAATCAGATGGTGTCTTCCCATGTTCGACTTTAGATCACATATTCACATGGTTAGACTCGTACTTGAGCAAACGATTGAACGAGATAGAAGACCCTGGATCTAGTTTCACCCATCTAGGATGTGATTTTAGAAAATTACTAAATCATCTGTACGATGGCTTTACACTGATGGTCATCCATCATGGGTCTATATCTGTAGACGACTATCTATGTACATGTAATGAAAAGTTTCTATGTTGAGTATGGATATGCCTTCCCTCAACAATTCATGAAAAAATCAAATATCATGATGTAATGTATTGTAATCGATGTAGGTCACTGTCCGCTTCAGTTCCTCTCCATCACATTGTAAAGCATATCACTTGACATTATCATTTTTGAATTCATGCTTTAGGGGGAAATTGTTACAGGTCTATTTGAGCACATCATCCCCAACATTCAGATCAATACTTTTAGGGCTCATCAAACCCTAATTCGGTTGTTACATGCCCTAGAGAAGTCAACTCGTTGAATGCCTCCTTCTATGAAAGTTTCATGGCCTGAAGTACTCCTGAAAAGCCTCCTTGGGAGACGAGCATAGCCTATGCCTTGAGACAGTGCACTGTAGAGCATGCATGCCCATTGTGGCCTACACTGCAGTGCACTTAGGCCCTCTTTAGCCTACTCTGGGTGAGAATGAGAAAAATTTACATAGGGTTCTGGGAATATTCCTTCATTATAGATGACTCTAGAAGGTTCCCATCTCGTATCCCCTCCTATGAGCTCGAAATTGGATAGGCTAAGGATCCATTAACCTCCTATCCTCTCATCCCTTGCTCCATGGAAACTAATTCCAAGATTGGAAAGCCATTCAATACCCTCATTTATGACAAAACCACCTCAATTTCCTATAAATTGAGCACTCATCATACTGATCAGGGGGATAAAATATGAAGTTTGTGAGGAAATTATGTTGGTTTGAGGATTGAGTTAATGTTAAGCAATGTTATGTTGTCGGAGTGTTGAGATTTTGATGTGGCGAGGGTTGAACTGAAGCTGGAGGAGTGGCACAAGATCGAACTGTATTGGGTGATACTCTTCCTTCTACATTAATAAAGAGATTATTCCTTTTCTCATATGATTTTTCATATCTGGGATGATTATGTATTTCAGTGTATCCAATTCCATTGTTTTATAGTTGATAGTTCATGTATGCTTTGATCATTTTTTGTTTCTGTTTCTCTTAATACATGTACCTTTTGAGCGGATTTGGTTCAAGTGGGAGCAATAGGAGCGATTCAAAAGAGATTCAGGAAGCGAAAGGTAACAAGTAAGTTCCTCCATATCATCTATTTTCTATAAGAAAAGGTTGAACTACTTTCTTTCTATTGATCTAGGTGTAGTCAACCACCTAGGGAAGATGTGTTTATTGGTAGATGCAAATTCCATGTAACAACCTGGTCAATTTTTACGGAGGAAATAATAACACATTATGAAGATACAAAGAGAAAAACCTTCTTTATCCAATTGATAAATATCAAACAAAAGGGTTCAATGGTGGAGCGTATTGAAGACTTCCAAAAATTGAATATTAGGATAAATGATATTCCAGAGGAGCATAGGATTGATGTCTTCATAGGGACTTTAAAATATAACATCTAACATGAGGTTCACCTTTGGGAACTTGATTCATTGGAGAAGGCATTCAGGGTGGCAAGAAAATTTGAAAGAAAAATTATGGCAACTAGGAAGTTTACCACTCACAACTATAAAGATGGAAGTATTACTCCTAGTTTTCCACAACCTACAAGGTTGAGACCACAACATTTGAAGGAAAAAAGAGAAAAAGGGATATGCTACAATTGTGATATAAAATACACTAAAGGTCATAAGTGTGCTGAGAAGACATTATTCTACATAGATTGTGAAGAGGAGGAAGAAAAGGAACAAGAAACATCAAAAGTGATGGATATACACTACGAACCAACCCTCGAGAAAGAAGAAATGAATCCGACCATATAGCGTAATGCATTGGCAGGAATTACCACTCGTCAAATTCTCAAGATAGAAGGATATATCAAGAAGAAAAAGGTAATAGTGCTGATTGATTTGGGTAGTACCCATAATTTTATTCATTGTAAGATAGTCAAGGAATTGAATTGCTTCCTATATCCAACACCAAAGTATCTAGTGATGGCTACAAATGGAGGAACTATAAATTTATTTGGAAAGTGCCATAATATCAAGCTAACCATGGGGGAATATGTATTGAACAGTACAATGTTTTCCATTCTAGTGGGTGATGCTGATGTTTTACTAGGAGTCCAATGGTTACAATATTTGGGGATGATAGCTTTCAATTTTCAAGAACTTTTCTTGAATTTTTTTGGGAAGGAAAGGAAGTTGAATTAAGTGGTATTGCAGGTAAACCAAGAAAGATAATCATCTCTAATGACATTAAAAATATTCCGAAGAAAGAAGAATGGGGCATAACTACACAATTATGCTCACTAGAGGTTCAAACATCGAAATAATCTATTTCTCTAGATCTCCAAAAAGTCTTGGACAATAATTCCAAGGTGTTTGAGACTCCAAAATTCCTCCCACCTATTCATGATCATGATGGTGCTATTCATTTGATCCAGTAAGTGTTCCTCCAAACATCAAGCCTTACAAATATCCTTATGCCTGAAAACGTGAAATTGAATGTATGGTTGCAGAAATGCTAGAGGCTGGTATAATTCAACCTAGTCAAAGTAATTCCTTTGCTCTAGTAGTATTGGTGCACAAGAAGGATGGATTGTGGCTTATGTGTTCGGATTATAGGGAGCTCAACAAGCTCACTATTAAAGACATATTTCCGATTCTTGTCATTGATGAATTGTTGGATGAATTACATGGAGAAATTTACTTCACCAAGTTGGATCTTCGTTTAGGATATCATGAAATTAGAATGAAGATTGAAGACATTCCGCAACCAACATTCATAACTCATAAGGGCCCTTATTAATTTTTGGTCATGCCTTTTGGCCCTGTTACCTCTCAAACTAGTAGGGGAACAAAGGGGAATCCCTAAAGAGAAAATGCTAGGCCGAGGGAAACAAACAAAGTCTTAGTCCACTGTCACCTCAACTAAGGCTCCCTTCTATTTATAGACTTTCAATGATGGGAGGAGACCCAATATGTGTGGAGTCACTAATGAAGGATAATTCAATGGATATAAGTGACCCGAATACCCATTTCTATATATTTGAAGGATAAATATTGCTTGCTTTGTAAGCAAGGTACTAGGTAATCTAGGGAAGAGGATTTGAGGGTTAGGTTTATGGGATAAGACTTGTGAAGGAGTTCCCCAATCCACTGAAAGTTTTGTGGATATCATGGCTTTGGATAAAATGCCATGGGACAATTATCATCATCATTCATATTTTCTCCCTAACCTTGATAAAATTGAGAATGATTTTTCAATCATATTTTCGACTGAGATCATAGATAGTTCGGAATGGCCCATGTCAGTTCTTCAAGATGAATTTGAAAATAATTTGGGAAACATATCTAAAACTATTGGAATTGATATCTTAGTCAAAACAAGAAATATCTAGAACATTCACATAGGTGATTCATGCTCACTTGTAGAAATTCAAATGTACAAAGCCCTATTTTAGGAATTCCGTGACATTTTTGCCTGGTACTATGAGGAAATGCCAGGAGTTGACTAGAGTATTTTTGTTCATGATATTAAGCATTAACCGGATGCAAAACCTATCACAGAAATATTACGTCCTATGTATCCACGAAATCTGTTGCTATTAAAGTTGAGGTTGAAAAATGCTTAAAGTGGGTTTTATCTACCCCGTTCCCTTGACTGATTGGGTTTCCAATATTTTTCCTATTAACAAAAAATAGGGGAGCATCATATTATGTGTAGATTATAGGGATATTAATCAGGCTTTTCCCAAAGACAACTATCCTAGCCCATATATCAATCAAATCATTGACGATTGTGTCGGTAACAAAATATTTTCTTTCATGGATAGATTTTCTGGATACAACCAAATCAACATACTCGTAGTCGATCAACATAAAATCACATTCATTTATCCAGGGGGGACTTTTCCTTATAGAAAAATTCCATTCAGATTAAAGAATTCTGGTGCAACCTTCCAAAAAGTTATGTCTTACGCATTTCATGATATCAAGCATATTGTACAACCTTATTTGGATGACTTACTAACTCATTCGATGAAATGGGAAGATCATCCAATGCATTTGAGAGATATCTTTATCAGGTGCCGACACTACAATATATTCTTGAACCCTCACAAATGCGAATTTTGTGTACAATCTGGTCAAATACTGGGATTTTTCATATCAAAGGAAGGCATTCTTGTCGATCTGCTCAAGGTAGAGGCTATTTTGAATTTTCCTTCTCCTTCGAACCTCTACTAATTCCAAAGTTTTCAAGGGAAATAATTTTTTTTACGTCAATTCATCCAGAACTACATTAAGCTAACTAAAGGTTTTTCTCCACTGTTGAAAAAAGGCATCTCATTTACATGGGATGAAGTTGCTCAAAAAGCTTTTGATGCACTTAAACACACATTGACTTATACACCATTTTGTATCCTTCCTATTATCATCAGACTAACTTTTGTATTTAGATGCATCCAATGTCACCATTGGCATGGTTTTATTTCATGAAAACGAGTTGAATGATGAGTATGTGATATATTATCTGAGCAGAAATCTTAAAAAAATTGAACTAAAATATGCACATGTGGAGAAATTGACCTTGGTAGCCGTTTAAGTTGTCTAAAGATTTCGTCACTACATTCTCTTTCGCAAAACAATAGTGATTTCCAATTACAACCCTATGATTTACATTCTTATGAGATAATTGCTAGGGGGAAATATTCTAAATGGATCGTTATCCTGCAAGAATTTGATTAAGAATTCATAAAATATAAGTCCAAGAAATCATTGGTGTTTGCCGAATTTTTATGTGACTTTCTCGATACTGAGACAAAAACTGTGGCAGAGGATTCTCTTCCAAACGAATCCCTCTTTATCATCAGTACTTTAGACCCTGGTATGGAGATATCATTGTGTATCTTCAAATCCAAACTTTTCGACCATAATTGACTCGAACCAATCATCATCGTATTCAGTACCAATCCCAATAATACACTATTGTTGGTGATACACTTTATTTTTGTGGTGATGATTCCATCTTCAGACAATGTTTGACTCATGAGGAAGCTGAAAAGGCATTGAATGGATACCATTCTGGAGCTTGTGGTGGTCACATGACAGGGTTTTCCACTGCCCAAAAGATCTTGCACACTGAGTATTTCTAGCCTTTGATGTTCAAATATTGTATAATTGCGATCCAAAAATTCCATAATTACCAAATCTATGATCGCAAAATGTGTGCACCCCAGCTCCTCTTCACCCAACCATTGTTTTTGGTCCTTTTTCCAAATGGGGCATCGATTTCCTTACATGTAACCCTCACTTGGTTGGGGGGCATGGGTACATTGTCCTTGTAGTGGATTATTTTATGAAATGGGACGAGGCGATGCTTGCATATAAGGATGATGGTGAAACAACATCTATTTTCATATTCAATCATGTGATTTCTAGGTTCGAGGTTCCAAAAGCCATCGTCATGGACCATTGTAAGCATTTTTGAAACTTTATGACGATCAAACTCATCGTGAAGCTAGGCCTGCGTCATGACAGTTCCACTCCATATCACCCACAGGAAAATGGCCAAGTAGAATCCGTAACCAAGGTTTTGACCACCATGATTAAAAAAATTGTCAGAATTCATAAACAAAGTTGGCATCTAATGCTTTTTCTAGCCTTGTGAGCATATCGTACTTCAGTAAAAACTTCGACTAGTTTTACTCCTTTCCAACTAGTTTACGGTTTGGAAGAAATTTTGCCTATTGAATGTGAAATACTGTCTTTGAAAATGGAAATTGAGTTATTAATAGCCACTTCTGCAGAGGAGGAACATTTTCTGTACTTAGTATGACTAGATGAAACTTGTCGTGATGCTGCATTAGCTAGTGAGACTCATAAGAAACGAGTTAAAGCATAGTTTGATCAAAATGTAAAACCTCACTCATATTCAGAAGGGGACCTAGTCTTGGCTTACGACCAAGAACACAATGAATTAGGTGTTGGTAAATTTGAGCCCATGTGGCATGGTCCTTATGTTGTAAAATGTGTAATGGAAAAGGGGCATATGAGCTAGCTGATTATGATGACATTTCTTTAGGAAATCCTAGAAATGGTCTTTACCTGAAGAAATATTACACTTAAATAGCTCAGTGAAGAATTTGTATATTGCTGTATCATATTTGTGTGTGGCAATTTTAACATCTTTTTACAATTTTATCCTACTTCTCCTGCTTATCTTGTGTTACACTTGATTTACAGATGTCATCTCTCCCTCAAACTTACACTGGCTTTGTTGATGGCGCTACTTGTAGTACTCAAAATTTGTCTTCTGTAGCCTGGGTCACTTATTCACCCACAAATGAGATAGTTTCTATTCATAGGATATGCCTTGGTGGAAAAAAAAATAACATCACAGAGTATAGTGCAATGATTGAGCTATTATTTAATGCCATTTCATTTGGTATTCGTCAATTGATCATTAGGTTAGATTCTCAACTCATAGTATTACATTTATATGATGTTTATTCAGTAAGAAGTGCTCAATGTTAAGAATGTTTTTGCGAGTTCATCTCTTGGGGAGAGAGTTTGATTACATCAAATATCAACACATTCCAAGACATTTAAACACATTAACTGATGCATTGGCTAATTATGTGTTAAATTGGATTTTGTAAAACATCTATAAAAAAGAAAAAACAATATTCATCCATATATTGTACAAGATAAACTGAGATAAAATAGTAGTTTTCATTAGTTAAAATGTCTGTAAAAAGTGTGGCTTTACAAATACGTCATCCAAATATATGAGGCCCCATGGCCTTTATTATCCGAACATGCCGATACATCACAAAAATACAAAATCTATCCTTAAGACAAGCAGCTACAAATGATGATCATGGTAGCTACACATGTGTAATCCATGCTTGCATATGGAAAGTCCTGAATCATAATGATTTGAATTTCTAACCATCCAAATAAATCAGGTGTGTATCGAATCGTTGGGCCTTCACTACCTCTGTGGCGTGCCATCAATGTGACCCACTTCTGCATGCGAGGATCTCGCGATCCTCATCCATTTATGGCTACCTATGGAGTGAGAAGGGGGATCCTCTCTATAGCGAACAAGATGAAAAAAGAACCATACCCAAAATTTTTGAGTTTGCCGGTTTTCACTCTAGTTATTTGCCCTTTCAAGTTGGCAACTACCCCTTCATACCAGTTGAATATTGTAGGTTGTAAGAACTCTATGGAAATATACATATGAGCCTTGGTGAGCAAGTGAAGCGCTTCAGTCCCACATAATCATGCAATAGTGAAGCCAATCACTCTCAAAGGGAGCCTCTCAATGGTTTTTATATCAAACACTCGTCTTTGAGTTCAGCTTTTTGAAAGCAATGTTGCACTAGATAGATGGCAGTTGTTTCACCACCTTGTCTATGTCCATACAAAAAAATGTCTACTACATGGCGTGGGAGAAAAAACAATAAATATATGTGATCGAAATCTATCGTGAGTCTATGATCACCAATCAAAAAACACTCTTCTTGTATTTTCCACTTTCTCACCATTCATTCCAACAAATCCAGTTGGGCCTTCATCAAAAATTTATACAGGCCACAGTTTCTCAGAGTCTGTAATGTTTCTGGACAGTTCAAAGGACCTATATCCTGTTCTTCGTGTTCACGCCCTCTCTACTCCATCTTTGTAGCTTAAAAACCTACAAATAAACATGGAGGACCATTAGAAAACATTGTGGTAATTTTTTGCAAAAAATTGGGCATTTTTAATGAATTGTTCAAAGCCCTTGGTGCTGTGCAAGATCGATTTTTAAGACCACTGCGTATTTGTGTAGTTCTATCCCTAGAAACCGTGAAAATCTTGTTTTTTTGTGTTAAAAAATCAATTGGTGTGCACAAGCTCGATGAAGATGAACTACACACATCGAGGGCGATTTTTCAATTGATAAACCCACCAACCACACCCCCCCCCCCGCCCCCACCAAAAAAAAAGGAAACTAAACACACTGTGAAAAGTAAAATAAAATCAATGAAAACGAAGATATCAAAGGTATTGTTTATCTAGAGAAAATGGCTCATGATTTGGTCCAACAGTTTCCCGAGAATCTGCCTCTAAAGTTTTGGTGAAAAATGGACTCTTTCACACTCAAATGGTAAAAAAACACAAATGGTTATTTTTTTACTTTTTTGGATTTACAAGTTTTTAGGCCCATAAGAATACTATTTTTTGCCTATTAGCCTCTGAAATCCAAATATTTAATGTTTTTACTATATTTTTGAGCGGTGATGATAATTTTTGAGTTTAAATGTGTAGAACATAGGTTATTTTTGAAAACAAATCATTTTGGTGATGAGTATATTTATATCACTTTTTTGAACTCGTTAAAAAGTTATGAAAAATAGAAACAATGAGTTCTCTTTATGCCCTTTTTAGACTCCTAAACATGAAAAAATCGCTAAATACATGACTATTCGAACTCATAAAAGTAAATGAACAATCATCTATTTAGTGTAAGTTTACACCTTATATGGACTAAACTAGAATATTTACAAAAAAGGTATACACTGACTAATCATGGTCAATAGAGTTCTCTCTTGCATTATTTTACCCTTTTTCGGGCTTGAGAGACTAAATTTACAAAAAAGGACACTGTGGAGTTTACTTATGTTTTTCTCTTGACTCCCTAAAAATTAAAAACACTGAGCTTTACTTTCTTTGGGTTCGTTAAAATTTTACGTTGAAAGAATTGAACAAGTTTTCTTTTTGTTTCTTTTCAAACTCTTTAAACATGAAAATGACATCGAGTTACCCCTTCACTGGACTCATAAAAGTTAAACAATGCAAGACTCATCAATCATGACGAGACCGAACCACTCCTTCCTAGGGTTCGTTAAAATACTTCAAAGGACTCATTTGAAGGATGAGCTTAAAGGATAAGATATATTATCCTCAAGCTTGCAAAAAATAAAGAGGTACTTGCCAGTAATGGTGGGGGAATTTGGGAAAGAACATTTTTTTATATTGTGAAAGGTAGCATGTCTCTCTTAAACATGACACTCCGTCACTTTTGTGTCCAAGTTGGGAAATCTATTTGCCTCTCAGTTGACCATACCTCATTAAAAGTCTTCTGTTGGTTTGGGTATTATTTTTGAGTCAAATGATGCCAAGTCATAATTTCGTGTCATCGATATGTTCAAGAAAAGTTCAACCTTAGTCAAAATTACCTTGCAATTTGTAGCCTTCAATTGCATCAACCATCCCTGAACCAGTCCTGGATTACTCCAAACTATTGTTCTTCAAAACTTGACATGAATTTCATGTCGTAGGCCATCCTGCGATGGATCGCTTCCTATCGACTTTAGCTCACTATCTAGGAAGTTGATCTTGAAATCTTCAGTACCTTGTAGTCTGCATGCCTTAATGGCAGGTTTCTTGCCTGTGACGACAAGCTCTCATCATTGACCTTCGATCGAATGATTCTATGAGTGTTCGACATCAACACATCTTTTCACACTTCATAGATTGTACTGGAAGTACCTTGAGAACCATTTTCATTATTGGTGGTTTCTCTCGTGCTTGTTAACGATTCAGATCATTGACCAGTAATCAAGTGGTTTTGATCCGAATTGGATCCATGAAAATTATCAGAGCCCTATGACTATATCAAAATCATGATAGACTTCAAAAACTTGTGAACAATGAGCTATCAGGAAGACCTCTGAATAGTGGAAATTTGTAGCCAACAAAGAATAACGAGGACCTCGGTCAAAAAGCACTGATCGAGGCCCATGGAGACCGCGCAGGACGCAAAATAGCAGTTAGGAAGTTCGGATCAGAAAACAGAGGCCATTTCTGATGCGTGATTAGCACTAATCACGCATTTCTGGGAAAAACCCCTCGAAATGGAAAGGCCTCGAGCGCTCGGTCATAAGGAAAGCCTAAAATCATGGGAAAAGCGCTAAAGCAAAAGGCGGGTCCCGCGCTCCAAAATTGGTGGAATATCGAAGGTGTTTTGGGCGGTAAGCAGAATTGTTAGGAGACCTAGCGATTCCATACAACGAACGACGTGTGTCTGGCAGATGAGAGAGAAAACCGCCTCTCATCGCGGGCTAACGTCTAAGCAAGTCAACCACGCAATAAGAGTGAACACCATAGGATCTGGGGGCTCCAGATCTAACGGCGGAGATTGCTCCTGATGGGAAACCATATTCGGAGGGAGAAAATAAGCTATGGCATATAAAAGTATGAACTTCGATTTGAATGTTGAGTTGGTGAATGAATCATTACACAGAGTAACTGAAATACCGAACCATTTGAGGAAGAGCTGGCGTAGTTCGTGAAAGGGCATGTGGCCACTTCCCTGCGAGATGTTACACAGTGGTGATGACACAGAGGCAGGGAATTCCAAGCGAACAACAACAGGTGATCCGAAGAGGCGTAAGAGGAAGTGAACAGTCATGAGACGTATTGGCTTTAAGCCATGAATGCATAAACAAAGAAAAAAAGTGAGCATTGTAAGAAAGAAGAGAACAGTGAAGAAGGAGACAAAAGAGACAAAAGCAGACGTAGAGAGCCGAGCTGACCTGCAGAGCTAAGGCAGCATCGAGCAGACATAAGGTTTGAGAGGTTCAAGAAATCCCTATGAGGATATATGTCAAGAACTGAGTACCAAATTGGACTCATCCCATTCAGACTGGTTGAGGTCAAGACTTGGTAAGGAAGAGTCTATGCACTCTAGTGGCTTGGGGAATCCAAGCACCACCCTATTAAGCATTATCTATTCAGGAGACTCAAGTCGAGCTCCCCATTGTAAAAATATGCTTTAAAGACACAATCAAAGAAGGCCACCACTGAAATCTAGATCGGAGACGAAGCCTAGGAGGATTGGGTGAACTCCTTATTAATTTTTTGTGTTCTGTTTTTCTTACTGTGTTATCTTACTGCTTTCCATTTTCCAGTGTCTGTGTATTTTTCAATTTGATCAATCTGTTGCCTAAGATAACATAGACACACACCAGCACATGAGTCTGTAATACCTTCATTCATTAATTAATTAACTGAGATCACTCACCAATGATCTTCAGATCAAGTGGTATCAGAGCTCCAGGATGATAAGGTTAGACAAGCTTGTGTTGGAATTAGCTGTTGAATGCTAACTAGATAGGAGAAGGAGAGTTGGTCGAAACTAATCCTGAAATTGGGAGAGTCTATCCTCAGAAGACAATGTCAGAGGAAGGTTCTATGGGGCCAGACCCTCAATTCATAGATAGTTTCCTAGCCATAAAGTCCATGGTAGAGGAAATGCATAGGGACTTTAGAAAACATAAGGATGAAGATTCATTAGGCTCCAAACAAGATAAAGGAGAAGAAGAGTCTTTCCTTCATGACCACTCAAAAGGCAAAGGGAAAGAAGAAAGCTTTCTCACACCTCCTAATAGCCCTGAATATAAAAAGAAGGCATCTTTGATTAAACTAGATGTTAAATTTGATTTACCTATATATGATGGAGAGTTGAATGCAGAAAATATGGACAATTGGATTAGACAAATTGATGTTTATTACAGAGTGCAGAGTATCGACTCAGACAAGAGCAAGATTCAGCTGGCAAGCCTACGCCTTGGAGGCACTGCCTTAGTTTGGTGGGAAGGTAGGACCCAAGCTGACATGAAGAGACATGGTAAGACTATCTCTGTCTAGAGTGAATTTGTTTCTGCAATAAAAAAGCAATTCTATCCATTGGCCTACATGCAGCAAGCCATGATGAGCTGGCAAACTCTTCAACAGTTGAAAGGTCAAAGTGTACAAGGATACACCCAAGAATTTAGAAAGAGAGCATTGATTCTAGGAATCTCATTAGACTCACCTGAGACTCTGTTGAAGTACATCGGTGGTCTACATAGTTACAGGAGGCACACTATCCTCATGTTTAATCCCACTAGTATAGATGAGGTATTTGTTCAAGATACTAATCTAGAAGCTAGAGGAAAGAATGGAAGTCTAGAAATTGGGGATCATCCCAACCCACTGCAAGAAAGAATAAGGAGAAAAGAAAGAAGAAATGGAAAGCAAGGAAGGATAACACTGCACAAAAGAGCAAGTCCTCATGCACTCACTGTAAGAAGGATGGGCATGATGACGAGCACTGTTGGATTCTGCATCCGGAGCTGAGACCTAAGAAGTTTGAGGGCAAGAAGAAGAATACTGCTGTGGCTATTCAGAAAGATTTGGGGTTAGACTCAGGAGATGAAACAATTATTGCAGCCACAAGTATAAGAGGTAAGAATTCTGAAGCATCTACTAGTAATTCTGCACAATCTACTATTGATGAAGAAAATGAGAGAAAAAGACATGAGCTTTTCCATATTCGAGTTATTTCAAAACATCAAAAGATTGATACTTTGTTTGATAGTGGCTCACAAGTAAATATAATTTCTGAAGCAATTGTAAAGAAGTTGGGATTAGTGACTACACCTCACAAGAAACCATACCCATTAGGATGGTTAAATGATAAAGCACAACTACAAGTGACTAGACAATGCAAACTCAAGTTTTCTTTTGGGTCAGCATTTGTAGATGAGGTTGAGTTAGACATAATTCCTTTGGATATATGTGGAATTTTTTTAGGGAGTCCTGTTGTGCTGTACAACAACCCCCCATTTCTATAAAACTTTTTAATATGAAACGGGTCCCTTTTTAAATAAACTTACTTAGATTTGTGAGTTGATGAATAAAACTAGTATTGGCCTCATTTACAAGAAAAATATTTATTAAAAGACCCGATGTAAATAAATCATTTTATAAAGCCTTTTGATAAAAATCAAAGTGTTCCTCTAAAAACATTATAAATAATTTTACATTGTGATAAGGCGATCGAAGATCGCATATCGCAATAACAAAGGAACATTCACAAGCAAGACCTCATCCAATCCTCCGATCTGATAAAGAAATCGCAATCAGCAATCAGAGATATCAAATGCCAAAGATACACACATACAAAGGCCCAATCGAATCTTTCAATCTGATAACGCAATCGACAATCGGAGATATTCATTGACAAAGGATAAAGTGCTAGCCAAACCCCGATTGCGATCAAATAAATTAAGCATGCATCTCAAGAGGGAAACATACACTAAAACAATTTGCATGCATATTACTCCACTTTATTATAACATTACTTTTCGGCAATCGGAGATATTCGTAGCAAGTCATAAAACCTCTCCCTTTGAAACTCCCAACTGCGATTTGCGATTTATCGTTGATCACCGATCAAGGAAATCCGAAGCACGCTTGAGATAATCATTCGGTATAAGATCGACGAGATGGGTATTTATGATATTAATTCACCATGATTGGCAGTTCGAACGACTATTAAATTCTACAGTTAAGAGTAAATCCCTTAAAAGATTTCATTCGTGGTAATTCTTAAACTGCATTTGATTTATTGTATGCCAATCAACGTAATTCCATTCATTTCCATATTGGTTTTCAACGACACGATCTCTGTATTATGGTTTACAATTGTTTGTGCAGAGTTTCTTCGAGCCCATGAATCCAGAGAAGATGGGGAAGAAATCTAAGAATCCCAAAGCAACTCCTGTAGCCAAAGAACTAGGACCAACCAAGAAGGGATTAATATTAGATACAACATGTCTCAGTCTGGGAAATGCTAGCTGCGAAAGCATTTATAATTTGATAGAACCAGAGGAGCTTGAAGAATTAGAAGAGGAAGCCACAGCCGATTCAAACAACAAGTCAAAAGGAACTCCTAAAGAGTTGGCCTGTTCATACCTTCACAGGATAGCAGTGCGGGCCAAAATCTTGCCATATACTGATGTGATTAGATGGGTTGTTGAGAAAATCCCAACTTTAGATAGAACATTTTCCATAGTTGATGGGAGGATATTCGGCTCATTCAAGCCTGAAGATCTCAGGCAAATGTACCATCTACCTCCACCCGAGAAGCGATACAACAAGGCATTCCTAGAAGCATTTGCAAAGGAAAACGACTTGGAGTTGGACCCAATCAAGCAATGGAGGCATTTCCCAGAGAAACACAAGCACGAGTCATCGGGTAAGTATTCTGTTGACTCATTAGCTTCTCCTTATTGTTATGCTAGAGCGATGATGTGTAGACTGTGGGGACAACATGATTCTGCCAAATTCACTATAGAGATGGTCCCCTTAATGGAAGCTGCGATCAATGGTTATGTTATGGATTGGGCAAATATTTTGTCTGATAGACTAGCCACTGAGATATTAGAATACAGAAGGAATGCATATACAACTTCCCAGATCATTCCTCCTTTCTACTACAGTGCATATATTATGGATATTATTTGTTTTAATTCTGAATGCTCGATACTCGGATGGAAATGGACTCCCCAAGATTTGAACCTGATTCATATTTACCATAGGCAGTTATGGAAGGCACACTATAAAAATCACCTTTACAGAATTTGCAATGGTTTTGTTTTACCTGTATTTTATTCTATTTTCAATAAGCCTTCCCCCAGGATATCCTAGGAAGTGGCAGTTGACCTGACAACAGTAGGTTGTTGGTTCAGAGAGGAGAAATTCACCTATGTGAGGCTTTTTTGCAGTCTCACTAAACCCCATGTTCTCCCCTATATGTTCTCGATAAATTGTTAGCACGGGAATTGGCTTATCAGATAACTGTTGAAGGGACATCAAGAACCCTTAGGGATTTCAAGAAACAGATGTGGCCTATGTTCCCCCTACGATGTCGCATCTTCACCTTACATGATTACAAGCATGCAGAGAAAGAGGAAGAGAAGATTTAGATTCTGAATCTTGCCACCATTGCAAACAGGCAATATGACCTAAGGAAGGTTTCCCATAACGTCACCACTCAAGCTGAACTTTCCAAATTCGATCATGAAGGAGATTATTTATTTTCTTCAGTCGAAATATTTTTTTCAAGTTAAAGGATTGGCTAGGATCAGATATGGAGAAGAATGTTTAGAAACATTTAATAGGCTCAGAGCCCAGAGGTTGCAAACTCTGCCTTTATACCTATTAGCTACAACCTCGACAGTTCAGACACCAATTCAAAGCGAACATAAAGCCGCCGACAAGACTCCTGCAGTGGAAAAAATTCCCGAAAAAGAAAAATTAACCGAACAGGAGCAGGAACAAGGAAAAAGTAGTCAATTCATTGATTCAAGTATCTACGTTGACCGTAAACTAATTAAAGAATGGCAACAATTTGATTCTATCATTAGTAATACTGAGAACCTACAAGGATTCAGCGCACCCGAGGTGACAACTAGTCACAAATAAGCAATCAATACAGTTTCGACTGAAGGAACTAGTGGCCCACCCATAACACAAAAGGATGTAGAAATAATCCCTGAGAATCCATTCGATGAAATTGTTCTACATATAGAAGAAATACCACCATTGGATGTCTTCTATAGCCCTAAGCATAGGGCTGTAATCAAGAGACAAAGGAAAAAGATGAAAGTTGATTAATCTCCTCTTTTGCCTTCACAAGTGGAGATAACAAACATGGTATGGACAGAAGAGGTTAATCCTTCTAAATATCTTACTAAACTTTCTCAGTATGTCAGAGAATACACATCGGCTACAATAGACAAAGCATCGGAGGTAAGTAACTTACTTAAGGAAAAGGACCAAGCAATCATTTTGTTGGAAACACAGGTACAAGAGAAGCAACAAAAGATAGAGCAGTTGGAATAGCAGTTAACAGCCCAGAGGCAGTGAAATGACTAATTGAAGGAGAAATTGCTCAAAGAAAAACAAAGAATTGATCAACATGCAATTCACAAGCAACAAAAACTATCCCAAGCATTGAGCAAATTGCGATCATTAAATGAACAGTTGAGCAAATCAAAGGAAGAAAAAATCGCTCAACTATCACTGCAAATAGAAAGATTCAAAGAATATCCCCAAGTGGGAGAATTTAGATCAGAGGCTCTACAAATTACCAAAACATTGTCTAATCAGTTGAGCCTATTATGTCATAATATCTCACTCGTTCTTCCCCTATGTGAAATTTCATCATCCATGATTGATAAATCAGTTGATGCGAGACAGAAATTGGAAGAAGCAGATGAAAGATTAACAAATTTTCTCTCTTGGCAAGAAACCAAAGAAGGAAAAGCTGCTAATCTACCACAAATTTTGTAATCGCATAAAGAAATCCTATGCACAGAATGGCAATCCCAACTAATGAAAGCAGAAAGAGTGACATCAAGGTGTAGATCGATGACAAGTAATTTGGTTGAACTGATTAATGATACTCTTTATTTATCAAATTTAATTACAGAGTATTCTCCAGGGAAACTTCCATCAGTGAAAGCATTAGAACAGACATGGAAGCATAAGCTACAACAGAGGGAAAGATTAATTGCAGGTATTCAAACTTTGACATGGGAAACCTTTTGGTTTTTCCTTGTTAAACCACATTGTCAGAGGATGACGATGAAATGCCTCACCGATGCAATCGGTCATATGATTCCCGAACTTAATGATGCCACATATACTACTCAGTTACACTCAAACATGAGTCATACGCTAGAACTTCAACCGATGCTAGCCATTTGTCAGCTCAAGTCACCAAATGATTAGCAAATATAGTGAACCATTCTGACCGACTGCAACATATCTATTTCGAGAAGATTTTCACATTTTTTGTGATCTGGTTATACCAGCACATAGCATTTTTATTTCATAGTTTGTTAGTTTAGATAGTATTTATAGAACTTTTCATGTTTTTAGAAATGGTCCTCAAATTTTGTATTAAAACTTGGATTGGAAGTTGCACTATTGTGCTTCTGATATTTTTTTTTTATAAAACTGGACCTGAATTCTGAGTTTTACTGAAGAATACTTTTATGTGATATGCACTATTGCTTCTTGTAAAAGTATTTCCAAGTTGAAAGGCGAGATCTGAATGCGATTCATATCGGAGGAGACTCAAATACATATGGTACTACTATCTATGTTTTTGCTTCATGCTTTTATGTGAACCAACATTTATTCATTTTGCTATTATTGATATATGTATATGCTTTCACAACAATTATTTGACTTATCACTATTGAATGTTTAAGAGTTGTTATTTTTTCATACATATGTGTGTCAATGATATATAAAGAATAGTGCGATATCGTTTTTATTATTACTTTGTTCAACTACTTGAACAAAGTAATTATCATATGAATGAATATTTTTGTTTATAAGTAGAGTCATTTATATGCCTACTTGTCAATAAGAATCATAAAAAATTGCATTAAGTGAAAGACTTCCCGGGATAGATTAGTTATTTAGATTGTTTCATTTTAGAATAAATTATCCATCATTCCCATTAGATATTAGAAAATCAATCGCTTATCCATCCCATTCATAAATCATTGGGAAACTGGTCCCATTATATCTAGTCGGAGCCACCACACCAAATGAAAAAGGAGCTACCTTTAAGGTTTGGATCGGGTGGTTTTCCCCGATGTTGATGCAGCGATTTTCGAGGTTTCAAAAAGTCCTTACTTGTATGATAGAAAAGCTATTTTCTATAGAGCTGAGAACAAGTATCTACTTGTTAAAGATGGAATCGAATACTTTGTAAGAGCTCGTACGCTCAAGAATAATTATACTCTCATAAACTTAGGGCAGATGAAACGAATGATAAACTCATGCAAACAATTCTTATTGATGGTTGTAAAGGAAAAGAAACCTGATAAAACCAATGTATTTGAGGGTTGTGATGCTAAACAGCAAGCTGATTTAGAAAAAGTTGTTTCAGAGTATGATATCTTATTTCAAGAACCTAAAGGTCTGCCACCCAAAAAGGAAATAGTGCATGATATTATTTTGCAGCAAGATGCTCCATTATCTAACATTAGAATGTACAGGTTGTCTACTTTAGAGAACGCAAAAATCAAGAAGCAGGTGCAAGAGTTGCTCGAGAAAGGGTTCATCAAACCTAGCACATCCCCATGTGGGTCACCAATTTTTTTGGTGAGAAAGAAAGATGGCTCGTGGAGAATGTGCATTGATTACCGAGCACTGAATAAGATAACAATAAAAAATCGTTATCCCCTTCCTCACACAGATGATCTTTTAAATGAATTGAAAGAAGTTGTTTATTTTTCCAAGCTAGACTTGCATAGTGGATATCACCAGGTCAGATTTGCAGAACAAGATGCATGGAAGACTGCTTTCAAAACAAAGCAAGGATTGTATGAGTGGCTAGTTGTGCCTTTTGGATTAACTAATTCTGTTGCTACTTTCATGAAATTAATGAATGATGTACTCAGACCTTTTCTTGATGATTTTGTTATTGTGTATCTGGATGACATTTTGATATTTAGCAAAACATGGGAACAACACTTAAAGCATGTTAAGCAGACACTAGATGTTTTGAAAAGAGAAAAAAATTATGTTAACCTCTCAAAATGTGAATTTGGTAAAACATCTTTGAATTATTTGGGACATATAGTAGGGGGTGGTGAATTGAAGATAGATCCCTCTAAAGTGGCAGTCATTGTAAACTAGCCTAAACCCAAATCTGCTACAGAAGTTAGGAGCTTCTTAGGAGAAGCACAATATTGGAGGAAGTTCATTTCTAACTTTTCCTTAATTGCAACTCCCTTACATCCTTTAATAGGATTGAACAAGTTGTTTCAGTGGGGAGGCAAACAACAGAAAGCCTTTGACATCTTGAAAGAAAATATTAGTACAACACCTATACTAGCACTGCCTGATCTTCAAAGACCATTTGAGATCCAAATGGATACCAGTGACTATGCCATGGGAGCGGTGTTGACACAACACGGTAAACCCATATGTTATCATTCTGAGACATTTAATTCTGCAGTGGTTAACTATCCTACATATGATAAAAAATTGTGTGCATTAGTACAGAGTGTGAAAAAGTAGAAACATTACTTAGTGGGCAAAGAGACAGTAATACATACTGATCATCAACCTCTTCAATATCTACACTACCAAACTAAGTTGCAGCAATCAAGGCACTATATATGGATGGGTTTTCTACAATAGTTTCATTTAGTCATCAGATATAAAAAGGGCATACACAATAAAGTTGCAGATATGTTATCTAGACCCATTATAAATGCATCTACTATACTTAAGCATACTTCTATTTTACATGAAAGCTACATTGAAAAATATTCTCAAGATATAGACTTCAAAGATGTATATGCAACCTTAAGTCAAGGCAAACGAATAGAAGAATTGGATTATCATATAAAGGACCGACTCCTATATCATTGTGGGAAGCTATGCATTCCACAAACTGAAAGAGTAAAGATAATTCGAGAAGCACACACTTCTCTAATATTAGGTCACTTTGGGGTAAGTAAAACAGGTTCACAGCCACAAAGATTTTGTTATTGGCTAAAAATGAATGAGACAGTTTCTAGATATGTAAAAGGATGTACTATGTGTGCTAAGAGCAAGCCAAGCAATAGAAAAATAGGCTTGTACGCTCCATTACCAGTTCCTTCTTACCCTTGGGAAAGTGTTTCCATGGATTTTGTTGGAGGACTGCCTAAATCTAGGAAAGGTCATGATTATCTGTATGTTGTTTTGGATAGGTTCAACAAAATGTGTATTTTGATACCTTGTAATAAACAGATTACAACTGAACAAATTGCAAAACTGTTCTTTCAACATGTATGGGTTCATTTTGGATTACCTACTTCCATCGTATCTGATCGAGACACCTGATTTGTGGGAAAGTTTTGGTCAAGTCTGTGGGAACTGATGGACACCAAACTGAAGAAAATCATAGCTTTTCATCCAAAAACTGATGGCCAGACAGAAGTAGTTAATAGGATAGTGATCTAGTTGCTCAGAGGATATTGCAGTAAACATCCTAAGCTTTGGGATGAACATTTGTGTTATGTGCAGCATGCTTACAACAGAGAAAAACATTCTCCTACACAGAGATCTCCTTTTGAGACCTATTTTGGTTTCACACCAAGGTCTCCTTTGGATTTTATATTTGGTAAAGACACCATAGTTTAGGGACACAGTAATGTGGACAGGGAAACTAGCTTCATTGAACAAATCTAAGAGATCCACCAGGAAGTACAGGAACAACTGAAAAAGAGAGAAGCCAAATATAAGGCAAGGCATGACAAGCATCGGATGGAGCATAGTTCCCAAGTTGGTGACCAAGTCTGGCTGTATATCAACAGGGAGAAGATGCAAGGTGAAGTCGTGAATGAAAATTGCTTGAGACTATTTGAACCTTTACTAATTGAGGGTCCCGAGGAGCAGAGTCAATTGCCTTCAATTGATGATTTGTTACTTGAATATCTTAATGAATTGTAGAAAGGGACAGTTCTGGAAAGGAAGGTGAGAATGACGCACAGGGGAGATGTGAGTACCTCAGAGTTAGGCTCAAGGGTTAAAAGCCGAGCAGGGCAAAATGGATAGAGATTGGACAAGTGAGACAGTTGTACCCTCACTTAGTCGATGCTTGAAAACCAACTTTTGGTGGTCCAAAAGCTTTTTTAGTGGGAAGGCCGTGATCCAAATTGGATCCATGAAAATTATCATAGCTCTATGACTGTATCAAAATCATGACAGACTTCAAAAATTTGTGACAATGAGCTATCAGGAAGACCTCTGGATAGTGGCAATTTGTAGCCATCAAAGAATGAAGAGGACCTCGGTCAAAGCGCACTGACCGAGGTCCATGGAGACTGTGTAGGATGCAAACTAGCAGTTAGGAAGTATGGATCATAAAACAGAGGTTGTTTTTGATGTGATATTAGCACTAATCGTGCATCGCTCGGCAAAACCCCTCGAAATGGAAAGGCCGCAAATGCTTGGTCATGAGGAAAGCCGAAAACTATGGGAAAAGAACTAAAGCGAAAGGCGGGTCCCGCGCTCCAAAACCGTCGAAATATCGAAGGAGTTTTGGGCAGTAAGTGAAATTTTCAGGAGACCCAGCGATTCCATACAGTGAATGACTCATGTTCGGCAGATGAGAGAGAAAACTTCCTCTCATCGCGGGATAACATCCGAGCAAGTCAACCGTGTGATAAGAGCGAACACCGTAGGATCTGGAGGCTCCAGATCTAACGGCGGAGATTACGCCTGATGGGAAACTGGATTCGGAGGGAGAAAATAAGTTGCGACACATAGAAGTTTGAAGTTCGATTTGACCACTGAGTTGGCAGATGAATCATTACATAGAGTAGCCAAAATATTGAACCATTTGAGGAAGAGTTGGTGCAGTTCGTGAAAAGACAAGTGGCCACTTCCCTACAAGACGTTACATAGTGGAGATGATGCAGAGGTAGGGAATTCCAAGCGCATAGCAGCAGGAAATCCAAAGAGGTAGAAGAGGAAGCAAAAAATCATGAGACATATTGGCTTTAAGCCATGAACTCATAGACAGAGAGAAAAAGCGAGCACTGTAAGAAAGAAGAGAATAGTGAAGAAGGAGACAGAAGAGACAGAAGCAGATGCAGAGAGTCGAGCTGACCTGCAGAGCTGAGGCAACATCGAGCAGAAAGAAAGCTTAAGAGGTTCAAGCAATCCCTGTGAGGATATCTGTCGGGAATTGAGTACCAAATTGGACTCATCCCATTCAGACCGGTTGAGGTCGAGACTTGGTAAGGAAGATTCTGTGCACTCTAGTGGCTTGGGGAGTCGAAGCACCACACTACTAAGCATTATCTGTTCAGGAGACTTAAATCGAGCTCCCCATTGTAAAAATCTACTTTAAAGACATAATAAAATAAGGCCACCATTGAAAGCTAGACCGGAGACGTAGCCGAGGAGGATTGGGTGAACTCCTTATTAATTTGTTGTGTTCTGTTTTGCTTATTGTGTTTCTCTTACTGTTTTCCATTTTCCAGTGTCTGTGTATTTTTCAATTTGATCGATCCATTGCCTAAGATGACATAGACACACACTATCACATGAGTCTGTAATACCTTAATTCATTAATTAATCAACTGATATCACTCACCAGTGATCTTCAGATCAGGTTTCTACCAAATTTTCAACTATGAGACATTCACTCTCATGGCTAGATTCGTACTATGGATCCAAAGATGGAGATAAAGACCCTGGATCTAGTTTCATCCATCCAGGCTGTGTGGAGTTATTAAATATTCATGATTGTAAACACAGATCCACTCATGGTTGTATTCATACTGTATCTTCTGTTGACATGGATCTTCAAATGTATTTCCGTACTAGTTCTTTGAGACATTTATGCTCTGAGTATGGGAATGCCTACCTCAACGATGATTTTATATTGCATTGTAATATTTGATTGATTGTTTCAGGTCTCTGATTACATTCTCTAACCCAAACCTTGGCATGATAAATCACTACAGCCATTAAACATCTCTTATGACTTTTCACTTTAGGGGGTAATCTGCCACATGTCATTTTGTCGCATTAGGAAAAACGACCAACTGTTTGGGTCTTTCACTATTCATCAAAGTATTCCAAAAGATCCCATTGCAAGGCTAGAACCCAAACACTCCAAAAGATAATGAAATTCCTGGATCTTAAGGCTAAACAACCTATTTTTGGCTTCTTACGCGGTTCTCTAGTCCATTTCTGTGCATACACAGAAGATACCATTATAAACTACACAAAAGTACACTCTATCTGACACTATCGCTTGCGCACATGAATTAATGCAAGTAAAAAATGGAAAATAAAGTCTAGAATATTTGTTAGTCGAATATTTCCCAACTAACAACTTTGAATGGATGCCTACTCAGGCCCGATCCCTCCCATCATGGAGCTACTTCCCTGTCTTTGTGGATCCATTATCCCACCATTTTTGGATCTCATCCATTAGGAAGAGGATCCCAAGTCTCCTACTCTTGGCATATAAATCAAACACAGGCCAAAGGATTGGGGAGGACCATTGAAGGTAGGCTTATGCTGCAGAAATAAAACTATGAGGCTTTTCATCTAGGGAGAAGGTTGGAGATTGTGAGAAGAGGCTTGTAACATCAAGGCTTTGAGGTTGTAAGTTTGTTCTCCCTTTTTTTAAATAAAAAGCAATTCTTATTTCCTAATCATGCCTTTTATGATATCATTTGTGGAATTCCTTGATCACTGACATAGGTTATGATTCGTTATTGCTTCAATTTATGATATATGTTGAGCTAAGTGTTTCATTTATCTTTTATTCTATATACTAGATGCTTTGATTCTTTGTGTGTTTATGTCTATGCAGAACTCCTTTAAAACAATCATGGAGAAGTTATGGGAAGAAATGGAATGGTATCTAAAGCATTAAGGAGAAGCTAACTATTGAAGGCCCTGAAAGGGACTTCAACATGAATTTTAATAAACCGGTAAGCGATCTCTCACGTATTACTTGTTTCAATCAATCATAAGCTAAGGAAAGGTAGTAGTTATTTTCTTGTTGTTACTAGATTTTGTTTGAGATTTAGGGAGATCCATCTTGTCCTCAAGAGGGATTATTCTGCCTAACAATCTTATTAAGAATTTCCAACATAAAAGGGTATTTGGAAAGGATATTATATCTAATGTTGGTAAGGTCATTCATATGCAAATTTGGTGCCATTTTCATGGTGAAGTCTTCATATATTTGAGTATTTCGCTTATTGGTTCGTGTTTTCTGCAATGGTATATCTTATATCAAATAAAATTGTTTGTTTTTATTTAAATTTTAACCTTCATCATTTAAGTGTTTATAGACACTGGTCTCTCTTATGACTTTGGTGAAGTTGTGTTATATAGGGATATGCTTCTTGGCATTCTATGAGTTAGCTGAAAGTGAAAGGAGAGTGCGTTGAGGTGACAATGGTTGCATCTCATGCATGTTTACTATTTAGCACCTTGGCTGAACCTTGGCAATAATGTTATTTCGAGTGGTCACATTATACACTATTATTATTTTGGTTATGATTATGAGATCTTGGTAATATACTTTTTGTTTCCATAAAATCACATTTGAGTCATAAATATTGTACATAAAATGTCTATGATTTGCATTTACCCCTGTATAACCTACATCAATGATGAGGGTTGATTGTGAGCCTACAATTAAGGGTATAGTTGACCAAAAAATAACAGTTACTATAAAGTTGATTTACCCACACCTTGTTTTGTGGATAATCTTTATTGTGGCTTTCCATTTTTGAAAAATATGTACTAGGAAGACCGACATGGCATAGAAACTATGAAAAATAAACTCAAGATAAGTTGGACTACATTTTGTGAATATTCTTTTTCAATTGTGGGACTAGTTTGAATTTTTGTCCTAAATACTTGGATACTCCTTTATGATACAATTGACCTACTTTACAATAACAGTGATTGCAGGATAACCATATAATTGTAAAAAGACAATTTTTCAAACCCACACATGTGACATGAAAATGAACAAGATAAATGACTTACATTTATGAAATATAAAACAAAGAAATGACTTAATCAAAATATGATTCCATTGAAATTACCTCGAAGGCTGGAAACCATTACTCTTCCATTCAAAGTTTCGATTAGTTTTAAATAAAATTGTTCAATTTAGGATTGTCATTATAATTTTTCTAACTAGTTTGATAGGAAACATAAGCATTTAAGAGTCAAGATTACATCTATTTTTATAACAGTGTCATTTTAAATAGTTAACACTCCTATTACATATATGTAGGCATAATAAAAAAATCCAAATGTCAAAATGAAAAAGAAAAGAATTTAAGATTAGAGAATGGTATTTATGTTTTAATTGTGAATAATTGTTTCACTATAGGCTGATGATTTAGTTATTATTGGAAGTAGTGCTAACTTAATTCTTTTTTTGAAGAAATAATTAACATGCATTTGAAATGATTGACCTTGATTTGTTGTATTTATTTTTAGGTAGCTAAGTTTTAGGGATGGATGATGGTACATTTTATCTATCAAGCTAACTATGTTTTGGTTCTATAATAGACTTTCAATATGGAAGGTTAGAAATTGCGTGTTAAACCATATCAATTAGGAGTGTAGTCGAGTAAGGATGTTACCCGCTACACAAAAATTGTTGGTAGCTTTATCTTTTTAACTAATATTCAACTTGATATATCCTTTGTTGTCAGCGTGGCCTCCAAATTTATGCAGTGGTTGAAAGAGAGCCACTTGAAAGCCACAAAAATAATTTTTTTCTATATTAAGGGAACTTAGTAGCTTAATATAAAGTATTGCGGTTAAAATTGATCCAGTTGGTCAATTATAGTAATTGTGATTGATCTAGAGATGTAGATGATAGTAAGTTGACCTTGGACTATGTGTTTCACTATTACGAACCTTTCACCTTAAAATTTATAAGGAACCAACAATTATACTCCACTTTGAGGCTCCTTTTACAATGAATACAATGTACAAGAAAATATTTGGTCTCCTTAGTGTATATATATGAGACGAAGGGTAAAATTATAATTAAATGGGATCATGAAAGGTTCTAGAATACATAATAATATAACAATATAACAATAGAATTGTAATCACTCTATCTAGGGCTTAATGAGGGATTTTAGGGTTAACATTGAGCTTATATAGGGCTTAACATGCCCCTCATCTTCAAACAATTTTTGTGCTCAAAACTTGACTATCTGTGCGTGCATGAATAACTCATCTTTTCCATGTCGCTTCTTCCACTTGTAGGTTCTTCCATTTGATGGGGTACTTAGTAATTTATTAAGTCTTGTTTCTTGGATTGTTTCTAATTTTAGTATGATTTTCCCTTCATTATTTAAAATAATAGTTTTGATTGCAATCTTGTCATTAATCACCTTATTTAAGCAAGTGTTTGCGGGAAAACTCTCTTAGGCTAGGGTTGGAAACCCTAATTGAGAAAAACATAGAATTCAATAGAGAAACTCAAACAAGCATGCATTAAACATGAATTTACAAAGTAGATATGATGTACTCACATGTAGGCACTACAATTTATGAAGGTATCACAAATTCCAAACCCTAACTTCTCCTTCCAAGGTTGCAAACTTGCAAGATGGACAAGAAACTAAGAGCAAGCCAAAAAATTCAAAAGATATAGGAATATAAACAAGTTAATCTATAATCATATCCATTAAAAATTCACATTCACGATAAATTAACAATGAAAATGGTAAAGGAATATGGGTATGTTTATTGAAATAGTAGTAACATATAAGTAGTTATGATACAACCTGATCCTAGCTGCCGACACCAATGAAAACCTCTTCTGGATTTTTCCTACTTGAGCCACTGAAGACCTCGTCTCCAACAGTAGCAATGAGATGTGAGATAAGAGTGCTCAACATCAAAGAAATGAAACTATGGTTTCTCGGAGATAGGAAAGTTCATAAAAGCATGGGATAAACAAAACTAATATGGGGAAAGTTTGGAAAAATATGGATGCTAAGTACTAGGATGCATATGAGGGAAACCCAAAGGGTGTATTTACACAACCATAAATCAGTTGGGTTGGTTATGCTACGAGCTCCTATAAGTGGCTTTTTGGTCTAAGTCACAAACCCCACCCGAAAAATATTTGAATTATATATTTTTTCAAATTTTACAAAGGTGCACATGGGAAGATTTTAAGAGAAACCCATACATGTTAACACTGTAATTTCCAAGATTTTGAGAGAAACCCATGGGTAACCACAAAACCACTTGTAGATCAGAAGCTATCCTTTCTGATCCAGAGAGGGATCTCTCTATTGGATTTAGATTTGTTTCTTTGAAATTTTATGCTAGTTATTAGGTTTAGAGTTTGGTTTTTTCAAATGTTTGGTTGAAATTGTCGGGAAAGGCCATTGGGCATTGGAGTAAAAAAGTCTTAGGGTGATCAGATAAATAAATATCATAACAGATTGTAACAGGGCAAGGCAGGCATGCTATTGGATCTTTGGAGCTTTGGTGGAATGAAAGGGATGAAATTATTTAGATTCAATTAAACATAAAGCATTTGAGAAGGAATTCTATATTTAATCTCAGTTTAAAAGCAAATATATTGTTCATAAGCAAAAGCAGATTGTAATTAAACAAGTTCAACCCTAAATTTTCTTTAAACAATACAGATAGGAAAAACATATGGAAAAATAGAGAAATAAAAGTTACACAAGAGGAAAAACATCACCAATTTTCCTGACACATGAATCTTGGAATGACTTTTTATATTAATGAAATGATCACTTTAGCTAAACTCACAACTTTACATGAAAGGTATGCCTTCTTGGTACAGGTTCCAACCGTTTGTACTTCAAATTATGAAGTATTTATACAAAAATTATCAAAATATCTTGATTTGACATATTAAGATTTTCCTTACAAAATATCCTAAAAGACTGTTTACAAAAATAGTATAGAAATATAGGCAAATAAAACTAATGTAGCTCTCTGGAACTATCTTCGAGGATTCTGGTGTGACTTGGCTTGAAAAATTGCTGCTTTTTTGTTGAAGATGAACACATGTTTTACTCAAGTAGTTGGCATAGTTGATCCCATTTGTCTTCATTTGGGGTGGAGAATTTGATTAACCTTTCATAGGTTTCATTCACCTTTGTATATTTTTGGAAGTTGGGATTAATTACAAACAAATGTTTTATCTCATGTTTGATAAGTAAATCGAATTTCAAACCTTCCATGAAATATTGTCCTGTGATGGTTCCATTGATGCTGGAAAACCTTGATTTATCTTTGGATATGGTATACAACTTCTGCTGATAATCATCTAACTTGACCAACTTATATACAATTCCTTTCAAACCTGACAACCCCTTTTGATTCAGTACATTGAATTTTCTATGGAACTTCTGAATGCTGGCCTCCAAGTTATGGCACTTGTTTTCTAACTGTAGCATCAAGTTCCTTTTTGTAAGGACTCTTCTCACCTCAAGGATTGTTTCTGTCCTATCTACAATCTCAAATTCCTCTAGTTCCTCCTTTGTCTTTGAATTTAGAATCCTTATTAGGGCAGTGGCTTCACGTATTTTTCATCCCAAACTTTCTTTTATTCCTTCAATGACTTCTTTTGATCTCTACATTAATTCCTCTTGCTCAAAAATTATTTCAATGGAAGGCCAAATTTCAGTCATAGTGTCATTGATTTCCACCCATTCTCATTTACCTGTGCAATTGTCTGAACCATGGAATATTCATTATCTAACTATTCAATTCTATGGGTTAACCTATGCATCTTTTGAAGCTCTGTTATGTACACATTATCAATCTTTAATTTTTTTTCTTGGAGATTGTTTATCTGAGCTTTCAACTTTTCAATCTCCTACCCTCTGATAGACAGGTCCTCCATAGCTTTGACTAGTTCTCCTCATGAGTTTGTATATTGTCCCTCTACTATGATGTCTATTGAAATGGAATCTCCTGTTGTCAATGTACCTACAATCGAAATTGTTGTGAGTAGAATGACTGCTAACTGTGTTGACTGTTCTTTCTCCTTTTGTAGCTTTTCCATTTCAGTCTCCATCTCTTTAATTTATCCATTCTATTCAACAATGATATTGAACATGTCTTCTTTCTCTTTCTCTAGCTGTCCAACATCTTTGGTTTGTGGATCTTCAGTGGATGGAAGCTTGAGTTGCTTATTTAGAGCTATAATGTCAGCATTCTTTCTTCTAATAATTTCCTTTGCAACTTTCACATTACTGGGATCATATCCTAGTTTGATTACTAGATCCTCTAAAGACTTAATCTTAGTGTCTTTAGCTAAATAATATACCTTTTCTAGTTTGAGTTGGGACTGAATGTTGTTGACCAAAGCTTGTAGCCTGGAAGCTCCCATTGCTAAGTTTGTCAAGGTTGAATATAACATCTCACATGTTTGTTTGTGTAAGTCCATCTAATCAATGGGATGGATTTAATCAACAATGAAAGAAAAGATAGGTTTCTTGTAATCATCTGGAGTTTTGGGAAAAGGAACCTCAGCCTGGAGGAAGGCTATCTGCATCTTTCCTTTCTTCGTGTCAAAGGCAGAAAGAAGCCTATGTTGTGAGGATGCTATATGTTTCCAAAATTGAGAATAGGTAGTAGCTTTTAGAATCTCATTTTTCTTCTTAATTTCCTTATACTTGGAAAATATACTTGGTTCAACTTGGCCATGAACTAATTATCCTGAATGAGATGTGCCCAATGGCTCTTGAGAAGCTGAAGATGATGGAGATCTTATGAAAATATATTCATTCCTGGTAGAAGTATAGGGGCCTGTCAAAACTATAGTGGACTGTACATTTTCCTTTTGAAAGGATTCTTCTGCTCGATTGGTATTCTGTCTCTTCTTGTAAATATGAAACTCTTTCCCCTGAATTTCTGTTACTGAAGGGGAAACATCCTCCCTTGGTATTTTTTCCTTCTCTTGTGGTGTTGGAGTCTGTGATGTCATTGTAGAGAGTACCTGTTCTTTTTGTTCCTGCAAAGTATTTTCCTACCATTGATCCTCATTCATATATTTTTATATTTTTGGCATGGGAGTGTTGACAAGATTAATCCTCTTTGCAGACAGAGACAATCGCTCTATCCCAATGAATGGGTCTAGCAATTGAAGTGAAAATCAACTAGACATCTTCCTAGATTATAATTGAAGAATAGAATGAAAGAGATGGACTACATCGTTTTGATGCTATTCCGATTTCCCTTGTGGTGGACCTTGAATTGCTTGTGTCATGAACTTGTTCCTGCTTCTATCAGTGTTTATGTACCCGCACAAGTGATAATTAGACAAAAAGGAATATCAAAACCAATAGCAAATCCAATAAAAACCTACTTAACTAATCAAGGAATGTCAAGCTAAATAATACATGAACATATATATTTTGGGAAGATGAACCAACAGTTGTATATTATTAGGAAATAAAGGGAAGCTTACAGTGAAAGCATTGATTTTGAAAGGATCTCCTTGAGTGGTAATCTAAGTCCAACACAAGAACTCTCCAAGCACTCCTTCTCCAAGTCTAATGAATAGCCTCTAGGCACAAGCTTAGAATAAGGGTGCAAATAGA
This sequence comes from Pinus tabuliformis, assembly GCA_031772625.1. Lineage (NCBI taxonomy): Eukaryota > Viridiplantae > Streptophyta > Pinopsida > Pinales > Pinaceae > Pinus > Pinus tabuliformis. Next base: position 1,118,315,213 of record CM062809.1, read on the forward strand.
CATAGACCAACCATTTGGGAATGGGAGAGGAAAAATTTATAGGCTAGGAGAGGGAGTTAGCAATTCTCCAAAGATAGGATTAGGCCCTCATCTCAAGGAGGTAGCTCATAGGGATAAGCCAAAGAGGCCAAGTTGGGATAATTCAACCTCATCTATGTGAAACAACTTCCATTTCGTTGCTCTGGAAGCTTCTAGATCACAAAGCTTCTCATATTATTTGGGAAAATTAACTTTTTGGGATCATCGCGAGTATACAAGGGTACATAGAGATGCCATCACTAGCCAAGTATAGTGGGAACAGGTGATCATTGCTGTTTTGAGCCTCATAAGGGTGATGATCCTCATTTTAGGGTTTAAAGAGCTATTTCTTCAAGGAAAGCCCAAGGCATATTTCAAGCAAAGGCTTAGGAGGGATCTGAGCTGTATACATGGATAAGTATACTATATAATGGTCATGTTTTGGGCACTTCGAGGTATGTCACAGGGCAGTGCAGGAGGTGTGACAAAATACTATGTAACAGGGAGTATGAGTGTAGGGAGTAGTCTTCTGCTCTACTCTTAATTTTGAAATTATTCCCAAAAGGTCATATGACTAGGTGAAGTTGAGTTTAAAATTCATCTGCTTGAGGAAAAGATTTGCTTCTTTGGTTGCTGTCATGGTATTGCAAATAATAGGCCCAACCTATGTTTTGATCTTGAATTGAGATTTCTTCCTGGCTACCACAAAGTGTAGCTCATCCATATTAATCATTTGTCTAATATATTCTAGTGAAAAAATTCTCATAGGAACAAATTTGGGCAATCTATATGGATGCAATTCACACCCATACACTCTGATCTCCATGTAATTTTGGTATAGGTACCCGTCACCTTTCTTGGTTTTCTCACTGAGGTGTAGAAATATTTTTATCTCAGGTCCTATCCTTGGCTCATCATCACTATTCAATATGAAATCAATTGTATGCAAGAATAGGTCTACATAAACACCGAAGGTGAATTCATTCGTATGCTTCCTTACCAAGGATGTCCAATGAATCACAGACTAGGAATTTCCTTGTTCATCCAATCTTTTTAATGGAAGTTGAAACTTGTTTTCCTGATGGAACAAAAACAAATGCACTAAAACTGAAGCATACTTAAAAACCCCTTCTATAGAAAACTTTAAGAACTGTTCATGGATGGCATCTGCTAGGACTTCATTGTAATTGAAGATGACTAAGGGATTTTCACATGTTGAGAAAATTGATGAAAACCCTATGATGGCTTCATCACCCCACTGATTGGGTTTATAGCCCAGTAAACAAGAAACTATTGAGATAATTTTCTTTGTCATTTCAGGGAACATGGAGGATGGATAAGGAGGATTTTTCTTAGGCAATTGGACATACTCATGTAGAAATGTCTCAAATATTTTGGCTCTGTGAGGGGAAGTGAGGTTTTTGTAGAGTTCCATGAGGGAATCTACTAAAAAGGGTTTCAAAGGCATAATTTTGAAACCTTTTTTGTCACTATTCAATAGGAAATCAATTGTATGTAAGAAACAATCTACATAATCACTGAAGGTGAATTCATTGGTATGCTTCCTTACCAAGGAAGTCCAATGAATCATAGACTGGGAATTCCCTTGTTCATCCAATATTTGTAATGGAAGTTGAAACTTGTTTTCCTGATGGAACAAAAACAAATACACTAAAACTGAAGCATACTTAAAAACTCCTTTCTGTAGAAAGCTTTAAGAACTGTTCATGGATGGAATTTTCTAGAACTTAACTGTAATTGAAGATGACTGAGGGATTTTCACATGTTGAGAAAACTGATGAAAACCCTATGATGGCTTCATCAACCCACTGATCGGATTGATAGCCCAGTAAACAAGAAACTATTGAGATAATTTTCTTTGTCATTTCAAGGAACATGGAGGATGGATAAGGAGGATTTTTCTTAGGCAATTGGACATCCTCATGTAGAAATGTCTCAAATATTTTTTCTTTGTGAGGGAAAGTGAGGTTTTTGTAGAGTTCCATGAGGGAATCTACTAAAAAGGGTTTTAGAGAGGCATAATTCTGAATCTGAAGCATTTGGCTTATGGAATCAAGGGTAATTGTGAAAATAACATCATTGTTCTAGGCTAGAATTACCCTTTGACTGGGAATGTACCAAAAGTGGCACCATGAAACAAATTTAGGAAAATGATGGGTTTGAGGAAAGACGAATTGGGGTAGGAAGGAGTCCCACAAACCCAATTCATCACTAAGATGAATAATTTTTGTTTTAACCAGTTGTGGAGTTCGTAGAGATCAAACTCACAATTGGTTTCAACTATTTTGTATTCTTGATCTACCAGGGGTTGGTGGTCGAAGTCAATTACAGGGGGAAGAAGGGGGTTTTTGACTATGGATTTTGATTTACCCTTAGAAGCCACATTGGAAAGAAAAGAACTGGAGTACTGAAATTACCTCGGAATTGGTTGGATGAAGACTAGTGGCTCGATGACTACTAGTGATGACAGGTCGACTTGCTAACTGGTTGTAATAATAGTAGTAGGTTGGCTGATTTAGTCGTTCAATGCAACAGGATTGCAAAAGAAATCCCTACCAAATGGGGTTTTGGATTTTTTATATGCTAGATCACTGTATCGTTGGAAATTGTCTGTTAAATGGAGCGAGTTCATTACTCGGGCCAAGATTATATCTCGAATGGATAGTTAACGATTGAATGATAAGTGTAGGGGATGTATCACATGGCAGGAGCGGGTTGGAAGGGGAATTGCCATGTGGCGGGGGTAGATTGGAGTGGAGCGAGAAGGGATGTAACTATAGAGGAAGTGGAGTTGGATGGGATGTGCCACTTGGTAGTAGTGGAGTGGGGTGAAGGTGATGCTTGGCGGGAGAGTGGAGAGGAAAGTGCAGAGTCAACAGTTACTTTCTAGGCGGGAAAAGATAAAATCTCATTTTGGGGGGGGTTTCCGAAGTCCTCCAGGGAGTGCCACATTGAAAATTATGGATTTGGGGAATAAAATTTTCTGAACCCCCCCCCCCCCCCTTGATTAAGTGATTTCTCGCCATTGATCTGGGCGGGTGGGATCACGACCCTTCATTGTAGCCCGACGCTTATTACAAAATGGAAAAAAATGTTGTATCAAAACTAACTTTATTAACATTTAATTAATCACACTTAAACTGTGCAATTAATTAATTAAACATATTTATTTAAAACTAATGCGGCATTTAGACCAGGTGCACAGATTTATTTTTTCTAAGGGGCAATTCATCCAATTTTTATTTTTTATTTTTTCAATATATCTCCTTTTTTTTAAATTAAAGTGGCATTTGAATTGGCTCACTTATTGGGGCTATTTTCATTTTTTAATATTTTTTATTTCTTTTGTTTTCACACATGCACACACACACACACACACACACACACACACACACACACATATCCTCATAAATTGATCCTATAAATTATAGGACCCTAGCAATGGCTTCAATGGGGATGGAATCCTCACTGTGAGGTGTCAAGAATGCTACAAATCAGTATCCTTTGACCATTGGGTATCCTATTCTTATTCTGCAAATGAATTGATTACCTACTATTATTATAAATACTGGCAGCAACTCACCAGAAGCTTAGGGCCTTCTCTTCGGGCTTCAATTCCTAATGTTAGCCACCCACTCTTGCATTAAAATAGTAAAATTATATTTACAATGACTTGAATGAGAAACTTATCTATTCTGGAAGAAAATAATGCTTGATTAGTTTTCCTTTGGAAGGTCCTCCCAGTAGTCCTTCTCGAGTCAAGTCATTTAGAAAGAATGCATTGTTTCCTTAGAAAGCTTCAATTTTATAGGGTCCTCTCAAAAAGCTATCAAATTTCCCATGGTTACCTTTTTCTTCATTTCTTTAGTCCCATCTCAACACAAGGTCATCTAGTTGGAAGTCATCTGCTTTGGTTCTTCTATCATGGATCTTTTTGATTTTGTCTTGAATTATCTAAGTTTTTCTGTAGACTTCCTCCCTAGTTTGTTGCAATAGTATTGTTTGATTTATCCTTCTCTGTACATCATTTGGCTTGAATTGTGATTCCTGCAATAATTTTAGGACAAGAATTCCTAGGGAAGTAGGAAAAATTGCATCCACTCCATATACTAATTGGAAAGGAGACATTCCAATAGACTTCTTTGTGCTAATTTTGTTAGCCCACAAAGCATTAACCAACTTCTTGTGCCATGATTTTTTATTTTCCTGCAACAATTTATTAATAATGTTGACTAAACTCTTATTAGAAGACTTCTCTAACCCATTCCCTCGTGGGTAATAATAAGTAGAGTGTCCTAACTTGATGTGATAATTGTGACAAAAATCAATCATTCCCTTTGACTTGAAAGAAACAACATCGTCAGTAATGATTTTATGTGGAAATCCAAATATGGAAAGAATATTAGATTCTAAAAACTGAATGATTACAATATTTGTAGCTTGTTTGGCTGGAATGGCCTCAATCCACTTAGTGAAGCAGTCATTGGATGTCAAAATCCATATATGTTGAACTGAAGAGATTGGATGGATTTCTCCAATGAAATCTAGGCTTTATTGTTGGAAAGGAACCTCAACTGAAATGGGCTTTAAAGGTAAAGGAAACAGTTTCTCTTGCCTTCAAGGATTTAGCACTGATGGCATGTTGAAACTCTCTTATAAACATTTGCAAACAAGGTAGGCCAGTAAAAATGAGCTCTCAGGATTTTGTTAGCTGTGGTTTTCCAGTAAAAATTACCTCGATAGTCTCCTTAATGAAATTCTTCTATAGCCTTGTCTACTTCATCCTTCAATAAAAACTATAGAAAAATACCCCTAGCATTTTTCCAATACACATTATGATCTAAAATGTAGAATTTCATAGCTTTTAACTTGAGAATTCTAGCTTTTGTTTTTGTTAAATTAGGAGGATCTTGTAAATTTTGTAAAACAAAGATAATATCTGCATACCAAGGAGAGGTAGCAAATTCTTCTAATACTTGTGGAGTCACCAGCCATTAGCTTAGCCAATCCCTGACCTTTCATGAGATTAGTCTGTGTTATCTCAATGTCACATTCTAGAATAACTACAATCCATTTTCCTCTTTTCCCATCTGGATCAATTCTATAACAATATCTTTTACTACAACACTTGGGACAAATGAAATGATATGGGAATGTAGAATGTAAACTCTAAAATCTTTGAGTGCCTTCACTAATGCAAAGGCTTGTTTCTCCATGATATTGTATTTTAATTGAAAAACCTAAAGTTCTTCTAGATTGTCATTAGTTTTATTTAACATTATTTCCTTTTAATTTTCATCTACATCATTATCTGTACCAATATGTACATACTCAAATTCATCTTCCAACAGTAAAATAATTTCTACCTGTTTATCACTACCAAAACCCTTCCAATATCTTACATTATCTGGAACAATTGGCCTATGTTTCACTTCAACCTCATATTCTATATTTGGATGGCATGGAATTTTACAAGTACTAGCTGAAGTAGCCAAAGCATCATCTAAGATATTTTTCCCTCTAGGGATAACAAGCAATTGATATTCAAGAAAACATTGCAGAAAATATGAGACTGCATTTCTATAGGCTCTTAGTATAGGGTGTTTAGCCAAGTACTCACCTTTAATTTGGTTAATGATGAGTTCAGAATCCCCATGTACAAAAATTCTTTTAGCTCCCAACCTCTTCAAAATTTGTAGTCCCAAAATCAGTGCTTCATATTCAACTATATTATTTGTACATTGGAAATTAAGCTTGTAAGCATGTCCCTTTGCTATATTTGTTTGTGTGTTTGAGATGAAAACACCTGCCCCTACTCCTTCCTTGCTCACAACCCCATCAAAATCCATATTCCAAAGGGCTTCTCCCTCTTCATCTTGTTTCTCAGTATCTAATTTTATATCCTCTGTCTTACTCAATTCAACTTCCAAGTGTGACACTTCCTCCTCTACACATTCATCATTATACAAAATAAAGGAGTCCATATCTGAATGCACAGAGTACAAGGGGTAATTATTTGGTTTGTCTTGACTACTCACCATATATTTCATTAATGTTTTCTTATATAACCTTCTCTGCTGACCAAAAACCAGAATGGTAGTATAGTTCATGCCCATCTGCAAAGTACTCTATAACTTTGCTCCCCATGATCTTGATAACATCATTCCATACTTGGGAGGTATGTCTGCCACTAAAATATCCTTTTCCAAACTCTTTGTTGGTATTCGGACCAGTGTAACACATAAATCTTTAATGATACCTAAGAATCTCACTTTGCTGGAGTCAAAAGAACATAGATATTTGTAAGGCCTTGTGATGTATAAAACCTGTTTTTCCATGATAGCTCTAGGCATCAGATTGTGAGAAGCACCATAATCAAGCATAACATTGTGCAAAATTTTGTCATGAATGTTCAAACTAATATAGAAAGTTGGCACATTTCCATCTCCAAACTTCTCTTCAACTTCAGGTCCAAAAAACAACTCAAGTTGGTCATCAGTTAAGTTGATTGTGTCTGTCCCTTCCTCTATCTTTAGAGCCTTCATGAATTGAGATCTATATGCATTGTTATTAATTAATTCAGTGAGAGGAATATAAATTTTCACCTTGCCCAATTCATTTTCAATGCTAAAATATGTTTGAGGTTTATTTATTTCTTTGATATTTAGATCCTATTTTTTAGAAGTTTCCTTTTGAGAGTCATCTTTTCATTGGCTAGTAGAAGGGGTGTCATTTTGAATTTTCTTGGGATGATTTTCAACAGCCTTTTCACTTCTCAAATTGTACTGATTATGCACCTCCATGATAACATTTTTGTTATAGACATTTTTGTGCCTTACAGCATGAAGCATGAAATGTCCATAATCAAAGGGATCCAAAGTCCCTAAACATGTTGTTCTTACCCCTAGAGGAACAAGGTCAGCAAACCACAGCACTTCAAATCAGTTCTCCACCTGAAAATACTCAAAAACAAGCAATTTCGGGATCATGTCAACTGCTCCATTGAGCATCTACGCTGAATGTCAACTGCTCCACTCTGTACCTGCGCTGAATGTCAACAGTAATGAAGGCTACCTGTGCTGGGCGAGATTGGCCAAGTGGCACAGTTATTCTACAAGGTGTCAATGCCCAGGAAGCTTCCAAAATGACACTTGGATCAGGGAATTCGCCCAGTGATGAGTAAGAGGTTCTTAAACTCCAAGTGGAATCAAGGATCTCCAAGTGGACTCAAGAACTGAAGTATAACTGAAGTGGGAGAGGACACTAGTCAACTTCATGTCAGTCTCAAGCTGACTCATCCTTTCTCCAAATCTCCTATATATAGAGCTCTCTCATGAGGTCTAAGGAGGCTGGAATTTTGAGAAAGCAAGGAAGTGCTGTTGGTTTGAGTTTAGAGCTATTGGGTGATTGCTTTGAAGGAGGTGAAGAGGAGATTTCTTTCTGCTGGGAGGTGTTGCTGGATTGGGCCTTTTATGGTTGTAACACTCTCAAAACTTTACTTCTTCCATTAATAAAGCATTTGAGGTTCTTCTATATACATGTGTTTCAATGATGTATTGTTGTACTTGTGTATTTGATTTATTCTAATCCTTGAATCAGTTATGAATGTATGCTTCTTGTAGTTTCCCTTTCTTGCCTTTTTGCAGGATCTTTGTGTAGCTGGGCCAGTGAAAGAGCAAGGAGCTGGGAGCAAGCAGCAAGGAGAGAAGACTGGATCAATCATTAGCGAAAGACATCGGTTGGTGGATCTCTTTCTCCCCTATTTACTTTCATAAAGAAGAAATCTTAGATAGCTTTGCTTTCAGTTGTTGCTGAGGTACTATCACCCTTAGAGTGGGATAGGGTCATTCCGTGTTGGATACTTTTCCCCACAACAAATTGGCGACTCCGCTGGGGAGCGTATCTTGTTGGTTGTTTGTGTTTTTTGCTATTCATTTCATAAACACAGGGAGTACCGAATCGAACTGCATTTGGATCTTTCAAATGCAAAGTAGAGGGCAGCTACTCTAGCTCAGTTTCTGGGCATGTTTATGATTTGAAGAGCTGATCCACAAGGACTCTGAAGCTCTTAGTGATAGCTTTTCATCCTCCTAATTATCCCTTAGTGTGTACTTGACTGATAGCTTCTGATTTGGCCAAAAACTGTGAATTTTTGAGCAATCTGTGACCCGGAAACTGTGAGAAACGCAAGTTTCGTTCTTCAGTGCAGGCTGTACAAAGGCTGTCTGCATTTCAGCGCAGGTAGCCCCTTCGGGAACTGCGCTGAATGTCAAACTGACTGTGTGTGACCTGCGCTGAACCAGTCTTGCCTTGTGCTACTGGGGTTTCCTGCTGTTTCTTGCCCTGTTTTCACCCTTGTTTTTGCTGCCTGTTGCTAGTCAATGTACCTATCTGAAACCAACTTTCCTTGCCACTATTCCGCCTCGGTTGTATAAAGAAACTGTGATTGTTCTTTGTGTATTTCTTGCTTCATTTACAGTTTCCCATAACGAAAAGCGAACTAGTCTTGTTGTGGCCTCTTAGATCCAGACCTGAGATGAGTGTCGTAGTGATCTTAAGAGTTAGTTTGTTTGCTATTCATAGCTGATTGAGCTTTTGCTTTCGTCATATGGTTTGAATTCATACATTTCTAGTGTCGAAACGAGTAAATCTTAAGGTTTCTTTTGATTTTGGACAAACTTGTTTACTTTCACTTGAAATTGAATTCAAAGTTATACAACAGCTTTCTTTTTGTAATACATCAACATTAAGAAAGAGAAAAGAAATACCTGCATTGTGCATGTGCATTTTGACAGCTTGCATGTTGATTTAGGGAAAAGTGCATTAGTGTGTGCTCTATGATCTGTGTGAAAAGATGATGTCTTTCTTTTCCCTCAGTAGTTAAGATTTTCAAAGTTGAAAGATTGAAAAGCTTGCTTATCATCTTAGATTGCATCTAGGAAGTTGTTTATACATCTCGTGGTGATCCTTAAAGGCAAACTGCTAAGCAAGATCAACTTAAAATGAATTGAATTTACATAACAACGCATTGAAACATAACGCAAACACATAGAGGTCTAAGCTACAGACGTGTTCCGGCGTCGTTAAACGTGATATCTTAGCGTTGAGTGGTTGGGTGATTCCTCCACGGTGAAGCGATAAGTATCAATACGGACTTGTGCTCCCGCGTACCGTCGCGTATATTGGGAGACCCCTATAGGAACAAAGCCTTTATCCTTAGGAAGCCGTGTCGGCCGCCCTACTGATCGCGATGTAGTGAACACAGCATTCACGAAGATCGACCACCCGTACCGTAAAACGTATTCTGTGGTTTCGCGAAAGGTTTGGCACACCCTCTGCCTAGATCTCCAGAGCAGTTTCTTTTGGCCTTTTTCAAACTCTATAACTGAAAAAGTCCAACCGAGCATTTGTCACTTCGGGCTCGTTAAAACATCGAAGGAGACTAGAGTCATCTTTAGCTTTTTCTCGACTCTTAAAAAGTGAAAAAGCAAGTTGTGTCTGAAAGCGTCGTTATAAAATTCATTTTAAACGGAACATAATCACCTCTTATTCCTGCGTTGATCTGTAGGTTGAGAACATGGAACGCCCCAACCAAGGAATTCCACATGATGGAAATCCTAGTCCTTTCTCCTCTTGGGGAGAAGTTGGTGTGCCCCATATGGCCACATTATCGCTTCCAGGACTGACAATTGGCCTGCCAATTTGGCTATTCTCAACTAATGTAGTTCAGAACACCATGGTTCCTGAGCAGTCAAGTCAACAGTTAGATCAGTCTAGAGCTGCCCACCAACCTTCTACTTCCAATAACTCTTCCTCCAATCCTTCATCTTCGCAAGGTAGAGCCGGAAAAAGCCAAGCTCCCATGGAGAAGAAGGAGAAGAAGAAGATAGAGAAGATGAAGAAGGAGCCTAAGGCGACTGGGGGCAAGCAAAAGACATCTGACAAAAATCCACACACAGCACAGACCGGGCCTAAATCGCCATGTGTCATATGTAAAGGAGACCATTTCCATAGAGATTGTCCCTGTTATTCCCCGGATACTAAGGGACTGGTCCCCTCGTTTGCACAATTCGGGAGCATCAACCTCCGACAGCCAGGTTGAATGCTTATCGTCAACCAGCGAAAGTGAAGGTTCAAGACAAAGAGGAGGAGTAAGATCCTCCTGCATACTGTGTGAAGGCGATCACGCCATCCACCGTTGTCCCTTCTTAGACGAAGCAAAGAGAGTTTTGGAAGATCGTCCGGTTTCACCGTCAAGACTTCCTCCTGGATACAAAAAACTCGTGCCAAGTCCTTCGTCGGTTGAAAATACATCTGGCCCGCTCAAGTGGTCAGCTGAAGCGTCAGTCACTGAAAATGAACCTACTGAATCCAGACCGGACGAAAGTCCAAAGGTCGATACGGTAGTTGACCCGGTTCTCCCTTCAGAAGTTTCATCTTCAAATGACACCGTCACCGAAGAGTCATCTTCAAGTGACACCCTCACTGAAGAGAATAAGGATGACACCATCCAGATTCTTTTCATCAGCACAGACTCTGATGAGCGTCAGGGCAATGCGCCCATTCCTTTATCGCAGGAAGGAACATCGTCAGGGTCATATCCGGCCGTGTATTCGGTCCCACCACCAAGCAACCTGGTTGTATCCTTTGATTGGAATCAACTAGGTAGACCCCGGTTGCCAGCCAGTATACCATTCAGAATCATTGTCCAAATCTACAGAATGATTATGGCTGGCACTATCATTGATGAAGGGGCATCTGTGAGTATCCTTTCCTCTATTGCTTGGAAAGCACTGGGTTCCCCGACGCTTTTGCCTGAGATAAGAAATCTCTCGGGTTTTGATAAAGGAACCAGTCGACCATTAGGGATCCTCCCCAATGTGCCCGTTACATTGAAAGGGAAGACCGTTCAAATGAACGTGATGGTCGTTCAAGGACCCTTGGATTATAACCTACTCCTTGGACGAGACTATATTTATTGCATGGGAGCGATAGTCTCCTCACTCTTTAGAGTAATGTGTTTTCCACACGAAGGAAGAGTGGTCAAGCTCGTGGACCAACTTTCATTTCCGGGATCACGCATCGCAAATAGTCAAATACCAACCTTGAATGGTCTATTCACTCAAGAAATGTCTCCACCCCCAGTCCTCCTTCCCGATGAGTGCGAGTGATTCAGAAGGATGGGACTGGAACCTAGGGGGCATGCATCCTGGTCTGCTTGGGGCAGAAGAAACCCTGGGTATAAGGTAGAATTTCCGCGGGAGAATATGACTAGTCCGTACCCCGTCCGTGGTTGGAAGAGGGGTTGTTCTAGAATAGGATTCTTTTGTTAAGGTCACGTGCTTGACAAGGGTCATTCACCATTGTCTACTATGGGAGACAGTGCCGAAGAAAGAGATTCATTTGCGGTAGCAAATAGAACCATCTTTGGGTAACCAGAAAGAGGCAAGCCTCACCCTTTAAAACAAATGTTTTATCGGATAAGTAGGGGCAGCCTTGAAATCCTACTTTATACCTGGGGGCATGCAATCTTTTGTAGTGCGAGCGAGGGACGGCTATTTATTTTTTAAATTTTTAGGTCCTCCCTTTAAACCTGTAGGTCTAACCCTTTAAACTCGTAGGATTAGCCGATTCCGACCTTACACAAAGAAAGAATATGGGGAAAAAGTCAAAATTCGCCAAATATGGAGCATAGCTTCGTGAGATAAAGCTCCATAAAAAATAGCTATCTCACAGGAGACATTCTTATCTTATGACTGGTATAATCGAGCAGTTTTAGCACATAGTTCATGCTCGTTAAAAAATAAACGCAAGATCCGAGCAGTTTTAGCACATAGTTCATGCTCGTTAAAAAATAAACATAAGATTGTGAGCAGGCTTTCCCTTGGAGTTCAAGCTCATTCAGAAAAAATGAACCGGTAAATAACCTTTTGCGATCATAAATCCATCAGCCATAAAATCCTTGGTCGTGTTCGCCCGTCACCTCCACTTTTCATTTGGCCGATCATTCACCTCCATTTGTGTGTTTACCTCTTTTGAGAAACAGCTGCGAAGAGTGATTTCACCTAGCCATCCTTGTGAAACTGCCGTGATTGGAAAATTCCAACCTGTACCTGGAATCTGCTGCTATCCCTGTTTATCACTCGTTCCTCAAAAGACGAGTCTTCTTTGAGCTCTTTTCATCTGACTTGTAAAATATGAAAAGTTTGCCGAGTTTTGGCCTTCCAGCTCGTTAAACGACCGGAAGAGCTATCCCTCCTCTAGATTTTAATCTTTTTGGACCTGAGGGATTATTGCACAAAAAGATCGAGCGCTTGTTTTGTTCGGCTCGTTAAAAGTACCGAACACTCATCCCTTCTGTATTGTTTTATACTTTTTCGGACTTAAGGGATCAGATGACGAAAAACGAATTCCGGAGTTAACTTTCTGTACCTTTTCAGACTCTCTAAAAATGAAAAGGACCGAGTTTTCCTTGTTGTTAGACTCCTTAAAATGATTAAATAGCGGCAAACTTGTCTTTAGGCGAGAACGAGTTTCCCTATCGCTAGGCTCGTTAAAACATAGCGATGGGCTTGCCCGAAGGGTAGGTTATAGAAAAAGCATATGTTATCCTCCTCAAGCTTGACAAAAATAAAGAGGTACTGGTCAGAAATGACTGGGGAAAAATTGGGAGAACTTCAAAGCTTTAATGGTAGCAAGTCGCTCTTGAACATGACACTTTTCCTCCGTACCACATCGGGTTGGGTTGTTTCATTCACCGGTCTCATCACCATGGTCCTCACCAAACCATCCACATTTGGGGTAATGCTACTGATCCATCGCATCAGTGTCGTTATATGTTCAAGAGATGTCATTCAGAAAGAGTCAACCGTGTCCCATCCACTGCCATACATTATCCTTCATCCGCCCATGATCGCCACCCTGAGTCATATGTCGCAGTTTGTTTTCACCTCCACTAAAATCATTAGCTCCGTTCCGTGTCACTGATGTGGGATTCATTAAGGCCCTCCTTTGACGGATCGCTTCTTGTCGACTTCAGCTCATTATCCAAGAAGTTGATCTAGGGACAACCCATTCAGTACTTTGAAGCTTGCATGCCTCAATGGCAAGTTTCTCACTTCCGGCGACAGGTATACATCAATGACCTTCGACCCGAAGATTTTGCGTGGCGTTCGATGCCAAGTCCTTTATTCACACCACGTGAATTGTACTGCAGTACCTTGAGGGTCATTATCATTATCGGTGATTCCTCTCGCGCTTGTTAACGGTTTTCATTATTGACCGGTAATCAAGCGATGTCTTTCCATGTTCGACTTCAGCGCAATTCTCACATGGATCGACTTGTACTTAGAGTGAAGATCGAACGAGTTTGAAGACCCCGGATCTAGTTTCATCCATCCGAGCTGCGATATATATTCAGGAAATATAAAAGCATTTGTCATGTACATCATTGCAGCAGATGATCATCCTATTCAAAGGATGATAATTTCAGCAGAGAATTATCAGTCTACCATCAGACGATCGTCTGTTCTATGTACCAAAATGTATTTATAAAGCTGAGCATGGGAATGCCCGCCTCAGCTAGATCATGAAAGCATAATGAAAAATAATGTATTGTATTGTATTTTATTACAGGTCACCTCTCAGCAATTGAATGAACTTCGGATCCTCTGGATAAAGCATTTCACCCGATAAACGACCTCATACTTTAGGGGGCAACTGTTATAGACATTTTTGTGCCTTACAACATGAAGCATGAAATGTCCATAATCAAAGGGATCCAAAGTCCCTAAACATGTTGTTCTTACCCCTAGAGGAACAAGGTCAGCAAACCACAGCACTTCAAATCAGTTCTCCACCTGAAAATACTCAAAAACAAGCAATTTCGGGATCATGTCAACTGCTCCACTGAGCATCTGCGCTGAATGTCAACTGCTCCATTCTGTACCTGCGCTGAATGTCAACAGTAATGAAGGCTACCTGCGCTGGGCGAGATTGGCCAAGTGGCACAGTCATTCTACAAGGTGTCAATGCCCAGGAAGCTTCCAAAATGACACTTGGATCAGGGAATTCGCCCAGTGATGAGTAAGAGGTTCTTAAACTCCAAGTGGAAGCAAGGATCTCCAAGTGGACTCAAGAACTGAAGTATAACTGAAGTGGGAGAGGACACTAGTCAGCTTCATGTCAGTCTCAAGCTGACTCATCCTTTCTCCAAATCTCCTATATATAGAGCTCTCTCATGAGGTCTAAGGAGGCTGGAATTTTGTGAAAGCAAGGAAGTGCTGTTGGTTTGAGTTTAGAGCTATTGGGTGATTGCTTTGAAGGAGGTGAAGAGGAGATTTCTTTCTGCTGGGAGGTGTTGCTGGATTGGGCCTTTTATGGTTGTAACACTCTCAGAACTTTACTTCTTCCATTAATAAAGCATTTGAGGTTCTTCTATATACATGTGTTTCAATGATGTATTGTTGTACTTGTGTATTTGATTTATTCTAATCCTTGAATCAGTTATGAATGTATGCTTCTTGTAGTTTCCCTTTCTTGCCTTTTTGCAGGATCTTTGTGTAGCTGGGCTAGTGAAAGAGCAAGGAGCTGGGAGCAAGCAGCAAGGAGAGAAGACTAGATCAATCATTAGCAAAAGACATCGGTTGGTGGATCTCTTTCTCCCCTATTTACTTTCATAAAGAAGAAATCTTAGATAGCTTTGCTTTCAGTTGTTGCTGAGGTACTATCACCCTTAGAGTGGGATAGGGTCATTCCGTGTTGGATACTTTTCCCCACAACAATTTTGGTATCCTTGTTTATAATCATTTGACTCCAAAGGGAGGACTTCTAGTTTCAATAACATATCTTTCCCCTCTTTAGTTAAGAAAATGTGGTCAATTTCACTTTCCTCAAATAAGTTTATTTGATTATCTTCATGATCCTCTGGTATGTCAAATTCTTCATCTGCATAATTCTCTTGGAAAGGAGGTCTAATTTTCTATTGATCAGTTTGGCCTCTCTGTTCTCTCTGTTTGATTTGAGGTGTTTTTTTCTAAAATTAATATTTCTAATTGGAGGACCACGTTTATTACCCCTTGGAGGAGAAATATTAGTTAAAATTATCCTTTCCATCATTATTTCCATGGTTTTAAATAAGGTATCCACCTTAATATCTGATGAAGAAGAAGCATGTTCTTCTTTAATAGTGACTCTCCTCTCATCCTTTAACCTAGATCTCTTTGCCAACATATTTGATTCTACACTTATTGCATTCCTCTACATTTCCTAAAGGGTAGTGAGATTTTTTTCTCTCAGTTGGTAAGAGATACCTGTACCAAAACCATCTAGAAATTTGATTAGAGCTAGTCCTGGTGGGGGTTGTATAGCAGTTGGGATTGAACTGTAAATATTATTGAACCTAGTGTAATAGTCTTGGATAGTTTCACCAGGGGCTCTCTTTATACTCTCATATTCAACCAAGATTTGAAGAGGATTCTTCTTCACTTCACATCTTCCTAGGAAAGCTTGGTGAAATTGTGTGAGATCTGGGATAGAGATAGCTGATAATGCTTTAACCCATTTCTTAACTTCTCCTGTGATACTTTGGGAAAATACTTTCAACTTCACATCATCATCATCATCAATTTATTGCAAATCTAAATAATGCATTTTGTCAATATGCTGTTGAGAAGTGATTGGCCCCGTGCCATCAAATTGAGGTATTATACTCTGGTAATCTTGTGGCATGGCATTGAGTTTTCCAGGTAAAATGAGGGGGTCATAACAACCTGCCATGATAGGTAAATGATGTGAAAATTTCTATAATGGAAATCCAATTGAAGTGATTAATATGACTTCTTCTACTTATTACTTCAGAGATAAGTTATCTACTGTATTCTTACAATGAATATCAAGACATATTCTACTATAGCCTTCACAATTAAAACATTGCAGAAGTTAAATTTAAGTAAAATGCCGACATATATACAAACACAATGACATGGTTATTTTTTGACAATTGTCCCCGGAAAAACGCAATGCGAGAAAACCAGTGCTGCAGATGCGGGTTTTATTATTCTTCAACAAAAATCAACATGTACAAAATTTCACCTGGCAGTATAGAAATGATAAATATTTACAAACATTCTTGAACAAGTGTCTGACCTAACAGAGAGGTTCCTTGTGCTTCTACGTCTCTCTGGCTTTCCCAGTGTCAATTCTCTAGCCTATGGACTAGCCTGGTGTTATCGGGAAATCTAGTGTCCACTCAGATCTGCTAGTCCCACTAAGACTGGTAGCTATCTTAGAAACAAACAAACTAAAACCTCTTTCGTTTTCCTTTATGAGAAGTAGATAAGAGTGGAATGAAGGAAACCAACCTCAGTATTGCGCTTGGTTCCTTGCTTGATTCCTCTCCCTTCTGACAGATCCTTGCCGCTTCTCCTTCATCTACCCAGCTTCAAAGAGCACCTGTGGAATCAAAGCAACATAATACTATCGAAGAACATGGATCTACAATTATAAACAATA
Organism: Pinus tabuliformis; assembly: GCA_031772625.1. Classification (NCBI taxonomy): domain Eukaryota; kingdom Viridiplantae; phylum Streptophyta; class Pinopsida; order Pinales; family Pinaceae; genus Pinus; species Pinus tabuliformis. The sequence continues at coordinate 1,118,331,764 of CM062809.1, forward strand.
CAGGACCAGATGTATATTGACCACACAAATGCATATATCATCAAACATACAAGAATGTGGAGGAAAACTTGAATAAATTTATTAATAATCAAGAATAGAAAAGAGGATTACAACTAATTGTTCTGACCCAGCGTCATCCTCCAGCATGAAAGCCCTTCTTTCACCTCATGAAAAGCTTAGATCACCCAACATTATGATATTCCAAGAAGAAACCAACAACACTTCCTTACAAGATACAAAATTCCAGCCTCTGGATCTCTGGGATGAGGGATCCATATATAGATGATTACAGGGGGGTGAGTCAGCTTCTGGGATTTGATTAGTGTCCTCTCTCTGATAGTTCTTGATTCCACTTGGGGATTGATGATCTCTTACTCATCCCTGGGCGAATTCAAAGAGGCAAGTGTCACGGGCGAAGTTTCTGGAAGATTCCATGATCATCCACCTTGCAAACTGTCTCTGCCATTTGTCCACTCTCACCCATCGAAACCCATAGAAGGGATTTTCAGTATGCATCACACCTCCCGTGTGAATTTAGGTGGGATGCATCGCACTTTGACCATGGAGCAGGTGAGATGGTCCAGTTTTGACTAGTTCTGAGCAGTTTTTCATGGAGAACTTCTGGGAGATGATGTAATCAGATGACCTTGTTCTTTTAGGGGATGGAACAACACTTTTAGGGACTTAGGAGCCCTTGGTTTATGGACATGTTTGATTGCGGTTGTAGTGCCCAAAAATGTCTATAACACCTAGGCAATGCCGTCACTTAGGCCAGCGTTGCCTCTCCCAACACCATTCCTTTTGTTGCTCTGTGTCTTTGTCCCTATCTCCCTGACTGATGCTAAACCCTCTCTGTCTCTCCTCCACCTGCAACTCTCCCTCTAAATCAATTTTCTCTTGCCGGACTTCGACCAGTGAGAAAATCAATTTCTCTTGGGCAACTGAGTATCAACCTAGTGCATCTTCCAAATGACCCTCAAGTCCTTTCTTATATCTTCCTATTGGGCAATGAATGACCTAGATTAAACATAATCAAAGGCTCAGATCGTTTTGAATTGATCCATGGATTTTTCTAGAAGTTTCACCCCTGATTAGATTAATAACCATTAATATTTTAATTTTCCTAAGTTTAGACTTAGGAACCCCATTAAAAATATTAATTATTTTAATAAAATCACTTCTGGGTGGAATTTCCCAAAACGTTTTTTGGGTTCTTTGGTATACCTGTTCCCTAGCCTCCCTACAAAATTTGAGGCTTAGAAGACATTCAATGCTACCCCAAATCAACACTCTGTATTAGCGGGGAATGTACTCTAGCAATACATTGCCTCTGTGCACACTGCTCTGACTCTGAAGCATCATCTCTGCGTTGCTAATGCCGGACATGTTGTCCATCAACTATTTCTACTATACTTCTTCCTTTGACACTGCCACTGTCAATGCTACATATGTACTACATCTCCCTCTACATTCATGTTGCTGCTGGTCCTACCACCTAACACGACATCTGCATTACATCATGCTCCTGATACTGAAACGAATTTTCAATCATACCCAATTGCTCTCTGAATTGAGTAAACTTAGCTTTTTTGAGAGCCTTTGTGAGTATATTGACCACCTACTCTCTTGTAGGAACATATTGTAGCTATGCTGCCTCATGATGAACACAATCTCTAATAAAGTGACAATGGATATCTATATGTTTCGACCGATCATGGAATAATGGATTCTCAGAGAGTTTGATGCAACTTTGATTATCACAGTAAACCTTGGTCACTTCCATCCTTTTCCTGAATAGGTTCACAAGCAATTTTCTAAGCCATATGGCTTCGCATGTAGCTGCGATAGCTGCCATATATTCTGCTTCTGCTTAACTCAGTGCTACTGATTTCTACTTCCTACAACACCAGGATATCATCCCTGATCCAACACTGAAGCTGTACCCAAAGGTACTTTTTTAGTCTATTGAATTACCTACCCAATCTGCATCGATGAACCCATTCAAGATTATATTCTCTCCTCTAGAGTACTTCAACCCATATCTGACTGTTCCTCATACATACCTAAGTATGTGTCTAGTTGCTACCCAATGCACCCTTTTTGGTTCCACCATGAACTGACTAAGAGTGTTGACCGCAAAACAAATGTCTGTCCTAGTGTTGACCAGATACATACGTGACCCAATGAGCTATCTGTACAAGGTGGGATCTACTTCTTTATCCTCTGATGCATCTATTTTCTTCTACTTCGTGATCATGGGAGTAGCCATGGGTTGAAAATCCTACATTCTAAATCTCTTTAGAATATCTATAGCATATCTTCCTTGACCAAAGAAGATCTCCCCATTCTTTTGCCAAACTTCCAACCCTAGACAATAATGCATCAATCCCAAGTCCTTCATGCTGAATTTGACTTCAATATTCTTCTTGTAGTCCTAGATGAGCCTAGATGATCCAGTTAGAAACATGTCATATACATATAGTATCAAAATAAGTGGCTCATTCTCTACCAGTAAATAGTAGATATTGGAATCAACATCACTCTTGACATATCCCAACTGCTGCAAGTAACTATCAATTCGACCATACCATGCTCTAGGTGCCTACTTGAGCTCGTACAGGGATATCTTTAACCTTCAAACATGAGACTTCTTCTCATGAGTTTCGAAGCCTTCAGTTTGTTCTATATACACCTTTTCTTATATCACCCTGTTCAAGAACAATGTATTGACATCCATCTGGTGAATATCATATCCCATTTGAGCTACTAGGGATATAAAAAATTTGATAGAGGTGTAATGAGTAACTAGGGCGAAGGTCTCTTCATATTATATTCCTTCTTCCTGAGCATACCCCTTTTCCATGAACCTTGCCTTGTACTTCTCTATGTTTCCATTTGCAACATACTTGATCTTTTTAGATCCATCATGAACCTACAACTGATCTATTTTCCAGTCTACGTACTACTTCCCAAACATCATTTGTCATGATGGAGTTGTACTCTTCCAACATGGCATCCACCCATACTTGGTGTTGAACAACTTCCTGAAAGCTAGAGGGTTCTCCAACCTAACCTACCCATGCTTAGTATCTATCTAGTTGTATTTGTTGCCTCTTCTCAGCTCTAGGAGCTCCAACAAACTCCTCTACATCCCTCAATATTTTCCACACTTCTCTGCTTGTGCTACCACTGGTGGTGGTATGCTCAACCAATTCTTCCTCCTAACCTTGTTGTTCCATTCGTTGAGAAGCATCTACATTTCCTCCCTCTGAGGACATACTAGTACTAGTCACTGTAATTGTCCTAGGTGTATGCTCTCATGCATGTACTTCTTGCCACCCCTCCTACTCTTGGAATAACAGAACATCTCCTGACTAATCCTATGCAGGCATTTCAATAGATTTCCTGAAAGCTTTATCTTCCATGAACTTTGCATCTCGTCTTACTACAATCTTCCTACTACCTGGAATGTAAATTCTATATGCCTTTGAGGTCTCACTGTATTCCTACGAGATACGCCTTATTTTCATTTTGATCCATTTTGCTATGCTTCTCGTCTACAATGTGGCAATAAGCCACTCTTCCGAATATCCTGAGATGACTAACTTCCGGCTTCTTCACTGTGAATACTCCTTTGGGATTTCTCTTCCCCAATGCTTTATGAGGATTTCTATTCTGAATATACATTGGTGTGTTGCAAGCTTCTGTTCATAGATAGTTAGGCAGATCCTTATCATAAAACATGGCCTTGGCTACCCCAACAATAGTTTGGTTCTTCCATTCTGCCACTCCATTCTGCTCTGGATTATATGGAGCTATCCACTCTCTTTTGATGCCCTCCTTTGCACAGAAATATGTGAAATCCTTGTCTGTATATTCTTCACCATTATCTAAATGAAATACCATTATATTTTTCCTTGTCATATTTTCAACAAGAGCCTTGAACTCTCAGAAACGATTAAATACCTCATCCTTGGTCTTTAAGAAATTGATCCAAGTTTTTTTGGAGTGATCATTGATAAAAGTGATGAAGTATCTGCCACCACTAAAAGCCCTTATGGACATAGGACCGCATATATATGAGTGTATTAATCCTAATACATCCTTTGCTCTATTGCTACTTTTGGGAAAAGCTGCTTTAATGTACTTTCCTAGTACACATCCTCTGCATAAGTCATCATGTTCATTGCTTAGGACTGGTACCCCTGTAACAGTCTCTCTCAGCATCCCTAGTGCTCCATGGTGTAAGTGACCCATTCTCTTGTGCCATAATTCATTTCACTCCTCACCATTATAGTTGTTTCCTATCAGTACCATTGGCGATTTGAGCTGAAACCTATACAACTTGTTGCTTTGAACCCAAATTTTATTTTTCCTCTTCCAAACTAGATGCTTAATGTATACTTTATTTTTGATGAAGTATACATCATATCCCTTGTCTTGTAACTGAGACTTTGAAATTAGATTCATCCCTAATCCTGGAACATGCAAAACATTGGTGGCTCGGATGCTAGTCCCTACTTCCATTTGAAAAGCTATGGTGCCTCTCCCTATGGGAGTACACTTCGTTCTGTTTCCCATAGGTATTTGGAAGTCCATATGTTCTTCTTGATAACTCACGAAATGTTCTCGTACTCCAGTCATATGGGCTGAACCCCCGCTATCAATGTACCAAGCATCCACTAATGATGAATTAGCTAAGCATGCTAATTCTTCATCTAATGTGGTGGACAAATCTTGGATATTTTGAGTATCCATTTTCTAATGCTAACCTATCCCAGTAATTGTTGTAGTAAAAATTGTGTCCCACCTGAATTAATCCTCCTTGCTAAGTCTTCTATTGCAATGTTCCTTCTACCATTGATGAATTTCGACTGGAAAAGATTTACCTCTCCGTCGACTCACTCATAGAGAGTTTTCCCATGAAATCCAATCTCTTTTGTTTTAACTTCTCAATCCTCTGGGAGATTCAAATTTCTGCCCTTACAGGGATTTCGAATTCCCTTCTTTTCTCAGCGTTGGATCTAGATTTTCTTTCTACTTCCCTATAACTATGATACCATGTAAAAATTTCTAAAATGTAAATTCTACTGCGGTGATTAATATGACTTCTTCTACTTATTACTTCAGATATACATTATCTACTGTATTCTTACAACAAATATCAAAACATATTCTACTGCAGCCTTCATAATTAAAACATTGCAAAAATTAAATGTAATTAAAATGTCGACACATATATAAACAAAATGACATGGTTATTTTTGGAAAATTATCCTTGGAAAAACCCAATGCGGGAAAACCGATGCAGCGAATGGGGGTTTTATTATTCTTCAATAAAAATCAACATGTACAAAATTTCACCCAGTAGTATAGAACTGAGAAATATTTATAGATGTTCCTGAAAAAGTGTCTGACTCGAGATAGAGGTTCCTTGTGCTTCTGCGTCTCTCTAGCTTGCCCAATGTTAATTTCTATGGCCTTTGGACTGGCTTGCGCAATGCCTGTGTCACTTAGGCTAGCGCTGCCTCTCCCAACATTAATCTGCCTAGTGCTGTTCCTTCTGATACTCTATGTCTTCATCCCTGTCTCCCTAACTAATGCTGAACCATCTCTGTCTCTCCTCCACCTGCAACTCTCCCTCTGAATCAATCTTCTCTTGCCGAACATTGACCAGTAAGAAAATTGATTTCTCTTGCGTAACTGAGTATCTACCCGATGCATCTTCCAAATGACCCTCAAGTCCCTTCTTATATCTTCCTTTTGGGAAATCAACGACCTAGATTAAAACATAATCAAATAATCAGATCGTTTTGACTTGATCCATGGTTTTTTCTAGAAGTTTCACCCCTGGTTAGATTAATACCCATTAATATTTTAATTTTCCTAAGTTTAGACTTAAGAACCCCATTAAAAATATTAATTATTTTAATAAAATCACTTTTGTGTGGAATTTCCCAAAACGATTTCTAGGTTCTTTGGAGTACTTGTGCCCAAGCCTCCCTACAAAATTTGAGGCTTATAGAACATTTGATGCTACCCCAAATCAACAAAGGAGAGGAAGATGTAACTACAATGGATGTGGATGTGAAAGGTATTAAGGGGGGTGGGATGGTACTTTGTTGTGTTGGTGTAGTGGTGGTAGGGATAATAGATGAAATGGGTACATTGGTGATAGGGGGAATTACTGGTGGTGTAGTAGAAATAGGGGGAATCTCTGGAGGCATAGTAGAAATAGGGGAAATCTATAGTGGGATAGTAGCACTATATGGAATTACTAGTGGGGTTGGTGATGAGGCAGTAGAAGAAGAAGGTGAATATCTAGATGATTCAAGAGATTTATGCACAACCTGATCTAAATTGGTTACGAATTTTGAGATTGCAACAAGATGATGGAGCTTAGTGAAAAGAGTCGCCTTCACTAAGTGGGCCCGCAGGCTATTTTTGGCGCAAGTCTATTTTTTAGACTATGTCTATTTTTAGACATATGGATCATGTCTATGGATTGCAGGTTGCTGTTTATGGATGATTAATCAAGTTGGGAAAAAATAGATGGACTTCTATTTTTGATCACAGTGTGAGTGATCAAAGTCTATTTTTAGACTGGCTGTCAAAAATAGAAAAGTCAAATATTATTATCTCACAATAATATTTGGACTATAAACTTAATCTTATTCTCTTGGAGCACTTCAGTTTGAGCTACAGAGGTGGAACATGCAGCTGTCAGAAGGAAATACGCTTTTCTTATGAGTCAGTTGAGTTGTTGCATGCATGACTTCAGTTAGAACTCAATCAGTTGAGTTTGGTGGAGTTGATTGTGGAGTTGATGGAGTTGTGTTTAGTTTAGCTTTGTTAAACTAGTTGTATTTAGTCTAACTGGCAAATAGACTAGAGATAAGTTGGGTGAATTAGTTATTAATTAATTCACAAGCTATTAACTCATAATACAACTAATGAATACATCAGCTAACTCAGTTGCATGTCAGTGCATGTTCAGTTCAACAGGGACAGGTGGTAGAGAATCAGACTGCTATCAGTTGTGACTATAGTTGTGCACCAGATCTTGCACAATCAAGGGATTGAGTATGCCAATGAGTTTGCTCATGTATTTGCCCACATTATAGCTTGTGATCACATCCAACAAAGTGTGAGTGACTATTTTGCAGGTGAAAAACGAGTTTGGTAAGCCATTCTCATCAGTTCTTGAGCAGGTATTGAGCAGTGGAGGCAGGCAAGCAGTGGAAGAGATTTGGAGATCAGATCTGAGCTGTATTGTGTGTAACAGAGGTGGAGATACTTGTGAGAAGTATTATGCTGTGTAATGTTACATGACTCAATCATTAATATATAGATAGTTGGGGTTTTTAGCGAGATGCTTTCCCCGGGATACATACTGTGTTAATGTGTGAATGCTCTTGATGTTTTATTGTTATTGATGCTGCTATATTGATGATCAACGTAGAGGAGCTTATGTATTGTGTATGTTTTCCGCAATAGTACATGATCAGGATAATCTCCATTGAATGTGTGTTAAATTATTCAAAATTTATACATGGTATCAGATTGAGCTAGATAATTGTAGAAAAAGTTTCTACATGGTATCAGAGCTGTTGATCATCAAATCTACTATTCAGGAAGTGTTTACATTCTATTTCTTCAGGCAGAGTCTGTAATTGGGCCAGGTAGCCTCTGGATTCATCCTTCCTTTGGAAGGTGAGATATCTGGTGAATTCCCATACAGTCAATCTCTGTACGAGAAATATTTTGTTCTCACGAATCTTAGATCCGAGGCGGTTGAGTTGGTTACTGGTGGAATTCGAATTTGCAGCAGTGTTTTCTTGGTGACAACGCAGAAATGTCTTTCAACGGATTGCGATTGGAGTATGCTCTTGAGGGAAGCTCAAACTATATTGCATGGAAGGACAGGATGAAGGTAGTATTGGATGATAATGGGTTGAAGGAGTTCATAGATACAGATATCCCCAAGCCTATTGATGCTGCTGAGGCGGAAGTTTGGCAAAAGAAGACCGCAAAATGTTGAAGGATTCTCTTGGAGGGCGTGAAGGATCACATTGTGTCCAGCCTCCATGGAAAGGCTACTCCATATTTGATGTGGAAATCATTAAAAAAATTATTCCAAAGCAAGAGCGATCAGAGGAAGCTGGCGTTCAAAGATAAACTCAGAAACATCAAATGCGAGAAGGGTGACAGTATTCCCAAGTATCTCACGAAGTTCACTCAGTGTCGAGATGAGCTGGGAAGTGTGGGGGTTACTGTCGATGATGAGGACTTGGTGAGCTTGGCTCTCCTTGGTCTTCCGAAGAATTGGCATTCCTATCAGGACTCTGTCAATGGTCGGGAGAAGTTGCCAGGATGGGAAAGACTATGGTCAGATCTTGTGCAGGAGGAGATCAGGTGGAGTACCAGGGACGAATCTTCGTCAAAGGGAGCTGATGAAGAGAATTATGCTTTGGCTGCCAAAGAAAAGAAAGGGAAGAGCAAGAAAGCTTCTCAGTCTGGTTCGAAAGGCAAGGAGCAAGATATGTCCAAGGTGAAGTGTTTTCACTATCACCAGCACGGACACTATGCCACAAATTTTCCGCAGAAGAAGAAGAACAAGCAAGCTGCTGGATCTGCAGGGAGAGAGGCCTTAGCTTCTCAGTTTGAGCTTGATTTTTCATTGATCGCATGCTTGGTTTCAAGTGTGATGGGATCAGTGTGGTTCTTGGACAGTGGTGCATCTTTTCACATGACGGGAGATAGAGATTTGTTCTCTGATCTGGAGGACAAAGATCTTGGAGTGCACATCGAGATGGGCGATGATGGTAGATACAATGCGACCGGTATTGGTACCATTTCCTTTGAGAGGGAGTCTGGTAAACCCTTTGTATTGAAGGAAGTCATGCATGTTCCAGGATTGAAGAAGAATCTCATCTCAGTGGCGATGTTAGAAGACAAGGGGTATGATGTTGTTTTCAGCGAGGGAAAGGCCTTCCTACGTAGCAAGACAACCGGTGAGACCCGGAAGATAGGGGTTCGAGTTAGGAACCTTTATCAGTTTCATGTAGATGGATGCGCAAAAATGGTGGGCAAGGCAGAAGGATTGGTGAGCCGGGATGATGGCGAGTTGTGGCACAGGAGATTGGGTCACCTTCACCATGGAGCCTTGAAGATACTGCAGCAGATCACTACAGGGCTTCCTAAAGGCACACTTGCGTAGTTAGATCAGTGCAAGGGGTGTACTTTGGGGAAGTTTGTGAAAGCCACATTTCACGAGAAGGATAGTCACGCCACGAAGATCCTTGAGAGAATTCACATAGACGTGTGTGGACCTTTCTCAGTTGCTTCGACAGCAAAACATAGGTATTATGTGATTTTTGTTGATGATTTCTCTCGTAAGTGCTGGATCTTCTTCATGCAGAAGAAGAGCGAGACATATTCAAAGTTCTGTGAATTCAAAGCACTGGTCGAGAAGGAGTCAGGGAAGAAGGTGAAGGCTCTTAGGAGCGATAATGGTGGTGAATACATCTCGGATGAGTTCAAGGAATTCTGCAAGACAGAAGGGATTCGTAGAGAGCTAATAGCTCCCCATAACCCACATCAGAACGGGGTAGCTGAGCGGAAGAACAGGACGATTATGGGTGCTGCACGGGCAATGTTGCATGATCAGGGCCTACCCCTTCACTTGTGGGCGGAAGCATGCAATACAGCGGTTTATGTGCAGAACCGTTGTCCTCATAGGATACTTGGCATGAGTACACCTGAGGAGACTTATTCTGGTAAGAAGCCTGATCTTTCTCATTTGAGGATTTTTGGTGCTAACGTTTACATGCATGTGACGAAGGATGCCAGAAAGAAGTGGGAGCCGACCGCAGAGGTTGGGATATTTTTGGGGTACACTGATACGCCCCACAACTATCATGTGTATTTTCTAGACAGTGGTAAAACTGTTGTGCGACGGGATATAAAATTTCAGGAGGAGAAAGCCATGAAGTGTTCGCTTGAGAAGGAGCTACACTTGCATGCAGATGAGGAGCTATTAGTTCCTAAGGATGAGCTTTAGGACGTGGATCAGCCATAGGACGAGGTTCATGGAGTGGAAGAGACCACTCATGCAGCGCCAACCATTAGAGGGAGAAAGCGCTTGACAGAAGCTGAGCGAATGGCTCAAGATGCAGAGAAAGTTGTAGGACCACCTATAGCCCAACGCAGGCAGAGACAGTCACCTGATTGGTACACTGGATACATGGCTCTTATGAGCAAGTGTGTTGTGATTGAGCCATCCTCTTTCAAGGAAGCTGTGGAGGATCCTGCATGGGTAGACGCCATGGTGGAAGAGTATGATTCTATTGTTAGAAACAGTGCATGGGAGATTGTTCCTAGATCGGAAGGGAAATCACTGGTGGGTTCGAGATGGATCTACAAAGTTAAGCAGGCAACTGAAGGGAGTGTGGAGAAGTACAAGGCAAGATTTGTTGCCTGAGGCTTTTCACAGATCGAGGGGATCGATTATGAGGAGACCTTTGCACCTGTCACAAGGTATTCTTCCATACGGACGATTCTTTCTCTCTCAGCGCAGATGGGATGGCACATTCATCAGATGGATGTGAAGACTACGTTCCTCAACGGAGTCATTGAGGAGGAGGTGTACATTGAGCAACCCGAAGGCTTTGAAGTCTTCAGCAGCGAGTCGCATGTGTGCAGGCTCAAGAGAGCGCTGTATGGGTTGAAGTAAGCACCACGTGCTTGGTACACACGGATAGACAACTATTTCACAGGACTTGGATTCTCCAAGAGCGAGGCGGATCCGAACCTATACCAGATTGTGGTGGAGGGTAAGTTGCTTATCATTGTACTGTATGTTGATGATTTGATTCTAATGGGTGATGAGCTGTTGATACTGTCATGCAAGAAGGATCTTGCTACAGAGTTTGAGATGAAGGATTTGGGCCTCCTTCACTATTTCCTGGGATTGGAAATATGGCAGCGCAGTGGTGGACTGTTTGTTTCTCAGGGCAAGTATACTCGGGAGATACTGGAGAAGTTCAACATGCATGGCTGCAAGCCTGCTGATACTCCTCTTCCTGGAGGTTGGAGGAAGGAGGATGCCACTTCGGGAGAAGAAGTGGATGCCACTGTTTATCGACAGTTGGTAGGGTCGTTGATGTATTTGGTCAATACACGACCTGATATATGCTATGCAGTTAACCAGATTTCACAAGCTATGGTTAAGCCTACCAAGCTCTTCTGGAAGGTGGGCAAGCATGTATTGCGCTACTTGAGAGGCACATCGGGATATGGTTTGTGGTACAGACAAGAGGATGAGGTGAATCTATGTGGCTTCAAGGATGCAGATTGGGCAGGGAACCCAACGGACATAAAGAGCACATCAAGAGGGGTCTTCAGTATTGGATCGACAATAGTTTCTTGGTACAACAGGAAACAGAGATCCGTGACACTCAGTTCAGCGGAGGCCGAGTATATGGCAACAAGTTTGGCTGCATGCGAGGCTATATGGATGAGGAATATCCTAGTTGGTTTGTTCGGTTCTCATTTGGATCCTACTGTGATTTACTGTGATAACCAGAGTTGCATTAAACTCTTGGCTAATCCTGTATTTCATGATAGATCTAAACATATTGACATCAGGTACCATCATATCAGAGATTGTGTGCAGCGGAGGATCATGTTACTTTCGTACATTCCAACAGAGGATCAGGATGCTGATATTTTGACGAAGGCTCTCACCAGGAGAAAATTCGAGTACCACTGAGGCAGGATAGGGGTTGCTGATAATCCATATCTTGTCGAGAGGGAGTGTTGAGATTGCAACAAGACGATGGAGCTTAGTGAAAAGAGTCGTCTTCACTAAGTGGGCCCGCATGCTATTTTTGGCACAAGTCTATTTTTTAGACTATGTCTATTTTTAGACATATGGATCATGTCTATGGATTGCAGGTTGCTGTTTATGGATGATTGATCAAGTTGGGAAAAAATAGATGGACTTCTATTTTTGATCACAGTGTGAGTGATCAAAGTCTATTTTTAGACTGGCTGTCAAAAATAGAAAAGTCAAATATTATTATCTCACAATAATATTTGGACTATAAACTTAATCTTATTCTCTTGGAGCACTTCAGTTTGAGCTACAGAGGTGGCACATGAAGCTGTTAGAAGGAAATACGCTTTTCTTATGAGTCAGTTGAGTTGTTGCATGCATGACTTTAGTTAGAACTCAATCAGTTGAGTTTGGTGGAGTTGATGGAGTTGTGTTCAGTTTAGCTTTGTTAAACTAGTTGTATTTAGTCTAACTGGCAAATAGACTAGAGATGAGTTGGGTGAATTAGTTATTAATTAATTCACAAGTTATTAACTCATAATACAACTAATGAATACATCATTTAACTCAGTTGCATGTCAGTGCATGTTCAGTTCAACAAGGACAGGTGGTAGAGAATCAGATTGCTATCAGTTGTGACTATAGTTGTGCACCAGATCTTGCACAATCAAGGGATTGAGTATGCCAATGAGTTTGCTCACGTATTTGCCCACATTATAGCTTGTGCTCACGTACAACTTTAAGTGGAAAACAACCTTAAATAAGATCTATTTCATAGTCACACATTTGGAATAAATTTAAACTGTAAAATAAAATTTTACCAGAGAAAAATTGAATTCATATCAGATTCTAGTTGGAAGATTCCCTAGTATGGTCACCAGAATGTTAACTCTCCATAATTCTGCAAGGTTGTGAGAGAAACCCAGAGGAAACCAGAAAACAACTTGTATATCATATTTGAGCCCTTCTGATCCACATAGGGATCTCTCTATTGGATTTAGATTTGTTTCTTTGAAATTTTATGCTAGTTATTAGCTTCAAAGTTTGGTTTTTTCAAATGTTTAGTTGAAACTACATGGAAAGGCCATTGGGCAATGGAGTCAAAAAGTATTAGGGTGATCAAATACAAAAATAACAAAACATATTGTATTAGGGCGAGGTAGGTAGGTTATTGGATCTTTGGAGCTTTGGTGGTATGAAAGGAAGGAAAATATTTATATTCAATTAAACATAAAGCTTTTGAGAATGAATTCTAGATTTAATACCAGTTTGAAAAAAATATTGTTTATAAGTGAGAGCAGAGTGTAATTAAGCAAGTTAAACCCTTAATTTTCTTTAAAAAACATAGCTAGGAAAAACACATGGAAAAACAGAGAAATAATAGTTACACAAGAGGTAAAACATCACCAATTTGCTTGACACATGAACCTTGGAACAACATTTTGTATTAATGAAATGATCACTTTAGCTCAATACACAACTTTACATTAAATATTTTATTTCTTGGTACATGTTCCAACCCTTTTTACTTCGAATTATGAATATTTATACAAAAATTATCAAAGTATCTTGATTTGAAATATCAAGATTTTCCTTACAAAATATCCTAAAACACTGTTTACAAAAATAGTATAGAAATATAGGCAAATAAAACTAGTGTAGCTCTCTGGCACTATCTTTGAGGATTATGGTGCTGACTTGACTTAAAAATTACTGCTTTGTTGTTGAAGATGAACACCTATTTTACTCAAGTAGTTGGCATAGTTGATCTCATCTGTCTTCAACCGAGGTGGATAATTTGACTAACATTCTATAGGTTTCATCCAAAGACATGAGGCCTCGTGGCCTTTATTATTTGAACATGCCAATACATCATAAAAAAAAACAAAATCTAGCCCTAATGCTAGAAGCTACACATGATGATCATGGTAGCTACGCATGTGTAATCCATGTCAGCATATGGGAAGTCCTGAATCATAATGATTTGACATTCTAACCATTTAAAGAAATTAGGAGTATATCGAATCGTTGGGCCTTCACTACCTCCGCTGTGCCATCAATGTGACTCACCGCAGCATGTGAGGATCTCGCAGTCCTCCTCCATCTATGGCTACCTATGGGGCGAGAAGGGGGATCCTCTCTAGAGCGAACGAGATGAAAAAATAACCATACCCAAAATTTTTGAGTTTGCCAGTTTTCACTCTAGTTATTTTCCCTTTCAAGTTGGCAACTACCACTTCACACTAGTTGGATATTGTAGGTTGTAAGCACTCTATGTAAATATGCATCTGAGCCTTGGTGATTAAGTGAAGTGCTTCACTCCCACATAATCATGCAACAGTGAATCCAATCGCTCTCAAAGGGAGCATCTCAATGGTTTTGATATCAATATGCTCGTCTTTGAGTTCAGCTCCTTGAAAGACATGTTGCACTAGATAGATGGAAGTTGTTTCACCACCTCATCTATGTCCATATAGAGAAATGCCCACTCCATGGTGTGGTAGCAAAAAAAAGAAATATATGTCATCGACATCTATCATGAGTCTATGATCACTGATCAAAAAGCACTCTTCATGTATGTTCCACTTTCTCACCATCCATTCTAATAAATCCAGCAAAGCCTTCATGCCTGAAATTGTGAAAAATTTATACAAGCCACAGTTTCTCGGAGCTTGTAATGTTTTTGGATAGTTCAAGTGAGTTATATCCTTTTCTTCATGTTCATGCCCTCTCCACTCCATTTTTGTAGCTTAAAACTATGCAAATAAACATGGAGGATCATTAGGAAACATTGTGGTTATTTTTTTCAAATAATTTGGGAATTTTTAATGAATTTTTCAAAGCCTTCAGTGCCATGTGTGACCTCTTTTGAAGAACAATGCAAATTTGTGTAGTTCTATCCCTAGCATCCACGCAAACCTTGTTTTTATGTGTTAAAAAATCAATTGGTGTGCGTAGACCCGATGAAGATGAAATGCACACACTGAGGGTGATTTTTCAATTGATAAACCCCCCCTCCCCCCCGTTAAAAAAGGAAAAAGAAAAAGTAAATACACTGTGAAAAGTAAAATAAAGTAAATGAAAATGAAGATATCAGAGACATTGTTTACCTAGAGAAAACGACTCGTGATTTGGTCCAATAGTTTTCCTAGAATCTGCCTCTAAAGTTTTGGTGAAAAATGTACTCTATCACTCTCAAATGGTAAAAAAACACAAATGGAAAATGTTTTTACTTTTTTGGATATTTATAAGTTTTTAGGCCTATTAAGATATTATTTTTTTCCTATTAGCCTCTGAAATAGAAATCTTTAATGTTTTTACTATATTTTTTAGCGGTGACAATAATTATTGAGTTTAAATGTGTAGAACATAGGTTATTTTCGAAAACAAATCATTTTGGCAATGAGTATATTTATATAAATTTTTCGAACTTGTCAAAAACTTATGAAAAAGTGAAACAAGGAGTTCTCTTTATGCCCCTTTTAGACTCCTAAACATGAAAAGATCGCCAAATACTTGACTATTTCAACTCGTAAAAGTAATTGAACAATTGCCTATTCAGTGTAAGTTTACGCCTTTTATGGACTGAAATAGACTATTTACAAAAGAGTATATGTTGACTAATCATGGTCAATAGAGTTCTCTCCTACATTATTTTACCATTTTTTTCGGGCTTGAGAGATTAAATTTACGAAAAAGGACACTGTGGAGTTTAATTATGTTTTTCTCTTGACTCCCTAAAAATGAAAAACACCGAGCCTTACTTTCTTCAGGCTCGTTAACAATTTATGTTGAAATAATTGAACGATTTTTCTTTTTGTGTATTTTCAAACCTTTTAAACATGAAAATGGCATCGAGTTACCCCTTCATTGGAATCGCAAAACTTAAACAGCATAGGACTAGTCAATCATGATGAGACCGAACCACTCCTTCCTAGGGTTTGTTAAAATACTTCGAAGGACTCATCCAAAGGATGAACTTAAAGGACAAGCATATGTTATCCTCCTCAATCTTGCAAAAATAAATAGGTACTTGCCAGTAATGGTGGGGCAATTGGGAAAGAACATTTGTTTATATTGTAATAGGTAGTATGTCTCTCTTAAACATGACACTGTAGAAATTCTGCAAATTCTCTACAAATCTCGTTTGAGACCATGTAGAAAATTGACTGTAGATTAACCCAATAATTCAATATAACCAAAGCAAAATACTATAACCCACTTCTACTATCAATTTGTGGAAGCTTAAAGATAGAGCAAGAAAAAGCTAAACACATATAACCAAAAGAAGAAGAATCAATGCACATGAAACATAGAAAATACTCACGGGAAAACCTCAACTAAAAAACCCCACTATCTTTATTATCATACAAGGTGGAAATACATAAGAATTATATAAAGCTTTAGCTCTCGCAGCTAGCCAGCTCTCAGTACAATCCTCCTGGATTCTCACAGGCAAACTTGGCTTCTCACAAGCCTTCTCCTCCTCCCTCCAAGCTCCTATTTCCTTGCGCAGTTCCTCTGGGATGATCTCCTTCACCCAGTGGAACACTGCTCTCACACACTATCAGAACTGTGCAATCCTCAAGGAACCTTTGCTTGACTGCATGCATTAGTTTCCTTTATAGGAAAACACATGCAACTGATAGCACACCGTCCTTGACATTTAGCTCAACTGGGTCTTTATCAGAATAGACATGCATGAGTTACCAATGAGGGAATCTTCAGTGATTTGGAGTACACTGGTTGAGTGCATGCATGCATCAATTGACTGATAGCTCACAATTAGTTCCGCAAATAGTTTGGAAGTAATTTAATTGGACTTAAATAAGTAAACTTAGTTAACTAATTACAACTCAAATATAACTCAATTTTATCTCTTTAATTAAGGGATAATCTCCTTAATTTAAGGGATAATTGTTGCATGAATGCAGAAAGACTTCTAACTCAAATTTATCCAACTAATTAATCCATAATGAATTAATTAATTATTTCCAAGCAGTTGGTGAGACTAAATTCTATTTTAATTCAAGGACAAATTAAAATTGGAATATTCTGGATTCTATTTTTATCATTTCTTGTTGCTACTTTCAACACTCCCTCTCAAAAAGAAAGGAATTTCTTGTGCCTACAACACTTCTCTCTAGTGTTATTACTCCAGCAACTCCCCAAAAAAAAAAACATCCAACCTAAATTAGTATGATGCATTTGCCAGCAAAGTCTCTGACTGTTATTGCCTCTATCAACTGAAATTTTTTCACTTTGGCTGACTATGCCTTTCTGCACTATTTTCAATCCTTCTCTGCACTCCTCAGTATCTGACTGCTCTAGACTCTATCACTTTTATCTATGACTGCATCAATCCCACTGATTCCTCCCACTACTATGTACTTTGGGCTCCTGTAGCAAGGTACGATCCATGAGATAAAACCTCCCAATGGACCCTGCCCAATTTCAACTTTCATGGGACGATCACTTCACATCACTCCACCTCACACCTAGAGGTATGGCTACATGTGATCCCTCTACCCACTCCTCCAATTGTGGCTCCTCCACAATTGTTTGAGACTTCTTCTGGGACTGCATATTGAGAGGTAATTTACTCTTCCTCTCAACCACTAAGTCTCTAAAATTTGCCTTGCTACTCAAGGCTTTGCATGTATCTTGAACCTCAAGTGCATACAAGTTCTTAACTCATGAACCAATCTGTTTAACCTGTCTCATCCACCTTTCCTTTACTGAAGGCAACATCGTAGCCTTTGTCCTCCAGCATCGCGACCGATACCAAGTTCTTCTTCAGTCCAGGCACATACTTCACATCTGTCAAGGTGATAGGAGCTCCATGCTCCCTCTAAAAGCAACCATGCCTACTCCTAAAACACTATACCTTTCTTCGTCACCCATCTCTATCCGCATCTTGAGGTATTTATCCTCCAAGGTACTGAATAAAATTTTATCGCTATTCATGTGGAATGAGGCTCCACTGTCAAGATACCAAACACAACCCCTCATTGATGACACCATGCATGCGATGAGGGTAAAGTCCATTTCGAACTAAGAGGCTAATGCCTCACCTTCTGATCCTTTCGAGGATCCCTTCTTTGAATTCTTCGATGGGAAATTAGTCACATAATGTTCCATCTCATGGCAATTAAAGCATCTCACTTTAGACTTGTCACCATTCTTCCCTCCATGAGAAGAATTCGATTTGGAATGGGAATCATTCCCCTTCCCTTTCCTTACCTTACTCGCTAAGGCAAGATTTTATTCATCATCATCCTTGAATGAAGAACCATCTCGATGCTCATCCTGATCTCCTCCTGCATGAAATCTGACCATAGTCGTTCCCAATCCAACAGTTTCTCCCTTCCATTCATAGATTCCTGGTAGCTATTCTAGCTCTTTGGAAGGCCAAGGAGCCGAGGCTCACCATATCATCATCGGCAGTAGTTATTCCCACACTATCAATCTCATCTCTATAAGTGGTGAGGTTGTTCAGATATGTGGAAATAGTATCACCTTTCTCCATCTTTATTCTTCGAAGCTTATCCTTGAGCACCAATTTCCTCTGGTCGCTATTGTTCTGGTAGAGGTCCTTCAATGTCTTCCACATTGAAAATGGAGTATCCTTCCCATGGAGACTCGAGACAATATGGTCTCGAACTCCCTCAAGGATGATTTGTCTCACCCTTGCCACAAACTTCTTCCACTCAGCCAACTCTTGTGCATTAGTTGAAGCTGGCTTTAGGATTTCTTGATTAATGAAATCCTTCAAGTCATTGTCTTCTAATACAAACTCCATGCGATCTTTCCATGCTATGTAATTCGAGCTTCCTTCCAAGGCATAATTGAGTCTCAAGCCATAGAACACCATTAGCCAACATTGAAGTATGATAAGAATTCAATTTGCACTTGCAATCTTGAACTTCAAACTTTGAATTCTCTTCTCCATATACTGTTCATAGCTCTAATACCTTGTAGAAATTCTGCAAATTCTCTACAAATCAACCTCTAAGACCATGTAGAAAATATCACTGTATATTAACCTGATAATTCAATATAACCTAAGCAAAATACTATAACCTACTTCTACTATCAATTTATGGAAGCTTAAAGATAGAGCAAGATCGAGTTGAACACATATAACTAGAAGAAGAAGAATCAATGCACATGAAACACAGAAAATACTCAGGGATAAGCCTAAGCTAAAAAACCCCACTATCTGCATTATCATACAAGGTGGAACTACATAAGAATTATACAAAGCCTTAGCTCTCACAGCTAGCCATCTCTCAATACAATCCTCCTGGATGCTCACAGGCAAACCTGGCTTCTCACAAGCCTTCTCCTCTTCCCTCCAAGCTCCTATTTCCTTGCGCAGTTCCTCTGGGATGATCTCATTCACCCAGTGAAACACTGCTCTCACACACTGCTCTAACGCACTGTCATAACTACGCAATCCTCAAGGAACCTATCCTTGACTGGATGCATTAGTTTCCTTTATATGAAAACACATGAAACTGATAGTACACTATCCTTGACATTTAGCTCAACTAGGTCTTTCTCAAAATAGACATGCATGAGTTACTGATGAGGGAATCTTGAGTTATCTGGAGTACATTGGTTGAGTGCATGCATGCATCAACTGATTGGTAACTCACAATTAGTTCCTCAAATAGTTTGGAACTAATTTAACTGGACTTAACTCAGTAAACTGAGTTAACTAATTACAACTCAAATATAACTTAATCTTATCTCCTTAATTTAAGGGATAACTGTTGCATGACTGCAGAAAGACTTCTAACTTGAATTTCTCCAACTAATTAATCCATAATGAATTAATTAATTATTTCCAAGCAGCTGGTGAGACTAAATTCGATTTTAATTCAAGGAAAAATTAAAATTGGAATATTTTGGATTCTATTTATATCATTTCTTGTTGCTATTTTCAACAGACACTCCATCACTTTTGTGTCCAAGTTGGGAAATCTATTTGCCTCTCAGTTGACCATACCTCATTAAAAGTCTTTAGTTGGTTGGGTATTATTTTTGAGTCAAATGCTACCAAGTCAGAATTTCGTGTTGCCAATATGTTCAAGAAAGTTCAACATTAGTCAAAATTACCTTGCAATTTGTAGCCTTCAATTGTGTTGACCATCCCTAAACCAGTCCTGGATTACTCTAAACTATTGTTCTTCAAAACTTGACATGAGTTTTGTGTCGTAGGCCCTCCAGTGAAGGATCGCTTCCTATCGACTTTAGCTCACTATCTAGGAAGTTTATCTTGAAATCTTCAATACCTTGTAGTCTGCATGCAATGGGTTTCTTTCCTTTGACAACTAGTTCTCATCATTGACCTTTGGTTGAATGGTTCTATGAGTGTTCGACATCAACACATCTTTTCACACTTCATAGATTGTACTGGAAGTACCTTGAGAACCATTTTCATTATTGGGGGTTTCTTTCGTGCTTGTTAATGATTCACATCATTGACTAGTAATCAAGTGGTTTCTACCATGATTAACTATGAGACATTCACTCACATGGCTATATTTGTACTATGGATCGAGAGATGGAGATCAAGACCCTGGATCTAGTTTCATCCATCCACGCTGCATGGAGTTATTAAATATTCATGATTGTAAACATAGATCCATTCATGGTTGCATTCATATTGTATCTTTTGTTGACATGGACCTTCAGATGTATTTTCGTACTAGTTCTTTGAGACATTTATGCTTTGAGTAAGGGAATTCCTACCTCAACGATGATTTGTTATTGCATTATAATATTTGATTGATAGTTTCAGGTCTCCAATTATAGTCTCTAACCCAAACCTTGGCATGATAAAGCATTATATTCATTAAGTATCTCTTTTGAATTTTCACTTTATGGGGCAATTTGTTACACATCATTTTGTTGCATTAGGAAAAATGACCATTGGTTTGGATCTTCCTATTAAAATTGGCAACTAGGGCCAAACTCCATGCGGGTCATATTATTTATGGTAGATGACATTTTTCTTGGATTCCTCTCATCAAGAGGTGTAGGATTGATCTAAATATCATCTGATTCCGATAAGTATTCATGGAGATATGAATTTATTTCTGTTATGGAACAATTCGTCAAGGTCGGCCAACAACCAAATAACCCCCACTTGTGCTCAAAGTTTTAGTATAAAAGGAGGTGGTTTGATAGTCATTTAGACACAAACTTTACTCTTGATTTCTCTCCACTTGTTTTGGGTTTTAGTGGCAAGATAAATCTAAGAGGATGAAGCCTTAGACACAGGAAGAAAGAATATACCCTAACATTGTAATGATAAAGAAGGCCTAAAACACATATATGGAGAATGAAGCCTAGCCGTAGTTGAAATCAAGATCTAGCAGCAGGCTTGTGATGAGGTTTGGCCGCAGTTCAAAGGAGACATTTGGCAGCAGTCTAGGAGGCCTTATATGCTGGAAAAGGAAGACTCCATTCCGCAGCAAGGAGACCTTATACGCAACAAAAGAGGGATGCCCTAATCATAGTCAAGAGAGGCTGCTCATCTGTAGCAAAAGCAAGATCTAGCCACAAATTGAAGGGAGATCTATCCACTGTCTAGGGGAGCTTCAATACGCAGCAATGTGACCCTAATATGATGTCATAAGGAGGACTTAGTCTAGGAGACCTAGCTGTAGATCTATGGAAAACCTAGCTGAAACAAGAGAAGAGCCTTAGCCATAGTAGAAGGAGCCCTATAACAGCATGAAGAACGAGTGTGTTTGAGTGCTGGCATGTGCTATTAGTTAGGCATAGTTTATGAAGAAGACAACGTTATTGTCTTGGACTGTTTGGGTGTCGCAGCTATGTTAGGGAGATAGGTAAAAGTGTTGGGCTTGAAACTACCTCAAAGGGACAGTGTGGAGGGAAACATATCATTGGAGGACATCCGCGGTAGGAACAATTCTGGGCTAGTTTTGATGGGCTGTTAGGGACTGTGGTTAGTACCCTAACCATTCCCAGAATTGCAACATTGCAGCAAGTTCAAGTGTTGACATTTCTATACGTTAAATGTTGTTGCGTTAACGATGATTGGACACTATCTGGGATACGTTTGCTACAAGGGTTGCTATTTTCTAGGCTGCAGGCCATAGAACCATAGTAAGGGTTGCTAAGGGTAGTCAAGGGTGTGCAGCACAAGTGTATCAAAGTGTAGCAGTGGGATACTGAATACTGCAATGAGATGCAACATGATGGACATAGTAAAGTACAACTTGATGATGCAACACAAGGAGGTGCAACATGATGATAAGGTGCAACAGTATGATGTGTGCAACATGATGATAAGGTGAAACAGTATCATGTGCGCAACATGGTAATGAGGTCCAACATGATGATTGGGTGTAGCACAGTTAGGTGCAACACAATGAGGTGAGCAATATGCCTTCTACTAAGCTCAGATCAGCTACCTCATTTGCTATCTTCTTAGAGAAGATCTCTGCTCTTATTTAGATAAGTCAAACGGTTGACTTATGTTAAAATTGGAAACTAGGGCCAAACTACATGTGGATCACCTTATTTATGGCTTCTAATATTTTTCCTAGATTCCTCTCATCGATAGGTGTAAGATTGATCTAAATATCATCTGATTCCAAAAAGTATTTATGGATATATGAATTTATTTTTATTATGGACAAATTGCCAAGGTCGGCCAACAAACTTATGTATGCTCAGAAGCCCAACAGTCATGTCTATTCAATTGCATATAAATACAAGGAGCATTCTCCTCATTTGGACAATTCAATCCACTCATCTTCTCTCTCTCTCTTCTATGCATAAAAGGAGCCTCTCTCTCTCTCACACATGTGGCCGAAAGGATGATGTCCTAGGGGAAGGAAGACGCAGAAAGAAGGACGCTAATGCAGAAGGTCATCTATTTGACCAGTGTTGACCAAGCGTTGACCTTCCAAAAGTGCGGATTGGGTGTGGTTGCCTCTCCTAGGCAGGCCACAATTTTTGGCATGAAAATCGAGGTGATCTAATCTCTGTTTTGACCAGTGTTGACTGCCCTAGTTTATGGCTGAAAGTTGATTTAATAAATCTGCAAATTGACAGAACTTTTGGGGCTTTTCAAGGGTTGTTTCTTTAGGCTATTTGAGGACAAGTTGATTAGAAATTGACCAAGTATTTTAGAGGTCAATTTAAGGTAGTTTGACCAAGTTTGACTTCGCTGATCTAGGGTTTGTTGTTGTTGATATAAAATTACAAAATTCAAATTTTGTACTATTTCTCTCTGCTGAACTATTGAAGATAAAAGAAAATTTGATCAAAGGGTTTCCCCACATGGGGTTTGTCCTTGGCTCACTGCCACATCTTGTGTCTCTTGTATTGGCTTGTTTTCTATTGATCATTTAATGTTCTATCTGCACTTTACTTAATGTATATGTGATTGCTAATCTATGGCTAATAAGAAGAAAAATAAGTAAACTGCTCTAAGCATAGAACACACCATAATTTAACATGGTATCAGAGCTGAAGTGAAGACAAAGCCCAAGCAAGAGCAAGAGCAAGAGCAGTCACTGAAGAGAAGGCTGGCAAGGCTATCTTAAAAAAAAAAAATCATGGGGTCCTCAACACACTTCCTTGGTGAAGACAAACTTCGTGAGAAGTATAACTATCATGGATGGAAGATGTCTCTCGATCTAACATTAGAAGAGCAGGAAGTGTTGGACCATGTGAGAAGCAGGATTCTTGAGCCTCCATCAAATGCATCCACTGCTGCTAGGAACAAATGGACCAAGGGAGAAGTCAAATCAAGGAAGATCATCCAGGACTCTATCAACAAGCGCTTGGTGGCCTATGTTTCCGAGTTGAACACCTCCAAGGAAATCTATGATAGAATAGTGAGTTTATTTAAAGTTAATGACGCCAATCAAGTCTTGTTTCTTAGAAATAAGCTTAAGGAAATTAAGAAGGGAAAAGATGAGAGTATACAAGCATATTTCTTAAGGATCACTAGGATCAAGAACGATCTCCTATACCATGGATTGAAAACCATCGCGTCCAATACCATGGACTAAAAACGATCGCGTCCAAAAAAACATGTGCGAAAATCATGCACAAAACCATAGGTGGGTCTGCCCAACCTAACATAGGGTCCAAAACCAAAATTTTCTGGGGTGCTGCCCTGGACCCCATAAAGTGGGATTACGGGTGTCCCTCAAACCCCTTGTTAACTATGTGGAAATAATATAACACAACCCAAAATTATCCCACTTGTAGTTTTCTTTCCACAGGGGGCAACAAGAGAGCTTAGTCATTTTTCCAGCCCTGAAATGCCCATTGTCTCTCTACACCAAAAGAACTTATTAGAGCTCACAAATTTTGTCAATGCATCTACAATATTCTTCAAAGTGTCCACCTTTACCAACAACACCTTTTTGTATTCTATCATATCCCTCACAAATTGATTCTAAACATCAATGTGCTTTGTCTTTGAATGATATGCAGGGTTCTTTGCCAAGAAAATTGCACTTTGGCTGTCACATTTTGTCCTTATAGCTCCCTGTACTAACCCCATACTTGAACAAAATCTCTGCAACCAAATTGCTTCCTTGCTTGCATGAGTGGCTGCCATGTATTCTGCCTCTGTAGTTGATAGTGCCACTACAGATTGTTTCTTACTCATCCAACTGACTGCACCTCCAAATAGGTTAAACACATACCCACTTGTAGATCTTCTCCGATCCAAATCTTGAACCCAGTCTGCATCAAAAAAGTGACGAATATCCAACATTCTATCCAATACTGGTCTTCCTTGGTAGCATAAACCATAATCACTAGTGCCACGCAAATACCTGAAAACCCGCTTCATTGCTGTCCAGTTCTCCTTCCCTGGTTTTGACATAAACCTGCTCAATACTCCCACTGCATGTGCATTGTTTGGTCTAGTACAGACCATTTCATACATCAGGCTACCGACTACATTTGCATATGGAACATGGGACATGTCCTCTTCCTCTTCTTGTTTCTTGGGACATTGTTCAACAAATAACCTCACACCTACAGGAATAGGAACCTTCATCGGTTTACTATCCTGCATATTAAACCTCTGTAGTATTGTCTTGACATACTTCCTCTGGTTTAACCAGACCTTCCTCTTTGCCCGATCTCTTTTAATTTCCATGCCCAAAATATAGTTTGCAGCACCAAGATCTTTCATGTCGAATTTGGAGGACAATTGGGTCTTCAAATCCTGGATAACTTCTTTGTCATTTCCAACCAGCAACATATCATCCACATACAAGACCAGATAAATAACACGATCACCAATTAATTTAAAATACACAAAATGATCTGTTTTGCTTTTGGTGAAGCCAAGTCCCCATAGAAATGTATCAAATTTCTGATACCACATCCTTGGTGACTGTTTTAACCCATACAAAGACTTCTTTAACTTGCATACTAGTTCTTTCTTACCCTTCACCGCAAAGCCTTCAGGTTGCTTTATGTAGATCTCCTCTTCCAGATCCCCATGAAGAAGTGTTGTCTTCACATCCATCTGTTCTACCTCAAAATCAAAAGTAGCAGTAACAGATAAAAGTAATCTAATAGAAGCTACCTTGGCAATAGGAGAAAAATATCACCAAAATCAATTCCTGGCACCTGGGAATAACCTTTTGCTACCAACTGAGCTTTGTATTTCTCCACCTTACCTTCTGCGTTTGTCTTCTTTTTAAACACCCATTAGATACCAATGGGTTTCCTTCCAGTCGGCAACTCCACCAGATCCCAAGCCTCATTTTTGTGCAAAGATGCCATTTCATCAACCATGGCCTCTTTCCAGAGTTTTCCATCCTCTGAATCTACTGCTTCCTTCACAGTTCTGGGATCATCATCAGTAATAGACAAAGCAAAATTTGAATAGAAAGCAAAAGGAATATACCTTTCTGGCTGCCTTCTTTCTCGAACTGATCTTCTCACAGCCGGAGTTTGTGGCTCTCCATCTTCTGATTCATCCTCTGTTGCAGAGTCTGATTCTTCCTCCCTTAGCTCAAACTCTATCTTCTCAGGTTCCTTTGGTTGGACTTCATGTTTAATAACATCTTTTACCTCTCTGAACACCACATCTCGGCTGTACAAAACCTTTCGTGTGACTGGGTTCCAAAGCTTATAACCCTTTAAACCATCCTTATACCCAACACAGATGCACTTTTCAGATTTACTATCCAACTTGGTTTGTTTCTCCTTTGGAACATGTACATATGCATCACATCCAAATACCCTCAGATGTGAAAGAGAGGGTTTCTTACCAGTCCATATTTCTTGTGGAGTCTTATCCTCCAATGTTGATGAAGGTGACCTGTTTACCAAGTAACATGCAGTATCCACCGCCTTTGCCCAGAATTCCTATCCTAATCCGGCACCACTGAGCATGCTTCTTGCCCTTTCCATCAACGTCTTGTTCATCCTTTCTGCGACTCCATTTTTCTGAGGTGTATATGGAGTAGTCTTATGTCGTGCTATACCACACTTCTTACAGAATTCTTCAAATTCCTTGTTGCAAACTCTCCACCATTATTTGTCCTCAACACCTTTATCTTCTTCTCTATCTGATTTTCCACCAGAGCCTTAAATTCTTTAAACCTGTCAAAGACTTCAGATT
This sequence comes from Pinus tabuliformis, assembly GCA_031772625.1. Lineage (NCBI taxonomy): Eukaryota > Viridiplantae > Streptophyta > Pinopsida > Pinales > Pinaceae > Pinus > Pinus tabuliformis. Next base: position 1,118,358,250 of record CM062809.1, read on the forward strand.
TCTTCTTAAGGAAATATATCCATATATTCCTTGAGAAGTCATCTATAAATGATACATAGTACACAGACTTACCCAGTGATGGAACCTTCACAGGTCCAAACACATCACTGTGCACAAGCTCTAATATCTGTTTCGCCCTCTTACCACCATAGGGGAATCTCACCTGATTCTGCTTCCCATATACAAAATTTTCACAAAAATCAAAATCCAGAGAGCTATTACTCATATCTTCTACCATACATTTACCATGAAGTATTCAAAGGCCCTTCTCTCCAATATGTCCAAGCCTTTGATGCCACAACATGGTCTTCTCTCCAGAGACCACTAGATTTTCAGCTCCACTTTCAGGAACCACATAACTGTTACATCCATCAACAACAATGCTACCTTGTAGCTTGTACAAAGTTCTAGTCCGAACTCCCCGCATCAATACCAGTGCTCCCCGAACCATCTTGTAGGTATCCTTCTCGAACACTGTTTTTACACCTGCATCATCCAACTTGCTTACAGAAATCAGATTTCTGGCCAATGCAGGAATATGCAGAACACCAGGAAGTGTTCTAACCCTTCCACCTTGCAACTTCAACTTTACTCTTCCGCGACCAATGAGTCTAGCCTTCCTATCATCTCCTAAGAAGACATCAACACCATCGTATTTCTCATACTCGCAGAACCACTCCCTATGGGGAGTGAAGTGAAAGGATGCACCTGAGTCAATCAACCATGCCTCATGATCTATAGGGGAAACTCACCACCATAGGGGAAACTCACCCGATTTTGCTTCCCATATACACAATTTTCATAGAAATCAAAATCCAGAGAGCTATTACTCATACCTTCTACCATACCTTTACCATGAAGTATTCGAAGGCCCTTCTCTCCAGTATGTCAAAGCCTTTGATGGCACAACATGGTCTTTTCTCCAGAGACCAATAGATATTTTGCTCCACTTTTAGGAACCATAGAACTATTGCACCCATCAATAACAATGCTACCTTGTAGCTTGTACAGATTTCCAATTCAAACTCCCCACATCAATACCAGTGCTCCCCAAACCATTTTGCAGGTATCCTTCTCGAACAGTGTTTTTACACCTGCATCATCCAGCTTGCTTACATAAATCAGATTTCTAGCCAATGCAAGAATATGTAGAACACCCGGAAGTGTTCTAACCCTTCCACATTTCAAATTCAACTTTACTTTTCCATGACCAACGATTATAGCCTTTCTATCATCCCCTAAGAAGACATCACCACCATCGTATTTCTCATACTCACAGAACCACTCTCTATGGGGAGTGAAGTGAAAGGATGCACCTGAGTCAATCAACCATGCCTCATGATCTACATGTGTACTTGAAGAAGCCAAGTACACATCCCCACCTTCATCTAAGGTGGTTTTCACCTCTGTAGAAGGAGCATCATCAGACCCCTTTCCTTTATCAGGTGTTTTAGATTTACACTTCCTTTTGAAGTGCCCTTCCTTTCCACATTTCCAGCACACTACCTTTATAGGTTTTCCTAGAGATTTAGATCTCCCACTCGATGACTTATTTTTGTTTCTATTCTGGGACTGTCTTCGTACAGACAAGGCATCACCATTTTGGCTCTCCATATTTTTCCATCTCATTTCCTCCGTCAGCAAGGATGAGACTATTTCATCAAAATGCAAGGTAGTTGCATTGCTACCTATTGTAATAACCAGACTATCCTACGAATCTGGTGGAGAACACAACAAACTGATGCACTTATCTTCATCTGAAATTTTAATATCAATGGATGGTAACTGACTTACCACAGTATTAAATGCATTCAGATGCTCTATCACTGAGTCTCCATCTTTCATCCTTAGGTTATACAGCTTTTTTCACAGGAACAATTTATTCACCAGAGACTTAGATTGGTACAAAGTACCTAGTCCCACAAAGCCTTCACTGTAGCTTCCCCTAATACATTCAACAATACTAAATTTGAGACACACAATCGTATTGTGCTCTTTGCCTTCTGATCCAACTTCTTCCATTATTCATTGGTCACTCCCATTGGTTTAATACCCGGATCTACCTCGATCCACTGATCTTTATCCACCAATAGATCCTCCATCTTGAGTTTCCACAACTTAAAACTCTGACCATTGAACTTCTCGATCTCTATCTTTCCACTGCTCGCCATCTTCTTTCACCACCAAAATCGATCTCGCAGATCTCCCACTAAACAGGGTCTACCACAGGTCCGAGCAAAACCCCTCAGCAACAAAGGCATCCCCTTGAAGCCAAAATAGCTCTGATACCAAATGTAGGTTTTAACCCTGTACAGAAATTACCTGCATACGAATTCTAAAACACATAAAATAAACAATGCGAGAGCATAACACATAAAACACATATACACGGAGATTTTCCCTTGGATCCCAAAACCAGGAATACCAGCTTGATTTTTCATTATTTTCCTTTCAATGTTATAATACATATTTATACATGCCGAAGCATCCAATACCATGGACTGAAAACCATCGCATCCAAAAAAACATGTGCAAAAATCATGCGCAAAACCATAGGTGGGTCCGCCCAACCTAACATAGGGTCCAAAACCAAAATTTTCCGGGGCGTTGCCCTAGACCCCATAAAATGGGGTTACAAGTGTGTCTCAAACCCCTTATTAACTACGTGGAAAGAATATAACACAACCCAACAAAATGACAGAGGTAAAAGAAGTGTTAGAAATCAAGGAAGAGGACAACCATTCAAGAAGGCAATAAATTCCAGGTATGAATCTAACACTGTTAACAATAAGCAAGATGAATATTATCTACCAGTAGCTCTATCTACTATTGCTCTGCCGGACTCACTGGGAAATTGGCTTATTGATAGTGGTGCCTCAATGAACTTCACTGGTTACAAAGAAGCTCTTTATAATATGATATAGAAGGAAACCAACCTGGAAATTGTTCTTGGAGATAATTCAAAATATCCCATGAAAGGCATAGGAAATGTCACTCTCAAATTGAATCAGGGTAATACCATCCTTTACAAGATGTATTATATGTACTTGATCTCAAAAAGAACCTGGTGTCCATTTTGGCAATGGAAGACAAAGGCTACAAGGTGGTCTTCAACTACGTGTATGGAAAAAGAACTTTAAAGATGCTTTTACTCTTGGGTTTTAAGTTGATTCATTATATCGGTTCGGTGGAAGTCCGCTGGGTGTCATGCCTTGTGACACATCTCTTCAGCGTGAACTATGGCATCAGAGGTTTGCTTGTAGGTTTTAACCCCGTAAAAAAATTACTTGCATACGAATTCTAAATCATAGAAAAATAAACAATGCGAGAGCATAACACATAAAACACATATACACAGAGATTTTCCCCTGGATCCCAAAACCAGGACTACCAGCTTGATTTTTCATTATATTCCTTTCAATGTTACAATACATATTTATACATGCCGAAGCATCCAATACAATGGACCGAAAACCATCGCATCCAAAACCATGGACCGAAAACCATAGGTAGGTTCGCCCAACCTAATATAGGGTCCACAACCCAACAATCTCCCACTTGTTGTTTTTTTCCACAGGGGGCCATAGGAGAGATTAGTCATTTTTCCAGCCCTGAAATGCCCATTGTTTCTCTACACCAAGAGAACTTCTCAGAGCTCACAGATTTTGTCAATGCATCTACAGTATTCTTCAAAGTGTCCACCTTTACCAGCAACACCTTTTTTTCTTCTATCATATCCCTCACAAAGTGATACTGAACATCAATGTGCTTTGTCCTTAAATGATAAGCAGGGTTCTTTTCCAAGAAAATTGCACTTTGGCTGTCACAGTCTATTCTTATAGCTCCCTGTACTAACCCCATACTTGAACACAATCTCTGCAACCAAACTGCTTCCTTGCTTGCATGAGTGGATGCCATGTATTCTGCCTCTGTAGTTGATAGTGCCACTACAGATTGTTTCTTACTCATCCAACTGACTTCACCTCCAAATAGGTTAAACACATACCCACTTGTAGATCTTCTCTGATCCAGATCTCCAGCCCAGTCTGCATCAACAAAGCCATGAATATCCAACACTTTGTCCAATCTTGGTCTTCCTTGGTAGCACAAACCATAATCACTAGTGCCACGCAAATACCTGAAAACCCACTTCACTGCTGTCCAGTGCTCCTTCCCTAGTTTTGACATAAACCTGCTCAATACTCCCACTGCATGTGCAATGTCTGGTCTAGTACAGACCATTGCATACATCAGGCTACCGACTGCACTCACATATGGAACACGAGACATGTCCTCTTCCTCTTTTTGTGTCTTGGGACACTGTTCAACAGATAACCTCACACCTACAGGAATAGGAACCTTCACCGATTTACTATCTTGCATATTAAACCTCTACAGTATTGCCTTGACATACTTCCTCTGGTTTAACAAGAGCTTCCTCTTTTCCCGATCTCTTTTAATTTCCATGCCCAAAATATAGTTTGGAGCACCAAGATCTTTCATGTCAAATTTGGAGGACAATTGGGTCTTCAAGTCCTGGATAATTTTTTTGTCATTTCCAACCAGCAACATATCATCCACATACAAGACCAAATAAATAACATGGTCACCAATTAATTTAAAATACATACAGTGATCTGCTTTGCTTCTAGTGAAGCCAAGTCCCCATATAAATGTATCAAATTTATGATACCACATCCTTGGTGACTGTTTTAACCCATACAGAGACTTCTTTAACTTGCATACCAGTTCTTTCTTACCCTTCACCGTAAAGCCTTCAGGTTGCTTCATGTAAATTTCCTCTTCCAAATCCCCGTGAAGAAATGTTGTCTTCACATCCATCTGTTCTACCTCAAAATCAAAAGCAGCAACAATAGATAAAAGTAACCTAATAGAAGTTACCTTGGCAACAGGAGAAAAAATATCACCAAAATCAATTCTCAGCACCTGGGAATAACCTTTTGCTACCAACCGAGCTTTGTATTTCTCCACCTTACCTTCTGCATTTGTCTTCTTTTTAAACACCCATTTGCTGCCAATGGGTTTCCTTCCAGTCGGCAACTCCACCAGATCCCAAGCCTCATTTTTGTGCAAAGATGCCATTTCATCAACCATGGCCTCTTTCCAGAGTTTCCATCCTCTGAATCTACTGCTTCCTTCACAGTTCTGGGATCATCATCAGTAATAGACAAATCAAAATTTGAATAGAAAGCAAAAGGACTATACCTTTCTGGCTGCCTTCTTTCTCGAACTGATCTTCTCACAGCCGGAGTTTGTGGCTCTTCATCTTCTGATTCATCCTCTGCTGCAGAGTCTGATTCTTCCTCCCTTAGCTCAAACTCTATCTTCTCAGGTTCCTTTGGTTGGACTTCATGTTTAATAACATCTTTTACCTCTCTGAACACCACATCTCGGCTGTACAAAACCTTCCGTGTGACTGGGTTCCAAAGCTTATAACCCTTTAAACCATCCTTATACCCAACACAGATGCACTTTTCAGATTTACTATCCAACTTGGTTTGTTTCTCCTTTGGAACATGTACATATGCATCACATCCAAATACCCTCAGATGTGAAAGAGAGGGTTTCTTACCAGTCCATATTTCTTGTGGAGTCTTATCCTCCAATGTTGATGAAGGTGACCTGTTTACCAAGTAACATGCAGTATCCACCGCCTTTGCCCAGAATTCCTATCCTAATCCAGCACCACTGAGCATGCTTCTTGCCCTTTCCATCAACGTCTTTTTCATCCTTTCTGCGACTCCATTTTGCTGAGGTGTATATGGAGTAGTCTTATGTCGTGCTATACCACACTTCTTACAGAATTCTTCAAATTCCTTGTTGCAAACTCTCCACCATTATTTGTCCTCAACACCTTTATCTTCTTCTCTATCTGATTTTCCACCAGAGCCTTAAATTCTTTAAACCTGTCAAAGACTTCAGATTTCTTCTTAAGGAAATATATCCATGTATTCCTAGAGAAGTCATCTATAAATGATACATAGTACACAGACTTACCCAGTGATGGAACCTTCACAGGTCCAAACACATCACTGTGCACAAGCTCTAATATTTGTTTCGCCCTCTTACCACCATAGGGGAATCTCACCTGATTCTGCTTCCCATATACAAAATTTTCACAAAAATCAAAATCCAGAGAGCTATTACTCATATCTTCTACCATACCTTTACCATGAAGTATTCAAAGGCCCTTCTCTCCAATATGTCCAAGCCTTTGATGCCACAACATGGTCTTCTCTCCAGAGACCACTAGATTTTCAGCTCCACTTTCAGGAACCACAGAATTGTTACATCCATCAACAACAGTGCTACCTTGTAGCTTGTACAAAGTTCTAGTCCGAAATCCCCGCATCAATACCAGTGCTCCCCGAACCATCTTGTAGGTATCCTTCTCGAACACTATTTTTACACTTGCATCATCCAACTTGCTTACAGAAATCATATTTCTGGCCAATGCATGAATATGCAGAACACCAGGAAGTGTTCTAACCCTTCCACCTTGCAACTTCAACTTTACTCTTCCATGACCAATGAGTCTAGCCTTCCTATCATCTCCTAAGAAGACATCAACACCATCGTATTTCTCATACTCGCAGAACCACTCCCTATGGGGAGTGAAGTGAAAGGATGCACCTGAGTCAATCAACCATGCCTCATGATCTACATGTGTACTTGAAGAAGCCAAGTACACATCCCCACCTTCATCTGAGGTGGTTTTTGCCTCTGTAGAAGGAGCATCATCAGATCTCTTTCCTTTATCAGGAGCTTTAGATTTACAGTCCCTTTTGAAGTGCCCTTCCTTTCCGCATTTCCAACACACCACCTTTACAGGTTTTCCTGGAGATTTAGATCTCCTTCTAGATTTAGATCTCCCACTCAATGACTTATTTTTGTTTCTATTCTGGGACCGTCCTCGTAGAGACAAGGGATCACCATTCTGGCTCTCCATATTTTTCCGTCTCATCTCCTCCGTCAGCAAGGCTGAGACTATTTCATCAAACTGCAAAGCAGTTGCATTGCTACCTATTGCAATAACCAGACTATCCTACGAATCTGGTAGAGAACACAACAGACTGATGCACTTATCTTCATCTAAAGTTTTAATATAAACAGACGCTAATTGACTTACCATAGTATTAAATGCGTTCAGATGCTCTGTCACTGAGTCTCCATCTTTCATCCTCAGGTTATACAACTTTTTTCGCAGGAATAGTTTATTCACCAGAGACTTAGATTGGTACAAAGTCCCTAACTTGTCCCACAAAGCCTTCGCCGTAGCTTCCCTTGATACATTCAGCAATATTGAATCTGAGACACACAATCGTATTGTGCTCTTTGCCTTCCAATCCAACTTCTTCCATTCTTCATCAGTCACTCCCGTTGGTTTAGTACCTGGATCTACCGCGATCCACTGATCTTTATCCACCAACAGATCCTCCATATTGAGTTTCCACAACTCAAAACTCTGACCATTGAACTTCTCGATCTCTATCTTTCCGCTTCTCCGCATCTTCTTTCACCACCAGAATCGATCTCGCAGATCTCCCACTGAACAGGGTCTACCACAGGCCCGAGCGAAACCCCTCAGCAACAAAGGCGTCCCCTTGAAGCCAAAACAGCTCTAATACCAAATGTAGGTTTTAACCCCGTATAGAAATTACCCGCATACGAATTCTAAATCACAAAAAAATAAACAATGCGAGAGCATAACACATAAAACACATATACACAGAGATTTTCCCCTGGATCCCAAAACCAGGACTACCAAATTGATTTTTCATTATATTCCTTTCAATGTTACAATACATATTTATACATGCCAAAGCATCCAATACCATGGACCGAAAACCATCGCATCCAAAACCATGGACCGAAAACCATAGGTAGGTTTGCCCAACCTAATATAGGGTCCAAAATTTTTTTTCCCGGGGCACTGCCCCAGACCCCGTACAGGGGGGCTACCCACCCCTCTTAAAGCCCCCGAACAGGGGGGGCTGCCGCCCCCCTGTGACCCCCCCACTGCGAAATCGACACAACGAAGTTGGGGCTCCGCCCCCCCTCTAACCCCCCGGTTCACTACGTGGGTTAGTCGTGGAAAGAATATAACACAACCCAACATTGCTCACCTTCATTATAAAGCTCTACTTGATGTAAGAAAAATGGTGACTGAGATGCCCGAATTCAAATTAGAGCAAGAAGGTGTATGTCCAGGATGTGCTGAAGGGAAGCTCAAAAGGGGACCATTCCCGTCAAGCCAAAGCAAGACCTACGATATATTGCAGTTGGTTCACTTAGACATATCCAGTATGATGCCTGTGAACTCCTTGGGACTGATGATGGGACTGAATATGAATCCAATGAGTTTCATGACTTTTACAAATTGGTTGGCGTTAAGAGGGAGACTACTACACCATGCACTCTTGAATAGAATGGTGTGGTGGAAAGGAAGAATCATACAATTGTGGAAGCTGTCTGTGCTATGCTCCATGATCAAAGACTTTCGAAGTTTCTATGGGCCGAAGCTGCAAATACCGCCGTATATGTACAAAATCGATGCCCTCATCAAGCATTGGGTTCCAAGACCACCGAAGAAATTTTCACCGGTAAGAAACCTGACGTATCTCATTTTAGAATTTTTGAAAGCCCTGTATATTTTCATGCGCCTAAAGAAAAAGGAATAAATTGGGTGCATCTGGAAAGAAAGGAATCTTCATGGGTTATAGTGAAAATACTAAGGGCCATAGAATCTATGTAGCTGGTCAAAGGGAAGTCGAGATTAGTCATGATGTCACCTTTGACAAAGATATGGCTCTTAGCAAGGTAGACAATCTTCCTACTTTAAGGGGATCTAAAGAAGCAACCGAAGGAAAAAGAAGATGAGACGATGCCGATGTGGAAGAACTTATGGATCCTATTGATCCTCCTCTGCAAGAGCCTTCCTCTTCTAGGAAGAGGACTTCATGGCTTAGGGGGACACTTGATGATGCTGAAGGACACATTGCACCATGAGGAACCTTTCGTGAAAGTAAGAAGCCAAACAGGTATCAGGGATACCTGACCATCATGAGCACGATCATCCAAAATGAGCCTTTGTCATTCATAGATGTCGTCAAGCATCAAGTATGGAAGGATGCTATGATCGAGGAATATGAGTCCATTATGAAAAAATGATGTTTGGGATGTGGTCCCCAGACCCCAAGACAAAGCAGTTGTCACTTCAAAATGGCTTTACAAGATAAAGTATGCAATTGATGGAAGCGAGGAAAAGTATAAGGCTCGTTTTGTCGACCGTGGCTTCTCCTTGAAGGAAGGTATAAACTATGACGAGATATTTGCACCTATTTCCCGATATACCACCATTCGCTCAATCATAGCCCTTGCTGCTTCGCAAGGATGAAACCTACATCAGATGGATGTCAAGACTACATTCTTACATGGTTCGATCAAAGATGAGGTCTATGTGGAGCAACCCGAAGAATTTTAGATTTATGATCGAGAATCTCATGTGTGCAGGTTGAAGAAGGCCCTCTATGGGCTAAAGCAAGCACCTCGAGCATGGTATGAGAGGATCGATAGCTACTTGATGAAGCTGGGATTCACTAGGAGTGAAGCTATCCTAACCTTTACTTTAATTATAGATGACAAGCCTCTCATACTGGTGCTATGTGTTGATGACCTCTTTCTAATAGGTGCAGACCCTCTCATTCACAAATGTAAGAGGGAGCTGGCTTCTGAGTTCGAGATGAAAGACCTAGGACTTATGCACTATTTCCTAGTAGTGGAAGTCTGGCAGAAACTAGGGGAGATTTTCCTATCTCAAGGAAAATATGTGGTGAAGGTATTGGAGAGATTCGGCATGGTGGACCATAAGCCCGTAACTACCCTGATGGAGCTTGACTTCAAGAAGTTAAGCAATAGTGCTGCCAAACCTATTTTACAAAATGCTACCAAGTATCGTCAACTCGTCAGAGCATTAATGTTCTTGGTGAACTCCCGTCCAGATATATGCTTTGTAGTCAACACATTGAGTCAACATATGGTTAAGCCTTACCACTCACATTGGATTGGTGCCAAGAATCTGTTGAGATATCTTTATGGCATAATCACTCATGGGTTGAGATACATTGAAAAAGATGTGAGACTACTTGGGTATACTGATGCTGATTGGGCAGGTAGTGTGGTGGACTGAAAGAGAACTTCCAGGTGCTATTTCTCTTTGGGATCTGCCTTGATATCCTAGATGGGCAGGAAGTAGAAGTCGATGGCTTTGAGCACCACTGAGGTAGAGTACATTGCTGCTAGCATGGCCTCCTGTGAGGAAGTCTGGTTGCGAAAGCTCTTCAATGAGCTGTTTGGATTTACATTGGATACCACCGTGATTCTGTGTGACAACCAGAGTAGGATCCATTTATCAGAGAATCCCATATTTCATGATTGTTCCAAGCATATCGATATCAGGTACCACTATATTTGAGATACGGTGCAATGAGGAGAAATAAGGCTCCAACATATTGGTACAGATGAACAGGTTGGTGACATTTTGACAAAGTCCCTAGGAAAGGTCAAATACCCGACTTTCCAAGAACGACTTGGTGTCATTCAGAGACCCTCTTATGAGGGTTGAGTATGATGTATTGAGCTCTGGGAGCTCTAGATGAGCGCGGGGTACTTCTTGGAGCGACATGTGACCACAGGGAGACTCACCATCCCCTGGTGGTGCACTATGTACAGATAAAGGTTCAACCTTCCCCTGTGACACCTAGTGGCGACTGTGGAGCAGGATGATTAGTTCTCTTGTAGGCCAAGATGATTAGTTATCCATGGCATCCACTGGACAGGATGATTCATTCTCCTGTGGACAGGATGATTAGTTCTCCTGTTGAGGCATCCTACCCATGCAGTCTGAGACTCATGGGAAGTACCTCTCATCTGATCAATGAGCGGGGAAATGAGGATAGGGACCATAGTAGTACTATCGATGGATGCATCACTGTATCTACCATACTACCTATGCTAGGATGACCTCCATTGATCTAGGATCAATGATACTGATCTGGGATCAGTGAGAGTGGTTCACACTCTGAGACTGACTTCGGGTCAGTGGAGGATGGTATGATACATCCTCGATCATTTCTTCTTCTTCATAGTTTGAGTAGCGCATACCAGAGCAAAGCAGAGTAAAGCAGAGGAGAGCAGAGTGGGGTCAAGCTGTATAGGACAATGCATTTGATGGATGGATAGCAGCGACAGTCTGATAGGTTGTAGATGAAGTTCTCTCTAATTAAGAGGGAGTGTTAAAATTGGCAACTAGTGCCAAACTCCATTTGGATCACCTTATTATGGCTTTTGATATTTTTCCTAGAATCCTCTCATCGAGAGGTGTAGGATTGATCTAAAGATCATCCGATTCCGATAAGTATTTATGGATATATGAATTTATTTTTACTATGGACAAATTGCCAATGTCGGCCAACAAAATTATGTAGGCTCAAAAGCCCAATAGTCATGTCTATTCAACCTCAATGTTTGCATATAAATACCAGGAGAATTCTCCTCATTTGGACAATTCAATTCACTCATATTCTCTCTCTCTCTCCCCTACGCATAAAAGGAGCCTCTCTCTCTCTCACAGGTGTGGCTGAAAGGATGACATCCTAGGACAAGGAAGACGCAGAAAGAAGGACGCTAGTGCAGTAGGTCATCTCTTTGACCAACATTGACCAAGCGCCAACCTTCCAGAAGTGTGGATTGGGTGTGGTTCCCTCTCCTAGGAAGACCGCAATTTTTGGCATGAAAATTAGGGTGATCTGACCTCTTGTTTTACTGGTGTTGACTGCCCTAGTTTAGGGCTGCAAGTTGACTTCAGAAATCTACAAATTGACTAAAATTTTTGGGTTGTTCAAGGGCTGTTTCTTTAGGCTGTTTGAGGACAAGTTGACTGGAAATTGACCAGGTATTTTAGAGGTCAATTTAAGCTAGTTTGACCAATTTTGACTTTGCTAATCTAGGTTTTGTTGCTACTGATATAAAATTACAGAATTCAGATTTTGTACTATTTCTCTTTGCTGAACTATTGAAGATAAAAGAAGATTTGATCAAAGGGTTTCCACACATTGGGGTTTGTCTCTGGCTAGCTGCCACATCTTGTGTCTCTTGTCTTGGCTTGTTTTCTGTTGATCATTTAAAATTCTATTTTCACTTTACTTAATGTATATGTGATTGCTAATCTGTGGCTAATAAGAAGAAAAATAAGTAAATTGCTCTAAGCATAGAACATACCATAATTTAACAACTTCTGATGGATATGTACTATCTCTCTCTCTTCTGAACTATTGAAGAACATATAAGAAGAATTGACCAAGGGTTTCCCCACATTGGGGCTTGTCCCTAGCTAGCACCACATCTTGTGTCCTCTTGTCTTGGCTTGTCTTCTGCGATTTATTTTTATGTTCTATCTGCATTTTACTATCATGCTAAATGTGATTGCTAATCTGGAAAATCAAAGTAAATTTTCTATCAGCATAGAACATACCTAAACTTAACATGGTATCAAAGGTGAGGTGAAGACAAAGCCCAAGCAAGAGTGAAAAGGAAATCACCGAAGACAGTTGGGAAAGGTAAAAAGACTCAATGGGTTCCTCATCCCTCTTCAAATTTACCAAGGGTGAAGTTTAAGTAGAGAATATTATCAGAGTGGCATAGCAGAAGCATCTGATGGCCTACCTAAAGATCACTTCAATGGGAAGTTCAGATCTAAGGTGGAAGGAAAGAAAGATGGCTTGCTTAAGTTTGGCCATTATGTGAAGGAGTGTCCCAATGGTAAGGACACATCACTTAATGATGATAACAATCATTCCAGGGACATCTTCAATGATCAGAGGAATGACATGTAATGCAGGTCATCAAGGAAATGATTGACTCTTCAAAGAAAGCAAGGAACTCCAGGTATGAAGAATCAAATGTTGTTTTTGATAAAGGAATATTATCTTATATTGTCCCTCTCCACTACTTCTCCTCTAGAATCTTTGGGAATCTGGCTTATTGGTAGTAGTTCTTCAAGGCACTTCATCGAATAGAAGAAATTTCTCTCTAATTTGATAGAGAAGGAAATAATCATGGGGATTCTACTTAGAGTCAATGCCACCTATCCTGGAAAGGGTGTAGGGAATGTTACCCCTCATTTGAATGAGGGTAACACAATAAATAAGTTCTTTATGTACCTGATCTCAAGAAGAACCTAGTGTCCATTTCAGCAATGGAAGTCAAAGGTTTCAAGGTGGCATTCATCAATGGAAAGGTACGTGTTTGAAAATGGAATTTTCAAAGATGCTTTTACTCATGGGTTCAGGGTTGGCTATTTGTATCAAGTTGTAGGAAGTCCATTGGGGACCATGTAGATTGACACATCTCTTCTATAGCGCCAGATGTCTGCTCATTATGGGGACCTACCCGATGTGAGTCAGATGGTGACTATTGGTGCACTAAGATGTATTTTTACAGGAAATCTTAATTCCTACATTAATTATCAACCCAAGTGATGGGCTCTAGTATTGTAGCAATAATGCTACAACTCCTGGAGCTTCCTTCTTTAGTTTTATCAACCCGGTAGTTCGTAACAAACTTGGAAGCGACGGTGCTGTATGCACAAGTACTAGCTCTTGTCACAGTTGTCACTTGGTCAGCTGGCACAAGTCCGCTAGGGCTCAAGCCAACTTCTATGAGCTCTTAGAAGAAGCTTTTGAACTGATGGGTGAAAGCTAATATCAAAAGAAGCTAATATATTTGCAAAAAGGAACTAAAAGCCAACACGAAACGCAGACCCTAGCAAACCCTAATTCTACCAGCTAGTCTTACTGATGCATATATGGGGGTGTAAACTACTGAAAGCGATGCCATTACTTCTATGAAGGTGAAATGCAGGTGTTTAGACTACCTCTATCTGAAGAAAACACTTGTTGTGTTTTTGTTTCAATTATTAGAATTATCATGCATGAGATTTTAACTAGTTTTTTTACTGTGCAGAGGTGGCTCAAGGAGGAGGAAGTCTTGAAAAAGGTTGGGAAAGTTCAGAGAGGGTCTAAGGGGTCCCTAACACCCTTCCAGAGAGTTTCACAAAGTTTGGCTACCAAGAGGCCGCGTTTATGAGCTTCTACAGGAAGTCTGCAGGGGTTCTACAGGATGTTTCAGAACTTCTACAGGATGTTCAGTAATTCCTACAGGATGTTCTACAATTGGATTTTTGGGTGATGGGTGAGTGGAAGAGGTTGCATGGGTGGATAGGGAGGTAGGAGAGGGATTTGTAATGCCATAGTGACAGAGAGATGAGATGATGAGGGGGTGTGCTAAGCTGGTTTGTGTAAAGGAGGGTAGAGGGAATGGAAGGCCGAAAAGGTGGGATAACATGGGTGGTAGAGTGGCTGAGAGACAAGGGGTCTAATTGGAAGATGAGTAGTTGGCCTGGGCACGGCTTAGAAGGATGAGAGAGTGAGGGAGTAGCACTGCACAGTGCAAACTGAATCAAATTCTTCCACGTCCTGCATATAATCAAAACATTCCTAACTGTTTAATGGAACCAATGAACAACAACGTTATTCTTAAGGAAAACCATGTATAGTACTGAAGCAAGGAAATATTCCAAGAGGTCTGAACGCATGGACAACTTCCACAAACAAAAATATTGCACCACAAATTGCATGTACTCGTAAACCAATGTTTTTTGTGGGTAGCACTGTCTGCAATTCCAGCCCCTAGAAAGAGGTGAAAATGAGTGTGCAAGCAACCCTTTTCTGGAACTTTTATCAACTCCGATCTCTTAAATTTATTCTAAACAGGTAAAGCAACTCTATCTTCTACCAATGACCTACTTAACCACACCAAGAAATCTGATTCAACAAACTGTGTTTCGAATGCATGTAAATAAAAACCATAATGCTGAAAGAAAAGATAACAATACAAAGGAAGGAGGCCTTAGGCTCTCAGGTTGGGCCCAACCCCGAGAGCTATGGCTCCTTTAAAAGCTCAGAAATGAGATCAAATCCGACTGCTTTCCATTACAAAATAATAATCAGAAGTCAAATAGCATGCCAATAATGGCTACAAAAGAGAAAAACTAAGCTAGCAGCTCGTAATGAAGGATGTGCAACAACGTTTCAAAAGTCCTTTTCGAAGGCTAAAGCCCTATCATTTATACATCTCGAGGCCCCAAGCTGGCCTCCTAAATTAGTGGGGCTTGGCTGACCAAACTAGAAGTGAACTGCTGCTTCCTCAAAATCCGTTTGGCTGTCTTTAAATCCGGTTGTGGTGGCTGCTGGAGCTCGGAGTTGGGGGTGAAGATCCCGAGGAAGGCCATTTAATGCTGTGGATAACCCTCCTACGAATCTTCAACCCCATCTTGGCTGTCTCCTGGTCCTTATCTGCTCAGTTTTGTTCCAATCATGTGTCAAAAAACCTGAAATGAGCACGTGTTAGCCACCTAGGAATAGTGACTGCCCTTATTCGTACAAATGACATAAACATACTAAAAAGGATGCATAAGTTATGAAAAATGAAGGATTGAGCAAAGGTAGTTAGGCCAAATGAGCCCAAAATGTTACCAAATTTGGGGCTCATCATCACCCCCAGCTAAAATGATTGCTCATCCCTGAGCAACTAATCCAGCTCCTCGTCCTTCATTGCTTTCACCGCCACCCTCACATCCCAGGCTTCTGAAGTGGTCTCTTCCTCACTGGCATGGAACCCAACCTTCCTTTCCACCTCCTCCCACTGCTTATGCTCTTCTTTTTCTGTGCTGCCTTCCATCAATCCTAACAGCAGAGGTGGGCTTAGCTTGAGGCCAATCCAGCTGGCTTGAAGGTTCTGTATGGACTTTTTGTAGAGGGGCACCCATGCTAGAGCTTCCCTCATTCGAGTTGGAGTATGGTATTCTCTGATTTTAAGGCTGTGGGACAATGTGTTCCATCAGCGGGTGCAAGCATGAACACAGTTGTCCCCTAATAGTCACTCCATATCCTAAAAAAGTGCTATGGCCTGTGCCTGCTGATCCATGTATTTCAATAAAGTTTGAGGGTTGGTGGCTAAGTGTTGGTGGGCCAATATCAACGCAGTGGGATCCCCTGGCTCTGCTCTGATCAGCAGTGGCTCATGTAATTCTTGGTGCATGACCTCCTTGACTTCTGCTGCCCTCTTTTCTTCATGGTTCAACCATGAGGCAAATGCCATCAATTGCATATCCCCTACAACTGTGTTGGGATCCCATGTAGTCATGTTAGGAAGGGTCAAATTATGGAGATAGAACTCCGAGAGTTTGGCCTTATCCTCTGATGAACTGCTATTACATAACACTGTGAACTGCTGGGGGTCTTGGAGTTGGGAGATACCCCTCTGTGCCAATGCATTTATCTGAAATTGCAGCCACTGGTCTCGTAGGTACAGGCCATAGGATTTGGCCGGCTGTTTTCATTGTAGAGCATCCATGGCCCAACTGGCCATGCAAGCCAGTTGTGCCTCTTTTTGTTGCAACTGCTGTTTGAGAGCTTGTATCTCGATTTGTGCTTGCAGTTCCCCTTCCTGTAGATGCGAGGTTGGCTCCCCAAGACCAACTTGCAGCCCTTCTATGCCTTGATGTTCTGTTGTAGTGTCCCCTGAGGATGTGCCCTTTTCCTTCTTCAGCTCCTGTAGCTGCAGTCTAAGTTTCTCATTCTCTTCCTGTAGGAACACCCGCTGGCAGTTTGCCATGTGTTTAGCCATAGCTAATTCCTTTCTTGCCTCCTTGAGTTGTTCCTGCAAGGGGCCTATATCTGCCACACCTTTTGATTTAGCTATTTTCATCCACCTGTGGGTTCTCACCCTTTCTTCCTCCAACGCAAAGAAAAGCGGCACGGTGAATTTTTGTGGAATAATTTTCCCAGCCTCCAAAAAGTTATAATACGAGCTCAAGCTTGGCTGGGGACTTGGTTTTCGAATATGCTCTTTCTCTTCTTCCCTTGGTGGCTCTACTTCGTCTTCCCTAAGTGATGATGAGGGTGCCTCTCCCTCCATCCTCTCTGTCTCCTTAAGTCGGGCTAGTGTTTCCTGTAGAGCGGCCTCAGCATCCTGTAGCCGGGCTTTTGAAGCCAACCGGTCCATCCTCTCCTTCCAAGTAGTTGTCTTCGGGCTCCCCCGCTCATAAGTGACCGATATTTTTGAGGGGGACCTCTCCCTTGGTGAGGTAGGGGTATCTTCTATAGTAATTGGGCTGCTGGATGGAGGTTGGGGCTTTCCCGTTTTGATTCTCACACTTCTCCTGGCTTTGAAATATAGAGGGGCCTCCCTCTTTCGCTTTTCCTTTGGCTTAGGAGGTGTACTGAGGGTGTCCAGCACGGCTGCTGCTTCCCTTGCAAGAATTTCAGCTCTCTTTTCCTTTGGTTTTCCTTTCTCAGGGCTTCCTGTAGAAGGCCCTATATCAGCTGATTTCTGGCTTCTTGTAGAAGCCGTTTTTGGTTTTCCTGTAGAAATAGGTGGCACCGTTTTAGCTTGTTTGACTGAGGGTGCTTTGCCTTTTGACTTGGTTGAGGCTAGTTTCGAGGTGCCTTTACTGACGTGGACGGGTTCAGTTCTTTCCATCCTACTCTGTAGCCTTTTCTCTCTGGGTGTCAATGTGGATTTGTCACCCTCCTTTTCGGCAACTTGGGGTTTCTCTTGCCTCCCCTTTTGTTCTTTCTTCGGTGCTTTGGCCGCGGGTTCTTGGCCTTTCCCTTTCTTCTCTGTGTGTACTGGCTCCTTCTCCTCACTGCTGGAGGTGGTGAGCTCCTCGGTCAACATCTTGATATCGCCATCCTTAGTCAGATTTCGGAAGGCTTCCCAAGAGAGCAGGACTGTGTAGGTGTGGAGTGCATCCTCCACGAGGAGCTTAATGATCCCATGATGGGCTACCTGGTCTGGCATGCCCTCTTTTAACTTGGTGGCACATTCAGTCATAGACTGCAGGAGGAAGTAAGGAATACTTAGTTTGTTTTCTGAAGGCAGGTCCATTTGGTGTCTCAATTCAGTGAGTAGCCGGAAATGGTACCCATATACAATGCTGAACCGTCCTTTGCATGTGATGTATTTCATAATTTGGAGGCTGATCTCACTCCAAAGTGGCTGTAAGCTAGCTCTGCGAACCCCGTTCTTATCCTCTGAGAATTGCTCCTCTGGAGGGAAGAACTCCTTTTTAGCCTTCTGGCCTAATTTCCTTTCCTCCTTGTCCCATGGTACCCCCATTGGGAGGTCAGTGACCCTGCTGATGAATTGTGGGGTGAGTCTGAGATTCAAACCCCTGAAATTAACAATGGCCAGCGTTTTTGATTTTGGTTTCAACGCTCGCAGGAACTCCTCTGCCACCTCATCATCATAGCCTTGAAGTTTGTCGCAGAACGACATCCATCACACCCGAGTGAACAATTCTACCACCTCCGGGTTCTCCCGTAGTTTCTTGGAGTCTGTCGGTTCTTTTCTGATGAATCCGCCCGGCATGGTGAAAGCCTGCTATGTTAGCCGGAGGTGGCGGGTGCGTATCAAAAGATGGTCTTTCGATTTTCTTTGGGACAGAGCATAGAACTACGCCTCTGTCACACACACAATTCGTGAATTCTGGGCTAGCTACAGATGAGCCTTGACAGGGGCTCGATTACATACCACATCCTGTAGAAAACCTCGCATATGCTTCAATGACAACTTTCATGCAAAAGGAAGACTGTAGTTTTACATTTTTGAGGACGTTGACTTCGCCACCCTTTAAACCAATTGCATGGGAGGAGTAGGTTCAGGCTTACCTTTTCCAATTCGCCACCTTTGACGTGAATAGACCAACTTTGCTTCGTAGCGGCGAGCTTCCTGTAGCGCAGCTTCCTGTAGAAGTTACGCACAGGTTCCGGAGAGAACGTCAGTGGTTCTGCTCCTTTTGTGTCACCACCAGACGTCTGAACGAGCCGAGGACTTGGAGTAACGAGCTTCTGAGAAATTCAGACGCTACTCGACTGCAAAACGGCTGGTGATAAATGAGTGGAGTGACGATCTAGGCGGTGGATTTGAATCCCGGCCGAACTCGTGGCACGGGGGTGAGCTGTCCCTGCCGGACCATTGGACGACGTCACTTACTCATTTCACTGCAAATCTCCCTGACTGCCACATCATTCCCCGCAGATCTGCTGCCGCCATTTCCGTTAAATCGCCGCTTCTCCCCGACTGGACGCTTCTCACGTGTCCCTTACCCGTTTTTCTTGCCACGACCACCACTTTCCAAATATGACTAGACCATCTGACTGGTCGTGGTGGCCAGTTGAATGGCTACTCGACTGCTCAACCCATTCATTTCCACACTTGCAAACATTCTAGAGTATTATTCATGTAATTTGACGAAAGAAAGGGCGAGGCACTTACCTGTGCGGCCGCGACGTTGTTTCCAGGTTTCGGGATGAGAGTGATTGGGTTTGCTTGTTACTGCTATTTGCACAGGCCCGGGGCTCCTTCCTTGCAGACTGCTGCTGATGACGAAGCTTGTGACTCGGCTGCAGGTGGTGCATGTGCCCGCTCTATGTGTTGCAGGCGCTTTGATGGTGTACACTCTAGCTGGATGAATTGCTACGGGATTCCTGTAGGATGTCCTGTAGCAGTTTTTCCTCCTCGGGTGCACGCTGAGACAGTGGAGATGGTGGCATCATGGTCACGATCGCAGGGCCCTCGGATGGCTTTGATAAGTAGTGCATGGTGTCTCTGCAACTTTTTTCATTTGAGAATTGCTTCCTCTGATAATTCAATGTTCTGTTTTGACTGTGCAGGTATTTTCATTGCATGGCAACTGGGGTGGTAGAAGGAGGTGACAGCAGTGCGTGATGGAGAAAATATTAGCTTGCATGCCTCCGTGTCGGATCTCGGGCATTAGATCTCCCCATACAGTTAGTTTTGGGCCGTCCAAAACTTCTACAAGAAGTTTCCTGTAGAAATACAGAACTTCCTGTAGAAAGTCCTGTAGCTTCCTGTAGAAGGCTAAACTGTGATCAAATCGTGCCCAGACCTTGGAGAAGATGAGTGTTTCCAGAGGAGGTGTTGGTGAGGTCACCTGGTAGCATAGTAGGGACCCTTGTCCTTGAGTTGAAGGGCCTCTTTTCCTTCATAGAATACCTGCAACCTGCATGCACTGCCACATTGTGAACTTGCTTTCGCTGTTTTTTTTTGTTTGTGTTTTTTTTTTCTCTTTTTTTTTTGTTTTTTTCTGAAAGACAACAGGGGCGCCTCCATGAGGTTTTCACCCTTGCCATCTGCCTCGAGCGCCTCAAATATGTTTTCACTCAAGGGTCTTTTTCAAACATTTTCAGAAAGATAGTAGGGACGCCTCAATGAGGTTTTCACCCCTACCACCTGCCTTGGGAGCCTCAGAAAGGTTTTCACCCAAGGATCTTTTTTTTTTTTTTAAAGATCTTCAAGGTATGCCCAAAACAGAGGCAGAACCCTTCTCTATGACCAGCACTAATTTTTCCACAGTTTTGATGAATTCTTGCCTTGACAGAGGTTTTCTGTAGATCTTTAGGTGATGCCCATTGACAAGCATAGGGATGGCCTCCTCATCAATGGTCCGAATAAGAACAGATCCATTGTCATTACATTTTTCCACTGCATATGGTCCCAGCCATCTGGTTCTCAGCTTCCCGTTGAAATCCTTATGCCTAGAATCATACAACAACGCCCAATCTCCTGGCTGAAATTTCTTGTCATTGAGGTGTTGGTCATGCCACACCTTCCTTTGAAGTTGAACCACTTCTTAGTAGAGAAGGGCCTGCATTCGGTGCTCATCCAATCCATTCAGCTGCAATAGTCTTTCTTGTTGGGCATGGCTGAGATCCAGGTCCAGCTGAGCTGCCATCCTCAAGGTGTTGTATTCAAACTCAATTGACAGCAAAGCTTTCTTCCCATAGACCAGCTCATAAGGTGTGAAGCCAGTTGTGGTCTTCCAAGTGGTGTTGTAAGCCCATGTGTCCTCAACCAGGCGATCTGCGCAATCTTTCTTGCTGCTGCTCACCACTTTAGTCAAGATCCCTTCTAATGCTCTATTGGTGACTTCCACTTGCCCATTTGCTTGAGGATGATAGGGGGTGGAAGTCCTATGCTTGATTTTGTAATGAGCGAGTAGGTCTTTAATTAAGTTGGAGGTGAACTGGCTTCCTTGATCGGTGACTAACTCCCTTGGGTAGCCAAATTTGTAGAAGATGTTTTCTCTTAAGAACTCGGCCACCTTTTCTTCTGTTGCTGCTTTGATTGCCTTGGTTTCTGCCCACTTTGTCAGGTAGTCTGTGCACACAATGATGTAAGACTTTTTCCTTGAAGGAGGATTGATCGGTCCCACAAAATCCATACCCCACTTCTCAAATGGGAAAAGAGTCACTTGAGGTTGGAGAGGCATTTCATCCCTTGGAGTCGGTTTCCCCATCCTTTAACATCGGTCACATTGGCTGATATAAATTCTGACATCTTGATGAAGCGTGGGCCAATAGTAGCCTGCTTGCAGGATTTTGAAGGAAGTCCTTTTGGCTGCAAAATGTCCTCCACAAGGCCCGTCATGACAGGTTAGGAGGATATCAAAGACTTCCTCCTCCCTTACACAACGCCTTAAGATCTGATCAGGGCCAAGCTTGAACAGGTTGCCCCCGATCCAAGTGAATGAGGCACTCTTCCGTATGATCCTGCTCTTCTCTCTTGAGGATAGGTGTGGAGGAAACTGTGCTGAGACAAGGTAGTTTGCTATATCTGCAAACCATGGAGAGAGTATTGAGATAGCAAATAGATGTTCATCTGGCATCTGGTCATCCACTGTCCCATCCTCTTCTGTAGGTAAATCCAATCTAGACAAAAAGTTAGCAACAACATTTTCCTTACCTGGCTTGTCAACAATAGTCAAATCAAACTGCTGCAACAAAAGTAACCATCTAATAATACGAGCATTCACATCCGGTTTATTCATTAAATATCTAATTGCAGCATGATCAGTATGTACAAATGTTTGATATACAGTGATATAATGTCGGAATTTGTTCAATGCGTGGACCACGTCCAAGAATTCTTTCTCAGTTATAGTGTAATTCAGTTCTGCCTTGGATAAGTTTTTGCTGACAAAGTAGATGGCATATGGAAGTTTTTGTTCAACTTGTCCTAAGGCTGCCCCTATGGCTTTGTTCGAGGCATCAATGTGGATGTGGAAAGGTAGGGCCCAGTTTGGACCTCTCAAGATTGGGGCAGACACCAACTTGTCCTTTAATTCATTCAGAGCCTTCTGACAATCGTCAGTCCATTTAAACTCAACATCTTTTGCCAAGAGGCCAAACAATGGCGAGGCTAGCTTGCTGAAGTCTTTAATGAATCTCCTATAATATCCTGCTAATCCTAAGAAACTTCGAACATATCTTACCTTCTGAGGAGGTGGAACCTTCTTAATGAGAGCAATTTTGTTAGGATCCACCTGTAATCCTTGACAAGAAATGGTATGGCCTAGCACCGTCCCTTCAGTCATCAAGAATTCACACTTTTCAGGACTAAGGGACAGGTTCATCTCAATGCACTTGGTTAGGAATTTTCCCAGATTGGACAATGCTTCCTGGAAGTTGGACCCATAAGGAGTGAAGTCATCCATATAGATTTCCACCGAATCATGGACCAGCTCAGAAAAGATGCTCAAGACGGCTCTCTGGAAGGTGGCAGGAGCATTGCATAGTCCAAAGGGAAGAACTCGGTAAGAGAAGGTACCCCAAGTACAAGTGAAGGTGGTCTTATCTTGGTCTTCCGGGCTGATTTAGATCTGGTTATACCCGCTAAACCCATCCAGGAAAGAGAAAAACTTCTTTCCTGCCAATCCATCCAACACTTGGTCTATGAAGGGTAGAGGAAAATGGTCTTTCTTGGTGGCCTTGTTCAGTTCTCGGTAGTCCATGCAGATTCTCCACTTCCCGTTTTTCTTGGGAACCAACACCAAAGGGGACACCCATTCGCTATCCGAGATGGGGTAAATGAATCCGGCATCCAAAAGTTTTTGTAATTCCTCCTTGACGATGTCCTTAAGGGCTGGATTCATTCTCCTTTGGGGTTACCTAACCGGTTTACGGTCTTCTTTGATGTAGATGTGATGGGTACAGCCCGAAGGATGAACTCCTTTCATCTCGTTATAGTTCCAAGCAAAAGCATCTAGATGACTGACCAAAAGACTACACAGCTCCTTTTCCTGGGAAGGAGATAGGGAGGAGCTGATCTTTAACGTTCTCTCAGGACCGAACTCCACATTTTTGACTCTGGGAGTGATAGGGTCGGTCACAAAAAGGTCCATTAAGGTGCTGGCTTGGGCATCCTCCACCAATTCCTCTAAGGACAATGCACTGGGAGGTGGAGTCTGGATCAAGGTCTCAATCAAATCATCCTCTGTTGGGAGGCCTCCCCTAGTGGTGTCTAGGGTGCACAAAGGTGCTGAGTACACCTCATCCTCTTCTCCTTCCTCCAACCAAAGTGGTAAGTCATGCTCTAATAAGGGTTGGGCGGGAGGGTACAGGACTAGCTGCTTGGACATAGGACCATTTTTGATGGTCATGTTTCCTGCACGGCAGCTTATGTAAGCATCTGCAGTGGCTAACCAAGGCCTTCCCAAAATGAGAGGGTATCCAGTAAGCTTTGCCTTTGGTTGCAGAACCAAAAAGTCTACAGGGTACTCCCAAGAGTCGACAGAGACTAAGACATCCTCTACAATCCCTTCGGGAATCACAGTGGAGCGATCTGCTAGTTGTAGGACTGTCGAGGTCTTTCTCAGGGAACCCTGAAGGTTGAGTTTGAGCATGGTATCTCTGGTCATCACATTAATGGCAGCCCCCAGATCAATCAATATGTGAGGTATGATGGTGCCATTGATGTGGACATCCACTACAGGACTCCCAAGATCTAGATACTTTGGGCAGATGGCCTGCCCCAACATAAGATCAGACAGTTGTCCCATGACATTGATGGTTGAAGCATCTCTTTTTCGCCTGCCTGGGTGTCTGAAACACTTTTCCTTAACCAGTTTGTTGTATATCGATACATCTTTGATGGCTTGGAGAAGTGGTATTCTCACACACAACTGTTTGAGTTCCCCCAGAAGCTCATCCTCCTCTGGGTTGGGTTGTGTGGTGGCTGTTAGTCTCTCAGGAAAGGGTGGAATAGCCTTTGGTTCACTTTCCTGTTTATCTTCCTCGTCCTCTGGGGGAGGAGGTTGGCGATCCGGAAGAGTCTTTCCAGATCGCAGATTGATCTCCTGGATCTCCACAGCATAGGTAGGGCATGATGTTTCCCCAGTATATACCTGCCGGGCCTGTCTGTTGTTGGGGTTTGGGTTCGGTTGAGCAGGCATTTGGGGTTGCCTTGGAGGAGCAGGAGGTAATGGTTATGGTTGAGCCGGTGGTGGAGGAAAAATGGCAAGAGGAGTATTGTACTGGGGCCTCCACCCTGGTTGAGGTGCATTCCACTGAGGCTGTGGCTGGGCATGTGAGTGAAACGAAGGAGTAGTGGGCTGAGTATGGTACTGAGGTGGGTAAGACCATGGAGGAGGTATAGACCAGGGAGGATGAACAAGGGGTCCCCAGGAAGGCATAGGAGCAGATTGGTTGGGGCTGTAATAGGTTTGGGGTGTCCCTTGCATCCCTTGTTGGTAAGGTCTAGGTCCATGTGGCCTTCTTTGGTTGAGGAAATAGAGAGGTTCAGTGGGTGTTTCTGTACCTTGATACATGGCTTTAAGCCCAGGTAAAGTTGGACATTGGTTTGTGGGGTGGTCCTCCTCACAGACAAATCATACCTCTACTGAATGTAATGGGCACTCGTTCTTAGGGTGTTTCCTTGTACACCTAGGGCAGAAGATAGCCAAAGGCCTCTTAGCTTCCTCCTTCTTTTGCTAGATTCGGAATGTATCAAGTTGCATGGCGATGGTCTGTCTCACCTCACTCTTGAGGTCCTCTAATTGATTTGCAAACTCATGTTTGGAGAAAGGAATACCAGCTGAGAGGAGGTTTCCTCTACCTCTTTTCCGGGCTGCCCTAGAGTGGTTTCTAAACACAGTATTTATGTCCTCATAAGGTAGTTGGTAAATATCCCCTCCAGCTAGCATGTGAAGGGTATCCAAGAGGTCTTCAGGGACTCCTCGGAGCAGGACCAACTTGAGGGATTCAGGGTCAAGTGTGCACTTGGCCCTTTTATAGCTGAGTTGGAACCTTTCCTCGTAATCTTCTAAAGACTCATCATTCCCCATGGTCATCTGAAAGATTTCTCCCTTGGTTTCCTTGGACCTACAGTAGTCCCAGTATTTGGTATTGAAAGCTTGCTGCATCTGGGCCCAAGTGGTGATACTGTTCCCAGGTAAGCCCATGAACTAGCGTAGTGCTGCATCCTTAAGGGTAGAGGGGAAGAGTTTCAGTTTTTGCTCATCCTCGGTATAGTCATAGGTTCGACAAAGGACGACAAACTCAAACAGGAAGGTATCAGGGTCTTCAGTAGTCAGTCCATGGAAGTGAGGTAAAGCGGAGGGGCTCATGTTCTTCATTTTCATGTCTCCATTGGTCTCTCGGATGGGGAAGGCACCTTCAATTCTCTCATCTTCTCCCCTATTGTCAGCCATAGCTTCAGATGGAGTGGTCTCTAACTCTTCTTCTGCTATAGGATCTTCGTATATCTCAGGAGGTTCACCTATAGGTTCTTCTGGATCACTGTCACCAAAGAAGAGAGAAGGGTGACTCAATGATGTGGTGGGGGTGTTGGGTAAGAATTTGCCTGTTTTATCTCGATTTCTACGAGGCATGAAATGAAAAGACTTCAGATTGCTTTTGATTTTTCTGGTACCTACAAAACTAAAACAGATTGAACTGCAACTAACTATCATGCTGAATGGAAATGCGTAATTGAAATGAAAGCATGAAAGAAATAATCTATTTTGCTCAAATGAAATTGCAGAAATGAAATGCTAAGCTACTCTTGCGGAATTGAAATGCTAATCTACGATTGCAGAAATGAAATTGCGGAATTGAAATGTTAATCTATGAAATCAGGAAATGTCTATACTACTTTTGCAGAAAGGAAATTGCAGAATGGAAATGAAATACTACTTAGCAGAAGGCGAGAGTAGGAAAGTAGAAGAAAATCAACAATCACTAATACTCTGACACGTCCCCGGCAACGGCGCCAAAAAGGTGGTGGGCTCCAGTATTGTAGCAATAATGCTACAACTCCTGGAGCTTCCTTCTTTAGTTTTATCAACCCGGCAGTTCGTAACAAAGTTGGAAGCGACGGTGCTGCATGCACAAGTACTAGCTCTTGTCGCAGCTGCCACTTGGTCAGCTGGCATAAGTCCGCTAGGGCTCAAGCCAACTTCTATGAGCTCTTAGAAGAAGCTTTTGAACTGATGGGCGAAAGCTAATATCAAAAGAAGCTAATCTATTTGCAAAAAGGAACTGAAAGCCAACAAGAAACGCAGACCCTAGCAAACCCTAATTCTACCAGCTAGTCTTACTGATGCAGAGATGGGGGTGCAAACTACTGAAAGCGATGCCATTACTTCTATGAAGGTGAAATGCAGGTTTTTAGACTACCTCTATCTGAAGAAAACACTTTTTGTATTTTTGTTTCAATTATTAGAATTATCATGCATGAGCTTTTAACTAGTTTTCTTACTGTGCAGAGGTAGCTCAAGGAGGAGGAAGGCTTGAAAAAGGTTGGGAAAGTTCAGAGAGGGTCTAAGGGGTCCCTAACACCCTTCCAGAGAGTTTCACAAAGTTTGGCTACCAAGAGGCCAAGTTTATGAGCTTCTACAGGAAGTCTGCAGGGGTTCTACAGGATGTTTCAGAACTTCTACAGGATGTTCAGTAATTCCTACAGGATGTTCTACAATCGGATTTTTGGGTGATGGGTGAGTGGAAGAGGCTGCATGGGTGGATAGGGAGGTAGGAGAGGGATTTGTAATGCCTTAGTGACAGAGAGATGAGATGATGAGGGGGTGTGCTAAGCTGGTTTGTCTAAAGGAGGGTAGAGGGAATGGAAGGCCGAAAAGGTGGGATAACGTGGGTGGTAGAGTGGCTGAGAGACAAGGGGTCTAATTGGAAGATGAGTAGTTGGCCTGGGCACGGCTTAGAAGGATGAGAGAGTGAGGGAGTAGCACTGCACAGTGCAAACTGAATCAAATTCTTCCACGTCCTACATATAATCAAAACATTCCTAACTGTTTAATGGAACCAATGAACAACAACGTTATTCTTAAGGAAAACCATGTATAGTACTGAAGCAAGGAAATATTCCAAGAGGTATGAACGCATGGACAACTTCTACAAACAAAAATATTGCACCACAAATTGCATGTACTCGTAAACCAATGTTTTTGGTGGGTAGCACTGTCTGCAATTCCAGCCCCTAGAAAGAGGTGAAAATGAGTTTGCAAGCAACCCTTTTCTGGAAATTTTATCAACTCCAATCTCTTCAATTTATTCTAAACAGCTAAAGCAACTCTATCTTCTACCAATGACCTACTTAACCACACCAAGAAATCTGATTCAACAAACTGTGTTTCGAATGCATGTAAATAAAAACCATAATGCTGAAAGGAAAGATAACAATACAAAGGAAGGAGGCCTTAGGCTCTCAGGTTGGGACCAACCCCGAGAGCTATGGCTCCTTTAAAAGCTCAGAACTGAGATCAAATCCAACTGCTTTCCATTAAAAAATAATAATCATAAGTCAAATAGCATGCCAATAATGGCTACAAAAGAGCAAAACTAAGATAGCAGCTCGTAATGCAGGATGTGCAACAACGTTTCAAAAGTCCCTTTCGAAGGCTAAAGCCCTATCATTTATACATCTCGAGGCCCCAAACTGGCCTCCTAAATCAGTGGGGCTTCGCTGACCAAACTAGAAGTGAACTGCTGCTTCCTCAAAATCCGTTTGGCTGTCTTTAAATCCGGTTGTGGTGGCTGTTGGAGCTCGGAGTTGGGGGTGAAGATCCCAAGGAAGGCCATTTAATGCTGTGGACAACCCTCCTACGAATCCTCAACCCCATCTTGGCTGTCTCCTGGTCCTTATCTGCTCAGTTTTGTTCCAATCATGTGTCAAAAAACCTGAAATGAGCACGTGTTAGCCACCTAGGATAGTGACTGCCCTTATTCGTACAAATGACATAAACATACTAAAAAATGATGCATAAGTTATGAAAAATGAAGGATTGAGCAAAGGTAGTTAGGCCAAATGAGCCCAAAATGTTACCAAATTTGGGGCTCATCACCAAGGTAAGTATTTTTATCTCAAGAGTGTCAGCACTATATGTGTAATGAATTCAAAGGTTATCTAATGATAAATAATTGAAATCACTAATAACTATTTCTTCAACTCACTCCAAACAATGCTGAAAGAAATAACTATGGAAGAAATAACTCTTAACACACTATGAAACTCTATTTAGCTTATTCCAAAATCAAATGAATTTGAATGCAAATGCAAAGAATTGCCCTTGGAAATCTTCAAATAGAATTAAAACTAACTCACTCAATCATGAAAGAGAACTGTAACAACTAAACAACAGTGATAATCTATAGCAAATCCGAATTGAACAACAACTCTAATTGAATGAAAAATCCTAATTGAACAACAATCTCAATTGAACGACAAATAATAATTGAACAACAAACGACCATATAATGATAAATGATATCTAAACAAAAAGTGACTTATGTAAGCAAATTATGGAAATTTATCAATGTTATCTCTAAGATCTATGATAACATAACTCATAATGGACAACAATCTACTACTCAAACTAACATAACCAATCCAATCAAAGCATTACTTAGATATATCACACAGCTAAGTCTGAATCTAAATGAACAACAATATGAATCAGAATCGTTAATCTTCACAATAAGAAAAACAATATTAACTTAACGGTAATAATTAGTAAAAACTAAATAGAAAAGATTATAACACAAGAAAGTAGTAGAAATTCTCTTGACTGGGCCTAGAGTTGATAGAAGTCTCCGCTAAGAAATACTCAAAATATAAGTATGGATCAAACGCAGTCTTTCTTCATTAAAATAAGCAACACGGTTACAACATCACTGAGATAACAATATTATATGTCTCAAAAGAATAATTACAAGTTATGAAATTCTGAACTCTGTGCAGTTTTTCCTTTTGGCCTTATATATTACATTTATAAAATAAATAGATAAAATTGAATCCTCAGGATCAGGGGATCTTGAGGATTTCGCTATACATAATTTGATTCTGTCATGAAATAGCATCAGTTTGCCTGGTCTCTTGTTGCCTTGCCTGCCTCAGACGCTATCTTTTTCCTTTTATGGCCTGATGTTGCTCTGTCGATTGAACAACTATTGTTCAATCCATGTCTTTTGCATATAAAGATAGCAAAAAGTTAGTTTCTCGTGCTAGATTTATCTAATTTGTTACCAAGTGATTTTACCCAACTTTAGTTATTATTTCCTTTACTTTGATCCATAAACAAAGATAATGATGTGATGATAAATGTGGAATAAACCCATTTACAAAGAGAAAACACACCTTTTTCTTGACCCAACATACTCCCCAACTTACCTTGTTTCATGTACTCATGCAATTAAATAGTTGATGTGTAGCTGTGTTAGGGAATAGGCAGGATATACCTACTCCTTATAATTTTTGAAGCCATTTTTCTTCTTTAGTACAGAAAACGTCTAGGTAACGTCTTGATCCTTCAAGGTGTAGTCACAATGATACTTCTCTGGAGGATACCATATGATTGGAGTCCTATACCAGCATCCTATCCATTCTGGCCCCATGGTTAATACCATGTTACTGTACTTGTGGAAATGAGAAGAGACAGCTTTAAAGTTTCAGTATCCAAATGGTTCTCAATTTCTAAAAGTCATGCTGGAGACTTCCCACCTTTTTCTGGCTGCAGACAAGGCTTCCTCCTTAATCTCTTGGAAGCACTCCTTTCCATCTTGTATAATATCCGTGTGAAATGGCCTCAGTTGGCCCACAACACCATTTCTCTTCATGAATTTCATGTGTCTGACTGAGAGATGCAGAGGTTTGGTTAATTCCCCTCTCACCCATAGGTCGATTCCTTCTTCACTCTTCCTAAAAGTATTGTGAGCCTTGGCCCACTTGAGTTGATTAGTGGCAAAAGAGAGAAATTCCTGGAGTTGTACATCCCCTATAAAGGGGCCAGGGTTGCTATCTCTGTCATCTTCCAGAAATAAATTGTGCATATAAAGTTCACAGAGGAGGTGCTATACCTACTCGTTCTGTTCTCTAAAGCACTTGAAAAAATCCAGGGTACTCTTGATTTCCACAGACTTCGCAACCTTAACATCTTTGAGTTTCAGCAGGAGGTATCTCTCCAAGAGGAAAAAGGCATAATTTGTAGCAGGGGCTTTGCATGACGGGGTGTCTGAATAAAGAGAGCAGACAGTTTCCAACTACTCTTGAGCCTTTTGTAATTTTTCCCATGCTTTCTCAACCTTTTTCTGTTTAGCCTTGTACTGAGCAAAGGTCTCATCCTGAGTCACTGTAAGTGCCTCAAAATTTTTCTTTAACTCTTGATGTATCCATAGGGGCACTACCTTTTCTTTGTGCTGCATTAATTCCCGCCTCTCTTACCAAAGGAATGTAAGAAAGTGTCTCCTCTATTTGGGTTTCTCCATCCTGGGTCTCCATGGGATCGATCTGAATAGCAGCTTCAGTTGCCTCTTGAATCATGCAATGACCAATTTGAATGTCCTCTTCAACATCTGTTTGAACAAAAGCATTCATGGTAGGGTAGTCCGTTTGGGTCTCCTATGAGAAAACATAGGGGTCTTTAGTCTGCATTTTAGTGTCTTCTACAAGACATGGCTCTGTCTGAGTTTCCTTTGGACAGGCCAAAAGATCCTTAGTTTTGGTTTTAGCATCCTTTCCAGAACAATGTTCTATCTATGTGCCTGTGGTCTCTTTTTCTACTTTCAAATTCTTGGCTCTAATGGCTTCTTTTAACCATTGCCTTAGTTGCCCAATTATTCGCTTATGTTTTCTATACTTCTTAATCATTTTTTTGAGCCTATCCTTATAGGACTTCTTTATTCTGGGACTTCCAACTGGCGGTGGGTTGATTTCATTGTCCTCTGGTTCCTGTATAGGTGGTATTGTGTCAGCATCAGGGAGGGTTCCAACTGGAATTGTATCTCCTGATGGAGCTTCACCTTCTAGCTCCTCTTTGTCATGGATTTCTCTTTCATGAGATCCCAATACAATGGTGTCTCATGAACAATTTTCATTATCCGGGTTTTCTTCTGGGTAGGTTTCATCTTCAAGGGACTTAGAAAGAATAGTATTTCTTGATTAATTTACATCTCCCAGGGTTTCACCTGCAGGATTTTCTTCAGCTAGGGGGTCCATTGGACCAGTATCTGTTGTCTGATTTTCTTCTCTAGTGACTTCCTCTTCATGCACCTCATATTCAAGGGGTTTTTCCACAAAAGGGATTAGTTTCCTCTGTTCCTCCATGGAATCAATAAATGGTAGGGTTTGCTCACAACCAGGGCTGTTAGCAGAGGCAAATTGGTTGGGGGTAAAATTATGTTCTTCAGCATTCCTAGATTGTTTTCTACCTTTGCCAAATATCCCCATGTTCTCCAATACCCTGGCCACTTCCTCCTCATAGTCTTGCAAAGGGGGATTTTGCGGACTTGGAGGTGGTGTGCGGGATGGTCCAGCCTCATTTTTTTGAATTGGGATATGTCACTAGGCTCTAACCTGCACAAAGTGCCTAAATTTTATTGGATTTAAGGGCACAAAGGAATTATTTCCTTGTAGTGCCCTTGACTTGGGGTTCTTGGCCCTTACTGCTATCTTGTTGTGTTTTCTGGAGGTGGGGCCAATGTAGGATTTACAATATTATCCTAGGTTAATAGCCGTTGAGCCAGTCCATGTATGATAATCAATTTAATCATTCCATGATGACTGATGAAAGTACGTGGGTCCTTAGCTTTCCTAACTCGTCGAGCAACATCATGAAATAGAGAATTCAAATAAAACGACAAATTAACTGAAATTTTTTGTATTAGGATGGCTAACAATTTGAGTTGATGGGGCTTTACCACATCCTGGCAACCATCGCATGTGATATACCATTGCATGATGACTACCAACTCCTACCAAGGTTGTCTTAACGCTGAAGGGTGAATCCCTTTCCCTGTTCGGGCTAATTGCTCATCCGTGTCCTGGAACACTGCAACTGCATTGTGCAGAAGGATGTGATTTTCTATCCATTTGGTTCCCTCAACCAGAAGTCCAGTGACTTCGGCTATGACTGCTTCAGAAACTGTTATATCCCTACCTTTGACTGTGGTGCTGCCATTCTGCAAGTTCTGCAAGAATTCGAGTGTCATTTCTTCATGAAATCCCTGCAATTTATTCAGATATTGCAGCCATCATGCGTGCTCGAGAATTGCCTGAGCCTGGTTTGATACCTTGAGTACTGAGGGATCATTTCGGATAGATCTTCCTCTCGTGGCTGTTGTACCCGTGACCGGTTCACTTGTATGCAATTGTTTTACACTGCAATTCAGAATAGCAGCAAATAACGTTAAAGAAATTAACAGAGAAATGACGATTTTTTGAGAATTAATATCATATTTGGTTAAGTCATTTGTCTTGTCAACCACACTTAATGCTGGTTCATGAGTTCGCATGCCAGCCATAATGGTTGTCATCCTTTCCCAAATCAGAAATACTTGCTAATTATTACACATTCATAATCATCATGCAGTCCTTACTTGGAAATTAATTCAAATGATTATCACACAATTATCCATAATTTTCACTCATGCCGTTCATACGCATGGCATCCCCCATATGACAAGAAAAGGGCATCCACATCCTTCAAGCATGTGAAAAGAAAGAGAAAGCAATGACAATTCATAAATGCCAACAACCAATCCAAAAAACGGTGTGCTAATTGGTAAGAAAATTAAAGCAATACACGTCATCAGATGTGAAATGGCCGAAAAAAATTAAAACAAAGATTTTAATTCATTATGACAAAAGATTTTCACCGTAAGCGGTATTAATAAGAAAGGCATAAATGGCGGTATGTATTAATGACTGTCATAAAATGATTGGACAATCAGAATATGATGAATATATAACATAAGTGACCATGTAGGTCGGATTGTAAGAGTGTTGTTCAAATCAAAAATTCCCTTTGGAAACAAATCCATAGGGTAATAGATAGAAATCATTTGGCAGTGTAAGATGATACTCCAATACCACAAGCAGAGCTGTTTCTACTAGCAAGCGTTCATAACCTCGACATGGTTGCTTTTTAACCCCACAAATGAGCCAAAGTCCTCTTAGTATGTAGATGGTTCTTCTTTTCTCATCATAAAGAGACCACTATGCTGGCATGGTGACCAGATGACCATAGTGTCATTCACCAGGATATAACAAGTGATCAGACTGGCTCGTGATGAGACCCCCTGTCCTTCTGACAGTTTTAATCATCAAGAAGGTCATTACCTTGGTTTGGTGGCCAAATTGGAATGTCCCCCATTACATCCTTATGAACATGGTAGGCTGGCTCGAGATGAGACCCCCTATCCTCTTTAAGACAATGTTTGATGCATTTTCATATTTCATTATTTCCATTTTTCTTTTGAAATTTTTATTGTAACAAGAGGGAGGCTCATTTTCTCCTTAAGAGTCAAGGATGGTGTAAGAAGTAAAAAGATGCCAATGAAAGTTTATACTCTTACCCCCATGTCATCATATCAACAAGATTTATCTATTTGAAAGTGTAGACATAAGCCAATATGGTTTGAAAATAGTGAATCATTTTATGATGTGTCCAAAGAAGAGATGTTCAGTGAGTCATTATAAAGATACACTGTATCAAATTTTGAATAAATATAACCATCAAAAGGCTTCATAGGTCATAATAATATTATCATTATTGTTTTTGCTTATATTAGGCATACATCCATTCAAATGGTGTTTATTCAAAACATAAAAGAAAAAAGAAAGATGGCACAATGATCTGTAATTAAAACATTAACAAATTGTCCTATTTAAAAACACCAAAAGTGCAGTTCAATGGATTGAGCAACAATCGTTCAATCATTTGAACAACAAAAATTAAAAGAAAAAAACACACAAACATGTTGTTTAATCGATTGAACAACAATTGTTCAATCGTTTGAACAACAAAAAATCACAAACGTAAAAGTGTTGTTCAATCGTTTGAAAAATAGAAATCACAAAAAATGTAAAAGTGTTGTTCAATCATTTGAACAACAGAAATCGAAAAAAATGTAAAAATGTTGTTCAATTGTTTGAACAAAAAAAAACACAAAAGTGTTGTTCAATCGTTTGAACAACAAAAATCGCAAAAAATGTAAAAGTGTTGTTCAATCAATTGAATAACAATCATTCAATTGTTTGAACAACAGAAACAAAAACAACAAAAGTGTTGTTCACTCGATTGAACATCAATTGTTCAATCGTTTGAACAACAAAAAGAAAAACGAGAAAGTGTTGTTCAATCAATTGAACAACAATTGTTCAATTATTTGAACAACGAAAACCAAAGACGTAAAAGTGTTGTTCAATCGATTGAACAACAAAAAATAAAAATAAAAGTGATGTTCAATCGATTGAATAGCAATTGTTCAATTGTTTGAACAACAAAATCAACAAAAACATAAAAAGTGTTGTTCAATTGATTGAACAACAACCATTCAATCAATTGAATAACACTTATCAAACACTCAAAAAATCCTCATATTTACATGGTGATGCCTAATCTAAATTTCAATCAATCAAAGAGAATATATACATTATTTACAATTTAAAGAAATCTCAATTTTTGAAAGAAAATATGCTCGGTCATCACTCCCTGCAACTAATATTTGCATGGAGGGGTCCTCGCATACCTGCTCGCAGAAAGACTCCTTGGTGAGTGGTTTGTGATAGAGACGCACTCAATGCCTGTTCAATTTAAAATAATGGCTAGATCTATCAATGGTATTCAAGGTAAGAGTACCATTGTTATGCACTTCTTGAACCTCATAAGGGTCGATCCATCTTGTTTGCAATTTTCCCAGAAAATCCTGGAATCTAGAGTTGTAAAGGAGTGCCCAATCCCCTTTTTGAAATGCCTTCCTATTGATAAGGTTGTCATGCCACTTTTCCCTTTATTGCTAAATAATTGCAGTTCGTTGAAAAGCGAGCAGTAGAGCCTCATCTAGTTTGCTGATCTGTTGAAGTCACTTGGTTTGGGCTTCTGTTAGATCAAACCCCACTTCCTGGGCTATTCTTAGAGTCTTTATTTCGAATTCGATCATAAAAATTGGTTTTTTATCGAACACGAGTTGGTACTAAGAGTATCCAATCGTATTCCTCCAAGTCATACGATAGGCCCACAAGGCCTCTGGCAGTCTAGCAACCCAATCTCGCTGATGTATTGAGACTATCTTGGTTAGAATTGATTCAATGACCTTATTGGTGCTTTCTACCTGCTTGTTCACCTGCAGATGATACGAGGAGGTGATCTTGTGCATAATATGATGGTTTCAAAGAGTGGCAGTAATTTTGTGTCCTATGAATTTCCCTCCCCCATTTGTGATCACTTCTCGCGGTCAACCATACCGCACAAATAGCCCAAGAAGGAAGTTAATCATAGTTTCCTCTGTGGCTCTTGGTAAGTCTAATGTTTCCACCCATTTCGTTACATAATCCGTGGCAACCAGTATGAAGGCCTTCTAATTAGATGGTGGATGGAATGGGCCAACAAAGTCCAATGCCCCTCTCTTGAAGGGTTCTATGACTAGTTGGGGTTGTAGAGGCATTTCATTAGATTGGCTAGGCCTGCCCATCCTTTGGCAGCTATCACAAGCCTGGGCATATTTCTTAGAACCCTTAAAAATAGTGGGACAATAATAGCCCATTTGTAATACCTTATGCATTTTCCTATGATCTGCGAAGTGTCCCTCGCAGGGCTCGTCACGGAAAGATTTTAGGATTTCATAAATCTCATCCTTGCGAATGCATCTGCGTATATACATGTTGGTCCCTGTGTGAAAAATATATCCGCCTATCCAAGAGAATCGGGCATTGCATTGAACGATCTATATCCTCTCTCTTGTCGTCAAATGCATAGGTAACTTCCCTACTACTAGATGATTTGCCACATCTGTGTACCATGGCATCTTGACTGCTACGACAAATAGATGTTCATTTGGAAATTTGTCATGTATTTCCAGTTGATCATTCAGCTTCGGGATTCGAGATAGAAAATCGACAACTGGGCTTTCTTTCCTTGAATGATCCTGAATAGTAATGTCGAACTCCTGCAAAAGCAATAGCCACCATGTCACTCGAACATTTGTGATAGTTTTATTAGTTAGATACTGAATGACAGAGTGATCAGTATACAGGAAGACTTGGTCATGAGTTATATAATGTCTAAAATTGTTTATTGCATAAATAACAACTAAGAATTCTTTTTCTGTTACTTTTCGACAGAAGTGATATTTTTGCTAATATAATATATAGCATAAGGTTTCTTTTCCTCCTCTTGGAAGAGGATAGCACCTATAGCTACATCTGATGTGTCCGTGGATATGTGGAAATGAAACTCTCAGTTTGGTCCACGTAATACTGGTTCTATTGAGACTAGTTTCTTTAGACCTGTAAAAGTTGTGTCACCTTTGTCAGACCATTTGAAATAAACATTTCCAGTTAAAGCATATAATGGCGCAACAATTTGTGAATTTTTTTTAATAAACCTATGATAATAATGCACATATCCCAGGAAGATACGTACCGTTGTCTAAGTGCAGGGGGTAGGCAGTAAAAGAATTACCTGAATTTTTGCTGGATCTACTTGTATCTCTGCTGCAGAGACATAATTTCTCAAGATTACGCCCTTAGTCATCATCATGTGATCCGAATTGGATCCATGTAAAATAATCAAAGTACCATGACTGTATCAAATTGGGACAAGCTTCGAATTCAAGAGAACAAAGAAATTAGAAAGACCTCTGAACAGTGGCAGTTGGCAGCTAGCGTGGAATGACGAGGACCTCGGTCAAAGCGCGTTGACCAAGGCCCATGGAGATTGCGTAGGAGGCGAAACTGGCACTTGGGAAGCCCAGATGGGGAAAAGGAGGAAGTTTCTGATGCACGCTAATCATGCATCGGTGGGAAAAACCCCTCGAAAAGGAAAGGCCCTGAAGCGCTCGGTTGCATGGAAGCTGGGAAAACTGTAGGGAAAGCGCTAAGGCGAAAGGTAGGACCCGTGCTCCAAAACCAACAATATATCGGGGGCGCCCTTGGGCGGTAAGCGGATTTGGAGAAAAAAGAGCGATTCCATTTAGCACCTGACGCATGGCAAGCAAAGAAGAAAGAAAACTTATGCTCATTGCACACTAACGGTCGAGCAAGTCAACCATGCGAAATGAGCGAATGCCGTCGAATCGGGGGGCTCCAGATCTAACGGTTGAGAATGCGTATGATGAAAGAACCAGATTTGACAGGGGATTTAGCTGCGGAAGAAAGAATTTTGATGTCCGATTTGATCATGGAGTTGGCAGATGACTCATTCCACAATGTAATGGAAAAACCAAACCGACGAGGAAAAGTTGGTGCAGTTCACAAGAGGACAAGTGGCTACTCCTAGTGAGTCGTTAATGCTGATGCTAAGACAGGTAAATCCAAGCGCACAGTAGCAGGTGACCTGACAAAGGAAGAAGAGGAAGCGAACAGTCATGAGATAGACTAGCTTTAAAGCCATGAACAGAGAACAAAAAACATAAAGAGAGGACACTGAGAGGAAAAACCAGAGAGAAGAATACAAAGACAGAGAAAAGGAAAGACAGTGAAGCAAAAAGCAGAAGACAGAGGGCCGAGCTGACCACAAGTAGCGTCAAGCACCAGAGAGCTTGAGAGGTTCAAGCCATCCCTAAGAGAATCTATCGGGAACTGAGCACCACATTGGGCTCCTCCCATTAAAGAACAAAAATGTCAAAAGCTTGTAAGGAAAAGAGTCTGTGCACTCTAGTGGCTTGTGGAATCCAAGGACCACCCTGCCAAGAAATTTTGTTTCAGGAGACTTAGATTGGGCTCCTCACTGTAATTCTCTTCTTAAAGACACAATAAAAGAAGGCCACCACTGAAAGCTAGACCAGAGACGTAGCCCTGGAGGATAGGGTGAACTCCTTATTAATTATTGTGTTCTTGTATTTGCTTACTGTGTTTCTCTATTATTTTCCATCTTCCAGTGTCTGTGTATTTTGCAATCTGATCGATCTGTTGCCTAAAATAACATAGACACACACCAACACATGAGTCTATAATACCTTCATTCGATAATTCTTTAACTAAGATCACTCAAGGGTGATTTTCAGATCAAGTGGTATCAGAGCTCTAGGCTATAAGGTTAGACAAGCTTGTATTGGTTTAGCTGTGAATGCTCACTAGATCAAAGCTCAAATTAGGAGAAGGAGAGTTGGTCAAAACTAATCCTGAAATAGGCAGAGTCTATCCTCAGAAGACAATGTTAGAGGAAGGTTCTATGGGTCCAGACCTTCAATTCATAGAAATTTTCCTAGTCATAAATGTTGGCATTATGATACATATGTTGTACTTGATGGCAACCCACTCATCTCAGATAATAAATTATAGTGTAGAGAAAAGTTCACACACTTATATGCAGAGAAAAGTTTATTTCATGTAGAGAAAAGTTCACGCACTTTTATGCAGAGAAAAGTTTATTTAATGTAGAGAAAATTTCACGCACTTTTATGCAGAGAAAAGTTTATTTCATGTAGAGAAAAAGTTCACGCACTTTCATGCAAGGAAAAGCACGTATATGTTGGAGAACTTACCTTTGGTCCATGGTAGTTAGTCCTTGGTATTTGAACCTATGGTTTTGGACCATGGTACGCACTTTCATGCAAGGAAAAGCGCGTATATGTTGGAGAACTTACCTTTGGTCCATGGTAGTTAGTCCTTGGTATTTGAACCTATGGTTTTGGCCCGTGGTATTGCATCCAAAAGTGTTGATCTCACGTACTTTCATGGTTGGTTCATGGTATTAGTCCAACAGTTTTTTGATCCTATGGTTTTGGCCCGTGGTATTGTGAAAGGCCTAAGACTATAAAAGAGGAAGGAGATCATTTGGAAAAGCATCTTCTGAATTATCGAATATCTGATAAAGTGCTAGATCTGGAATATTGTGATTGGGTTTTGGTGCAGATCTGGATCTGAATGAAGAAGGAACTTGAGCGTAAGGAGAAGGATAAGTTCTATTGATGGGTCAAAATCTTAAGGCTGGAATAGTGGTATCTCTATATGATTTTGATCTGTGATATGTGGCATACACTTGATCTATAAATCTAATAATCTGGGTCTGAATTATTGATGCATGTTTTATTTTACACATGTTATGATCTAGGTATGTCTGATGTAACAACTGCAAAGTTATAAGGAAATATTTGCAGATCTGTATGCGGGTTGGCTTTGGTGAAATCAGAGATTGATGATGCAAGTGTAGTTGATGGGTTTTTGATGTTCTTGGATCCAGTTTGAAAATTTATGAAAAGTGGTCCTTGAAAGAAAAGAAGTAGGGGGTTGTAGCTCCCTTCCAGGAGAGACTGGAAAATGAGAGAGAGTTGTAGCTCTCCGCAAGTTGCAGCCTGTGTACTGGTAAAGGACTGCACCAGTACAAAACCATTGTAAAAGGAGTTTCTAATTTGAAAGAAGATAAAGACATATTGCAGCAGGTGGTTTTCACCCACATTGGGTTTCCACCTTACATCTTGTGTTCTTTGGTGTGACTATCTATTTTCTTTGTTCATGCTCATTATTTTATGGTACTGACATGCAAAAATAATTCAAAGAATAAATAAGGAATATTTATTAAAAGAACTTAATAATACTGATTCACCCCCCCTCTCAGTATTATTTCCAACAATTGGTATCAGAGCAGGTCCTTCAGAGAAGCTTGATCGCTTGAAGGAAGATCATTCATCATGAGCAACTACGAGAGGGAAGCATCAATCAGGCCACCAATTTTTGATGGGACAAATTTCAATTATTGGAAGGTAAGAGTTACTGCCTATCTTCAATCTCTTGGTGCAGAAGTTTGGGATATCATATATACAGGCTACACTTTTCCTTCAGCTACTCCTACAGATACGGCTGAAAAGAAGAAATATGAAACAAATGCTAAAGCATTCAATACTCTACTAGGATGCTTATCTCAAGCAGAATTCGTGAAGGTTATGCAATATAAATCCGCAAAAGAAATATGGGACAAGATTGTCTTGAGCTACGAAGGAGATGAACAGGTAAAGCGTACTAAACTTCAAACCCTCAGGATTCAGTATGAGAATCTCAGAATGTATAATGATGAAAGTGTGGCTAACTATTTCCTTCGGGTACATGAGATTGTTAATTGCATGAAAAACTTGGGTGAAGAAATAAAAGAGGCTATTGTGGTTGAAAAAGTTCTAAGATCATTGTCCCCCAAGTTTGAATCTAAAGTGTCTGCAATAGAAGAAAAGGAAAATCTACGAATTCTTACTATGTCACAGCTACACGAAATTCTAACTGCTTATGAAATGAGAAAGGGAGGTCCATCAGACAGAAGAGAAGCTGCTTTCAAGGCTTCAGGCAAAGGAGACTATTATGAAGCAAGTCACGTGCCAGAAGAAGAAGAAGAAGAATCAAATTTTGTCAGAAATCTTCAAAGGGGAACTGGAAGGTTCATAGGTAAGTTACCTTTTAAATGCTTTGCTTGTGGAAGAGTAGGTCATTATGCTACAAAATGTCCTCATAAGGATAAAGGAAAGGAACCTGCTAGATGGAACAAGAAACAGATTGCAAATAAGAAAAGCTACTACACTAATGAAGATAGTGATGGTCTATCAAATAGTGACGAAGATGAACGAGGTAATGACTATAAAATATTAATGGCATTTGAAGATGATGATTACATGGATGCTATAGATGTGGATAGCTTTTGTGAAGAAATTTCTAGACTCAAGACATGTATAGAAGAAAAGAATAGGATCATTGATACTCTACAACTTCAAATTGATGAAAAAGAAAAATATCTTGAAAAGTTAGAAGGCAAAATTGTTGGTCTTAGAAAAGAGATTGAGAAAACAAAGGCTATTAATCTTAAGTTTGTCAAAGGATCTGAAACTCTGGATGAGATCATCAATGTACAACGCTCTCCTCTAAACAAGACAGGTCTGGGCTATAATGGAGAAACTTCTCAAGCATCCACCTCAAAGAGTTATCTTGATGCAGCAAGAGGGAATGAGAAAAAGCACAATGGAGATCACCAAGTAAAGTAGGGACCAATTACAAAAAAAGACTATCAGGCAAATCAGGGGCAATCTGTCTTAAAGATGAACAAAAGTTACAACCAGCCACAGGTAAAATCCTCTCAATTTGCTTCAAGAATGAATGACAATAGAAATTACAATCGTTTGGCCGGAAGATTTGATAACCGCAGAAATTTATTCAATGGACAATGCTTTTCTTGCCATAACTTTGGTCACAAAGCAGCTGAATGTGTTGCATATAAAACGATCATGACTAGAGAAGCTCAAAAACAAAGAAGTATGACCGGGATTACAAAAAGGACCTATAACAACTTTTCGGTTCTTGAAAATGAAGTTGAATGTTCTATTTGCAATAACTTTGGTCATGAAGATTCTGAATGCA
Source organism: Pinus tabuliformis (assembly GCA_031772625.1). Lineage (NCBI taxonomy): Eukaryota > Viridiplantae > Streptophyta > Pinopsida > Pinales > Pinaceae > Pinus > Pinus tabuliformis. Next base: position 1,118,400,037 of record CM062809.1, read on the forward strand.
GGAGCAGGTTTCAGCAGACAAAGGAACAAGCCTCAAGCACCAAAACATGGAGAATAAAGGAACCACAAACAAAAAGATGTGGGATAACATTTTATGCAGAGGGACAGGAAAATCTATGGTACATTGACAGTGGATGTTCGAAGCATATGACAGGTGATTAAGAAAAACTTGAATCATATTCTGCTCTAGAAAAAGGAAAGAAAGTTTCTTTTGGAAATGATACTCCTGAAACTATAAAAGGAAAAGGCACTGCTCAGTTAAAAGAAAAGGTCAAAGCTGGAAATGTTTTGTATGTTGATGGATTGAAACATAATCTTCTAAGTGTCAGCCAGATGTGTGATCAAAGAACTGAGGTGATATTCAGATCAAATGGATGTCTTGTTCGTGATCTTGATACAGGTAAAACAATGATCAAAGGTAAAAGAACTCCAAATAATCTATACATATTTGAAGAAGGACAACAACAATGCTATCTGAGCAAGGATGATGAGCACTAGTTATGGCACCGGAGGTTGGGGCATCTAAGCTTTTCACAAATAAGGAAAGCATGCAAATATCAGGCAGTTCGTGGTCTTCCAGATATCAAAGCTCCAGACAACACCATATGCAAATCATGTCAGTTTGGAAAGCAAACCAGAACTACCTTTCCGGAAAAGGAAGGATCAGCTAGCATGCCTCTTGAGCTAGTACATACAGATACATGTGGTCCATTCAGGGAAATGACACCTTGAGGAGAAGAATACTTGATATTATTCATTGACGATTTCTCCAGGTTTGTCTGGTTAGGACTTATGAAGCACAAAGATGAAGCATTCGAAAAATTCAAATCCTTTAAAGCCTTGGTTGAAAATGAATCAGGATAAAAAATTAAGTGTCTTAGATCTGACAGAGGTGGGGAGTTTACCTCAAATGAATTTTTTGATTTCTGTGAAGAACATGGGATAAGAAGAGAATTCTCTACAGCTAGAACTCCTCAGCAAAATGGAGTGGTGGAAAGAATGAACAGAACTGTCCAACAAATGGCTCGTGCTATGCTTGATGAATCTGGAACTCCCGCAACTTTCTGGGGTGAAGCAGCACATGCTGCGGTTATTATTCTCAACAAAACAAATGTCCGAGTGAACAACACTCAAACCCCTCATGAGCTCTGGTATGGTGAGACTCCTTCGGTAAAGCACTTCAAAATCTTTGGGAGCAAATGCTATATTAAAAATACTGATGAGCAACTTGGCAAACTTGAACCTAGAGCAGATGAAGGCATCCTTTTTGGTTATTCTCCACACAGCAAAGCATACAAGCGCTATAATAAAAGACTTGGAAGAATTGTTGACAACATTGATGTAGTGGTTGATGAGAAGGGATACATTCCTAGGCAAGTAAATCATGAAGATATCGAAGAAGATGAAGGCCATCCTCAAAGACAGAATGATGAAGAAGAAGAACCTCAAGAAGAACCAGAGGAGCAGATAAGGATAGAAGAGAAGACTCCATCCAGATATGTTCAGAAGAATCATCGAGAATCTCAGATTTTGGGGTAGAAAGAAGTAGGTGTACAAACAAGAAGAACAATTGCATAAGCTTCAAGCTATTTGGCATTACTCTCTTCCACTAAACCACAAAATGTGAAAGAGGCATGCAAAGATGAATGTTGGGTCAAAGCAATGGATGAAGAACTTAAGCAGATCGAAAAGAACAACACTTGGGAGCTGGTTCCTAGACCAAAGGATAAGAATGTTATAGGAACAAAATGGGTCTTCAAAAATAAATTGAATGAAAATGGAGAAGTAATTAGAAACAAGGCCAGACTTGTTTGTAAAGGGTATGCGCAGCAAGAAGGAATAGATTTTGAAGAAACTTTTGCTCCTGTTGCAAGACTTGAGGCCATCTGAATGTTCCTTGCTCTCTCAAGCTTTCAAAACTTCAAAGTATTTCAAATGGACGTGAAATCAACCTTTCTGAATGGAGACTTGGAAGAAGAAGTATACATTGAGCAGCCAGATGGTTTCATTCTTGGAAATGATCCAAATCTTGTATGCAGATTGAAAAAGGCTCTCTATGGCCTCAAACAAGCTCCGAGGGCTTGGTACTATCGTTTGGACAAATATCTTCATCAACAAGGTTTTTCAAAAGGATCAGCAGACAGCAATCTTTATATAAAAGTTGAAAATGACAAATTGCTGATACTTGTTGTGTATGTAGATGACATTATCTTTGGTAGCAATGAAGAAGCTATGAGTCAAAGCTTTGCCTTGGTGATGCAGAAAGAATTCGAAATGTCCTTGCTGGGAGAACTGACATATTTTCTTGGTTTGCAAATCCAACAAAATGAAGGAGGGATCTTCTTGTCTCAAACCAAGTATCTCAAGCAGATTTTGAAGAAATATGGTATGGAAGAAGCAAAACCAGTATGTACACCCATGGTCACAGGATGTAACCTCAGTGAAAATGATGAATCAACAGCAGTGCATCAACCAACTTACAAATCTATGATTGGAAGTCTACTTTATTTGACAGGTACCCGACCAGACATCATGCATGCAGTGGGAATAGTTGGAAGATTTCAGGAAAATCCAAAGGAAACTCATCTTCAGGCAGTAAAGAGAATCTTCAAATATCTTCAAGGGACTCAAAACTATGGCTTATGGTATCCTAGAGATACATATCTCACACTTCATGCTTATACAGATGCAGATTGGGCGGAAGCGTGGATGACAGGAAAGCACAAGTGGTGGTGCATTCTTTATGGGTTCCAGATTAGTATCTTGGTTCAGCAAGAAACAGAGTTCGATTGCCTTGTCTACAACTGAAGCAGAATATGTTGCTGCTGCATCTTGCTGCACTCAACTCCTTTGGATGATGCAGACCTTGTAGGATTTTCAAATCACTTGTACACCACCCATCTCCATATTATGTGATAATACAAGTGCAATCAGCATTTCAAAGAACCCAGTCATGCATTCAAAAACCAAGCGCATACCAATCAAGTATCACTCTCTCTGGGAACAAGTGCTTGAACAAAAGGTCAAGTTGGAGTATGTTCCTTCTAAGGAACAGGTTGCTGATATACTCACCAAGCCATTGCCTAGGGAGACCTTTGAATACCTCAGGCAAAAGCTGGGGGTTGTTGATGCATCATCTTGTTGTTGAATCTCTTCTGATTGTTGGTTGTACGCAAGGTTCATCTGAAGGATATGCGGACATGTGCTAGGTTGCGGATTGGTCAAAGATCAAATGGAACAGGTTCAGGGGGAGCATATCATGCATTGTTGGCATTATGGAGGAAGTACAAAAGGAGATCATGGATGTTGGTCTGAATATTGCTGCAATACGTCTCTATCTCTTTCATGGTCATGGATTATGGTTCTTCTTTGCAGATCTGGTTTATAGTTAGGGGGAGAATGTTCTTAGGGGGAGCATAACCCTTTTCCCTTGATGTCAAAGGGGGAGAGTGATTGGTTGTTGTTGCCATCAAGTCCAAAGGGGGAGATTGTTGGCATTATGATACATATGTTGTACTTGATGGCAACCCACTCATCGCAGATAATAAATTATAGTGTAGAGAAAAGTTCACGCACTTATATGCAGAGAAACGTTTATTTCATGTAGAGAAAAGTTCACGCACTTTTATGCAGAGAAAAGTTCATTTCATGTAGAGAAAAGTTCACGCACTTTTATGCAGAGAAAAGTTTATTTCATGTAGAGAAAAAGTTCACGCACTTTCATGCAAGGAAAAGCATGTATATGTTGGAGAACTTACCTTTGGTCCATGGTAGTTAGTCCTTGGTATTTGAACCTATGGTTTTGGACCTTGGTACGCACTTTCATGCAAGGAAAAGTGCGTATATGTTGGAGAACTTACCTTTGGTCCATGGTAGTTAGTCCTTGGTATTTGAACCTATGGTTTTGGACCATGGTACCTCGTCAAAAGTGTTGATCTCACACAATTTCATGGTTGGTTCATGGTATTAGTCCGACAGTTTTTGATCCTATGGTTTTGGCCCATGGTATTGCATCCAAAAGTGTTGATCTCACGTACTTTCATGGTTGGTTCATGGTATTAGTCCAACAATTTTTTGATCCTATGGTTTTGGCCCGTGGTATTGTGAAAGGCCTAAGACTATAAAAGAGGAAGGAGATCATTTGGCAAAGCATCTTCTGAATTATCGAATATCTGATAAAGTGCTAGATCTGGAATATTGTGATTGGGTTTTGGTGCAGATCTGGATCTGAATGAAGAAGGAACCTGAGCGTAAGGAGAAGGATAAGTTCTATTGATGAGTCAAAATCTTAAGGCTGGAATAGTGGTATCTCTATATGATTTTGATCTGTGATATGTGGCATACGCTTGATTTATAAATCTAATAATCTGGGTCTGAATTATTGATGCATGTTTTATTTTACACATGTTATGATCTGGGTATGTCTGATGTAACAACTGCAAAGTTATAAGGAAATATTTGCAGATCTGTATGCGGGTTGGCTTTGGTGAAATCAGAGATTGATGATGCAAGTGTAGTTGATGGGTTTTTGATGTTCTTGGATCCAGTTTGCAAATTTATGAAAAGTGGTCCTTGAAAGAAAAAAAGTAGGGGGTTGTAGCTCCCTTCCAGGAGAGACTGGAAAACGAGAGAGAGTTGTAGCTCTTTGCAGGTTGCAGCCTGCGTACTGGTAAAGGACTGCACCAGTAAAAAACCATTGTAAAAGGAGTTTCTAATTTGAAAGAAGATAGAGACATATTGCAGCAGGTGGTTTTCACCCACATTGGGTTTCCACCTTACATCTTGTGTTCTTTGGTGTGACTATCTGTTTTCTTTGTTCATGCTCATTATTTTATGGTACTGACATGCAAAAATAATTCAAATAATAAATAAGGAAGATTTATTAAAAGAACTTGATAATACTAATTCACCCCCCCTCTTAGTATTATTTCCAACAATAAAGTCCATGTTAGAAGAGATGTATAGGGACTTTAGAAAACATAGGGATGAAGATTCATCAGGCTCTAAGCAGGACAAAGGAGAAGACGAGTCACACTACCATGACCACTCAAAAGGAAAAGGGAAAGAGGAAAGCTTTCTCACACCTCCTAATAGCCCTGTACATAACAAGAAAGCATCTTTGGTCAAGCTAGATGTTAAATTTGATTTGCCTATATATGATGGAGAGTTAAATGAAAAAAAGTTGGACAATTGGATTAGACAAATTGATGTGTATTGCAAAGTGCAGAACATCGACTCAGACAAGAGCAAGATTCAGCTGGCAAGCCTACACCTTGGAGGCACTGCCTTGGTTTGGTGGGAAGGGAGAACACAAGCTGACATGAAAAGACATGGTAAGACTATCTCTGTCTGGAGTGAATTTGTGTCTGCAATCAAGAAGCAGTTCTATCCATTGGCCTACATGCAACAACCCATGATGAGTTGGTAAACTCTTCGATGGTTAAAAGGGCAAAGTGTGCAAGGGTAAACTCAAGAATTTAGAAAGAGAGCATTAATTCTAGGAATCTCATTAGATTCACCTGAAACTCTTTTGAAGTACATTGGTGGTCTACACAGCTACATGAGGCACACCATCCTAATGTTTTATCCCACTAGTATAGATGAGGTATCTGTACAAGCTACTCATCTAGAAGCTAAAGGAAAGAATGGAAGTCCAGAAGTTGGGGGACCATCCCAACTCACTGCAAGCAAGAGCAAGGAGAAAAGAAAGCAGAAGTGGAAAGAAAGGAAGGCTAACACTGCACAGAAAAGCAAGGCTTCATGCACTCACTGTAAAAAGGATGGGCATGATGATTTACGTTGTTGGATTTTGCATCCAGAGCTGAGACCTAAGAAGTTAGAGGGAAATAAGAAGAATACTGCTGCAACTATTCAAAAAGATTTGGGGTCTGACTCGGGAGATGAAACAACCATCGCAGCCACAGGTACAGAAGGTAAGAAATCTGAAGCATCTACTAGTAATTCTTCACAATCTATTATTGATGAAGAAAAAGAGAGAAAAAGACATGAGCTTTTCCATATTCGAGTTATTTCCAAACATCAAAAGATTGATAATTTGTTTGATGGTGGCTCACAAGTAAATTTAATTTATGAAGCAATTGTAAAGAAATTGGGATTAGCAACTACACCTCACAATAAACCATACCCATTAGGATGGTTGAATGATAAAGCACAACTACAAGTGACTAGATAGTGCAAACTCAAGTTTTCTTTTGGGTCAGCATTTGTATGTGAGGTTGAGTTAGACATAATTCCTTTGGATATATGTGGAATTGTTTTAGGAAGTCCTTACTTGTATGATAGAAAATATATTTTCTATAGAGTTGAGAACAAGTATCTACTTGTCAAAGATGGAATCGAATACTTTGTAAGAGCTCATAAGCTCAAGAATAATTATACTCTCATAAACTCAGGGCACATGAAAAGAATGATAAATTCATGCAAACAATTCTTACTGATGGTTGTAAAGGAAAAGAAACCTGATAAAACCAATGTATTTGAGGGCTGTGATGCTAAAAAACAAGTTGATTTAGAAAAGGTTGCTTTAGAGTATGATATCTTGTTTCAAGAACCTAAAGGTCTGCCACCCAAAAAGGAAATAGTACATGATATTATTTTGCAGCAAGATGTTCCTTTGCCTAACATTGGAATGTACAAGTTGTCTGCTTTAGAGAATGCTGAAATCAAGAAACAGGTGCAGGAGTTGCTCAAGAAAGGGTTCATCAGGCCTAGCACATCACCATGTGGGTCACCAATCGTTTTGGTGAGAAAGAAAGATGGCTCGTGGAGAATGTGCATTGATTACCGAGCACTCAATAAGATAACAATAAAAAAAATATTATCCCCTTCCCTGCATAGATGATCTTTTAGATCAATTTAAAGAAGCATCTATTTCACCAAGTTGGACTTGCACAGTGGATACCATCAGGTCAGAGTTGCAGAAAAAGATGCATGGAAGACTGCTTTCAAAACAAAGCAGGGATTGTATGAGTGGCTGGTTATGCCTTTTGGCTTAACTAATGCTCCTACTACTTTCATGAGATTAATGAATGATGTACTCAGACCTTTCCTTGATGATTTTTTTATTGTGTATCTGGATGACATTCTGATTTTTAGTAGAATGTGGGAAGAACACTTAAAGCATGTTAAGTAAACATTAGATATTTTGAAAAGAGAAAAAAATCATGTTAAACTCTCAAAATGTGAATTTGGAAAAACATCTCTAAATTATTTGGGTCATATAGTAGGGGGTGGTGAATTGAAGATAGATCCCTCTAAGGTGGCAGTCATTGTGAACTGGCCTAAACCCAAGTCCACTATAGAAGTGAGAAGCTTCTCAGGGGCAGCACAATATTGGAGGAATTTCATTTCTAACTTTTCCTCAATTGCAGCTCCCTTACATACTTTAATAATATTGAACAAGGTGTTTTAGTGGGGAGGCAAACATTAGAAAGCCTCCGACACCTTAAAAGAAAAGAGTAGTATAGCACCTGTACTAGCACTGCCTGATCTGCAAAGACCATTTGAGATCCAAATAGATGCCAATGACTATGCCATGGGAGTAGTGTTGAAATAGCACGGTGAACCCATATGTTATCATTCTGAGACTTTTAATCCTACAGTAGTTAATATCCTACATATGATAAAGAATTGTATGCATTAGTTCAGAGTGAAAAAGTGGAAACATTACTTAATGGGCAAAGAGACAGTAATACATATTGATCATCAACCACTTCAATATCTACACTCCCAAACTAAGTTGTAGTAATCAAGACACTACAGATGGATGGGTTTTCTGCAACATTTTCATTTAGTCATCAGATATAAAAAGGGCATACATAATAAAGTTTTAGACATGTTATCTAGACCCATTATAAATGCATCTACTATACTTAAGCATAATTCTATGCTACATGAAAGCTACATTGAACAATATGCTCAAGATATAGACTTTAAAGATGTATATGCAACTTTGAGTTAAGGCAAACGGGTAGAAGAATTGGATTATCATGTAAAGGACCGACTCTTATACCATTGTGGGAAGTTATGCATTCCACAAACAAAGGGAGTAAAGATAATTAGAGAAGCACACACTTCTCTGATATCAGGTCACTTTGGTGTAAGTAAAATAGTTTCACAGCTGCAAATATTTTGTTATTGTCCAAAAATGAATGAGACAATTTCTAGATATGTAAGAGGGTGTACTATGTGTGCTAAAAGCAAGCCTAGCAATAGAAAACTAGGCTTGTACACTCCATTACCAGTACCTTCTCACCCTTGGGAAAGTGTTTCCATGGATTTTGTTGGAGGACTGCCTAAATTTAGGAAAGGTCATGATTATCTATATGTTGTTGTGGATAGGTTCAACAAAATGTGTATTTTGATACCTTATAATAAGCAGATTACAATTGAACAGACTGCAAAGTTGTTCTTTGAACATGTAGTGGTTCATTTTGGATTACCCACTTCCATTGTACCTGATCAAGACACCCGATCTGTGGGGAAGTTTTGGTCAAGTTTGTGGGAACTTATGGACACCAAACTGAAGAAAAACACAACTTTTCATCCACAAACTGATGGCCAGACATAAGTAGTTAACAGGACAGTGATCTAGTTACTCAGAGGATATTGCAGCAAACATCCTAGGCTTTAGGATGAACATTTGTGTTATGTGCAACATGCTTACAATAGAGAAAAACATTCTTCTACACAGAGATATCCTTTTGAGACCTATTTTGGTTTCACACCAAGGTCTCCTTTGGATTTTGTCTTTGGTAAAGATATCATAGTTGATTGACACAGTGATGTGGACAATGCAACAAGGTTCATTGAAAAAATTCAAGAGATCCACCAGGCAGTATAGGAACAGCTGTAAAAGAGCCAAGCCAAATACAAGGCAAGGCATGACAAGCATCGGATGGAGCATAGTTTCCGAGTTGGTGACCAAGTCTGGTTGTATATCAGCAAGGACAAGATGCAAGTTGAAGGTAAAAAGCTAAAGCCTATCAGGTATGGACCTTTCAAAATACTTGAGAAGACTAGTGAAAATGCTTTTCACCTTGATCTACTAGCTTACATGCACATCTACTTAGTCGTAAATGCAGGTTGCTTGAGATTGTTTGAACCCTCTCTAATTGAGGATCCCAAAGAGCAAAGTCAATTGCCTTCTATTGATGACCTACTACCTGAATATCTTAATGAATTGTAGGAAGACATAGTTCTGGATAGGAAGGTGAGGACGACGCACAGGGGAGATGTTGAGTACCTCAGAGTAGGGCTCGAGGGTTCAACACCGAGCAGTGCAAAGTGGATTGAGATTGGACAAGTGAAACAATAGTACCCTCACTTATTCAATGCTTGAAAACCAACTTTTGGTGGTCCAAAATCTTTTTTAGTGGGAAGGCCATGATCCGAATTGGATCCATGAAAAATAATCAAAGTACCATAGCTGTATCAGATCAGGACAAACTTTGAATTTAAGAGCACAGAGCGATTAGAAAGACCTTTGAACAGTGGCAGTTGGCAGCCAGCATGGAACGACGAGGACCTCGGTCAAAGTGCACTGACAGAGGCCCATGGAGACTGCGCAGGAGACAAAATTGGAAACTGGGAAGCCTGGATCGGGAAAAGGAGGTAGTTTTTGATGTGCGCTAATCGCTCATCGCTGGGAAAAACCGCTCGAAAAGGAAAGGCCCCAAAGTGCTCGGTCACATGGAAGTCAGGAAAATCATAGGGAAAGCGCTAAGGCGAAAGGTGGGACCCGCGCTCCAAAACCAGCAGTATATTGGGGGTACCCTTGGGCGGTAAGCGGATTTGGAGAAAAACGAGTGATTCCATTCAGCGCCTGATGCATGGCAAGCAGAGGAGAGAGAAAATCGCCGCTAATCGCATGCTAATGGTCGAGCAAGTCAACCATGCAAAATATGTGAATGACGTCGGATCTGGGGGCTCTAGATCAAACCACTAAGAATGGGCTCGATGAAAGAACCAGATTTGACAGGGGATTTAGCCGCGGAAGAAAGCATTTTGACGTCCGATTTGACCGCCAAGTTGGTAGATGGTTCATTCCACAATGTATGGAAAAACAGAACTGACAAGGAAAATTTGGTGCAGTTTGCAATAGGACAAGTGGCCACTCTCTGTGAGCCATTGATGATGATGCTAAGATAGGTAACTCCAAGCGAGCAGTAGCAGGAGACCGGACGGAGGAAGAAGAGGAAGCGAATAGTCAGGAGATCAACTGGCTTTAATGATCTGAATATGAAACTACTTGAATTTTGTTTGCAAGGTATTCAATTCAGAAATAAACATATTTAAAAGCTTCCCATGTCTTGCAGAAATGAAACACATGAATTTTTCAGCTGATTACAACCCATTTAAGCATAGTAGAATTATTTCCTTTTACTGTTTAACACATAAAAATGAATTTTTTCTGCAAAATAAACCAACCACATATGCACAAGAAGTTGATAAAGCAGTTCACCCCCTCCAGGGCTACGTCTGCTGGGTCCAAAGCCTCCAAATGGGCTTGTCCTTGTTTTTATTAAATGCTCAAATTGAAAATACAGCTGAATAGAAGCATCTACAGGAGAAATAGATGGTAGAAATGGATTCAAAACACATGAATCCTTCAGGATTGACTATTGGATCACCTCCAATGGATACCTGCAACCCTGTACAGTCTTCCCAATACTGGCCCCTAGTGGCTCCTAGAACTTTCACGGCTCCAAAACGTATGCAGATGACCTCTGATGGCTGTAAGACCTGCACCAATGGCTTCAGAAGGTCGAAATCATCCAAAATAAAAAAACAATTCGTTCAAAACCGACTTTCTGGGCCAAAGTTATGGCCATTTACTCCTGACTGCCAGTTTCCCTTAAAAAACTCAAGTTATCTTTAGTGGAGGCCAGTTAGGCCCGCCAAATATGGCGGGTCCGCCAAATTTGGCGCCACCGCCAACTAATCCGCCAACTCACTGCTGTTACATTTAACGCCTGCCTCGGATTCCGTGCTGACCGTTGGCAGGCTGGCGGTTGGGTTAAGCCCACGGTTCCTGGGCGTGGTCATATGGTATGGGGGCTGGCCCTTGGGGGCTGGCCCCCTTTGTTTTCCCGCTCCAACGAAGTTTAAACCATATCAATAGTTTTCTCCACCCATCCATCAACACACAAGGCTGTGGGCTAACGGTAAGACGTAAAGCTTGTGCCAGACAGGTCATGGGTTCAAACCTTGCCCATGCCACCCGAAATTTTAATATGCGCCCATACACTTGATGACGTCACCCAGGGCCACGTGGCGCCCTCGGGCCTGCCACGTGGCAGCTTCTGATTGGCCCGTGGAAAGGAATATTCCCTGGAATATTCCAAGGAATATTCCTTGGAATATTCTTTTTTTTAAATTTTTTTTAAAAAAAATTCCAATTTTCTAATGTACTGGACAAAATATTGTTTTGGCCATATCTCCCTCATATGGCGACCGTTTTCTGAACCGTTTGCGGTGCTGGAATCGGGAGGACGAGAAATTTCCAGTCGTTCAGCTATGAACCAGTTCTGAGCACTTTTAATTTTGAGCATTTTTACAGCACCTAGGACTTGAGCACCTGATCACGCCTCCCCATTGGGAAGATTTTGGACCCCAAAAGCCTTCAATTACCTGTTAAAGAGGTGAGGGTACAACTCCCTCACTCTTTCCACCTCCATCCACTTTGCCTTGTTCGGTTTGCTGCCTTTCAAACCACCCCGAACATAATCTACACTGCCCCTCCTTGAAGTGCGTGTCCTTCTGTCAAGGATTGTATCTTCTTTCAGCTCATCTAATAATTCTGGCGAGAAATCTTCTATAGATGGCAGCTGAACAACACTTTCATGATCAACAATCAAAGGAGGTTCATACAAACGTAAGTTCTCCACATTGACAACAGAATACATTTGCATGTAGGAAGGCAAATCTAATTGAAAAGCATTATTTCCAACCTTCTTGAGGATTTTGAATGGACCATAACGAATAGGCTTCAGCTTTTTACCTTCTCCTTGCATCCTTTCCTTACTAATGTACAGCCATACCTCATCCCCTTCTTGAAACTTGTGATCGACTCTATGCTTGTCGTGCCTTTCCTTGTACTTGCCTTGACTTTTTTCAAGCTGTTCTTGAATTTGCTGATGTATTTGCTGAATTCTTTCAATGAATGAACGAGCTTTGTCAATATCACTATGTCCCTCAATGGCGACATCTTTCTCAAGAATGAAATCAAGAGGTGATTTTGGCAAGTAACCAAAACAAGCTTCAAACGGTGAGGTGTTGGTGGAGGAGTGCTTGGCACGATTGTAAGCATGTTGTATGTAGTGCAAATGTTCATCCCAAAGCTTGGGATGCTTGCTGCAATAACCTCTCAAGAGGTGCACAATGGTTCTGTTCACAACTTCGGTTTGTCCATCTGTTTGTGGATGGAAAGCAGTGCTTTTCTTCAACTTTGTGTCCATCATCTCCCATAGGTTGGACCAAAAATTCCCCACAAATCCGGAATCCCTGTAACTAATAATGGAAGTAGGCAAACCAAAGTGAATCCATACATGATGAAAAAATAATTCAACAGTTTGTTCAGCAGTTATAGTTTTCTTACAAGGCATAAGTATACACATTTTGCTGAAACGATCAACTACTACATATAAATAATCATGTTGCTTTCTAGATGTTGGCAAACCTCCTACAAAATCCATATAGATGCTCTCCCATGGTCTAGAAGGTACCAGCAAAGGAGTATACAAACCAAGCTTCCTATTGCTAGGCTTGCTTGTAGCACATAATGAACAACCTCTTATGAACCTTGAAACAGAATCTACCATGCGAGGCCAATAGCAATACCTCTGTAGATGTGCAACTGTTTTGATCACACCAAAATGGCCAGCAATAAGAGAAGAATGAGCTTCTCTCATGACATTTATCCTCTCCCCCTGTGGTATACACAACTTTCCCAAATGAAACAACAAATTGTTATGCATGTGATAATCATTTTCCTCTACATGATTCCCTTTACTCAAGTTAGCATACACATCTTTAAAGTCACCATCAGATGCATATTGTTCTATGTAACTATCATGTACAATGGAATCATTCTTAAGTAAAGTAACAGCACCAATAATAGGCCTTGAAAGCATATGAGCAACCTTATTCAAAGTACCTTTCTTGTACCTTATTACCAAATGGAACTGTTGCAAGAAGCCCATCCATCTGAAGTGTCGTGACTGTTGTAACTTGCTTTGTGATTGCAAGTACTGTAAGGGCTGATGGTCAGTATGTATAACAGTTTCTTTGCCCATCAAATAGTGTTTCCACTTTTTGACGCTTTGTACCAACGCATACAACTCCTTATCATATGTAGGATAATTTACAACAACACCATTAAAAGTTTCAGAATGAAATGCAATAGGCTTACCATGCTGTAGAAGAACTGCACCCATAGCATAATCACTAGCATCAATTTGTATCTCAAATGGCTGTCTCAAATCCGGTAATGCAAGGACTGGAGCTGAACTAATCTTCTCTTTCAAAGATTCGAAAGCTTTTTGCTGCTTGCCTCCCCATTGGAAAGCATGCTTCACACTTGTCACTGCATGCATAGGAGCTGCTATAGAAGAGAAGTTAGAGATGAACTTCCTCCAATATTGAGCTGCACCCAAAAAAATTCTTACCTCTGTTATGGATTTGGGAGTAGGCCACTTCACAATAGTCTCAATCTTAGCAGGATCAATTCTCAAAGCACCTCCTCCTACTATGTGTCCCCAAATAAACCAAAGAAGTCTTTCCAAATTCACACTTTGACATTTTAAGAAATAACTGATTCTTCTTCAAAACATCAAGTACTTTTCTAACATGCATGACATGATCTTCTCTAGACTTGCTGAAAATTAAGATATCATCTAAGTAGACAATAACGAAATCATCAAGAAAAAGGCGCAAGACATCATCCATTACCTGCATGAAAGTTGCAGGTGCATTGCACAAACCAAATGGCATCACAAGCCACTCAAAGAGTCCTTGTTTGGTTTTGAAGGCTGTCTTCCATATGTCACTTTCTTCAATTCTTACTTGATGATATCCACTACGCAAGTCTAACTTAGTGAAATATCGAGCATCTTTCAGCTGGTCTAGCAAATCATCTATCCTTGGGAGTGGGTAACGATTCTTTACCGTTATCTTGTTCAAGGCCCTGAAATCAACACACATATGCCAAGTGCCATCTTTCTTTGGAATCAATACAATTGGTGATCCACATGGCGAAGTACTTGGCCTTATGAAACCCTTGTCCAACAAGTCCTTGATTTGCTTCTTTATTTCAGCATTCTCCATAATAGACATGCGGTACATGCCTATGTTTGGAAGAGGACAATCTGGATGCAAATGGATTTCATGCTGAATCTCCTTCTTAGGAGGCAAACCTGTTGGCTCCTGAAACATCTCATGATATGCATCAACTACATCATACAGATCTGATTTAAGTTTTGGATCACAATTTTCAAATGACTCATGATTCACATCAACCTTGGGCTTAATCATAAGAAGAACAAAATTCTTACTTGAATTGACCAGCCTTTTTACCTGTCCTGCATTTACCATCGCTATATTTGTCTTCTTGCGATGAGCTCTAACAATGAACTCCTTGCCATCTTTGAACAGATGATCTTGTTTTCATGGCGATGAAAGATAGCTTTCCTGTCAAACAAGTAAGGACTTCCCAAAACAATTCCTGCTATATCAAAAGGTACCACATCAAGTTCAACTGTATCAATAAAATGTGCAGTAATTGCAAAGCGCAATGTGCACTTTCTTGAAACTTGTAAATTTGCATCCTTGCAAATCCATCCAAGTGGATATGGCTTCGGATGTGGAACGGTCTCAAGTTTAAGCTGCTTGACCAAGTCCTCTGATATAAGATTTGATTGTGACCCACTATCAAAAAGTGTGTCAATTTTAGTATGTTTTGAAATCACCCTCACATGAAACAGTTCAATTCTTTCTTCCTCATTAGGAGCTTGTACATGGCAGTTTGAGGTACTAGTGCTGGCTTGAGTTTCAATTTATTTTCCCTTCAAGTTTTTCAAACCCATGGCTGTAATTTTGGTTTCATCACCTGAATCTTCCCCTAAATCTTGTGGTGTAGATGTAGTAGCAGCAGTTTTCTGTTTCCCTTTGGATTTGTTAAATTGAGGTCTTTTTTCAGGATATAATTTCCAACAGTTTTTCTCCTCATGGCCTGGTTTAGAACAGTGTTTATAGATCACTTTTCCACTCTCCTGTTTAACAGATGCATTCTTTTTACCCTTTCCCTTGGAGGTTTTCTCTTTGATTTTCCCCTTGGGGGGCTTGTTTCTACCCTCTTCAAATGTGTTTTTTCCCCTTGCCTCTAAATGGGTAGCTTGGACACAAACCTCGTCCAGGCTAGTAGGGTTAAACATCAAGATGGTGTGTCTAAGGTAGCTATGCAAGCCACCAATGTATTTCAGCAAGGTGTCTTGGGACTGTAAATCTACCCCTAACAAGAGAGCTCTTCTCCTGAATTCTTGGGTGTAGTCTTGGACACTCTGCCCCTTAAGTTGTCTGAAATTTTGCCAGTTCATAATGGCTTTCTGCATGTGAGCAAGAGGATAAAATTGCTTTTTAATGGCTAATAGAAATTCAAGCCATGTTAAGGTAACCTTACCAAATTTCTTGATCTCCTCTTTAGTCTTGGCTTCCCACCAGACTAAGGCTGCTCCATCCATTCTCAAAGAAGCCAACTGAATCTTTGTGGCATCATCATGCATATTTTGGATCCTCAAGTAAACTTCCAACTGCCTAATCCAGTTGTCAAGCTTTTCTGCATTCACTTCACCATTAAACATAGGTAATTCGAATTTTAAATCAAGCTTTACAAAAGGACTTTTTCCAGAGGATCTATGCTTATGGACAGAAGAAGACGAGGATGAAGAGGAAGAAGGTGAAGATGGGGGTGGTGGATCACCATTACCTCCATGTCCTTTCTTGGAATGATCTCATCCTTCTTACCTCCTGAAGAGCCCTCTCCTTCAGGTGGATGTTTGGACCCTTCTCCAGCCAATTTCTCATTTCTTTCTTGGTATAATATCCTCACCATTTCAGTGAGATCTAAGAAAGCCTTTCTGAAGATTCTTTCTTCTTCTCTTGGATCTGTCTCTAGAGGAATTTCTCCTCCATGCTCAAACATCCTTGAAGCTTCTGCTGAGACTCTTGAGGGTGAAATTGAAGGTGTAGGTGATGGCTCTCTGGCCTTCCTTGACTGAGGATTCTCTCTTTCCCTAGTCAACTGTCCTTCCCCTCTTTTAAGTTTCAACCTGGTAAGCATCAATACTTGCAAGACAATTAGAAGATCTTTGCACAAAAACCCTGAGCTCTGATACCAACTTGATCTGTATATGAAACTACTTGAATTTTGTTTGCAAGGTATTCAATTCAGAAATAAACATATTTAAAAGCTTCCCATGTCTTGCAGAAATGAAACACATGAATTTTTCAGCTGATTACAACCCATTTAAGCATAGCAGAATTATTTCCTTTTACTGTTTAACACATAAAAACGAATTTGTTTTGCAAAATAAACCAACCACATATGCACAAGAAGTTGATAAAGCAGTTCACCCCCTCCAGGGCTACGTCTACTGGGTCCAAAGCCTCCAAATGGGCTTGTCCTTGTTTTTATTAAATGCTCAAATTGAAAATACAGCTGAATAGAAGAATCTACAGGAGAAATAGATGGTAGAAATGGATTCAGAACACATGAATCCTTCAGGATTGACTATTGGATCACCTCCAATGGATACCTGCAACCCTGTACAGTCTTCCCAATACTGGCCCCTGGTGGCTCCTAGAACTTTCACGGCTCCAAAACGTATGCAAATGACCTCTGATGGCTGTAAGACCTGTACCAATGGCTTCAGAAGGTCGAAATCATCCAAAATCAAAAAAAAATTCGTTCAAAACCGACTTTCTGGGCCAAAGTTATGGCCATTTACTCCTGACTGCCAGTTTCCCTTAAAAAACTCAAGTTATCTTTAGTGGAGGCCAGTTAGGCCCGCCAAATATGGCGGGTCCGCCAAATTTGGCGCCACTGCCAACTAATCCGCCAACTCACTGCTGTTACATTTAACGCCTGCCTCGGATTCCGTGCTGACCATTGGCAGGCTGGCGGTTGGGTTAAGCCCACGGTTCCTGGGCGTGGTCATATGGTATGGGGGCTGGCCCTTGGGGGCTGGCCCCCTTTGTTTCCCCGCTCCAACGAAGTTTAAACCATATCAATAGTTTTCTCTGCCCATCCATCAACACAAGGCTGTGGGCTAACGGTAAGACATAAAGCTTGTGCCAGACAGGTCATGGGTTCAAACCTTGCCCATGCCACCCGAAATTTTAATATGCGCCCATACACTTGATGACATCACCCAGGGCCACGTGGCGGCCTGCCACGTGGCAGCTTCTGATTGGCCCGTGGAAAGGAATATTCCCTGGAATATTCCTCGGAATATTCTTTTTTTTTAATTTTTTTAAAAAAAAATCCAATTTTCTAATGTACTGGACAAAATATTGTT
The DNA here is from genome assembly GCA_031772625.1 of Pinus tabuliformis. NCBI lineage: Eukaryota > Viridiplantae > Streptophyta > Pinopsida > Pinales > Pinaceae > Pinus > Pinus tabuliformis. The sequence continues at coordinate 1,118,417,630 of CM062809.1, forward strand.
TTGGCCATATCTCCCTCATACGGCGACCGTTTTCCGAACCGTTTGCGGCGCCGGAATCGGGAGGACGAGCAATTTCCAGTCGTTCAGCTATGAACCAGTTCTGAGCACTTTGAATTTTGAGCATTTTTACAACACCTAGGACTTGAGCACCTGATCATTTAAAGCCATGAATAGAGAACAAAAAACATAAAGAGAGGACACCAAGAGGAAAAACCAGAGAGAAGAAGCCAAAGACAGAGAAAAGGAAAGATAGTGAAGCAAAAAATAGAAGACAGAGGGTTGAGCTGACCACAGGCAGCATCGAGCACCAAATAACTTGAGAGGTTAAAGCCATCCCTGAGAGGATCTGTCGGGAACTGAGCATCACATTGGGCTCCTCCCATTAAAGACCAGAAAGGTCAAGCGCTGGTAAGGAAAAGAGCCTGTGCACTCTAGTGGCTTGGGGAATCCAAGGACCACCCTGCCAAGCAATTCTGTTTTAGGAGACTTAGATTGAGCTCCTCATTGTAATTCTCTGCTTAAAGACACAATAAAAGAAGGCCACCACTGAAATCTAGACTGGAGACATAGCCCTGGAGGATAGGGTGAACTCCTTATTAATTGTTATGTTCTTGTATTTGCTTACTGTGTTTCTCTGTTGTTTTCCATCTTCCAGTGTCTATGTATTTTGAAATCTAATCGATCTGTTGCCTAAAATAACATAGACACACACCAACACATGAGTCTATAATACCTTCATTCAATAATTCTTTAACTGAGATCACTCAAGGGTTATTTTCAGATCATCATGTGACACTTGACATTGCTTAAACATAACCTGGTAGCAATGCATTGTTCTAAGACTTTTTCTAATTTTTGCAATGCTTGGTCGAAGTCATACCCATTAGAAGTAAAGTAATCCATATACATATCAAGTCCTTCATTTATCAAATCAACAAAAATGTTGAGTGTAGCTCTCTGGATTGTAGCCGGGGCATTACATAATCCAAATGGTAATACTCTATATGTGAATGTGTTAGGATATTCCGACACATAGGAAATAGTTAAGTGTAACTTTGTCTAGTGTAGAGTTAGGTAAAGTGTGTTTCTTTACTATGTACATTTTGTAACTTACAATTTGACGGTCACGATATGCAGTGATCCGATGGTTCATTCTCTCCTCGGTATTACCGACACTTGATCCGTGGCTTAACACCCGATTGGTCGATGATCTCTATTTAAAGAGCATGGAGGTTCATTTGTAGGGTAACCGTCAGAGAAGCTTATGTAAATTTTCATTCTTTTATTAATAAATTGCCTGAAGTGGCCACGTTGGCTTAGGCCGTGGACTGTTTCCCTCTTTGAGGGTTTTAACCACGTCAAAAATACTGGTGTATTGATCTATGATCTGTTTGTGAGCGGTGTCCTTTGGTGTTCTATCTGAGGAACTTACCCTGTAAATTCCTACATGGTATCAAAGCTATTTGAGGGCCGCGTCCATTGGTGATCCAAATATGAAGCCGGTAGAACTGCATCTGACTACCCTTTCCTAGATCTACTGTTTCTGACTACTTTTGGGCCGAGAGGACTGCTCTGTTGTGTTAGGAGCATCTGTTCTAGTGAGGAACCCCTTTTGTTTCACACGAAAAGGTTTCCGGTAGCCCTAGCTACGTCATTTTTAAGATCTGGAGGTATACAGTGTTTTTTTTTGCAGTTTCTAGTTATTTTCTCTCTGTTTACTATTTCAGTTTATTTAGCTCCTTTTTTATTACCGGATCTATACCTTTCATTTCTGTGTATTCTCTTTGCCCCGCGACTCTGTGCGATCTGGGCAAATCAGAAACAGAAATGAAGGATTTTTCTCATGCGTATGCTCTTTTCCGCCGCGCCATAGTGTGATCTCGGAAAATCAGAAACATTGAGGAAAATATTTAGTTTCCGGGTAGAGCTAACTTCAAGCCGTGAGGCTTGTTTTTTTTTGTATATCCGTGTTGGGTTTTGTGTTTTCTGTTTTGTAGGAAAAAAGAGTTTTCTCAAGTAAGCACGCAGCCTAAAGCTTCAGTGAAAAAAAAAAAAAAAAAAAAAAAAAAAAAAAAAAAAAAAAAAAAAAAAAAAAAAACCTTCCTCTTTTCCAAAAATTATTAAACTTTTAGTTTAGCTCACTTCGTCCAGAGCTACTTTATGAGAGTAGAGGTCTTGAGTTCAAGTCTTCTTTTTGTTGAGCTAACTAGATTAAGTTTGGAAAGGGGGCGGATTTTTTTTTTTAAATATAACATTATCATTCATTTCCACACATTCCCGCACTTCGTTGGCATCTTCATCAACTTTTCTTCAAAAAGCCATAACTTCTAAATCCGGAAGCCGTTTTCAGAGCTGTTTTTTTTGAACCAACCTAATTTTTCGAAATATTTCCATTGGAACACTTAGTTTTAGCATCTTTAGCTTCAGTTTCTGTTAAAATGGAAAGTCCATGCCAAGTTATTCTTGACAGCACCAACTACTTCCAATGGTGGTCCTACATTGTGGATTTACTTAGAAGTAAAGGTCTCTATAGAATAGCCTCACACCAAGAAACCAAGCCAAAAGATGAAGATAAGGCAGTTAAATGGGAAAATAGGCAAGATCAAGCACGTGGGTTGATAGGGATGTCTATTTCTCCCGATCTTAGATTCCATATTGCAGAACTTGATACTCCTGAGGAAGCAATGAAATAGATCACTAAAGTTTTTGGAATTAAAAATGAACTTAAAGCCCATCAACTCGAAAATGAGTTGCTTACATTGGACCCCAATAATTTTTCTTGCATTGAAGATTTTTTTTCCAAGGTCAAAACCCTTAGACTTCTCTTGGAAGGTGTTAAGGTTGAGAAAGAAGATAGTAACCCTATCTATTCCATTCTTACTAAGTTGGGACCAGCCTATTCTGTGTTTGTTTCCACCTTCCATTCTACAAGAGAAGCCTTCATTTCTCAAGGAAAAGCCTACAAGTCCCCTTCCTTTGATTCCTTTTGTGATTCTTTAATAAGAGAACAAGAAAAACTCTTACACCTTGGTTTTCTTAATATTGGAAACTCTTCTAAGAAAGTGTTAGCCACCCAGCAGCAACCAAATTCAAAGAATCCTAAGAAGTTGTATCCTAAAAGGAATGGTCCTAAACCAAACAAGGGTCCTAAGAAATTTCAGCCTCAAAATGAAAAATCATTTCAACAAAATGATAAGACAAATAAAAACAAAAGGAAGAAGACTGATATACATTGCAACTTTTGTAATCGAGATGGCCACTTAGAATCCAAATGCTTTAAGAAGATGGAAGCCTTGGAAGCGGCAATGAAGAAGCATAACATCCATTTGGAGCACTCTTCAACTTCAACTTCATCTTCAAGAATAGCACTTTCTGCATGTGGTTGTCAAGCATCTCGGTCTGGCTATGCACTAAATGTATCTTCTTCTTCTCATTCTCATGAGTGGCTCATTGATTCTGGAGCTTCTTATCACATGGCCAAAAACAAAGCCATGTTTTCTTCTTTAAATTATTGTAACACCAAAAATATATATGTTGGTGATGATAGATCTCTTAGTGTTATAGGGACTGGAACTGTTCATATAGACAATGGTCAATTTAATGATGTATTATGTGTTCCAACCTTATCCTACAACCTTCTATCTGTATATCAGATAACTCATTCAGGTGAAGGTAAAATCGTTGAATTTTCACCTCACGATGTTGTAATTAAGGACCTAAGAGATCCCAGACAGATTTTAGCTACTGGCATTGCTCATGATTCTACAAGGTTGTATAAGTTTCACAACTTTGGGTCATCAAATCTTCCCTCGGTATTTGTTGCTCATAACGATGAAGTGAGCAAACTTTGGCATGAGCGATTTGGTCACTTAAACTATCGATCCATTCATAATCTATGTAAAGAAAATATGGTGACAGGTCTTCCAATGGTATCTTGCAGAGATGGTGTTTGTTCCGGATGTGTACTCGGAAAACATCATCGGGATAGTTTTGAAAAACGTGCCTCTTGGCACACCTCAGCCCCTTTACAACTTGTGCATAGTGATTTATGTGGTCCACTTCCAGTTGTTTCATTCTCTGGCTACAAGTATTTCTTAACTTTCATTGATGATTTCTCTAGACGCACTTGGGTATACTTGTTAAAACTCAAGAGTGAAGTATTTAGCATGTTCTTGGCCTTTAAGGCCTTTGTTGAAAAACAATCTGGACATCAAATTCTTAAGCTAAGATCTAATAATGGCGGAGAATATGTTAACAACAAATTCTTCAAATTTTACACTGAGAATGGAATTCAAATGCAACATACTATTCCATATACTCCACAACAAAATGGTGTAGCTGAAAGGAAGAATCACACCTTAAAGGAAATGGCTAATTGTATGCTTCAATCTAAAGGACTTGGTCTTAATTTTTGGGAAGAAGCAATTAACTGTGAAAATTACATAACAAATCGCACTCCTACTAAGGTATTAAAGAATATCACTCCAGAAGAGGCATGTGTAGAAATTTTGAATAATTTAACACATATTCAATGGAGATTATCCTGATCATGTACTATTGCGGAATACATACACAATACATAAGCTCCTCTACGTTGATCATCAATATAGCAGCATCAATAACAATAAAACATCAAGAGCATTCACACATTAACACAATATGTAACCCGGGGAAAGCATCTCGCTAAAAACCCCACACTATATGTATATTAATGATTGAGACCATGTAGCATTACAAAGTACAATGCTTATCACAAGCAATCCAGTACTAGCTCCACCTGTTACACACAATACAGCTAAGATCTGATCTCCAAATCTATTCCATTGCTTGCATGCCCCCACTGCTCAATACCTGCTCAAGAATTGATGAGAATGGTTTACCAAACTCGTATTTCACCTCCAAAGAATCACTCACAATGTGTAAGATGTGAGCAGAAGCTACAAACTGGGCAAATACATGAGCAAACTCATTGGCATACTCAATCCCTTGATTGTGCAAGATCTGATGCACAACTATAGTCACAACTGATAGCAATCTAATTCTCTAACACCTGTCCCTGCTGAACTGAACATGCACTGACATGCAACTGAGTTAACTGATGTATTCTATAGTTGTATTATGAGTTAATAATTAGTTTAACAACTCATCATTAGTCTATTTGTAGTTAGACTAACTACAACTAGTTTAACCAAGTCAAACTGAACACAACTCCATCAACTCCACAATCAATTCCACCAAACTCAACTGACTCATAAGAAAAGCGTACTTCCTTCTGACAGCTGCATGGGCCACATCTGTATCTCAAACTGAAGTGCTCCAAGAGAATAAGATCAAGTTTATAGTCCAAATATTATTATGAGACAATAATATTTGACTTTTCTATTTTTGATAGCCAGTCTAAAAATAGACTTTGATCACCCACACTGTGATCACCCACACTGTGGTCACCCACACTGTGATCACCCACACTGTGATCACCCACACTGTGATAAAAAATAGAACTTGCGCCATAATTTGCCTGCGGGCCCACTTAGTGAAGGCGACTCTTTTCACTAAGCTCCATCATCTTGTTGCAATCTCAACACTCCCTCTCGACAAGATATGGATTATCAGCAACCCCTATCCTGCCTCGGTGGTACTCGAATTTGCTCCTGGTGAGAGCCTTCTTCAGAATATCAGCATCCTGATCCTCCGTTGGAATGTATGAAAGCAACATGATCCTCTGCTGCACACAATCTCTGATATGATGGTACCTGATGTCAATATGCTTAGATCTATCATGAAATACAGGATTAGCCGAGAGTTTAATGCAACTCTGATTATCATAGTAAATCACAGTAGAATCCAAATGAGAACCGAACAAACCAACCAGGATCTTCCTCATCCATATAGCCTCACATGCAGCCAAACTTGCTGCCATATACTCGGCCTCCGCTGAACTGAGTGCCACGGTTCTCTGCTTCCTGCTGTACCAAGAAACTGCTATCGATCCAATACTGAAGACCCCTCCTAATGTGCTCTTTTTTTCCATTGGGCTCCCTGCCCAATCTGCATCCATGAAGCCACATAGCTTCACCTCATCCTCCTGTCTGTACCACAAACCATATCCCGATGTGCCTCTCAAGTAGCACAATACATGCTTGCCCGCCTTCCAGAAGAGCTTGGTAGGCTTAACCATAGCTTGTGAGAGCTGGTTAACTGCATAGCATATATCGGGTCGTGTATTGACCAAATACATCAGCGACCCCACCAACTGTCGATAAACAGTGGCATCCACTTCTTCTCCCGAAGTGGCATCCTCCTTCCTCCAACCTCTAGGAAGAGGAGTATCAACAGGCTTGCAACCATGCATGTTGAACTTCTCCAGTATCTCCTGAGCATACTTGCCCTGAGAAACAAACAGTCCACCACTGCACTGCCATATTTCCAATCCTAGGAAATAGTGAAGGAGGCCCAAGTCCTTCATCTCAAACTCTGTAGCAAGATCCTTCTTGCATGACAGTATCAACAGCTCATCACCTGTTAGAATCAAATCATCAACATACAGTACAATGATAAGCAACTTACCCTCCACCACAATCTGGTATAGGTTAGGATCCGCCTCTCTCTTGAAGAATCCAAGTCTTGTGAAATAGTTGTCTATCCGTGTGTACTAAGAACGTGGTGCTTTCTTCAACCCATACAACGCTCTCTTGAGCCTGCACACATGCGACTCGCTGCTGAAGACCTCAAAGCCTTCGGGCTGCTCAATGTACACCTCCTCCTCAATGACTCCATTGAGGAATGCAGTCTTCACATCCATCTGATGAATGTGCCATCCCATCTGCGCTGAGAGAGCAAGAATCATCCGTATGGAAGAATACCTTGCGACAGGTGCAAAGGTCTCCTCATAATCGATCCCCTCTATCTGTGAAAAGCCTCGGGCAACAAATCTTGCCTTGTACTTCTCCACACTCCTGTCAGCTGCCTGCTTGACCTTGTAGATCCATCTCGAACCCACCACTAATTTCCCTTCCGGTCTAGGAACAATCTCCTATGCACTGTTTCTGACAATAGAATCATACTCTTCCACCATGGTGTCTACCCATGCGGGATCCTCCACAGCTTCCTCGAAAGAGGATGGCTCAGTCACAACGCACTTGCTCATCAGAGCCATGTATCCAATGTACCGATCAGGTGACTGTCTCTGCCTGCGTTGGGCTATAGGTGGTCCTACAACTTTCTCTGCATCTTGAGCCAGTCGCTCAGCTTCTGTCAAGCGATTTCGCCCTCTGATGGTTGGCGCTGCATGAGTGGTCTCTTCCACTCCATGAACCTTGTCCTGTGGCTGATCCACGTCCTGAAGCTCATCCTTAGGAACTAATAGCTCCTCATCTTCATGCAAGTGTAGCTCCCTCTCAAGCGAACACTTCATGGCTTTCTCCTCCTGAAATTTTATATCCCGTCGCACAACAGTTTTACCACTGTCTGGCAAATACACACGATAGTTGTGGGGCGTATCAGTGTACCCCACAAATATCCCAACATCTGCGGTCGGCTCCAACTTCTTCCTGGCATCCTTCGTCACATGCATGTAAACGTTAGCACCAAAAATCCTCAAATGAGAAAGGTCAGGCTTCTTACCATAATAAGTCTCCTCAGGTGTACTCATGCCAAGTATCCTATGAGGACAATGGTTCTGCACATAAACTACTGTAATGCATGCTTCCGCGCACAAGTGAAGGGGTAGGCCCTGATCATGCAACATTGCCCGTGCAACACCCACAATCGTTCTGTTCTTCCGCTTAGCTACCCCATTCTGCTGTGGGTTATGGGGAGCTATGAGCTCTCTACGAATCCCTTCTGCCTTGAAGAAATCCTTGAACTCATCCGAGATGTATTCACCACCATTATCGCTCCTAAGAGCCTTCACCTTCTTCCCCGACTCCTTCTTGACCAGTGCTTTGAATTCACAGAACTTTGAATATGTCTCGCTCTTCTTCTGCATGAAGAAGATCCAGCAGTTACGAGAGAAATAATCAACAAAAATCACATAATACCTGTGTTTTGCTGTCGAAGCAATTGAGAAAGGTCCACACACGTCTGTGTGAATTCTCTCAAGGATCGTCGTGGCACGACTATCCTTCTCGTGAAAGGTGGCTTTCAAAAACTTCCCCAAAGTACACCCCTTGCACTGATCTGACTGCGCAAGTGTGCCTTTAGGAAGCCCTGTAGTGATCTGCTGTAGTATATTCAAGGCTCCATGGTGAAGGTGACCCAATCTCCTGTTCCACAACTCGCCATCATCCCGGCTCACCAATCCTTCTGCCTTGCCCGCCATTGCTGCGCATCCATCTACATGCAATTGATAAAGGTTCCTCACTCGAACCCCTATCTTCCGGGTCTCACCAGTTGTCTTGCTGCGCAGGAAAGCCTTTCCCTCGCTGAAAACGACATCATACCCCTTGTCTTCTAACATCTCCACTGAGATGAGATTCTTCGTCAATCCTGGAACATGCATGACTTCCTTCAATACGAAGGGTTTACCAGACTCCCTCTCAAAGGAAATGGTACCGATACCGGTCGCACTGTATCTACCATCATCGCCCATCTCGATGTGCACTCCAAGATCTTTGTCCTCCAGATCAGAGAACAAATCTCTATCTCCCGTCATGTGAAAAGACACACCACTGTCCAAGAACCACACTGATCCCATCACACTTGAAACCAAGCATGCGATCAATGAAAAATCAAGCTCAAACTGTGAGGCTAGAGCCTCTCCTGCTGAAGATCCAGCAGCCTGCTTGTTCTTCTCCTTCTGCGGATAATTAGTGGCATAGTGTCCGTGCTGGTGACAGTGAAAACACTTCACCTTGGACATATCCTGCTTCTTGCCTTTCGCACCAGACTGAGAAGCTTTCTTGCTCTTCCCTTTCTTTTCTTTGGCAGCCAAAGAGCAATTCTCTTCATCAGATACCTTTGATGAAGATCCATTCTCACCTTTATTGTTTCTGAGTTTATCCTTGAGCACCAGGTCGCTCTTGCTTTGGAATAACATTTGCAATCCGTTGAAAGACATTTCAACAACACTGCTGCAAATTCGATTTCCACCAGCTCAAACTCAACTACATCCGATCTAAGATTCGTGAGAACACGATATTTCTTGTACAGAGATTGACTGTATGGGCATTCACCGGATATCTCACCTTCCAAAGGAAGGATGAATCCAGAGGCTACCTGGCCTGATTACAGACTCTGCCTGAAGAAATAGAATGTAAACACTTCCTGAATATTAGATCTAATGATCAACAGCTCTGATACCATGTAGAAACTTTTTCTACAATTATCTAGCTCGCTTTGATACCATGTAGAAATACTGAATAATTTAACACATATTCAATGGAGATTATCCAAATCATGTACTATTGCAGAATACATACAGAATACATAAGCTCCTCTACGTTGATCATCAATATAGCAGCATCAATAACAATAAAACATCAAGAGCATTCACACATTAACACAGTATGTAACCTGGGGAAAGCATCTCACTAAAAACCCCACACTATCTGTATATTAATGATTGAGACCATGTAACATTACAAAGTAAAATGCTTATCACAAGCAATCCAGTACCAGCTCCACCTGTTACACACAATACAACTAAGATTTGATCTCAAATCTATTCCACTGCTTGCCTGCCTCCACTGCTCAATACCTGCTCAAGAATTGATGAGAATGGCTTACCAAACTCGTATTTCACCTCCAAAGAATCACTCACAATGTGTAAGACGTGAGTAGAAGCTACAAACTGGGCAAATACATGAGAAAACTCATTGGCATACTTAATCCCTTGATTGTGCAAGATCTGATGCACAATTATAGTCACAACTGATAGCAATGTGATTCTCTAACACCTGTCCCTGCTGAACTGAACATGCAATGACATGCAACTGAGTTAACTGATGTATTCTATAGTTTTATTATGAGTTAATATTTATTTTAACAACTCATCATTAGTCTATTTGTAGTTAGACTAACTACAACTAGTTTAACCAAGTCAAACTGAACACAACTCCATCAACTCCACAATCAACTCCACCAAACTCAACTGATTGAGTTCTAACTGAAGTCATGCATGCAAAAACTCAACTGACTCATAAGAAAAGCGTATTTCCTTCTGACGGCTACATGGGTCACATTTGCAGTTCAAATTGAAGTGCTCCAAGAGAATAAGATCAAGTTTATAGTCCAAATATTATTATGAGACAATAATATTTGACTTTTCTATTTTTGACAGACAGTCTAAAAATAGACTTTGATCACCCACACTGTGATCACTCACACTGTGGTCACCCACACTGTGGTCACCCACACTGTGGTCACCCACACTGTGATCACTCACACTGTGATCACCCACACTGTGATCAAAAATAGAACTTGCGCCATAATTTGCCTGCGGGACCACTTAGTGAAGGCGACTCTTTTCACTAAGCTCCATCATCTTGTTGCAATCTCAACAGCATGGAGCTCAATTAAACTAGATGTAAGTCACTTTTGTGTTTTTGGAAGTGAAGCATGGGCCCATATTCCAGATGAGAAGCATAAAGCTTTAGAACCTAAGAATGAAAAATGTATTTTTGTTGGATATTCTGAAGATGTCAAAGGATATAGACTTATTACACTTAAGTCCAAAAATGTTATCATTAGAAAAGATGTAAAATTTGCTGAAAATATATTGGCCTACGAGCCTAGTTCGGCAGATGTGCCACCTCTCCCTATCTCTTCTACTTTTGAAAATATTTCTTCTTCAAATGATGAAAACGAGGATGAAAATCCTCCCCACCTTCTCAGGATCTCCTTCAGCTCCTCAGCTTCCAAAATGGGTCTGTGCTATCGGGATGTAGTAATCTTGCTGGTGATCCTCCAGATCAACACGTACATGTTCTCAGTTTGATACTCTCTTCTCAGTTCATACTTCTGTCGATGTCTGACTGATGACCTTGCATGAGCATTCTGGAGTGCCCAAGCAGATCAGGTATCATGGATTCTATACATGGTAAAGTCATGATTATCTATGGCATCTTACTTAGGAGATCTTGATAATCCTGGCTCAAGCTTCAGTGAATATGAACTTTGCAGAAACTTCAGGCCATCCAGATTGGAAGCAGCTATGAATGGAGAATATCATTCATTATTCGCAAATGATACATGGGATCTTGTTCCTCTAACGAAGGGGACGAAAACTTGTTAGATGCAAATGGTTTACAGACCAAGTATGGACCAGATGGGAAAGTTGATAAACATAAAGCTCGTCTTGTTGCTAAGGGTTTTTCACAAGTTGAAGGCATTGACTACACTGAAACCTTCTCCCCCGTTGCCAAAATGAACTCTATCTGCCTTGTTCTTTCCCTTGCTGCTTCTTTCAAATGGGAAGTCCATCAAATGGATGTTAAATCTACCTTCTTGCATGGGGACTTGCATGAAGAAATCTATATGGAACAACCTATTGGCTTTATACAAACAGACTCCAGCCATGTATGTCATCTTAAGAAATCCCTTTATGGTCTCAAGCAAGCTCCTCGAGCTTGGTATGCCAAAATGGATAACTTTCTTTTAGAAACTGGCTTTTCTAGGTGTCATTCTGACAATACTATCTACACCAAGAAAGTGGGCAAGTCTCTTATCATACTTGTATTGATGTTGATGATCTTATCTTGACTGGTAGTGATCCCAACCTTATAAACCATGTGAAGTCTAGCCTTAAAAGGAAGTTTGAAATGACAGACTTAGGACACTTACATTATTTTCTTGGTCTTCAAGTCTTGCAATCCAAGGAAGGTATTTCCCTTTCCCAGTCCAAGTATGCCTATGATATTCTTTGCAATTTTCACATGGAAGACTGTAAGCCAGCCCCTTCTCCCTTTCAGTTTGGAGTCAAACATTCAGTCACTTGTACTTCTCCTGAAGTTGATGCTACCTTATACCGTCAATTTGTAGGAAAACTTTTGTATCTAACCATACTCGTCCCAACCTTTCCTTTGTTGTTGGCCTTGTTGCTTGGTTTATGAAAAACCCACATGAAAGTCATTGGAAAGTAGCTAAAAGAATACTTGTTATGTTCGAGGTCCAGTTTAGTTTGGGATTCATTACAGTGCCGAAGCATCTCCTCTATTGGTTGGTTTCACTGCTTCCGATTGGGTTGGTGACCCTAATGATTGGAAGTCTACTGCAGGTTATGTGTTCACTCTTGGTTCAGGACCTATTACATGGGCTTCCAAGAAACAAGGTGCCATTTCTCTTTCTTCAGTAGAAGCAGAGTATCATGGCGCCGTAGAAGCCAGTAAGGAAGCCTTGTGGCTTCATTAGATCCTGTCAGAGTTTGGCTTTTAGCAGCATCATCCGACTACACTTTGGTGTGATAATCAAAGTGCCATTCAACTATGCAAAGATCCAGTCCAACATCAGCGCAACAAACACATTGAACTGCACATGCACTTCATTAGAAAGCTCATTCACGACCATGTTCTTGAAGTGCAATATTCTTCAACAGATGATCAAGTTGCAGACATCTTTACAAAGGCTCTCACATAGGCGAAGTTTACTAAACTTCGATTTATGGCTGGAGTTCAGGAAGTTGTCACTAAGGGGGGATAGGCTCTAGTGCCTCCTTCCTTCTCCTATTGTGTCATATTTGTAAGTCCTTCAATCCTATCCCAAGTTGTTCTTAAGGGGGGATGTTAGGATATTCCGACACATAGGAAATAGTTAAGTATAACTTGGTCTAGTGTAGAGTTAGGTAAAGTGTGTTTCTTTACTATGTACATTTTGTAACTTATAATCCGACGGTCACGATATGTAGTGATTTGACGGTTCATTCTCTCCTCGGTATTACTGACACTTGATCCGTGGCTTAACACCCGATTAGTCCATGATATCTATTTAAAGAGCATGGAGGGGCATTTGTAGGGTAACTGTCCATGAGAGAAGCTTATGTAAATTTTCATTCTTTTATTAATAAATTGCCTGAAGTGGCCGCGTTGGCTCAAGCCATGGACTATTTCCCTCTTTGAGGGTTTTAACCACGTCAAAAGTACTGGTGTATTGATATATGATCTGTTTGTGAGCGGTGTCCTTTGGTGTTCTGTCTGAGGAACTTACCCTGTAAATTCCTACAGAATGTACCCCAGGGATAGGTGAAGGTTGTTTTGTCTTGGTCTTTAGGGGTGATCTGAATCTGATTGTAGCTGCTGAAACCGTCTAGGAAGGAAAATAACTGCTTCCCTACCAAAGTATCAAGGACTTGATCGATGAATGGGAGGGGGAAGTGATCTTTCTGTGTTGCCTTGTTCAATTCCTGGTAGTCTACACAGATATGCCACTTCCCATTTTTCTTGGGGATGACCACCAATGGAGAGACCCATTTACTATCCGAAATAGGATAAATGAAGTTCACATCTATCAAATTCTGTAACTCTTCTTTCACAATGTCCTTGATATGTGGATTCAATCTTCGTTGAGGCTATCAGATGGGTTGAGCATCCTTCTTCGTATAGATGTGGTGTGTACATAGTTGTGGGTCTATACCCTTCATGTCAGGATAATCCCAGGAAAAAGCCCCTTTATATTTCTGCAGGACATGTATGAGATTTTGTTGTGATTGCTATCCAGACTATCATTAATGTTTAGAACTTTTCCTGGTTCGATCTCAACAGGCTTGCTGTTATGAACAACAGTCATCTAGATATGCTGGTCGTCGATATCCTTCAAAGGATTTTCCATGGCTTCATTATCAGGTATTGCTTCCAACATTTGACACTTTACATTTCTCACATCAGTTAGCTGATTGATAAAATTTTTGATAATGTCATCTTCAGTTTGATCTTTGAATTCCACTACCTTTGCTACTGTGAGTGGTGAACAAATGCTTTCCTCCAGGTATGCTGGTGGTTTTTTACATATTTTTACAATGGGCAAACTAGGCTTGGCAGGAGGATATAACACAAGATTTTCTACAGCATCCCCCTTTGCAATAATCATGCTGCCTTCTCGGCAACTAATAGAAGCATCAACTGTCCCCAGCCAAAGTCAGCCCAGAATCAGAGGATGTCCATCCAATCGACTCTTTGGGTTTATGATATGAAAATTTACTGGATATTCCCATGAATGAACAACAACTGTAATATCTTAGAAGGTCCCTTCTGGCCTTAACTGAATGATTAGCTAGTTCTAATAAAGTGGTGGTTGGTTCCAGGGCTGTAATACCAAGTGCTTGACAGGTTTCTGCTGTTAAAATATTAATGGTTGCACCCAGATCAACTAGTGTATTGGGAAAAGAGCGGCCATATATCTGAACTGTCACTATGGGATTTCCAGGATCTTCATACTTTATCAGAGTTTCCCCTCCCAAGAGTAAATCAGATAAGGTTCCTACAACATGAATGGTGGGTGAAGTTTTTGATTTCCTCACAGGCTTCTTTACACATAGCTCTTTGATTGTTTTAGCATAGATGGGAATATCTTGAATGGCCTGGAGGAGAGGAATTTTAATACAAATATTTTTTAGTTCCCCTACAAGATCAAAATCTAGGTAAATAGTAGGTTTGGGTATCATTAACCTTTCGGGGAATGGGGGAGAAGTGACTGTGAGTTTTTTAGGGTCTTCACACTGATCTGTCTCTTCCCCTTGGTTTAGTTCAGTATTAATTATAGGTGGTGGTATATGTATAGGTGTGGTTTCAATTTTAATTGATGGTTGATCCCTGTTTTCCCAGGGGTGATGATACTGTTAGGATATTCAGACACATAAGAAAGAGTTAAGTATAACTTGGTCTAGTGTAGAGTTAGGTAAAACATGTTTCTTTACTATGTACTTTTGTAACTTACAAATCCGACGGTCACGATATGTAGTGATCCGACATTTCATTCTCTCCTCGGTATTACCGACACTTGATCCATGGCTTAACACCCGATTGGTCCATGATCTCTATTTAAAGAGCATGAAGGGTCATTTGTAGTGTAATTGTTAATGAGAGAATCTTATGTAAATTTTCATTCTTTTATTAATAAATTACCTGAAGTGGCTGCGTTGGCTCAAGTCGTGGACTGCTTCCCTCTTTGATGGTTTTAAACACATCAAGAATATTGGTGTATTAATTTGTGATCTGTTTGTGAGTGGTGTCCTTTGGTGTTCTGTCTGAGGAACTTACCCTGTAAATTCCTACATGGTATCAGAGCTATTTCAGGGTCGCATCTGTTGGTGATCCAAATCTAAAGCTGATAGAATTGCATCCAACTGTCATTTCCTAGATCTATTGTTTTACTGCTTTCGAGCCGAGGGGACTGCTCTATTGTGTTAGGAGCATCTGTTCCAGTGAGGAACCCCTTTCGTTTGACACGAAAAGGTTTTTGGTAGCCCTAGCTATGTCGTTTTTAAGATCTAGAGGTATACAATGTTTATTTGCAATTTTTAGTTATTTTCTCTCTATTTATTTCGGTTTATTTAGCTCTCTGTTTTTTATTACCAAATCTATATCTTTCATTTTTGCGTATACTCTTTGCCCCACGACTCTGTACGATTTGGGCAAATAAAAAACAGAAAGGAAGGTTTTTTCTCTTTTGTATGCTCTTTTCCCCCATGCCTTAGTGTGATATCGGAAAATTAGAGACATTGAGGAAAATATTTAGTTTCCGGCTAAAGCTAACTTCAAGCCATAAGGTTTGTTTTTTTTGTATGTCTATGTTGGGTTTTGTGTTTTTTTTTTTTTGTAGGCAAAAAAGAGCTTTCTCAAGTAAGCACGCACCCCAAAGCTCCAGTGAAAGAAAAAAAACCCTTCCTCTTTTCCAAAAATTACTAACCTTTTAAACTAGCTGACTTGGTCCAAAGTTACTTTATGAGAATAGAGGTCTTGGGTTCAAATCTTTCTTTTTGTTGAGTTACTTTTTCAAAAAGCATATGTAGTTTATGTTTTAAAGTTACTTTATGTAAAAGTTTTCCCACCCATTATAAAAAGTGAGTCACTTATAATTATAAAGTCTCTTTATCTTTTATCTAAGTTACAATTTAGTGGGTAACTAATAAAGTACCATCGTAAAAGTGATTTTTACTTATTTATAAAAGCGAGTCACATAATTTTTTTAAAAAGTGAGCTAATTAGATTTATGCTTGGAAAGGGGGGGATTTTTTTTTAAATATAACATTATCATTCATTTCCGCACATTCACGCACTTCGTCGGTGTCTTCAACAACTTTTCTTCAAAAAGCCATAATTTCTTCATCCGGAAGCCTTTTTCAGAGCCTCTTTTTTTGAATCAGTGTAATTTTTCGAGATCTTTCCATTGGAACACTTAGTTTTAGCATCTATAGATTTAGTTTATGTTAAAATGGAAAGTCCATGCCAAATTATTCTTGAGAGCACCGACTACTTCTAATGGTGGTCCTACATTGTGGATTTACTTAGAAGTAAAGGTATTTACAGAATAGCCTCAGGCCAAGAAACCAAACCTCAAGATGAAGATAAGGCAGCCAAATGGGAAAATAGGCAAGATCAAGCACATGGGTTGATAGGGATGTTTATTTCTCTAGACCTTAGATTCCATATCGCAGAACTTGATACTCCTAATGAAGCAATGAAACAACTCACTAAAGTTTTTGGAATTAAAAATGAAATTAGAGCCCATCAATTCGAAAATGAGTTGCTTACATTAGACCCCAATAATTTTTCTTCCATTGAAACATTTTTGTCCAAGTTCAAGACCATTAGACTTCTCTTGGAAGGTGTTAAGGTTAACAAAGAAGATGGTAGCCTTATCTATTCCATTCTCACTAAGTTGGGACCAGCCTACTCTGTGTTTGTTTCCACCTTCCCTTCTACAAGAGAAACCTTTATTTCTCAAGGAGAAGACTACAAGTCCCCTTCCTTTGATGTCTTTCGTGATTCTTTAATAAGAGAACAAGAAAAACACTTACATCTTGGTCTTCTTAATCTTGGAAACTCTTCTAAGAAAGCCTTAGTCGCTCAACAACAACCAAATTCAAAGAATCCTAAGTCGTATCTTAAAAAAGATGGTCCTAAACCAAACAATGGTCCTCAGCAATTTTAGTCTCAAAATGAAAAATCATTTCAACAAAATGATAAGGCAAATAAAAACAAAGGGAATAAGACTAATAGAAATTTCCACTTTTGTAATCGAGATGACCACTTAGAATCCAAATGCTTTAAGAAGATGGAAGCCTTGGAAGCAACAATGAAGAAGCATAACATCCATTTGGAGCACTCTTCAACTTCAACTTCATCTTCAGGAATAACACTTTCTGCATGTGGTTGTCAAGCATCTTGGTTTGGCTATGCACTAAATGTATCTTCTTCTTCTCATTCTCATGAGTGGCTCATTGATTCTAGAGCTTCTTATCACATGGCCAAAAACAAAGCCATGTTTTCTTATTTAAATTATTGTAACACCAAAAATATATATGTTGATGATGATATATCTCTTAGTGTTGTAGGGACTGGAACTATTCATATAGACAATGGTCAATTTAATGATGTATTATGTGTTCCAACCTTATCCTACAATCTTCTATCTGTATATCAGATAACTCATTCAAGTGAAGGTAAAATCGTTGAATTTTCACTTCACGATGTTGTAATTAAGGACCTAAGAGAGCCTACACAGATTTTAGCTACTGACATTGCTGATGATTCTACAAGGTTGTATAAGTTTAACAACTTTGGTTCATCAAATCTTCCCTCGGTATTTGTTGCTCATAATGATGAAGTAAGCAAAATTTGGCATGAGCAATTTTGTCACTTAAACTATCGCTCCCTTCAGAATCTATGTAAAGAAAATATGGTGACAGGTCTTCCAATGGTATCTTGCAGAGATGATGTTTGTTCCAGATGTGTACTCGAAAAACATCATCGGGATAGTTTTGAAAAACGTGCCTCTTGGCACGCCTCAGCCCCTTTACAGCTTGTGCATAGTGATTTATGTGGTCCACTTCCAGTTGTTTCATTCTCTGGCTACAAGTATTTCTTAACTTTCATTGATGATTTCTCCAGACACACTTGGGTGTACTTCTTAAAATTCAAGAGTGAAGTATTTAACATGTTCTTGGCCTTTAAGGCCTTTGTTGAAAAACAATCTGGAGATCAAATTCTTAAGCTAAGATCTAATAATGGTGGAGAATATTTTAACAACAAATTCATCAACTTTTGCACTGAGAATGGAATTCAAATGCAACATATTGTTCCATATACTCCACAACAAAATGGTGTAGCTGGAAGGAAGAATCACACCTTAAAGGAAATGACTAATTGTATGCTTCAATCTAAAGGACTTAGTCTTAGTTTTTGGGAAGAAGCAATTAAATGTGAAAATTACATAGTAAATCGCACTCCTACTAAGGTTTTAAAGAATATCACTCCAGAAGAAGCATGGAGCTCAATTAAACCAGATATAAGTCACTTTCATGTTTTTGAAAGTGAAGCATGGGCCCATATTCCAGATGAGAAACATAAAGCCTTAGAACCTAAGAATGAAAAATGTATTTTTGTTGGATATTCTGAAGATGTTAAAGGATATAGACTTATTCCAATCGAGGCCAAAAATGTTATCATTAGAAGAGATGTAAAGTTTGCTGAAAATATATCAGCCTACGAGCCTAATTCGGCGGATGTGCCGCCTCTCTCTATTCCTTCTACTTCTGAAAATATTTCTTCTTAAGATGATGACAACGAGGATGACAATTGTTAGGCCCCTATACTACTAGTGTAACCCCTTATTGTTATTAGTATAACCCACTTATTATATTGATATACCCATGTAGTGCCCATATTGTTACTATTGTGCCCCATAGAAGCCCACTATTGTTATTATTGTGCCCTTACATTATTATTGTTATGTCGGCTCTAATTATGTTATGACCCTTTAGACTCCTATATATAGAAAGGAGGTATTTTCATTTGTATCATCAAAGAATTGTTCATTTATGTAATTTAAAGGAGGTTGCCTCCTCGAAGAGGCTGAATTCTAAGGCATTGATCTATATTTTCTATATTTTCTTGAGCTGGTTTCATAATATTTGGTATCAGAGCTTTGGATTCTAGGGTTTCGCTGCTCCAAACAGGTCATCGTGGAATTTTCGCTATAACTTTTTTTCTCTGATGTTTCAGAAGTGGCAACATAAACCCATTTGAGATGCAATCGTGCTGAACCTAGGGTCCAAATTTCAGAGCTTTTCGCGCTATATTGGTGGAGATATGATCTGAGGAATTTGGTCTTTTTGCAGACTCCTGAATTACATTCCAAATAGGTGACCTGGGGAAAATCATCATAAGTTTCTCTCTGGGGATCAGATTGAAATTTCATCAGAAGTTACAGAAAGAGGACGGACTGTAGTTTCTTGTATGTATTTTTTAGATACAAAGGTTAAAACAGTGACTCCTGGTACGTCGTACAAGTTCGCTCTACTGAGCTAGTCTATAATCAGGTCATCTTGGGAGATTGTGCATAACTCTTTCTTGGAGAATCCAATTTGGATTAGACTGGTGGCATTGGAAAGAGGACATAGAGGGCTACTATAGGTCACAATTTCAGAACTTAAAGATCCAAAAGTGTAGAGTTACAGTCGTTTCAAGTTCGCGCTCCTAAAATCAAGAAAGAGAAAGATGAGGAAGTTTGATGGCAAGGATCCGGTAAATTGGATATTTCAGATGGAGCAATATTTTGATCTACATGGTGTACAACTGTTACAAAAGGTATGTATTGCATCTTCATATTTAGAACCATATCAATTTTTATGGTACAAAGGGCTTTGTTCTCATAAACAACTTGTTACGTGGTCAATTTTCACGAAGGAAATGATAGCACATTATGAGGATACAAAGAGCAACACATTTTTTAGAGCAACACCACAAGAATTGGAAAGAGTAAAAGGGCTTTGTGACATAGTGGAAAGCAAAATTATGGAAACCAGGAAGCGTACCCCTCACAACTATAAAGATGGAAGTGTTGTTTCTCCTAGCCTTCCACAACCTACAAGGGTTACACCCCAACAAATGGAAGAAGAAAGAGAAAAAGGGCTTTGTTACAATTGTGATAGCAAATGCTCTAAAGGTCATAAGTGTGCTAAGAAGAAATTATTTTACATAGAATATGAAGAGGAGGAAGAAAATGATCAAGAAACATCAAAAGAAGAAGATATACGCCAAGACCCCCCCCCCAGAGAAAGAAGAAATGAATCAGACCATATCTTGTAAAGCATTGGCAAGAATTACCACTCCTAAAACTCTCAAGATAGAAGGACATATCAAGAATAAAAAGGTGAAAGAAGCGAAAGATCACATCGAGAAAGAAGAAATGAATCAAACCATATCTTGTAATCCATTGTTCGAAATTACCACTCCTCAAACTATCAAGATAGAAGGACATGTAAAGAAGAAAAATGTTCAAGAAGTGAAAGATCACATCGAGCATCAAGAAATGAATCCGACCATATCTTGTAAAGGATTGGAAGAAATTACGACTCCTCAAAATCTAGAGATAGAAGGAGATATCAAGGATAAAAAGGTTCAAGCAGTGAAAGATCACATCAAGCATCAACAACAAGTTCTTCAACTTTTAAAGGATAACGCCACTTCGGTGCAAAATCAAACGAAACAACAGGTAGATCAACATCGTAGTGAAAAATGTTTTGATGTAGGTGATTGGGTATTTTTATTGCTACATCTCAAGCAAGCTATTTATGAGAAGGAAATGTTGGCAATACTACATGCACTTAAAAAATGGCAACCTTACCGAATGGGAAGACTCTTCAAGGATGAGGATGTGGAAGAATTGTTTTGTGCTATTTATATTATCCAACTAGATTGGATAAATGAAGCAAGGGATGAATGGAAGAAGGACGAAGAAGTATGGCCACTTATTCAAAAGTTGTAAAAGATCCCAATTCAAACAATATTGCCAGAAATTAAAGAGGAAGGAAAAATCATATTGGAACCTGGAGCAGTCACAGAAGCAAGAACCTGACAGCTACGAAATCGATCAATTTCAGAGTATCTCATCAAGTGGAAGAACTTACCCGCTGAATATTCCACATGGGAGGACAAGAATTTTATACAGAAGCATCAAGAACTACTCAAGCGTTGAGGACAACGCTTTTTGAAGGAGAGGGGCATGTTAGGCCCCTATACTACTAGTGTAACCCCTTATTGTTATTAGTATAACCCACTTATTATATTGATGTACCCATGTAGTGCCCATATTGTTACTATTGTGCCCCATAGAAGCCCACTATTGTTATTATTGTGCCCCATAGAAGCCCACTATTGTTATTATTGTGCCCTTACATTATTATTGTTATGTCGGCTCTGATTATGTTATGACCCTTTAGACTCCTATATATAGAAAGGAGGTCTTTTCATTTGTATCATCCAAGAATTGTTCATTTATGTAATGTAAAGGAGGTTGCCCCCTCGAAGAGGCTGAATTCTAAGGCGTTGATCTATATTTTATATCTTTTCTTGTGCTGGTTTCATAACAACAATCCTCCCCCACTTCTCAAGATCCTCCTTCAACTCCTCAGCTTCCAAAATGGGTCCGTGCTCCTTGGGATGCATCAGGTGCTCTTGCCAGTGATCCTACAGATCAATGGCGTACACATTCTCAGTTCGATAGAGCCTCTTCTTTACTGGCTCAAGATTCAACGAATTATGATCCTGACACCTTTGCAGAAGCTTCAGGCCATCCATATTGGGACATAGCTATGAATTAAGAATATCATTCATTATTGGAAAATGATACATGGGATATTGTTCCTCTACCAAAGGGATGAAAACTTGTTAGATGCAAATGGGTTTACAGAACCAAGTATGGACCAAATGGAAAAGTTGATAAACATAAAGCTCATCTTGTTGCTAAGGGTTTTTCACAAGTAGAAGGCATTTACTATACTGAAACCTTCTCCCCTGTTGCTAAAATGAAATATATTCGCCTTGTTCTTTCCCTTGATGCCTCTTTCAAACGGGAAGTCCATCAGATGGATGTTAAATCTGCCTTCTTGCATGGGGACTTGCATGAAGAAATATATATGGAACAACCTACTGGCTTTATAAAAATAGACTCCAGCCTTGTATGTTGGCTTAAGAAATCCCTTTATGGTCTCAAGCAAGCCCCTCGGCTTGGTATGTCAAAATGGATAGCTTTCTTTTAGAAACTGGCTTTTCTAGGTGTCATTCTCACAATACTCTCTACACCAAGAAAATGGGAAAGTCTCTTATCATTCTTGTTCTTTATGTTGATGATATTATCCTTATTGGTAGTGATCCCAACCTTATAAACCATGTGAAGTCTAGCCTTAAAAAGAATTTTGAAATGACAGGCTTAGGACACTTGCATTATTTTCTTGGTCTTCAAGTCTTGCAATCCAAGGAAGGTATTTCCCTTTCCTAGTCCAAGTATGCATGTGATCTTCTATTCCATTTTCACATGGAAGAATATAAGCCAACCCCTTCTCCCTTTTAGTCTGGAGCCAAACTTTCAGTCACTTGTACTTCCCCTGAAGTTGATGCTACCTTATACCGTCAACTTGTAGGAAAACTTTTGTATCTAACCCATACTCATTCTGACCTTTCATTTGTTGTTGGCCTTATTTCTCGGTTTATGAAAAACCTACATGAAAGTCATTGGAAAGTAGCTAAAATAATACTTCATTATGTTCGAGGTACAGTTCAGTTTGGGATTCATTACAGTGCAGAAGCATCTCCTCTATTGGTTGGTTTCACTAATTTCGATTGGGCTGGTGGCCTTGATGATCAGAATTCTACTGCAGGTTATGTGTTCACTCTTGGTTCAGGACCTATTACATGGGCTTGTAAGAAACAAAGTGCCATTTATCTTTCTTTAGCAGAAGCAAAGTATCGTGGTGCTGTAGAAGCTAGTAAATAAGCCCTATGGCTTCGGCAGATCCTGTTAGAGTTTGGTTTTCAGCGGCAACATCCAACCACACTTTGGTGTGATAATCAAATTTCCATTCAACTATGCAAAGATCCAGTCCAACATCAGTGCAACAAACACATTGAACTGCACATGAACTTCATTAGAAATCTCATTCATGACCATGTTCTTGAAGTGCAATATTGTTCAATAGATGATCAAGTTGCAGACATATTTACAAAGGCTCTCACAGAGGCAAAGTTTACTAAACTTCGATTTATGGTTAGATTTTAGGACGTTGTCACTAAGGGGGGATAAGATCTAATGCCTTCTTCCTTCTCCTATTGTGTCATATTTTTACATCCTTCAATTGTTATGATCTTAACCTGCAAAATGATACCCAAATATAGAATATGCGAAGAAAAGATACCCAGAACATAGAATAGCAATGATTTTATTATTCAGAGAGTAATGTTCACTTGCCTCTTCGAGGGGACAACATCCAATAGAGCAGAGCTCGACTACAAAATAAGACACATTGCTCCTCGCAGGGAGTCTCTATCCTTTATATATGACTCATACATGCAATACCACGGTCCAATACTATGGGTTTTATTAATACCATCTATCTAATACTACGGCCCATTTGCAACTAACTGTGGTCCCGTCATTAATTGCGGGTTAACCACTTACAAATATTAATATGGCCTTTATTGACTTTTGACTATGACGTGATCCCATGACATAAATAAGGGGGTTAGGGTGGGACCCTAACATGCCCTCCCCCTTAAGACTAGCCTTGTCCTCAAGGCTGAAGCTGCGGAAACTGCTGAAGAATAGTGGCTGGTTCCCAAGTTGCATCTTCCGGAGAGGTGTCTTTCCATTTGACGAGGACTTCCTTAATCATGCGTCCGCGCAGGTGCTTGTCTCATGTCTAGAACCTGTTTGGGTTGAAGCCAGATTGACCCTTCTTCATCCAATTCAGGTAGACTGGTTTGAACTCAGCAATTGTTCCCAATTACTTTCTTGAGGCACGATACATGAAAAACTGGATGGATTTTTGCCGTAGGTGGCAAAGCCAAATTGTAAGCCACTTCTCCAATGCGCTGAAGTACTTGGTATGGTCCGTAGAATTTTGGAGAGAGATTTTGACAACCCTTGTCTTTGAGTGATGTTTGCTTATATGGTTGCAGCCTCAAAAAGACCTGATCCCCTTCTTGAAATTGGCACTCTGAGCGATGCTGGTCGACCTATTGCTTCATGCGGTTCTCAGCTTGATGAAGATTCTCTCTAAGATGGGCGAGCATGGTTGCGCGGTGTTGTAGGAGTTGATCCACTACTTGTACTTTGGAGCACCCCTTGAGATAATAAGTAGGGGAAGGCGGAAGTTGACCATATACTGCTTCATAGGGAGTCATTTTGGTGGTGGCATGATAGTTGGTGTTATACCACCATTCAGCCAGAGGTAACCACTGTACCCAAAGGTGTTGCTTTTATGAAGTGAAACACCTAAGGTAGGTTTCTAGACATTTTTTGACGGCTTCGGTTTGACCATCTGTTTGTGGATGATATGAAGTACTGAGTTTGAGTTGAGTGCCTTGTATTCTGAAGAATTCCTGCCAAAAATTACTGGTGAAGATCGGGTCGCGGTCGGACACAATAGAAGTGGGCATGCCATGCAATTTGAAGATCTGATCCATGAAAGATTGAGCAACCAAAGTTGGTGTAAACGGGTGGGGTAGGGCGCAGAAATGAGCATACTTCGACAGTCGGTCCACAACCACCATGATGACTGACTTGTTCCCTGACTTTGGAAGACCTGTAATGAAATCCATAGAAACCTCCATCCAAATTGATGCCGGAATGGGCAATGGTTGTAATGTGCCTGGTGTGTTGACGGTTTCCCCTTTGTGGCGTTGACAGACATCACATTCTGCATGAAGGTAAGGATGTCCTTTTTCATGCCTGTCCAAAAAAATGATCTTCTAGTGCGAGCATACGTCTTCTGAAAGCCAAAATGTCCTACAATGGGAGATGAGTGCAATTCTGCCAAAATGTGACTTTTGAGGGTGGATGTTGGTGAGATTACGACTCTGTCCTTGTAGCGAAGAATATCATTCTGCCACGAGTAGCGCTTGGTTGAAGTATGATCTACCTGCAATTGAGAAATAAGTTGGGAGAGCCCGGGGTGTGAAAACCATTCCCTGCGAGCCTCTTCAATCTAGTCTGGAATGGGGAGGGAAATTGCGAGCAGAGTACTTTCCTCCTCAAATTGGCGAGATAATGCATCTTCTACACTATTGTCTTTCCCTTTCTTGTAAATGATCTCATAATCATATCCTAGCATTTTGGCTAACCATTTATTTTGTTGTGGGGAGGATAGGTGTTGCTCTAAAAAATATTTAAGACTGTGATGATCTGTGCGGATTTGGAAACGTCGCACCAATAAGTAAGGTCGCCAGGTCTCGACTGCATGTAAGATGGCCATCATTTCCTTCTCGTAGGTAGATTGGCCCAGATTCCTCCCTCTGAGTTGTTGGCTTGTGAAGGCCAACGGTCACCCTTCCTGCATTAAGACTGCCCCAATACCTGTACCCGAAGCATCACATTCAATGACAAAGGATTTGGTGAAGTCAAGTAGTGCTAAGACTGGAGTGTAAGACATGGCGTTTTTGAGAGCGGTAAATGCCTGTTGTGCTTCCTCGTTCCAGAAGAAGGAATTTTTCCTTAGGAGTTGAGTGAGGGGCTTTGCTATGCGGCCATAGTTGCGGACAAATTTACAATAATAGCTTGTGAGACCCAAAAATCCTCTCAAGCTCTTCAAGGTCTTAGGTTGAGGCCATTCTTGCATTGCCTGGATCTTTTTGGGGTCCAGCTTGACACCTTCACGCCCCACAATGTGGCCCAAATACTCAACTTCTTCCATGCCAAACGAACACTTGGACATCTTGACAAATAATTTATGCTTGCGTAGTAGTTGCAAGAGTAGATCTACATGCTAAAGATGTGCAGCCCAAGTACCACTATAGATGAGGATGTCATCGAAGAAGACAAAGACAAATTTTCTGAGATATGGTTTGAGAATGTGATTCATAAGGCTCTGAAAAGTAGAGGGGGTATTACAAAGACCAAATGGCATGACCAGGAACTCATAATGGCCTTCATGAGTTCTAAAAGCCATCTTGGGAATGTCGACTTCCTTCATGCGAATTTGGTGGTAGCCTGAGAGAAGATCCAACTTAGTGAAAAATTGAGCCCCATTGAGTTCATCCAGCAAATCGTCAACCACCAGGATGGGAAATTTATCTTTGACTGTCAACTTATTGAGGGCCCTGAAGTCGGGACACATCCGCCACTCCCCATCTTTCTTGAGCACCATGACCACTGGGGATGAATAAGGATTAATGCTGGGATGAATGACACTTGCTTCCAACAGTTCCTTGATGATTTTTTCTATTTCATTCTTTTGGGTGAATGGATATCTGTATGGCCGCGCATTTGGGGGTTGGGCCCCTGGAACCAAGGTGATGCTATGATCATGTTCCCCTCGTGAGGGTGGAAGCTCATGAGGCTTGTCAAAGACCGTCCGATGGTTATTTAAAATCTATTGCATCTCATGATGAATTGGCAGAGACATGGTTTCGACTACCTGGATGGCATTAAATTGAGCTACTACTCCATGATGGCCCTTTTTTAACAATTTTTCCATCATATGCGAGCTGATGATAGAGGGGGCTCCCGCCTGGAGTCCACGGAGGGTATGTGTGGAGTTGTTCTGCTTAAAACTCATATATAACTCCTAGAAATCCATTGTGATTGGCCCAAGAGTGTGGAGCCATTCAGCGCCGAGGACAATGCGCTGCTTCTGTGATTTTTTGATGGATGAAATTATGGGTACTTCCACTATCAATCAAGACTACTACTGGGCAATGTTTAAGGAAACCCTGGATTTTGAGAGTTTGAGGGGAAGAAATCCCTGCCAACGCATGCAGCGAAATAGCTGGTTCGTCAGAGACATTCTCCGTTGGGTTGTCTTCTTCTAGAGCCTCATGTTCCTGAAGTGGTGGATCTTCCTCTGTTGAGCTGTAGTCAGTGGCATCTATTTGAAAAAATTTGGGCTCCTTGCATTTATAACCTGGGGAGAAATTTTCATCACAGTAGTAACATAGTCCTTGCTTCCTTCTTTCGGCCATTTCCGCAGGTGACACCTTTTGGACCTTAAGTGTTTGAGTCGTGTTGTGAGCTTGTGGGGGATGACCTTTAGCGGGGAGATTTGGGCGACTGTATTGGGCTGCTAATGCACGTTCCACCTTACGAGCTACCTGGCAAGCCTCCGTCCACATGGGAGGGTGGTGAAGTAGAACTTGAGCTTTGATGGCTTCTTTAAGACCACTGATAAAACATTCCATGTAGAACTCATCTGTGAGACCCCTAGTGCGGAAGGCTAAGGCTTCAAAAGCGGTAATATATTCATCCACTGTACCAGTCTGTCGAAGCTTAGTGAGACGACCCAAAAAAGAGTCTTCCTGTTCAAAGCGATCTCGAAGAGCATTGGTAAATTGGGTCCAAGTCCTAAAAGGTCCATTGCAACGCTGATGCCATTCCCACCATTGCCACCGTTCATTGTCCAAGTACATGCTCCCCAACATAAGCTTAGTCGCATCATCTGGGATATGATTCAATTTGAAATACTGCTCCATTTGTGCTAGCGATGCGGACGGGTGAGAACCGTCAAATTTATGCACATCCAACTTGGGAGGTCGCTGACTCGGTGGTGGATGGGTGTGCCAGACGTGAGGAGAGTGGCTAGACTCACCCTCATTGTATTCATTTCCATTATACGCCTCCTTGTGGGCTTGCTCCTTGCCCTTCGGAAGTAATTGCTATATCTAGATACTTAGGCCGTGAAGCTCATGTTTGAGGGATTGCACGGAGTCTTCCAGTTTGTCCATACTTTCATTTGCCATCGCTTGAGCTCTAGTCTCTATCATACACCAACCTGATGAAAAATTGGGACCGCCGAAAAAATTTGACTAATAAATTGAATGGTACCACCTTGCTCAGCTC
The DNA here is from genome assembly GCA_031772625.1 of Pinus tabuliformis. Classification (NCBI taxonomy): domain Eukaryota; kingdom Viridiplantae; phylum Streptophyta; class Pinopsida; order Pinales; family Pinaceae; genus Pinus; species Pinus tabuliformis. The sequence goes on from CM062809.1 coordinate 1,118,445,611, forward strand.
GTCGTCCTGATTCTGATGGGCTAGATCACCAATAAGCACCCGGAAGATCTCAGACTTTTTTTTTTGAAAACTCCTAACGGAGTTTTACTCCTTCTTGATCAATACTGCAGTCGCCAAATCCTCAAAATGTCAATGCTGCCAAAAGTCCTGCGAAAAGTATACCCTGGTATAGGAACCCTTCACAACAACTCCGATCTGGTGGGTCTGAGAGATCTGAATGGCGGAACAACTGTTGCGGCGGATTTGATGGATCTACGGGACTGATGTCTGCTACTGCTGCACCTCTTTGCACACACGGATCCGGAATAGATGATGTGTGATCCCCTGATAGAAAAGGAAACTATGGTCGTGAGGAGTGTCAGGTGCTACAGATCGCAATATACATAAGGGTCTGGCAGTAGTACTTGGCCCAATGTTTCAGGGCTCTAACTAAGGAGGATCGACCGTACGCTTAGCTGTACAACCCGACTTCCCTATTGTACGAGCGAGTAATCTCTCTGAGTGCTGTTCTCGGTGTACTGTAGCCACAAGACGATCGACGGTTTATCTATGGCGAGGTTTCAAGGGAGCCTAGGGGGCTTCCGATATACCTAGAGGGTACGTGGAAGACAGTCTGTGCGCAGTTCTGTCTAATGCGCTACTACTCGAAGGGGTACCCACAGGGGTTACAAGGGAGTCCAACAGACGTGACCACCTCTTGTATTTCCTGCGTGCATGCCTCCCCAAATCTGCAGGTTTATGCTCTCAACGACAGATCCCGTGGTTTAAAGACGCCAGAACACGTCTCTAGCCGATTTTTTTTTTGCTAAGAATTGGAGATCCCACCGGCCCTGGAAAGTGCTCTGATACCACTTGTTATGCCCTTAACCTGCAAAATGATACCCAAATACAGAATATGCGAAGAAAAGATACCCAGAACACAGAATAGCAATGATTTTATTATTCAGAGAGTAATGTTCACTTGCCTCTTCGAGGGGGCAACCTCCAATAGAGCAGAGCTCGACTACAAAATAAGACACAATGCTCCTCGCAGGGAGTCTCTATCCTTTATATATGACTCATACATGCAATACCATGGGCCAATACCGTGGGTTTTATTAATACCATCTATCTAATACTACGACCCATTTGCAACTAACTGTGGTCCCGTCATTAATTGTGGGTTAACCACTTACAAATATTAATATGGGATTTATTGACTCTTGACTATGACGTGATCCCATGACATAAATAAGGGGGTTAGGGTGGGACCCTAACATCAATCCTATCCCAGGTTGTTCATAAGGGGGGGTGTTAGGATATTCCGACACATAGGAAATAGTTAAGTATAACTTGGTCTAGTGTAGAGTTAGGTAAAGTGTGTTTCTTTACTATGTACTTTTGTAACTTACAAATCCAATGGTCATGATATGTAGTGATCCGTTGGTTTATTCTCTCCTTGGTATTACTGACACTTGATCTATGGCTTAACACCTGATTGGTCCATGATCTCTATTTAAGGAGCATGGAGGGTCATTTGTAGTATAAACATTCATAAGAGAATCTTATCTAAATTTTCGTTCTTTTATTAATAAATTGCTTGAAGTGGCCGCGTTGGCTCAAGCCATGAACTGTTTCCCTCTTTGAGGGTTTTAACCATGTCAAGAATACTGGTGTATTGATCTGTGATATGTTTGTGAGCAGTTTCCTTTGGTGTTTTGTCTGAGGAACTTACCTTGTAAATTCCTACAGATATTACCTGACCTCAATCTAAGTTCATTAAATTATTTTTGCTCAATCTCATAATCTGAGCTTTCGATAATTTGTACCAACTAGACTGGTCTATTATTAGGATTCAGATTGAGCTAAGCTGGCAATTGAGGGTGCAGAAGAGGTTGAGAATTTTGCTGTAATGTATACGAAGTTGATAGGGCAGGTTGAGGTTGAGGACTTATCCCCATAGGTGCATTAGATATCCCTAGCAGTCACTGCCAATTTGTAGACCAGTTCAGATTTTGAGAGGTGGAGGCATGCCATTGGGATTGATAGGGATTGCCCTGCCAAATAGGAGTAAAAGGATAATTTGGCCAACCATTACCTGGAAAGGATTGAGTTGGCTAGGATGCAACAGGGAATGGCTAGGTTTGCCAATTTGGGTAAGGTGATTGGCCTTGCCATGTTGCCCGAAGGTTTTGTTGCTGATTAAATTTTGAAGATGGAAAGAACTATGATGCATCTTGTGACATACCTGTAGGTTTAGCCTACCACTGTCGACCTTGGTTCATCAGATACACTGGCTTTGTTTCTTCTTCTACTTCCTTGAATACTTCTTTCAACCTCGGCAGTGATGGAAATTGTTCAGTGGCGTGATCTTTGGTACAGATAACGCATGTCTGGACCATGTCTAATGGACACTGCCCTTGGTTGTGCTTCTTTTGACAACGTGGACAGAAGATGGCCAAGTTTTGTTATGCTAAGACCTGCTTTTGTTTAGCCTGTAAGACATCCAGCTACGTTGTGAGAGCGCCCAAAATGTCCATCTTGAAATCTTCCAGGAGGTTACCTATTTCCATGTGTGTTACGCCTCCACTGTGTGGTTTTCTTCCCCTGATCATGGGATCTCGGCTTCCTACTCCTGTGCGTGTGCTTCCTTGCGAACACCTGATACACAAGTGAAGGCTTTCATCATAATATTCTTGAGAAATATATCCTTGCCCCATTAAATTTAGAGTTTCTAACCATTCCTCTTTCATCCCTTTAATTAAGATAACTCTTAGGACTTATTTAAGTAAGGTGGTGTGTGGAGATCTATGAAAATTATAATTAAACCGTTTGACATACTCTTATAGAATTTCATTATCTTTTGCAGTCATATTAAAGATTTCATCTTTTATCTTCCTAGTCTTGAAAATGTCCTGGTATCTTGTGAGGAAGGAGGTTTTCATTTCGTCCCAAGAATTAATAGTTCATCCACCCAGACCCATGAACCATCTTAAGGCTACTCCTTTAAGAGTAGAAGGGAACAATTTTAGCTTTAGGGGGTCAGTGGTGTAGTCATACCCTCTATAGAGGACATCAAACTCAAACATGAAGGCATCAAGATCCTCTGTGACCATCCTGTGAAAAGTTGGGATGCTCTGTAGAGGAATAGCCTTCATGGGGGCATTGGCCACTTGATCGACTATGGGATATTCCAATGTTGAGGTTTGACCTTGAGGTGGTTGGTTTTCCATTTGGTCAAAGATGTGCCAATAACCTTCAGGGATTTCAAGGGGTTCTTTTTTATTAAGTGGGGGATTAGCAACCTAAGTTGGATTTGCAGCACTGCCTAGATCTGGGATCACAGAAGACCCCTGTTTAGATAGTTGTGGTTCTGCCTTAGCAGTTCCACTGGTTTCTCCTTCTCCTTCTCTTAAGTTACATGATTTTCCCTCTTGTATAGGATCTGAATGTAAACTTTCTATAGCTTGAAGACTCTGTTCAGATCCTCCAATTTGGCTTTGAATATCATGGTGAGTTGTAGATGTTGAGCCTGCTGCTTGAGGGATTACAATAGGACTTTTTCCAGTTACAACCCAGAATCCTACTGATGCTTGAGAATTTGCTTTTCTTACAATTTTGTTTATAAAGGTCATTCTCCAATGTTCACCGATCCTTTGGGTTTTGTGGATTTAGGTGGGGGATTCTGCTCTTTTTCTATCTTTCTTTTCCTAGTCATTCACAAAAACCAATTCCTATTTAACCTCTAAGATTTTTCTGAAAAGCGGGTTGGTAAGGAAGCACTTTACTTGCTAGGCACGTAGGTTCTTACCTTCCATTTTTAAAACCCAATTCTTTCACAACAAGATAAAAATGAAATCACTTTGAAACACTCTCCCCAGAAACGACGCCAAAATGTTGGTGCACTAAGATTTCTTTTTACAGGCAATCTTAATTCCTACATTAATTGTCAACCCAAGGTAAGTATTTTTATCTTAAGAGTGTCAAAACTATATGTGCAGTGAACTCAGAGGTTATCTAATGATAAATCATTGCAATCACTAATAACTATTTCTTCAACTCACTCCAAACATTGTTGAAATAAATACCTATGGAAGAAATAACTCTTAACACACTATGCAACTCTATTTAGCTTGTTCCAAAATCAAATGAATCTGAATGCAAATGCAAAGAATCGTGTTTGGCAATCTTCAAATAGAATTAAAACTAACTCACTCAATCAAGAAAGAGAACTGTAACAACTAAACAATAGTGATAATCTATAGAAAATAAAAATTGAACAACAAATCTAATTGAATGGAAAATCCTAATTGAACAACAAATCTCAATTGAATGACAAATAATAATTGAACAAAAAACAAGCATATAATGATAAATGATATCTAAACAAAAAATGACTTATGTAAGCAAATTATGGAAATTGATCAATGTTATCTCTAAGATCTATGATAACATAACTCAGAATGGACAACAATCTACTACTGAAACTAACATAACCAATCCAATCAAAGCATTACTTAGATATATCACACAACTAAGTCTGAATCTAAATGAACAATAGTATGAATTGGAATCGTCAATCTTCACAATAAGCGAAATGATATTAAATTAATAGTAACAATTAGTAAAGACTAAATAGAAAATATTATAACACAAGAAAGCAGTAGAACTTCTCTTGACTGGGCCCAGAGTCGCCAGAAGTCTTCGCTAAGAAATATTCAGAATATAAGTATGGATCAAATGCAATCTTTCTTCATTAAAATAAGCAACACGGTTACTACATCACTACGATAACAATACTATATGTATCAAAAGAATAATTACAAGTTATGTAATTATAAATACTGTGCAATTTTTCCTTTTGGCCTTATATATTACATTTAGAAAATAAATATATAAAAGCGAATCCTCAGGATCATCGGATCCTGAGGATTTCGCTATACATAATCTGATTCTGTCATGAAATAACATTAGTCTACTTGGTCATTGCCTTGCCTGCCTCAGACGTTGTCTTTTTCCTTTTACGGCCTGACGTTGCTCTGTCGATTGAACAACTATTGTTCAATCTGTGTCTTCTACATATAAAGATAGAAAAAAGTCAGTTTCTCATGCTAGATTTATCTAATTTGTTACCAAGTTCTTTTACCCAACTTTAGCCATTATTTCCTTTACTTTGATCCATAAAAAAGGATAATCATGTGGTGATAAATGCTGAATAAATCTATTTACAAAGAGAAAACATACCTTTTTCCTTACCCAACAATGACAGGGATACCTGAATTCAATAAGAGGAAGAAGGGAACCATTCCCCTCATGTAGTAGGTCCATAGGTTTGGAACAACCTGAGGGGTTTGAGATTCATGATCGGGAATCTCTTGTATGAATGTGGAAGAAATCCCTCAACAACTTGAAGAAAAACACATCGGGCTTGATAGGAGAGGATTGATAACTGTCTGATGAAGCTGATATTCACTAGGAGTGAAGATGATCCCAAACATTGCTTGAAGGTTGTGGATGATATACCTCTCATACTGGCACCTTATGAGGATGACCTCTTCTTGACAGGTGCAGACCCTCTCATTTTTAAAAGTAATAAGGAGTTTGATTTTAGATTTGGAATGGTTAACTACAAGCCCATGACTACCTCGATGGAGCTTAACTTTCAGAAGTTAAGATGGACTTGATTTGGGAAATGCATTTGAGTTTCATAAACTCATTCTAGTATTGATGTTCTTGGTGAACTCCTGTCCAGATATATGTTTTGAAGTTAGCGTGTTGAGCTCATATATGGTTGAGCCTCACTAGATTGGTTCCAATAATATTTTGAGATATCTTCGGGGCACAATCTCTCATGGATTGAGATACACTGCAGAAATGTGAAGTTGCATCATTATTCGAATGTTGACTTGGCAGGCAGTGTGGAGGATCACAACAGAACTTTTGAGTGTTGGTTCTCTTTGGGTTCTGCTACGATATCCTGGATGAGCTGGAAGTATATGTTGGTTGCTTTGAGCACCGCTGAGACCGAATACATAGCTACGAGTATGACCTCATGTGAATCTTTTTGGTTGAGGAAGTTCTTCAGTGAGTTGTTTGGACACATGATGGATACCACCTAGATATTCTGTGGCAACTAGAGGGGGATTCAATATTGAGGAATCTCGTATTTTATTATCGCTCCAAGAATATAGACATCAGGTGCCACTTTATTTGGGATATAGTACATCGATGAGTAAGAAGCCTCCATCGCATTGGGACTAATGTTCAAGTCACCAAAATTCTGTCGAAGCCCCTAGGAAAGGTCAAATTCTTGACTTTCCAAGAATGACTAGGAGTCATGGAGAGACTCTCTCCTAAGGGTCATGTATGATATGGATATTGATCTCTGGGAGCTTCGGGGGGGTTGGGGATACATATTGGAGCGATGAGAAACCATAGGGTGAGTGGTTCAAGCCTTCCCCTAGTTGTTTGATTTTTAGGTAGGATGCGTAGTTCATCCTTCTCCTGTAGAGACACAGTCATAGGGTGAGTGGTTCAGCCTTCCCCTAGTGATCTGTTGTGTACAGGGTGAGCGGTTTAGCCTTCCCCTGGGATACCCCTTGTGACATGTAGGCATGATGAGTGGTTCCTCCTTCTCTAGCCGAGACATCCTACCCATGGAGTCTGGGAATCACAGAAAGTACTTCTCATCTAGCCAATGAGTAGGGAATTGAGGATAGGGACCATAGTAGTACCGATGGATGCATCGTGTTACTACCATACTCCCTATGCTAGAATGATATTGATCTTGGATCAATGAAACTGACTCCAGGTCAGTATGAGTGGTTTGAGACACTCTCTTTTGGAACTGACTTCGGGTCAGTAAGAGGGATATAACTCACTCTCTTTTGGAACTAATATGGGATCAGTAAGAGTGGTATGAGACACTCTCTTCATAGGGGACTGACTTCCGATTAGTAGAGAATTGTATGAAACATTTTCAATCAATTCTTCTTCTTCATGGTTCAATAGAGTAGAGAAAAGTAGTGCAAGGCACTAATGGCAGAGATAGTACAGTATGGCAGATGGATTAGCAAATGGAGTTCTCCCTAGTTGAGAGGGAGTGTTAAAATTAGCAACTAGGGCCAAAATCCATGTAGGTCATCTTTTTTATGGTAACTGATATTTTTCTTGGATACCTCTCATCGAGAGGTGTGGGATGATCTAAAGATCATCTGATGTTGATTAGTATTCATGGAGATATGAATTTATTTGTGTTATGGAATAATTCATCAAGGTTGGCCAACAACCAAATAACCCCCACTTGTGCTCAATGTTTTAGTATAAAAGGAGGTGGCTTGATAGTCATTTAGACACACACTTCACTATTGATTTATCTCCACTTGTAAATCTAAGAGGATGAAGCCTTAGACATAGGAGGAAAGAAGATACCCTAATGCCGTCATGATAAAGAAGGCCTAAAACGAAGCTATGGATGAATCCTAGCCATACTTGAAAGCAAGATCTAGCAGTAGTCTTGTGAGGAGGCCTTATACACTCGAAAAGGAAGACTCCATTCCGTAGCAAGGAGACCCTATACGTAGCAAAAGAGGGATGCCCTAACCATAGTCAAGAGAGGCTCCTCATCCACAACAAAAGCAAGATCTAGCCACAAATTGAAGGGAGATCTATCCATTGTCTAGGGGAGCTTTAATACATAGCAGGATGGCCCAAATCCACTGTCATAAGGAGGCCTTAGTCTAGGAGCCCTAGCTGCAAATCTAAGGAAGACCTAGCCATAGCAAGAGAAAATCCCTAGCCACAATAGAAGGAGCCTTATAACAACGTGAAGAATAAATGTGTTTGAGTGTTGACATGTGCTGTTAGTTAGGTAGAGTTTATGAAGAAGAAAACACTGTTGTCTAAGACTGTTTGGGTGTCACAGCTTTGTTAGGGAGATATGTAAAAGTGTTGGGCTTGAAACTACCTCAAAGGAACAACGTGGAGGGCAACATCGCATTGGAGGACAACCACAGTCTTTAGGAGAAATTCTAGGCTAGTTTTGATGGGTTTTTAGGGACTGTGGTTAGTACCCTAACTAGTCCCAGAATTGCAGCATTGCAGCAAGTTCAAGTGTTAACATTTCTATAGGCTAAATGTTGTTGCATTAATGATGATTGTACACTATTTGGGATACATTTTCTACAAGGGTTGCTATGTGCTAGGCTACAAGCCATACCACCATAACAATGGTTGCTAAGGGTAGTCAAGGGTGTGCAACACAAGTGTATCAAAGTGTAGCACTATAATAATGAATACTACAATGAGATGCAACATGATGGCCACAACAAAGTACAACTTGATGATGTTGCACAAGGAGGTGTAACATGATGATAAGGTGCAACAATATGATGTCTGCAACATGATGATAAGGTGTAATAGTATGATGTGTGCAACACGGTAATGAGGCCCAACATGCTAATTGGGTACAACACAGTGAGGAGCAGCATGGTGATGGAGTCACCTTGGATTAGTGGAAGCAGTATGCCTTCTACTCAGCTCAGATAAGATACCTTATATGCTATCTTCTTAGAGAAGATATCTGCTCTTATTTAGATAAGTCAATGTATATGTACTATGTCTCTCTCTACTGAACTATTGAAGAACATATAAGAAGAATTGATCAAGGGTTTCCCCACATTAGGGTTTGTCCCTGGCTAGTGCCACTTCTTGTGTCCTCTTGTCTTGGCTTGTCTTCTACGATTTATGTTTATGTTCTATATGCATTTTACTATCATGCTAATTGTGATTGCTAATCTATAATTGATATTGAGCTAATATGGAAAATTGAAGTAAATTTGCTATTAGCATAGAACATACCTAGAATTAACACCATTATCCATTAAGGTGTTCCAAAATATCCCCTTGCAAGGATAGAACCCAAACACTACAAAAGAGAATGAAATTCCTGGATCTCAAGGCTCAAAAACATATTTTTGGCTTCTTACATAGTTCCCTAGTCCATTTCTGTGCATATGCAGAAGATACCATTAGAAACTACACAAAAGTATGCTCTGTCTAACACTATGGTCTGTACACATGACTTAATGCAAGTAAAAAAATAAAAAGTAAAGTCTAGAATCTTTGTTAGTTGAATCTTTCCCAACTAACAACTTTGAATGGATGCCTAATCAAGCCTAATCCCTCCCATCATGGAGCTACTTCCATATCTTTGTGGACACCCTATCCCACCATTTTTCGATCTCATCCCTTAGGAAGAGGATCCTAAACCTCCTACTCTTGACCTATAAATTAAACACAGGCCAGAGGATTGGGGAGGACTGTTGAAGGTAGGTTTATGCTACAAAAATAAGACTAGGAGGATTTTCATCGAGGGAGAAGGTTGGAGATTGTGAGAAGAGGCTTGTAACATCAAGGCATTGAGGTTGTAACCTTGTTCTCCCTTTTATTTAATAAAAAGCAACTATTATTTCCTAATCATGCCTTTTCTGATATCGTTTGTGGGATTCCTTGATCACTCACATAGGTTATGATTGGTTATTGCTTCAATTTATGATATATGTTGAGCTAAGTGTTTCATTTATATTTTATTCTATATACTAGATGCTTTGATTCTTTGTGTGTTTATGTCTATGCATAAGTCCTTTGAAACAATCACGTAGAAGTATTGGGAAGCACTGGAATGGTCTCTAAAGCATCAAGGAGAAGCTAACTATCGAAGGCACTGAAAGGGACTTCAACAGGAATTTCAATAAACCGGTAAGTGATCTCTCACATATTACTTGTTTCAATCAATCATAAGCTAAGGAAAGGTAGTAGTTATTTTCTTGTTTTTTACTAGATTTTGTTTGGGATTTACTGAGATTTGTCTTGTCTGCAAGAGGGATTAGTCCGCCTAAAAATCTTATTAAAAATTTCCAGCATAAAAAGGTATTTGGAAGGGATATTATCTCTTATTTTGGTAAGGTCATTCATACTCAAATTTGGTGCCATTTTCATGGTGAAGTCTTCATATATTTGAGTATTTATCCTATTGGTATGTGTTTTTTGCAATGGTATATTGTATATCAAATAAAATTGTTTGTTTTTATTTAACTCTTAACCTTCATCATTTAAGTGTTTATAGACATTGGTCTCTCTTAGGACTTTGGTGAAGTTGTGTTATGTAGGGATATGCTTCTTGGCGTTCTATGAGTTAGCTGAAAGTGAAAGGAGAGTGTGTTAAGGTGACAACAGTTGCATCTCATGCATGTTTACTATTTAGCACCTTGGTTGAACCTTGGCAATAATGTTATTTTGAGTGGTCACATTACACACTATTATTATTTTGGTTATGATTATGAGAGCTTGGTAATATACTTGCTATTTCCGTAAAATCACATTTGAGCCATAAATATTGTACATAAAATGTCTATGATTTGAGTTTATCCCTGTATAACTTACAACAATGATGAGGGTTGATTGTAAGCCTACAATTAACGGTAGAGTTGACAAAAAAATAACAGTTACTATAAACTTGATTTGCATGCACCTTGTTTTGTGGATAATCTTTATTGTGGCTTTCCATTTTTGAAAAATATGAACTAGGACGACCGACATGGCATAGAAACTATGACAAAAAAAAAATGAAGATAAGTTGGACTACATTTTGTGAATATTCTTTTTCAATTGTGGGATTAGTTTGAATTTTTGTCCTAAATACTTGATTACTCCTTTATGATGAATTGAACTACTATACAGTAGTAATGATTGCAGGATAACCATATCATTATAAAAAGACAAATTTTCAAACCCACACATGTGACATGAAAATTAACAAGATAAATGACTGACATTTATGAAATATAAAACAAAGAAATGACTTAATCAAAATATGATGCCATTGAAATTACCTTGAAGGCTGGAAACCACTACTCTTCCATTCAAAGTTTCGATTAGTTTTGACTAAAATTGTTCAATTGAGAGTTGTCATTATAATTTTTCTAACTAGTTTGATAGGAAGCATAAGCATTTAAGAGTCGATATTACATCTATTTTTATAATAGTGTCATTTGGAATAGTGAAATAACACTCCTAGTACATATATATAGGCATAATAAAAAAATCCAAATGTCAAAATGAAAAAGAAAAGAATTTAAGATTAGAGAATGATATTTATGTTTTACTTGTGAATAATTGTTTCACTATAAGCTAATGATTTAGTTATTATTGGAAGTAGTGCTAACTTAATTCTTGTTTTGAAGAAATAATTAACATACATTTGAAATGATTGACCTTGATTTGTTGTATTTCTTTCTAGGTAGCTAAGTTTTTATAGATGGATGATGGTATCTTTTATCTATAAAGCTAACTATGTTTTAGGTCTATAATAGACTTTCGAGACAGAAGGTTAGAAATTTTGTATTAAACCATATCAATTGGAAGTGTAGTTGAGTAAGGATGCTACCCTATACATACAACTTGTTAGTATCTTTATATTTTTAACTAATATTCAACTTGATATATCCTTTGTTTTTAGTGTGGCCTCCAAATTTATGCAGTGGTTGAAAGAGAGCCACTTGAATGCCACAAAACTAATTGTTTGTTATATCAAGGGAACTTAGTAACTTAATATGAAGTATTGTAGTTAAAATTTGATCCAATTGGTCAACTATAGTAATTGTGATTGATCTAGAGATGTAGATGATATGAAGTTGACCTTGGACTATGTGTTTCACTGTTACAAGCCTTGCACCTTAAAATTTGTAAGAAACCAACAAATACACTCCACTTTGAGGCTCCTTTTAAAATGAATACAATGTACAAGAAAATATTTGGTGATCCTAAGACGAGGTCTCCTTGGTGTATATATATGAGACGAGGGTACAATTATAATTAAATGGGATCATGAAAGGTTCTAGTCAACATAACAATATAACAATAGAATTGTAATCACCCTATCTAGGGCTTAATGAGGGATTTTAGGGTTAACATTGAGCTTATATAGGGCTTAACATGCCCCTCATCTTCAAAAAAAAATTGTACTTAACACTTGAATATTTGCATGTGCATGAATAACTCATATTTTCCATGTCGCTTCTTCCACTTATAGGTTCTTCCATTCGATGAGGTACTTAGAAATTGCTTAATCCTTGTTTCTTGGATTGTTTTCGATTTTAGTATGATTTTCCCTTCATTATTTAGAATAATAGTTTGGATTGGAATCTTGTCATTAATCACCTTCTTTAAGTAAGTTTTTGTGGGAAAATCTCCTAGGGTTAGGGTTGGAAACCCTAACTGAGACAAAAATAGAATTCAATAGAGAAACTCAAATGAGAAGGCATTAAACATGAATTTACAAAGTAGATATGATGTACTCACATGTAGGAACTATAATTAATGAAGATACCACAAAGTCTAAACCATAAATTCTCCTTCCAAGATTGCAAACTTACAAGATGGACAAGAAACTAAGAGAGAATCACAAAATTCAAAAAATATAGGAATATAAACAAGTTAATCTAAAATCATATCCATTAGCCATTCACATTCATGATAAATTAACAATGGAAATGGTAAAGGAATATGAGTATGTTTATTGAAATAGTAGTTACATATAAGTAGTTATGATAAAACCTGATCCGAGCTGCTGACACCAATGAAAACCTCTTCTGGAATTTTCCTACTTGAGCCACTAAAGACCTTGTCTCCAATAGTAGCAATGAGATGTGAGATAAGAGTGCTTAACATCAAAGCAATGAAACTAGGGTTTCTTGTAGATAGGGAAGTGCATAAGATCATGGGATAAACAAACCTAATATGGGGCAAGTTTGGAAGAATATGAATGCTAAGTACTAGGATGCATATGAGGGAAACCCAAAGGGTGTAGTTACACAACCATAAATCAGTTGGGTTGGTTATGCTACGGGCTTCCATAAGTAGCTTTCTAATTTACATGGGAAGATTTCAAGAGAACCCCGTACAGGTTAACGCTATGTAATTGCCCAAGGTTGTGAGATTTTATGCTAGCTATTAGGTTTAGAGTTTGGTTGTTTCAAATGTTTGGTTGAAATTGTATGGAAAGGCCATTTGGAAATGGAGTAAAAAATTCTTAGGGTGATCAGATACATAAATAACAGAACATATTGTAACATGGCAAGGTAGGCAGGCTATTGGATCTTTCGAGCTTTGGTGGAATGAAAGGGAGGAAAAGATTTAGATTCAATTAAAGATAAAGCATTTGAGAAGGAAATCTATATTTAATCTCAATTTGAAAACAAATATATTGTTTATAAGCCAAAGCAGATTGTAATTAAACAAGTTCAACCCTTAATTTTCTTTAAACAATACAGATAGGAAAAACATATGGAAAAATAGATAAATAACAATTACAAAAGAGGAAAAACATCACCAATTTTCCTAACACATGAATCCTGGAACAACATTTTGTATTAATGAAATGATCACTTTAGCTCAGCACACAACTTTACATCAAAGGTCTGCTTTCTTGGTACATGTTCCAACCCTTTGTACTTCGAATTATGAAGTATTTATACAAAACGTATCAAAATATCTTGATCTGAAATATCAAGATTTTCGTTACAAAATATCCTAAAAGTCTGTTTACAAAAATAATACATAAATATAGGCAAATAAAACTACTGTAGCTCTTTGGCCCTATCTTCAAGGATTCTAGTGCGACTTGGACTGAAAGATTATTGTTTTGATGTTGAAGACGAACACCTGTTTTACTCAAGTAGTTGGCATAGTTGATCTCATCTGTCTTCATCTGGGGTGGAGAATTTGATTAACCTTTCGTAGGTTTCATTGACCTCAATATATTTCTGGAAGGTGGGCTTAATTGAAAACAAATTTTTTATCTCATATTTGATAAGTAAATAGAATTTCAAACCTTCCATGAAAGATTTTCTTGTGATGGTTCCCTTGATGGTGGAAAACCTTGACTTATCTTTGGCTATGGTATACAATTTCTGCTGATAATTATCTAATTTTACCAACTTATCTCCAATTCCTTTTAAACCTGACAACCCCTTTTGGTTCAATACATTGAATTTTATGTGGGACTTCTGAATGATGGCCTCCAAGTTATTGCACTTGTTTTCTAACTGTGGCATCCGGTTCCTTTTTGTAAGGACTATTCTCACCTCAAGGATTGTTTCTGTCCTGTCTGCAATCTCAAATTCCTCTAGTTCCTCATTTTTTTTTGAATTTAGAATCCTTATTAGGGCAGTGGCTTCACCTGGTTTCTGTCTTGAAATTTATTTTATTCCTTAAATAACTTCTTTTAATCTCTGCACTAATTCCTCCTGCTCGAGAATTATTTCAATGGAAGGCCAAATTTTAGTCATAGCTTCATTGACTTCCACCCAAATGTTCTCCTTTTCCTATGAAATTGTCTGGACCATGACAGATTCATTCTCTAACTATTCAACTCTCTGGGTTAACCTATTAGTCTTTTGAAGCTCTTCTATGTACACATTATCAATCTTTAATTTCTGTTCTTGGAGATTGTTTATCTGAGCTTTTAGATTTTCAATCGCTTTCCTTCTGATAGATAGGTCCTCCATAACTTTGACCAGTTCTCCTGATGAGTCTGTAGACTGTCCCTCTACTGTGATGATTGTTGAAATGGAAGCTTTTGTTGTTGATGTACCTACAATTGGAACTGTTATGAGTGGAATGAATGCTAACCGTGTTGACTATTCTTTCTCCTTTAGCAACTTTTCCATTTTAGTCTCCATCCCTTTAATTTTCCCATTCTATTCAACAATGATCTTAAACATGTCTTCTTTCTCTTTCTCTAGTTGTCCAACTTCTTTGGTCTTTGGATATTTAGTGGATGGAAGCTTGAGTGCTTCTTTAGAGCTGCAATTTTAAGATTCTTTATTCTAATAATTTCTTCTGCAACTTTCACACTACTGGCATCATATCCCTGTTTGGTTACTAGATCCTATAAAGACTTAATCTTAGTGTCTTTAACTAAAAAATATATCTTTTCTAGTTTTATTTGGGAAATAATATTGTTGAACGAAGCTTGGAGCCTAGAAGATGCCATGGCTGAGTTTGTTAAGGTTGAATACAACATCTCACCTATTTGTTTGTGTAAGTCCATCTAATCAATGGGATGGATTTGATCAACATTGAAAGAAAAGATAGATTTCTTGTAATCATCTAGAGTTTTGAGAAAAGGAACCTCATCATGGAGGAAGTCTATTTGCATATTTCCTTTCTCTATGTCAAAGGTAAAAAGAAGCCTATGTTATGAGGATGTTGTCTATTTCCAAAATTGAGAATAGGTAGTAGCTTTTAGAATCTCATTTTTTTTTCTTAATTTCCTTATACATGGCAAATATACTTGGTTCAACTTGGTCATGAACCAATTCTCTTGTCTGAGATGTGTCTAGTGGCTCTTGGGACACTGAAGATGATGGAGATCCTTTGAAAATATCTTCATTCCTGGTAGAAGTATAGGGGCTTGTACAATCTATACTGGACTCTACATTTTCCTCTTGAAAAGATGCTTCTGCTGGATTGGTTTTATGTCTCTTCTTGTAAATCTGAAACTCTTTATCCCAAAATTTCTACGACTGAAGGGGAAATATCCTCCCTTGGTATTTTTTCCTGCTTCTCTTGTGGTTTTGGAATGTGTGATGTCTTTGTAGAGAGTACTTGTTCTTCTGCCTCCTGCAAAGTATTTTCCTGCCATTGATTGTGATTTATATATTTTTATATTTCTAGCCTAGGAGTATGAGTGTAGGGAATATAATTTTTCTCTACTCTTAGTTTTCAAATTATTCCCAAAGGGTCATATGACTAGGTGAAGCTAAGTTTAAAATTAATATTCTTGAGGATAATATTTGCTTCTTTGGCCATTGTCCTGGTATTGCAAATAAAAGGCCAACCTGTGTTTTGATCTTGAATTGAGATTTCTTCTTGGCTATCACAAAGTGCAACTCATCCATATTAATCATTTGTCTAATATATTCTAGTGAAAAAATTCTCATAGGAAAAAATTTGGGCAACCTATATGGAGGCAATTCACACCCATACACTCTGATCTCAGTGTAATTTTGGTACAGTACCAATCACCTATCTTGGTTTTCTCACTAAGGTGTAGTTTTTTTATTTTATTTTATTACTTATTTATTTATTTTATTTTATTTTTATTTTTATTTTTTATTTATTTTATTTTATTTTTATTTTTATTTATTTATTAATTTTTTATTATTTATATTTATTATTTATTATTTATTTATTTATTTTTATCTCAGGTCCTATCCTTGGTTCAACATCACTATTAAGTAGGCAAGCATCTGTATGCAAGAACTACTCTACATAATCACTGAAGGTGAATTCATTGGTATGTTGCCTTACCAAGGAATTCCAATGAATCATAGACTGGGCATTCCCTTGTTCATCCAGTCTTTGTAATGGAAATTGAAACCTGTTTTCTTGATGGAACAAAAAAAAATACACTAAAACTGAAGCATACTTAAAAACCCCTTCTGTAGAAAACTTTAGGAACTGTTCATGGATGACATATGCTAGGAATTCACTCAAATTGAAGATGACCGAGGGCTTTTCACCTATTCAGAACTGATAAAACCCCTATGATGGCTTCAACAACCCACTGATTAGATTGATAGCTCAGTAAACAAGAAACTATTGAGATAATTTGCTTTGTCATTTTAGGGAACATGGAGGATGGATAAGGAGGGTTTTTCTTAGGCAATTGGACATCCTCACGTAGAAATGTCTCAAATATTTTGGCTCTATGAGGGAAAGATAGGTTTTTATAGAGTTCCATGAGGGAATCTAATGAAAAGGGTTTCAGAGAGGCAGAATTATGAATATGAAGCATTTGGCTTATGGGATCAGGGGTAATTGTGAAAAGAACGTCATTGTTCTACACTAGAATTTACCTTTAACTAGAAATGTACCAGAAGTGGCACCATGAAACAAATTTAGGGAAATGATGGGTCTGACGAAAGACAAATTGAGGTAGGGAAGAGTCCCACAAATCCAATTTGTCACCAAGATCAATGAATTTTTGTTTTAACTAGTTGTGGAGTTCATAGAGATCGAACTCACAACTGGTTTTAATGATTTTGTATTCCTCATCTACCAAGGGCTGCTGGTCCAAGTAAATGACGGGGGGTAGAAGGGGGGTTTTGATTATGGATTTTCATTTACCCTTAGAAGCCATGCTGTAAAGAAAAGTATTGGAATATTGAAATTACCCTAAAATTGGTTGGATGAAGACGGTGGCTCAATGTCTGGTAGTGGTGACAGGTCAACTTGTTGACTGGTTGTAGTAATAGTAGAAGTTTGGCTAATTCAGTCGTTCAATGCAACGTGATCGTAGAATAAAGGCCTACCGAATGAGGTTCTGATTTGTTTATATGCCAGGTCAATGTATCATTGGAAATTATCGTTAAACGGAGTAGCTTCATTACTTGGGCCAAGATTATATCTCGAACAAATAATTAACGGTTGAATGATAGGTGTAGGGGATGTATCACGTGGTAGGAGAAGGTTGGAAGGGGAAGTGCTATGTGGCAGGGGTAGATTGGAGTGGAGCGGGAAGGGATGTGACTATAGATGAAGTAGAGTTGGATGGGATGTGCCACTTGGAAGTAGTGGAGTCGGGTAGAGGTGATGCTTGGAAGGAGAGGAGTGGAGAGGAAAGCATGAAGTCAACGATTTCTTTCTAGGCAGGAAAAGGGAAAACCTGATTTCAGGGGGGGGGGGGGGGGT
Organism: Pinus tabuliformis; assembly: GCA_031772625.1. Classification (NCBI taxonomy): domain Eukaryota; kingdom Viridiplantae; phylum Streptophyta; class Pinopsida; order Pinales; family Pinaceae; genus Pinus; species Pinus tabuliformis. The sequence continues at coordinate 1,118,463,347 of CM062809.1, forward strand.
GAGTGGTAAGCAATTTTAGGCGGGGAGGAGTCCGCAAGGGAGCACCACGCCACAAAGGATGGATTTGGGGAATCAACTTTTTAGACCCCCCCTTCATTAACTGTGGGAGGGGTGGGGGGGAGGTGGGGGTCCAAAGTGATTGTCCGCCATTGATTTGGATGGTTGGGATCACGACCCTTCATTGTAGCCTGATTCTTATTACAAAACAACAAAAAATGTCGTACCAAAACTAAGTTTATTAACCTTTAATTAATCACGCTTAAACTATGCAATTAATTAATTAAATAAATTTATTTAAATCCAATTCAACATTTAGACTAGCTACGCATATTTATTTTTTCTAAGGGGTAATTCATTGTATTTTTTGTTTTTATTTTTTCAATATATCTCTATTTTTTTAATTGAAGTGGCATTTGAATAGGCTCACTTACTGGGGTTATTTTCATTTTTTCATATTTTTTATTTCTTTTGTTTTTTCACATATATATTTCCTTGTTTTTTTATGCCCTTTCATTTTTATTTTTATTTTTTTTTTTTTTTCTTGGAAATAATTTACAAAATAAAACATTATTTACAATATATAATAACTTAAAAATCAATAGATAATCATCAATTGATCGTATAAATTATAGGACCCTAGCAGTGGCTCCAATGGGGATAACATCCCCTCTGTGAGGTGTCAAGAACACTGTAGATCAATAGCCTTTGTCCATTGGGTATCTTTTTCTTATTCTGCAAATGAATTGATTACATGCCTTTATTATAAATACTGGAAACAAATCACCATAAGCTTAGGGCCTTCTACTCGGGCTTCAATTCCTGATGTTATCCACCCACTCTTGCATTAAATTAGTAAAATGATATTTACAATGACTAGAAGAAAAGAGTGCTTGAGTATTTTGCCATGACATGTCCTCCTACTAGTCCCTCTCTAGTCAAGTCTTTCAGAAAGAATGCATTGTTTCCTCGGAAAACTTCAATTTTATAGGGTCCTCTCCATAAACTATCAAATTTCCCATGATTACATTTTTCTTCATTTCTTGTCCCATATCAACACAAGGTCATCTAGTTGGAAGTCATCTGCTTTGGTTCTTCTATCATGGATCTTTTTTATTTTGTCTTGAATTATCTGAATTTTTATGTAGGCTTCCTCCCTAGTTTGTATTATTTGATTTATCCTTCCTTGTACATAATTTGGCTCGATTTGTGATTCCTGCAATAATTTTAGCACAGGAATTCCGAGGGAAGCTGGAAAATTTGCATCCAGTCCATATACTAATTGGAAAGGAGACATTCCAATAGACTTCTTTGTGCTAATTCTATCAGCCGATAGAGCATTAACCAACTTCTTGTGCCATGATTGTTTATTTTCCTGCAAAAATTTCATAATAATGTTGACTAAACTCTTATTAGATGACTTAGCTAGCCCATTACCTTGTGGGTAATAAGCAGTAGAGTGTCCTAATTTCATGTGATAATTGTGACAAAAATCAATCACTCTCCTTGTCTTGAAAGCAACAACATTGTCAGTAATTATTTTATGTGGACATCCAAATCTGGCAAGAATATTACCTTCTAAAAATTGAATGATTACAGTGTTTGTAGCTTGTCTGGTTGGAATAGCCTCAATCCACTTAGTGAAGTAGTCAGTGGCTGTCAAAATCCATCTATGTTGAGTTGAAGAGCTTGGATGGATTTCTCCAATGAAATCTAAGTCCCATTGTTGGAGAGGAACCTCAACTGAAATGGGCTTTAAAGGTAAGGTAAATTTTTCCCCTTGCCTTCAAAGATTTGACATTGATGGCATGTTGAAATTTCCTTATAAACATTTGCAAACAAGGTAGGCCAGTAAAAACCAACTCTCAGGATTTTTTTAGCTGTGGTTCTCCAGTACAAATGTCCTCCACAGTCTCCTTGATGAAATTCTTCTATAGCCTTTTTCTACTTCATCCTTCAATAATTTGTTTTGCAAAATACCCCCAACATCTTTCTAATACACATTCTGATCTGAAATGCATAATTTCATAGATTTTAACTTGAGAAAAATAGATTTTGTTTTTGTTAAACCAGGAGGAGCTTGTAAATTTTGTAAAACAAAGATAATATCTACATACCAAGGAGAGTTAGAAAATTCTTCTGATACATGTGGAGTCGCCATCTCTTCTTGTTCATCAAGTGTAGCTATAAAATTTATATCTAGTGCATGGAAATTGGACTCAACCATTAGCTTAGCCAATCCCTGACCTTTGATGAGCTTAGTAGGTCTTATCTCAATGTCATATTCTAGAATAACTACAATCCATTTGCCTCTTTTCCCATCTGGATCAGTTTGTGTAAGGATATCTTTTACTACAACACTTGGGACAAATGCAATGATATGGGAATGTAGAATGTAAACTCTAAAATATTTTAGTGCCTTCACTAAAGCAAAGGCTTATTTCTCCATGATATTATACTTTAATGAGGCATCCCTTAAAGCTCTGTTGAAGAAAGCTATAGGCTGTTCATGTCCTTCATTGTTTTTCTGCAACAAAACTGTTGCAATAGTATGTTCAGATGCAAAAGAAAAAATCATGAAATCCTTTGTAAAGTCGGGGCTAATTAAAACAAGAGTAGTTGTCAAATATAACTTTACTTGACTAAAATATTTTTGGCTTCACTATTCCATTTTATTTCAATATATTTCTTTAGCATGTTTGTAATGGCTCTCAAGATCTCAGCCAGGTTTGGAATAAATTTTCTGAGGAAATTTATCCTACCAATGAAGGATTGAATTTCTTTCTTGTTCCTGGGAGGGTAAATTTTATTATGGCTTCAACTACGTTTGGTTCTATTCTAATGCCTTCTTTCGAAATAATGCGACCCAAAAGTTTTCCTTCCTCTAAACCGAAAATATTTTTCTTGGGGTTCAAGGAGATACCATATTTTCTACATTTTTCAAAAACCTTTCTTAAGTGTAATAGGTGCTCTTCATATGTTTTGGAAAACACAGTAATATCATTCAGGTAAATCACAATGAACCTATCTTTCTCATCAGTGAATGAAATTTCCATTTCTCTCTGAAAAGTAGCTCTTGCATTCATAAGGCCAAAGGGAATTTTTATATACATAAAGGTCCCCAAAGGTGTAGTGAAAGTTGTTTTATGTTGATCATTAGGATGAACCAAAATTTGGTTGTATCCTAAGAAACCATCCAACAAAGAAATTTTGTTGGAACCAACTATTTTCTATAAGATATGATCCATTTTGGGTAGAGGGTAGTTGTCCTTGAGAGAAAATTTGTTTAGATTCCTAAAATCTACACAGAGCCTTATTTCTCCTATTTTCTTTCTTGTTGGTACTAGATTAGAGACCCATTTTGAAAATCTTAGGGGCACAATGATTTTTGCATCAAAACAGTTTTTGAATTCTTTTTCTATCAAAGGTAACATGACTAGATTTACTCTCCTCAATTTTTGTTTGAAGGGTTTATGATCTTCTCTGATGGGAATGGTATGTTGTATGATACTGGTATCATATGATTTCGGATCTTCATAGCTCCAAGCAAACACATTAGAAAATTATTTAACAATTTAATGTATTCATGTTTTTCTTTAGGAGGTAAGTATTTGGACAACTTTACAATCTTAAGACTTTCAGTACCTATATTACAATCCTCTACCTCAGCACCTACTGTTCTATTTTTGCATTTTTGGCTACATCGTTAAAATACAAAATTTCTTCAATGGCACCAATCCTCTTGGCAGTACATTGTCTTTTAATTGCAAAACCTCAAGTTCTTCTATATTTTCATCGGTTTCATTTAACACTATTTCATTTTTATTTTCATCAACATCGTTATCTGTATCAATATGTACACACTCAAATTCATCTTCAACTATAACAAAATTTATACCAGTTTATCACTACCAAAAACCTGCCAATATCTTACATTATTTGGAATAGCTGGCCTGAGCTTCACTTCCACCTCATATTTTCTATTTGGATGGAATGGAATATTACAACTACTAGCTGATGTAGCCAAAGAATCAACTAAGATATTTTTCCCTCTAGGGATAATATACAATTGATATTCAGGAAAACATTGCAGAAAACCTAAGGCTGCATTTCTGTAGGCTCTTAGCCTACGGTGTTTATCTGAGTACTCACCTATAATTTGGTTAATGATGAGTTCAAAATCCCCATGTACAAAAATTATTTAGCTCCTAGCCTCTTCAAAATTTGTAGTCCCAAAATTAGTGCTTTATATTCAGCTATATTCTTTGTACATTGGAAATTAAGTTACTAAGCATGTCCCTTTGCTATATTTATTTGTGTGTTTGAGATGTAAATGCCTACCCCTACTCCTCCCTTGCTCAAAACCCCATAAAAATCCATATTCCAAAGGGTTTCTCCCTCTTCATCTTGTTTCTCAGTATCTAATTTTATATCCTCTGTCTTACTCAATTCAACTTCCAAGTGTGACACTTCCTCCTATACACATTCATCATTATACAAAATAAAGGAGTCCATATCTAAACACACAAAGTACATGGGGTAATTATTTGGTTTTTCTTGACTACTCACCATATATTTCATTAATGTTTCCATGTATAACCTTCTCTGCTGACCAAAAATGGGAATGGTAGCATAGGTCATGTATATCGACAAAGTACCCTGTAACTTTTCTCCCATGAACTTGATAGCAACATTCCATACTTGGGAGGTATGTCTACCACTACAATATCCATTACCAAAATCTTTGCTGGTATTTGGACTAGTGTAACACATAAATCTTTGATGAGACCTAAGCATCTGACTTTGCTGGAGTCAAAATAATATAAATCTTTGTAAGGCCTTATGATGTCTAAACCCAGTTTTTCCATGATAGCTTTGGGCATCAGATTGTGAGAAGCACCAGAATCAAGCATAACATTATGCAGAATTTTGTCATGAATGTTCAAATTGATATAGAAAGGTGGCACACTTCCATCCTGAGACTTCCCTTCAACTTCAGGTCCAAACAACAACTTAAGTTGGTCATCAGTTAAGTTGACTGTGTTTGTCCCTTCCCCTATCTTTAGAGCCTTCATGACTTGAGATCTATATGCATTCTTGTTAATTAATTCAATGAGAGGAATAGAAATTTTCACCTTGGCCAATTCATTTTCAATACTAAAATATTTCTAAGGTTTATCTATTTCTTTGATATTTAGATCCTGTTTTTTAGAAGTCTCCTTTTGAGAATCATCTTTTGATTGACTAGTAGAAGGGGTGTCATTTTGAATTTTCTTGGGAGGATTTTCAGTAGCCTTTTTACTTCTCAAATTGTACTATCTATGCACCTCCATGATAGAATTTTGGTATCCTTGTTTATAATCATTTGACTCTAAAGGGAGGACTTCTGGTTGTGATAGCAAGAACATGTCTTGCTCCTCTTTGGTTAAGAAAATGTGGTCAATTTCACTTTCCTCAAATAAGTTTATTTGATTTTCTTCATGATCCTCTGGTATCTCAGATTCTTCATCTACATAATTCTCTTGGAAAGGAGGTCTAATTTTCTCCTGATAAATTTGGCCTCTTTGTTCTCTCTATTTTATTTGAGGTGGGTTTTTTCTAAAATTAGGATTTCTAATTGGAGGACCACCTTGATTATCCCTTACAGGATCCCTATTAGTTAAACTTATCCTTTTCATCATTATTTCCATGGTTTTAACTAAGGTATCCAACTTAAAATTTGATGAAGAAGAAGCAAGTTCTTCTTTAATATTGACTCTCCTCTTAGCCTTTAACCTAGCTCTCTTTGCCAACATATTTTCTTCTACAATGAATACATTCATTTGAATTTCCTAAAGGGTAGCAAGATTTCTTTCTCTTAGTTGGTAAGACATGTTTGGACCAAAACCATCTGGAATTTTGATTAGAGCTAGTCCTGGTGGGGGTTGTATAGAATTTGGGATAGAATTGTAAATATTATAGAACCTAGTACAATAATCTTGGATAGGTTCACTAGGGGATATCTTTATACTCTCATATTCAACCAAGATTTTGAGAGGATTCTTCTTTACTTCACATCTTCTAAGTGAAGTTTGGTGAAATTGTGCGAGATCTGGGATAGAGGCCACAGGAAATTCTTTAAACCATTTCTTAACTTCTCCTGTGATACTTTGGGCAAATAGTCTCAACTTCACATCATCATCATCATCTTCTTGGAAAATAATCATTCATTTTGTCGATATGTTGTTGAGCAATGATTGGCCCTATGCCATCAAATTTAGGTATTCTACTCTGGTAATCTTGTGGCATGGCATTGAGTTTTGCAAGTAAAACTAGGGGGGCATAAAGAGTTGCCATGATAGGTAAATGAGAGGAAAATGTAACTACAATGGATGTGGATGTGGAACTTATTAAAGGGGGTGGGATAGTAATTTTTTGTGTTGGTGTAGTGGTGGTAGGGATAGTAGATGAAATGGGTACATTGGTGATAGGGGGAAATACTAGAGGTGTAGTAGAAATAGGGGGAATATCTAGAGGGGTAGTAGAAATAGGGGAATCTCTAGTGGGATAGTAGTACTAGATGGAATTACTGGTGGGGTTGGTGCTGAGGCAGTAGAAGAATAGGGCGAAGATCTAGATGATTCAAGAGATTTATGCACAAACTAATCTAATTTAGTTACTAAGCTTATTAAACTGTCTGATGACATCATCATCAGAGTCTGAATTAATAGGTTGATATTTTGAAATATAAGGTTTTAAAATGCTTTCATCAAAAACTGTTTCAGGTACAAAGCTATCAGATTTAGTACAAAAGAGGTTATGTTCAAAAGGTAAATTAAATTCAATATCCTCTACAGTTACAAAAATTTCAGGGAGAGAACTAAGTTTGGGTATTGGATTATTACTTGCTTGGCTAGTAAAATTCTTCTTTCTGACAAGTTTTTCAGGATTATCTACAATTTTTGGTGGTTTAGGATCTGGATTAGCACTATTGTGTATATTTTGAGGATTCAAATCTAGAATAGTATATTTATAGATATAAAGTATGCACAACTTTAAGTCGAAATAAATCTTAAATAAGATATATTTCATAGTCACACACTTGGAATAACTTTAAACTCTAAAATAAAATTTTGTCAGGGAAAAATTGAGTTCATATTAGATTCTAGTTGGAAGGTTCCCCAATATGGTTGCTAAAATGTTAACACTCCATAATTTCCCAAGGCTGTGAGAGAAACCTAGAGGTAACCACAAAACCACTTGTATATTAGAAGCTAGTCCTTATGATCCAAAGAGGGATCTCTCTATTGAATTTAGATTTATTGCTTTGAAATTTTATGCTAGTTATTAGGTTCAGGGTTTGGTTTTTTCAAATGTTTGGTTGAAACTGTATGGAAAGGCCATTGGGAAATGGAGTAAAAAATTCTTAGGGTGATCAGATACAAAAATAACAAAACAGATGGTAACAGGGCAAGGTAGGCAGGCTATTGGATATTTGGAGCTTTGGTAGAATGAAAGGGAGGAAAATATTTAGATTCAATTAGACATAGAGCATTTGAGAATGAATTCTAAATTTAATATTAGTTTGAAAACATAAATATTGTTTATAAGCCAAAGCATAGTGTAATTAAACAATTTCAGCCCTTAATTTTCTTTAAACAATACATATAGGAAAAACAAAGAAATAACAGTTACACAAGAGGAAAAAAATCACCAATTTGTCTGACCCATGAATCCTGGGATGACTTTCTGTATTAATGAGATGATCACTTTATCTCAACACACAACTTTACATCAAAGGTCTGCTTTCTTGGTACAAGTTCCAACCCTTTTCACTTTGAATTGTGAAGCATTTATACAAAACTTATCAAAATATATTGATTTGAAATATCAAGATTTTCCTCACAAAATATCCTAAAAGGCTGTTTACAAAAACAATACAAAAATATAGGCAAATAAAACCGTTGTAGCTCTCTGGCACTATCTTCGATGATTCTGGTGCTGAATTGGCATGAAAAATTGCTACTTTGCTGTTGAAGATGAACATCCGTTTTACTCAAGTAGTTGGAATAGGTGATCCCATTTGTCTTCATCTCGGGTGGAGAATTTGATTAAACTTCTATAGGTTTCATCCACCTCAGTATATCTAGAAGGTGGGCTTAATTACAAAGAAATGTTTTATCTCATGTTTGATAAGTAAATCGAATTTCAAACCTTCCATGAAATATTTTCCTGTGATGGTTCCCTTGATGGTGGAAAACCTTGACTTATCTCTAGCTATGGTATACAACTTCTGCTGATAATAATCTAACTTGATCAACCTATCTCCAATTCCTTTCAAACCTGGCAGCCCCCTTTGGTTGAGTACATTTAATTTTTTGTGGAATTTCTGAATGTTGGCCTCCAAGTTATGGCACTTGTTTTCTAACTGTAGCATCAAGTTCCTTTTTGTAAGGTCTCTTCTAACCTCAATGATTGTTTCTATCCTATCTGTAATCTCAAATTCCTCTAGTTCCTTCTTTGTTTTTGAATTTGGAATCCTTATTAGGGCAGTGGCTTTACATGGTTTCTATCCCAAACTTTAATTTATTTCTTCAATAACTTCTTTTGATATCTGCACTAAATTCCTCCTGGTCGAAAATTATTTCAATGGAAGGAAAACTTTGAGACATAACTTCATTGATTTCCACCCAAATGTTCTCTGTCTATGAAATTGTCTCGACGATGGTAGATTCATTCTCTAACCGTTCAATTGTCTGGGTTAACCTATGAGTCTTTTGAAGCTCCACCTTGTACACAATATTAATCTTTAATTTCTTCTCTTGGAGATTATTTATCCGAGCTTTATGCTTTTCAATCTCTTGTCCTCTGATAGACATGTCCTCCATATCTTTGACTAGTTCTCCTGATGAGTCTGTATATTGTCCCTCTATTGTGATGGTTGTTAAAATGGAATCTCCTACTATCAATGTACCTACAATCGGAACTGTTGTGAGCAGAATGACTGCTAACTATGTTGACTGTTCTTTCTCGTTTAGCAACTCTTCCATTTTAGTCTTCATCTCTTTAATTTGACATTCTGTTCAACGATGATCTGGACATGTCTTCTTTCTCTTTCTCTAGCTTTCCAACTTCTTTGGTCTATGGATCTTCAGTGTATGGAAACTTGAGTTGCTTCATTAGAGTTGCAATGTCAACATTATTTCTGCTAATAATTTCCTCAGCAACTTTCACATTACTAGGATCATATCCCAGTTTGATTACTAGATCCTCTAAAGACTTAATATTAGTGTCTTTAACTAAAGAAGATATATTTTCTATTTTGAGCTAGGACTGGGTGTTGTTGACCGAAGATTGCAGCCTGGAAGCTGCCATTACTGAGTTTTTCAAGGTTGAATACATCATCTCACTTTTTTGTTTGTGTAAGTCCATCTAATCAATGGGATGGATTTGATCAACATTGAAAGAAAATATAGATTTCTTGTAATCATATGGAGTTTTGGAAAAAGGAACCTGAACCTGGAGGAAGGCTATTTGCATCTTTTCTTTGTTTGTGTCAAAGGAAGAAAGAAGCCTATGCTTTGAGTATGTTGTCTATTTCCCAAATTGAGAATAGGTAGTATCTTTTAGAATCTCATTTTTCTTCTTAATTTCCTTATACATGGAAAATATAATTGGTTCAACTTGGTCATGAACCAATTCTCCTGACTGATATGTGTCTAGTGGCTCTTGGGAAGCTGAAGATGATGGAGATCCTATGTAAATATCTTCATTCTTGGTAGACGTATAGGGACCTGCCAAAACTATAGTGGATTGTACATTTTCCTCTTGAAAGGATTCTTATGTTGGATTGGTCTTCTGTCTCTTCTTGTAAATATGGAACTCTTTCCTCTAAATTTCTGTGATAGAAAGGGGAACATCCTCCCTTGGTATTTTTTCTTGCTCTTCTTATGGTGTTGGAGTCTGTGATGTCATTGTAGAGAGTACATGTTCTTCTTCCTCCTACAAAGTATTTTCCTACCATTTATCTTGATTCATATATTTTTCTATTTCTGGCTTGGAAGTATGAGTGCAGGGAGTATTCTTCTACTATACTCTTAGTTTTGAAATTAATCCCAAAGGGTCATATGACCAGGTGAGGCTGAGTTTAAAATTCATATGCTTGAGGAGAATATCTTCTTCTTTGGATGTTGTCCTGGTATTGCAAATAAAAGGCCCAACCTGTGTTTTGATATTGAATTGAGATTTCTTCTTGGCTGCCACAAAGTGAAACTCATCCATATTAATCATTTGTCTAATATATTCTAGTGAAAAAATTCTCATAGGAACAAATTTGGGCAACCTGTATGGAGGCAATTCACACCCATAAACTTTGATCTCAGTGTAATTGTGGTAGATGTACTAGTCACCTGTCTTAGTTTCCTCACTGAGGTGTAGAAATATTTTTATACTGTTATGTTGATCTAAGCAAGTGGGATCACGACCCTTCATTGACGCTCGACACTTATTACAAAACGAAAAAAAAAAAATGTCATATCAAAGCTAACTTTATTAACCTTTAACTAATCACGCTTAAACTGTGAAATTAATTAATTAAACACATTTATTTAAATCTAATGCAACATTTAGACTAGCTACACATATTTATTTCTTCTAAGGGGTAATTGATCTTATTTTTTTATTTTTATTTTTTCAATATATGTCTATTTTTTGAATTAAATTGCCATTTGAACTATCTCACTTATTGGGGTTTTTTTCATTTTTTCATATTTTTTTATTTCGTTTGTTTTTTCACACACACACACACACATATCCTTTTTTTTGTATGCCCTTTAATTTTTTGTTTTTGTTTTTGTTTTTCTTGGATATAATTTGTATAATAAAACATTATTTATAATATCTAATAACATAAAAATCAACAGATAATCATTAATTGATCCTATAAATTATAGGACCCTAACAATACATACATGTTTTTTCAGTGGGAAGGGTGCATATAGATTTTGAAGAATGTTATTTTAAGATAATGATAGTTCTGCAAGGCAAAAGGGTTTATGCCTAGGCCAACATAAGCATCTGATGAAAAAGCGTGGCAAAATATGCCATAAAAGGTACCCCCTAATGTATGAGGTCAAAAGACGATTTGATGTATGAAATACATTAAGTATACAAGAAAAGAGTCATTGGAAGGACCCAAGAGGAGATCACCAAATTTAGGGCCCATTAATACTAGTAGAAGGAATAAAAAACAAAACTCATATTTGAGGTGGGTATACCCATGCTCAAAGAAAGGAAGGAATGGCCACCAATCAAGGAAATTGTCAATCCATGGTGAAGTATATTAAGTATGATAATGATCATAAGAATACATAGTGGGTCCTACAATAGATTATAATATCCAACACAACACATCATAACTATGTCTCAATAACATATAGGAGGATATATGTACAAGGAATTATGTAGAAATGACCCCCCACTGAAGTACCAAAGTCATATATAAATTAGTGGTATTGTACAAAACTTGAGTGCCAACATATAAGAATTTTTGAAACTAAGGGAAGCATATAAGAGTGGATGTCACTGGCAGAAATTTGAAGAAATTGTCAAGTGATCATGAATGCTGACTCAACTCGAGGTATTCAAATTGACTACTGATGGTACATTTCTACACTATGGGAATAGATGAGCTAAATTCAACTGTGTGAGAAATAGTTTGATTACCATACATTGATGTATATAGTTAACAAACACGATACAACCACTGATAATGATAATGGGCATCAAGCTACCAATAACAATCTTATAATTGTGAATAAATGAGTTGAAGTCAAACACTTGAAATAATCTATGAAACATGGGACATTAATGTATTCCCACTTCCAATAGTGATGGAATTTTCCATTGATCACAACAAACCCCAAGGTAAAAAATACTATAGACCTTATTCCTAGAGCATTGAGTTGGATTCGATTGGAAAATATTCCCTAGAAGAAAGGCAGTAGGGCATCCTACATCAACCAACACAGTGGTAACCCGCATGCCAATAATTTGAAAGATAACAAATAAAAATGATTGAAAAACCATTGCCAAGTATGTCTCTTGCATGCACTAGATGGAATAGAAAATGTAAGAGACCCTTTGAATCAACCAATACTGAAAGCTGACAACAAAGGTGATAGATCCACCAATAGGTTCAAATGGAAACCATGGTACTACACGAATCCTAATGTGTGATAATGTAAGTTGACATCGAACACAAGGGAAGCCACCCAATCAGAGAGAAATGATGTAAATCAATTCCAAGCACAAGGTCACCTATCAATGGTGGAATAGGGCCAGGGTGAGACTCTATGTATACTCTAAGAGCAATATTTCAGAGTTGATAAGGTCAAACCCATCAATAATAAGTCAATGAGGATATTATATAATAATACTAGTATATGATTGATATGTTGATATAATACTGATAGTAACTTGATGAAGCCAATATGGCTGACAAAATGAGTTAAGAGACATCACAAATAGGCCGATACAAAGTTTTATTTCCCTTGAACAAAAGCACAACACATTTTTTGCTTAGTCAACATGGATAGAGATTAACTTTGTATAAGTATGAGATACAAGAGGCTTCAACATACTCTCCATATGATTGAAAGAGTAACCAACCAGAGGATCCCTGACTCTAGAACAAGGTTCAAATTCTTAAGGCCATATTAAATCCTAACCTTATGAGGAAAATACTCATAACTAGGTTCTTTTTTCAAGGGAAACACATCTGACTCTATTGCCCAGTTAATGAAAGAAACTCTTCCCATCCCTTATGTTTTTTTTTTAACATTTGATATTTTTGTTTTTTTCATATAATTGAAATCCTAAAAAGGAATAAAATAAGGCTTATAATATAGTGGAGGAAATGAGTGTTGTGGGAAAGCAGACTAATTCCAACTCTTTGAACATTCCTATGCTCAATGTAAGGTAAAGCGTGCATGATATGGAGACTCAAAGGATTTTCCCTCCAAGGATAAGGGTGTTGAGTCGCAAAGGAAATAGATGCAATGCTTGAACTTTAAAAAATCATATCGCAAAAAGGGGCTTATACAAGAGCAACCTAAACCCATCATAAGGCCAAAATCACAAGTAGTCAATATGCAATGCAGTAATACGACTCAAAATTTGGGAGGCACCGAGGCATAAGTCCAAATATGAGCGAAGAATGAGTATGCGACTTCAACTAAAAGTCCCGATGGGACTAAAAAGGACTCTTGCGCTTATAGAAGAAAACTTCAGCATTGGTTCCAACTGACAATAAGGTACTATCTAGAGTTCCCATGATAAGATAGGCCCTACCACACAATTTATGACACTTCTAAACAACATGAAGGTTATGCGTCACAATTTGGTGGGATTGGTCCTAAGGAGAAAATTAAAAATGAAATTGATAAAGCACAATGAAAGATCCAATACCTATAAGAGCATATCAACCATGAAAATATCCAAAAAGGATGTCTCGAGAGTTCCATAGACAAAATTAGAAACACTATACTAGAATATAATACATCCAATATATAAGCTTATGATAAAAACTTGTGTTATAAAATACAAAACTTGAAAATGTTGATTTTTGGTATCATGGATTGTGATCTAGCATTGAAATTTTGTGGAGAGGCTAAGGCACATGAGGTCTCCAAGACCTAGAAATCGTTTCAAGAAATTCCACCGAGATGACGAGTTATTAAAACAATTAATAGCTTTAATGGGTTCCTAAGTCTAAACTTAGGAAAATAAAAATATTAATGGGTATTAATAAAGATAAGGGTGAGAATGTTATAAGAGACGAGGATCAAGTATGTTTTAATATTAGCCATTTATTAGAGACTTAATATTGGTCATTGATACATCAACAAGAAAAGTATAAGAGAATACTTAAGGATCATTTGGAGACACACTGACAGATACTCAATATCCCAAGGAAAATCGATTCTCAAAGAGAAGGAGATCAATTTTAGAGGGAGGGTTGCAGGGTGAAGGAAGAGGAGGGCATCGACGACAATCAATGACTGAGGAGGAGGTGACACAGGGGCACTGAGAGACATCACAGAGGGAGACACAACCCTCATGCACGATGACACAGAGGGGCGAAAAACCATGCAGAGTGATGCAAAAGTGGGAGAAGGGTCTCCAAGCTGTTAGAAAGTTTCCAAGGGAAAGTCTCAGGTGTTTTCTTTCAATTTCTCTGTAAAATCATTCCTTGTAAAGTGATCATTTCTGAATATTAATAAAACCCTCATCTTCTACACTCGTTTTTCCACATTGGGTTTTTCTGGGGACAATTGTCCAAAGACAACTGCGTTTATGTTATTGGTTCTTGTGCATGTATATCATTGTTATTTTCTTTGTGTAATTATGTGATAACTACAGTAGAATTTATTTTAATGTTTGCTAAATGGATTTCGTAAATAACTTATTATGAAGAATAAGTAGGTGAAATAAATCAGTTGTTGCAGTAGAATTTTAGATCAGAAAATTTCACATGGTATTAGAGCAGAGATTCGGCAACATGATAGAAGAATCGACTATGGGTAAGGAGCATGATGCAGAGGAATCAATGAAAAGGGACTCACACATATTTATAGAAGAAAGCATGAGGGACATGGATCATGATTATTCTATGTTAGCTTAGAGACTCGAAGAAGAAGTCGCTTGCCCAGCAAGCTCTACCTCCTTTGAGGTTTGGTATATAGATAGTGGAGATTCCTAGCATATGACAGGAATTTGATAATGTTTTTCAAATTATTAGGAAGAAAGGATGAATTTTTAGATCACCATGGGAAACAAGGAAAAGTTTACCCCCGTAGGAAGAGCTACCGTAGTCTTTCAAACCGAAGTAGGAGAGCGGCTTTAAGCAACCAATGTGTTGCATGTGCTAGGATTAGGGATGAAATTACTCTCTGTATCTCAACTTCAAAACAAGGGCTATCACATTTTATTCATTAAGGAGAAAGTATATGTCAAACATCCAAGTTGGAAAAAAAAGGGCCAAATTGGAATCAAAAGTAACAGGCTATATAGATTACAACTAAAGTCACCAATGGCACTAATAGGCAATAATGGAGATAAATATTTGAATGAACTATGGTAGAGGAGGATGGGACACTTACACCATGGGGTTTTGAGAATTCTTAGGAAAATAGTATCAGGAGTTCCAGATTCAAGTACTGAATGAGATGATGTATGTAGAGGGTGCGCTCTAAGAAAGTATGCCAAATCAGTGTTTTCTAGAATTAACAATAAAGCTCAGAGTGCTCTAGGATTGATACACTCAGACATTTGTGGACCTATGTCCACAAAATCTCTTAGTGGTGTCAAATACTTCATCACCTTCATCGATGACCATTCCAAGAAGACTTGGATCTACTTTTTGAAAACCAGGGATGAGGTTTTTGGTTTATTCAAAGAGTTCAAGGCTCTAGTAGAGAATATGACAGGAAAGAAGATAAAAGTGTTGCACTCAGACAATGTTGGCGAGTAAATTGACAAGGACTTCATCAATTTTTGCACTAGGGAAGGCATTAGAAGAGAGTGGAAAACTCCATAAAATCTAGAGCAGAATGGAGTAGCGGAAAGGAAAAATAGGACTATTGTGGAAGAAGCTAGGGAAATGTTGTATGATCAGGATATGCCCAAATTCCTATGGGCAGAAGCATGCAACACGACAATTTATGTTCAGAATAGGACTCCTCATAGAGCATTGGGAAAAATCACTTTAGAAAGGGTCTTCACCAGGAAGACACCTGAATTCATCCATTTTAGGATGTTTGGGAGTTTGGCATATTGCCTTATACTCGAAGAGAAGAGAAAGAAATTAGATCAAACCGTTGAGAAAGGATATATTGTGGGATATAGCGGGAATGTTAAGCCATATAGAGTCTATATTCTAGGGAGTAGGAAGGTAGTAGTTTGGTAGGATGTAAAGTTCATGGAGGATAGAGATTTTAGGAAATCTTGAGAAATTTCTTCCAAGGAGCAGTCAAAAGACGATCCGTTGATCCAACTACTTCGACTAGAAGAAACCAGTACCAACAATTCTCCTAAAGGAAAATCTTCAGAACGGGAGGAATCCCAGGAAGAGGAAGAGTTGATATATGTATCCACTACCAGTGAAAGAACAAGCCAAGAACTCAAACAGATTCTACGAGATGCAAATGACTTCATTGGTGCACCTAGGAATGATAAAAGGGAGCAAAGACAACAAGACAGATACTAGACCCTGGTAGCTCAGGTTGGGGAACCCTCTAGTTTTCAGGAGGTCATTCAACATCAAATATGGGTAGATGCTATGGTGGAAGAATATGGTTCTATAATGGTCAATGATGTCTGGAAGGTGGTACCTAGGCCTCAGGACAAGTCAATGGTAGGTTCGAGATGGATCTACAAAGTCAAATATGTTTTTTTTTTTTTTTTCTAAATAAAATTACTCTATTAACATGAAAGGGGTAAAATTACATCTAGACCGTAGTAAAAAACATCTGCCCTGTAGGAGCGGTAGAGAAAAGCAGAGACATTGTCCATGACATAGAGCTTAGTTGAGAACTAGAATTCAAATCCTATGCATGGGAGCAAGTATTGACCTTCTTACTGTGCTTGCAAAAATTCAAAGAAACATGAAGATTGAACCATATCTTGCAGGTGTGAATCCATTTATCCGCATGAATCAAAAAATTCCCACTATTATGGGCCGCATTACAAGTGACAGAAGCAAAAAAGAGAGATCTACACATCTGGATGCCCTTCCACAATTCTACACCAACCGAACTCAGGAAGTTCCCTAGCATGATCTGCTTCAGATTCATCCCTGGCGTGATTAGCAGCAACATCAGAAGGACCAGGAGCCACCGTTTCCATCACCACGTTCGAGGAAAAGTGAATTGGGATCTCTGGTGTTAGCCTCCTGTTGCAACAGGTGTTCATCTTTCATGATTGACATTTTTACATGCCAAATATGTCATACTTTGCATGCTGCAATGCTCCATATTTCCAGAAAGAGGTCAAAGAAGAGGCCATAAAAATGTTCTAGTCTAAATGCCACTGCTGTATCCAATTTTGATGACTTAACCATTTTTTGAAGAATGTTCTGTTCAGAGAAGTCCAAACAGCTTAATCTTGGCTTCCCTAGGTTTCAATTTCTTGCTTTAGAAATAGAGAATGAATATCTGTCCAAACAGCTTAATCTTGGCAGATTTGTAGATAGGTAGAGAATCAAAGGAACCCAAGTGCTTAATCTGGGCCCTTGGCAGAAATAAGTGCAGATCTAGATAGGAGGGCAGTCAAAAGAAAAATTGTAAAGCAGGGTCTGCAAGTCTAAGTGCACCCAAACCAAAGAAGAAAAATGTTAGGTAAGTAGGATGGGTAGGTAGTTTTGAGGTTGCAGAATGTTGATTTATGATCAATTTTGTGTTTCAAAGTGATATTTTACTGCAGATCACAATTGTAAGGTAGTTTTTCATTTGGAGAAGGTCAAGCGAGGCATGTCTAACTCCCCCTTCTTCTAATTCCCTAAATCACTCACTAACTTCCCTGAAGAGGTCAAGATCTACTTGAGCCCCTTAGTTTCATCATGTTTCATAAAACATTTGCCTAAGTAGAGATCTGCTTTACTTAGGAGTGCCGATATCTCTTCTACAAGTTCTATCCCCCCTAACAGCCTAAAGATTCACATACTTAGCGCTTTCTTCACACTTTCACATTAACTACTAATTCTTACTATGTAGCTTCCTATATGTTCCCCCTTCCCCTACTAAAAATATGTTAATAAATCTCCCTATGTACATATTCCCATCCCTAGCATTTTAACCCTATAAATATCAGTCTGGGAAATTCCGAGTTCATCTGGGACTCAGCATTAGCCTACCGCATCCTAACCCTGGGATTAGCTTGACATCTGGTTATGTTAAATAACCTCTTTCTCACCCCTTTACCCATAACGTTTCATCCCTTTTAACCCCTCGCGCTCACAGGTTCGGGCTTAGTTTAAAAAAAATTGATTAAATTATGATCCTGACGCTCAAACCCTGGAAAACCCACAAAAACCCACTAAATCAAAGTCTACCCCCACCCCCCGCGGCATTATACAAATTCGAATATTCACGCGGGCCCCGTCCATTATCCCTCCGCTGCCTCATCTGTTCCGCCAGCCGTCCGATCGCCCGTGCCACAAATCTACGGTGGGCGGGTCTTCTCATTTCCGAAGCCGCTGAGGGTTAACGCCCGGGAGATCGGCGGTTTTCCGCCATACTCCCGCCACGCGTCGCCCTCCCGGCTGTGGTGGAGCCCCCTCTGCCGAAACAACCTACGCGGAAAGGTGGTGCGCCTGAAACCGAATACCGCTCTCTCCCCCCTCCTGTGTCAGCGTGAAGTCACCCTGCCACCGTGTCCTTGCCACGTAGTTGCCACTGTACTACCACGTCAGCTCCTCCGCCATACCGCCACATCATCTGGCTGTACTGTTGACGTCACCATGTTGACGTCACCCTGCCACATCACTGCCGTACTGGGACCCACCACTGACGTCATGCTGACGTCACCGTCAAAAAGTGCGAAAGGCGCAAATCACAGCCTAGGAAGCCCGGAATCAGAATCTGAGGCAATTTTTCATGCGCAATTAGCACCTAGCGTTGATCGCGAATGGCTACGGGAAATAGGCCGAAATGGAAAGCCCCTCACCGCTCGGCCTCCAGTAGGCCCAAAAGGCGCAAAATGACCAGAATTTCTTCGCGAGGCATACAGAAAGGGGCAAACACAATTCTTAAAGCAACAGAGTGCCGAGCAGCAGCCATAAAAGGTCGATAGGATAGTCTTAAGCACTCAGAATACATGAAAGAGTCCAGGTTTAGCGCCAAAGTGTATCAGAGGAAAGATGAAGCGGCAAAGAGTATCAGTTCAGCAACATCAAAGCAGGTGAAAATTAAAAATCCTCCATCAAAGTTAGCAGAGCAGTTAAGGCCATTTAAAAACTTATCTGGTCGGGATCAGTGCATATTAATGGCACCAAGAAGCAGCAAAATCAAGTTAGAGGTGGAGATAAAGGACAAATCACAGTTAATACAGAAAGACTCCACCAAGCCACCCAGGACAGACATTAACTCAGTTTGATACAGCTGCCCTCAACGCATCTCAAAGATATTTTCATGCATTTATTTCTGGATAATATTAGGTTAAAGTAATCATTTTCTTTTAGACCTATTTAGGTCGGCTGTAATAGATTAATTTTGGATAATTTCCCCTATTTATACGACCCTCGGCACTGTAAAAAGGGTTGGTTGGTTGATAATCTTCATTAGAGACTCGCACTGTATCTAAGATGTTTTACTTAATCAAAGATTGCTGAAAATCTTTGGAGGAATGACTATCTGCTCTGTGTCTAATGGTTTGAAGAATTGAATGTGGAATTCTTGTGCTGCAGTATGAAACAATAAGTGTTCCTTATCTCTGTTATTTCAATTTCACATATGCTCAAGTCACTGAACAAAGGATTGGTTTAGAATTTTCTTAGTTGCACTCTATGCTCAGTTTTTGTGGCTTCTTAATGTTTTCCTCTTGATTTAGGCATAAATATGAATTCTATTATGGCTCATGTTTGATCTATTTCACATATGAATGACTGTTATCTAGGAATTCTTAGCTGCTCCTAGATAGGGCTCGTTTATCTTCTTTCTGCTAACCTGAATGAGAGATTCTTAATTGCCCCTCATTCCTTAGCCTTTAATCCATCTCTTTTACCTTGAATGATTGTTTCATATGCAGCTGTCTTGCTCCATAATTCCCTCTTGTGACCAAGAAAACGCACCAGCAGTCCTACTCCTTGACTCCATGCCCAATGTTTCTAAAAATTTCATGCTATCTCTGCCTCTTTACTTGAAATCATCATCCTTCCCACCAAAATCAAAACAAAACCCCTTGAACTCAATAACTAGCCTAAAAACCTTATCAACAAAGCTAAATCAGAAAGAGAGAGGCCTCTCCGATTGCAGGTGAGCTAGAACCTGCAGTCCAAAGATTAGTCTGTGGTTACCTCGGTCGTATCCTTTTGAGCTGACCAGAAGGACAACCTGAGTGATAACATAATGGCGACTCCACTGGGAAACATACTCAGTTAATTTCACATATCAAGTTGGAAAAACTCCATTGGAACAAAAATCAGTTGTTCAAGTGTTGTCTATTCCTTAAAACTACAGATGAAGTCTGAATGTCGGCCAGGAAGCCTTTGAAACTGTTCTTGCTTTGCATTTACAGGAGTAAATAAATGCTACTTCAGTCAATCTTCATGTTAGTTTTAAAATGTAGATAGTTGTTCCAAAAATTTGATCAGTTCCTCACTAATTCCAAAAAAATTCACAGAAAATACCAAAACAGATTCAGAATCTGGCTCCCAAAAAGATTTCTCATTATACAAGGTCAAATCTAGACCCAAATCCCCTGGCTGCTTTTGAAAATCCGAACTTAATCCCAAAGATACTTAGGAAGCAAGAACAAAGAGAAGATTTTGCTGATAATAGTCCTGAAGCAGTTCACCCAAGCAATGTTCCAACCCCTGTCAAAGTTTTATTTCATTCAACCCCTGCTTCCCCTTGTTCATCATCTACTTCCCAAAGCACTCCTTCCACACCTCCATTCACTACACACACTCCCATTACCGCTACTTTTGTTATAGCTATTCCAGTTGTCCCTGTTGTTCCTGTTGTTCCTGTTGTTCCACTTATCCCTGTGAATATGGCTAATAGATATGCACCCCTGCAATTACCTGCAAATCCGGGGGCTATGCCTCAGGATTATCAAACTAAAATCACATATTTTGATGGAACTGGTACTTGCACAACCCTTCAGCATACCAAGAAGATGCAAGACTATTTTGAGAACTACGAAATAGATGATGATAGTGTGAGAATAAAATTTTTTGTTCAAAGTTTAACAGGTGATGTAAGAACTTGGTTCAGATTACTTGCTGCAAATTCTATAACCACTCCGGATGAGCTTTACCAGTCCTTTACCAACAGATGGGAGAAAAAGAAAGACCCCTTGCACATACTAGCTGAATACGATACAATAAAAAGAGGCCCTCAAGAGTCTGTCCTAGATTACTGTGCAAGATTCAACAATGTCTATAATGCAATACCACAGAACCTAAGATCTCCACCTGACCTTGCCTTGTATAAATTCCCTGATGGATTCGACCCGGATATGGCATACCAGTTAAAAGAAACATCCCCTCAAACCCTTGCAGACATGAAAAATGTTGCTGTTAGCGTAGAGGCTAACCTAATTGCCAAAAAAATAGAGCTAGAATGGAGAGAAGAACCACCTTCAAAGAAGAACCCTCGACCTTAGATCAGAAACTTGATGCTATTATCAGTGGCATGCAAAGGATGGGAGATAGAGTAGAAAGTGTTGAGAGAAAATCATCATGGGAAGGACAACAGTCCAATACCATAAGGAACCCAAATTTTAGGAAAACGCAGAATGCAAATGCTGGTAGGTCTAGCCCAGACCATGATATAAGACCCCCTTTTCATGAAAATTATGTGGAAGCATCTACATCTAGTGAGCCCACAGAGGACACTCACATGAACTTAGTGGATTCAAGGGCTGAGCAACAAATTTTCCTAACTCAACAAGACCAAGACGAGCATGACTTTAATCAATTTCAGACTAAGTCTGGTGAGTCTTTTGATTTTAAACAAGGCTATGATATTTCTGAACCTAGCAAACCAAAGGATGGCAAACAACCCAACAAGACTAAAGGCAAGGCCGTCATAACAGAACCAGCTGATATACCTATCCCAAACCTGCATCAAGTGACTGTAGAGGACATAACAGAAATGCAGCCTTCTATTGATCAGCCTCTGCCACCTTCTTCCTCGAAAGAGAATTTGAACAACATTCCAAAAAGCCCTCCTAAAACAGAAAAACCGCAAGCAATTACTTCCCTTAATGCTGATAAACAAGACCAAATTGCTGATACTCCAATGGAAAAAGGGAAACCTGCCTCTCACAATACTAAAACCCAATCTGAAAAATCATTTGACTTAGAGGCAGAAATAGGTAAATTGAAGATATCCATCCCCTTGTCTGAACTTGCTAAACATGATGTGTATAGGCAACAAATTCAAAGATCACTTCAAATGCCAGAAGTCAAGGATGATGTCAATGTTCTTGATGATCAGCCTGAGCTGTTGTTCGGTCCAGAAGTTAATGGAAAATCAACATATGGATCTGTCTTACCCTTTTATGTCAGTTTACATATACATGACAAAGTCCTGCACAATGCTATGTTTGACTCAGGTGCCTCACACAACCTTATGCCCAAAGGTGTAATGGAAAAATTGAACCTTCATGTTACAAGACCCTACAAAGATATATTCTCCTTTGACTCAAGTCAAGTCAAATGTTTAGGCCTCATCAAAGACCTGTGTGTCTCCTTAGTCCAATTTCCTAACAAGACAATCCTCATGGATGTGGTGGTTGCTGACATTCCACCAAAGTATGGCATGCTATTGTCAAGATCTTGGGGAGCAAAACTCCAAGGATCCCTCCAATTAGATCTCTCTTATGCTGTCTTTAGGCAACCAAAGAGACTATATAGAGAAACACTGATGAAGTATGTGGTAACTAGTGAGAGCAAGCCTGAAAATTTTCCCATTTACTCAATCCATTCTGATATGGATTCTTTTATTTTATTTAATGATGAAACAAGTCCTCCCATTGATGGCAAGCCATTGGCTTTAGAATTGAACACACACATCAATGAAGAATCAGTTGCCCATACCGATGAAACTGCCAAAACAGTTAATGCAACCAGCATGCTAGAAGAACCTCCCCAAACAGAAAATTCAAATCTGTCCACTGCAAGAATGACTGAAACTCTTGATACTAACCACAAGCAAGAAATCACATGGTATTTAGAGTTTGATGGATCTCTCAAAAAGTTAAGAGCAGGGGCAGGTGTCGGGATTCACAATACACATAACAATCATGCAGAAGGTCATGCCTATAGACTAAATTTCAAATGCACCAATAACATGGCAGAGTATGAGGCTCTCCTCCTAGGCCTTAAACTGCTCAAAGCTCTAGGAGCTGCAAAAGTGTCCATTTTAGGTGACTCCGATTTAATCATACAACAAATGAAAGGTAACTTTGTTACCAATGACAATAGAATGAGGGCCTATAGGACTGCTGCCACTAGTATACTCAATGAATTCACTGAATTCAAGCTTGCCAAGATTTCAAGAGAGCATAACATTCATGCACATAGCCTAGCCACTTTTTCTAGTACATGCAAGCTCCCCTTTGAGCCAAATCACCATTTTACTGCTGAGATAAAACATAGGCCTATTGTCCCAAATAATGTTAAAGATTTGCAAGTGTTCGAAAATGATGCCCAGATTAACAATTTCCTCACTCTTGAGCATGAGTTTTCAAATATTAACATTGACATGGATGCTATGACGAATAAACAACAACAAACAAATGAAATTCAGCAAGCTGTAACACCTATAACAGCCAAACGAATGCTAAACCCAACTGTTTTTGATAATACAAACGTAGAAAAGCTGAAACAAATGCATTGGGAGGAAATATCCGAAATAAAGGCCGAGATCGTTGATCTGAAAGATAACCTTCTCCCTACTGGCCTCACTCCGTTAGAAGATATGTTTGATGCTAATGATGTTACCAAGAAGCCAAAAATGCAACCCCTAAACGCTGTTGTAGAGGAACATAAGATCGGAACAATAGAGAAGCCCAAAATGATCAAATTATCCAAAAATTTGCCACCTGATCAAAAGCATAAATATGTTGATTTATTCAAAGAATTCCAAGATGTGTTTGCTTGGAGTTACGAGGACTTGAAGTCCTATGACACCTTAGTAATCCAACACACCATTCCCTTAAAACCAAACCAAAAGCCCTTCAAGCAGAAACTGAGGAGAATCAATCCTATGCTTCTCCCTCTGATTGAAAAGGAAGTGAAAAGAATGTTTGAAGCAGGTATCATAGCACCCATCAGATTTTCTGAATGGGTATCCAATCTTGTTCCCACAAGAAAAAAGACAGGTGAGATTAGGCTATGTGTAGACCTAAGAAATTTAAACCAAGTCTCCCTAAAAGACCACTACCCCTTGCCCAAAATGGATCATATTCTACAGAGAGTAGTGGGGTCATCTAGAATTTCTTTGCTAGATGGATTTTCAGGTTTCAATCAAATACTAGTTCACCCGGATGACCAAGACAAGACTTCCTTTACCACACCGTGGGGAACATTTAAGTATGTGAAGATGCCTTTCGGACTTAAAAATGTTGGTGCTACCTTTCAAAGGGCAATGGATATTGCATTTGCCAAGGAAATACATGATTTCCTAATTGTCTACCTTGATGACTTAACCCCCTTCTCCAAATCTGATCAAGAGCACCTAACACATTTGAGGCAAATATTCATGACATGTAGGAAATATGGCATTTCCTTGAACCCCAAGAAGTCTTTCTTCAGCCTTGAAGAAGGCAAGCTTCTTGGCCATATCATATCAAAAGATGGGATTAGAATTGGTCTTGAAAGAATCCAAGCCATCCTCCAAATCCCATATCCGAGGAACATAAAAGAGTTGCAAGCATTCCTTGGGAGGATCAACTTCCTAAGGAGATTTATCCCAAATCTAGCTGAGCTGATAAGACTGTTAAGCAACATGTTAAAAAAGGATGCCAAGGTAAGATGGTCTCTTGAAACCAAACAAGCCTTTGAGGGGATAAAATCTGCCTTAACCCAAGCCCCTGTCCTCACAAGTCCACAATTTGATAGGGACTTTATCATATTTTCTTTTGCATCTGATCACACCATAGCTGCTATCCTTTTGCAAAAGGATGATCAAGTAAATGAAAAGCCAATTGCATTTTTCAGCCGAACCTTAAGAGATGCCCCTTTGAACTACCAAATCATGGAAAAGTAGGCCTATGCCCTTGTTAGGGCCATCAAGGATTTCAGAGTGTACTTTTCATATTCACATGTGATTGCCTATGTTCCAAATGTCGTTGTAAAAGACATATTAACCCAAGAGGGATTAGAGGGAAAAAGAGGCAAATGGATTGCAAACATCCTTGAATATGACATAGAAATAAAACCAACCAAGCCCATAAAGGGACAAGGTTTAGCCAAATTGATGTCCAAAACAAACTTTCAAGCCTTAGACATTAACCAATTGGACAATGAACAGGAGCTGGTGACTCCACAGATCAGTGAAACCTTTTTGCAATCCCCATGGTATGCTGATATATGCTTTGTATTGTTAAACCTATTTGCTCCCCCAGGATTGTCTAGAACCAAGAAAAGATTTTTAAAGATGAAAGCTTCGAAGTTTTGTGTCATAGATGGTGATTTATTTTGGAAAAATCATGAAGGTATATTGCTTAATTGTTTAACCATGAGTGAAACTAACAACGTCATGAAAGAATTCCATGCAGGTGACTGTGGAGGACATCTATATTGGAAGTCCACTGCTGATAAAATTTTAAGGGTTGGTTTCTATTGGCCCTCTCTTTTTGCAGATATAAAGAAATTTGCCATTTCATGTCACAAATGCCAAATATTTGAGGGCAAAAGAAAGTTGTTGCCCCTGCCCCTTAAACCCATCTCAACTGAAAAGCCTTTTCAACAATGAGGTCTTGACTTCATTGGAGAAATCCATCCCTCCTCCTCAGGCCAGCACAAGTGGATTCTAACGGCCACCAACTATTTCACTAAGTGGGTTGAAGCCATCCCATGTAGGCAAGCCAATGACACCATCATTATCCAATTCCTTGAGTGCAATATCCTTTCTAGATTTGGCTGCCCTGAGAAGATCATTACTGACAACGCCGCTGCTTTCAAATCCAAAAAGATGATCAACTTTTGCCATAAATTTCATATTACCTTGGGCCACTCTACGGCCTATTACCCTCAAGGTAATGGCTTGGCCGAATCCTCAAATAAAAGTCTCATTAATATTATCAAGAAGATCTTAGAAGAAAACAAGAAGAACTCGCATAAAAAGCTCACAAATGCCCTATGGGTAGATAGACTTTCAACCAAGAAATCCATTTGGATGAGCTCTTATGAGCTAGTATATGGCATGGAGGCCAGATTTCCTTCATCTTTGGGCATCCCTACTATCAAACTGTTACAGGAGATTCAGGCTGAACCAAATGACATTCAACGAAGAATCAATCAAACCATTCATCTTCAGCAAACCAGAGAGCAAGTCTATGACAGAGCTCAAATTTTGCAAGAAAAGCTCAAAAAGATGTTTGATAAGAGAGCTAAGGCTGAAGATTTCTACATTGGCGACAAAGTTCTAAGGTGGGATTCATGAAGAGAAGACAAGGGAAAAAATGCAAAATTTGATTTTTTATGGAAAGGGCCATTTGTTATTTCTGTTGTTCAGGGGAATAACACATATTTTCTCAAATCTCTGGAGGGCAGCACTGCTGAAGAAGGCCCTGTTAATGACCAAATGTTAAAACATTACCATGATCCCTTTTAAAGGGATACAATGCAGCTCTCTACATATTTCTTTGTACATTGATATTTGTATATATCGGCACTTTGTTTTTTTTTTTTTTTGTATAAGCAGTTTGAGTGTTAGAGGAGCAGCAACAAAGTTTGCGAAGACATAGTTAATGCAAGAATTCCATTTTTTTAAGGCTCTATCTCTGCATTAATCTACGCAAAACAACAAGAGTAGCACTGTCATATCATGGAAATTCATGGTAAAAGCAAAACAGTGTGCAGCTTACAGTCTTCAGTCAAATAGCATCAATAGGAGAGGAGCAATCTTTCAGCAACTGTTTCTAGACCAGATCTAAAAGAAACACATCAGTTTTGATCTATATTTTTCAAAGGCACAATGCTCAAGCAATATTGTACATAACATTAAGCACGCAGAAGAAAGCAGGTGATGCTATACAGTTCACAGTAATTCAGTTGAGGAGAGAGTTGTTCATATTTCAAAGTTTCACACTCTTAACAACCAGTACAAAGAAGTTTTTTTCAGTCTACAACAACAAGAGAAGATCAAGGCAGTTTGACCTGCTGTTCTTGGCTTTTCACAAGGAAAAGCCATCCCCAAGTGGAGCCACTGTTAGCCTCTTGTTGCAACAGGTGTTCACCTTTCATGATTGACATTTTTACATGCCAAATATGTCATACTTTGCATGCTGCAATGCTCCATATTTCCAGAAAGAGGTCAAAGAAGAGGCCATAAAAGTGTGCCAGTCTAAATGCCACTGTTGTATCCAATTTTGATGACTTAACCATTTTTTGAAGAATGTTCTGTTAAGGGAAGTCCAAATAGCTTAATCTTGGCTTCCCTAGGTTTCAATTTCTTGCTTTAGAAATAGAGAATGAATATCTGTCCAAACAGCTTAATCTTGGCAGATTTGTAGATATGTAGAGAATCAAAGGAGCCTAACTGCTTAATCTAGGCCCTTGGCAGAAATAAGTGCAGATCTAGATAGGAGGGCAGTCAAAAGAAAAATTGTAAAGCAGGGTCTGCAAGTCTAAGTGCACCCAAACCAAAGAAGAAAAAATGTTAGGTAAGTAGGATGGGTAGGTAGTTTTGAGGTTGCAGAATGTTGATTTATGATCAATTTCGTGTTTCAAAGTGATATTTTACTACAGATCACAATTGTAAGGCAGTTTTTCATTTGTAGCAGGTCAAGCGAGGCATGTCTAACTCCCCCTTCTTCTAATTCCCTCAATCACTCACTAACTTCCCTGAAGAGGTCAAGATTTGCTTGAGCCCCTTAGTTTCATCATGTTTCATAAAACATTTGCCTAAGTAGAGATCTGCTTTACTTAGGAGTGCCGATATCTCTTCTACAAGTTCTATCCCCCCTAATAGCCTAAAGATTCACATACTTAGCACTTTCTTCACACTTTCACATTAACTACTAATTCTTACTATGTAGCTCCTTATCTGTTCCCCCTTCCCCTACTAAAAATATGTTAATAAATCTCCCTATGTACATATTCCCATCCCTGGCATTTTAGCCCTATAAATATCAGTTTGGGAAATGCCAAGTTCATCTGGGACTCAACATTAGCCTACCGCATCCTAACCCTGGGATTATCTTGACATCTGGTTAAGTTAAATAACCTCTTTCTCACCCCTTTACCCATAACGTTTCATCCCTTTTAACCCCTCGCGCTCATAGGTTCAGGCTTAGTTTAAAAAATATTTGATTAAATTATGATCCCGGTGCTCAAACCCTAAAAAACCCACTAAACCAAAGTCTAACCCCCCCCCCGGCGCATTATACAAACTCGAATATTCGCGCGAGCCCCGTCCATTATCCCTTCGCCACCTCATCTATTCCGCCAGCCGTCCGATCACCTGCGCCACAGATCTACGATGGTTGGGTCTTCTCATTTCCGAAGCCGTCGAGGGTTAACGCCCGGGAGATTGGCGGTTTTCCCGCCGTACTCCCGCCACACGTCGCCCTACCAGCTGTGGCGGAGCTCCCACTGCCAAAACCACCTACGCGGAAAGGCGGTGCGCCTAAAATCGGATATCGCTCTCTTCCTCCTCCTGCGTCAGCGTGACATCACCCTACCACGTCACCATCCCGCATCGGCCTCCTGCCACCGTGTCCTTGCCAAGTAGCTGCCACCGTACTACCACGTCACCTCCTCTGTCGTACTGCCTCGTCACCCGGCCGTACTACTGACGTCACCCTGCCACGTCACCGCCATACTGGGACCCACCGCTGATGTCATGCGGACGTCACCATCAAAAAGTGCGAAAGGCGCAAATCACAGCCTAAGAAGCCCGGAATCAGAATCTGAGGCAGTTTTTCATGCGCGATCAGCGCCTAGCGCTAATCGCGCATGGCTACGGGAAATAGGCTGAAATGGAAAACCCCTCACTGCTTGTCCTCCAGCAGGCCCAAAAGGTGTAAAATGACCAGAATTTCTTCGCGAGGCATACAAAAAGGGGCAAACACAATTCTTAAAGCAACAGAGGGCCGAGCAGCAGCCATAAAAGGTCGATAGGACAGTCTAAAGCACTCAGAAGACATTAAAGAGGCCAGGTTCAGTGCCAAAGTGTATCAGAGGAAAGATGAAGCGGCAAAGAGTATCAGTTCAGCAACATCAAAGCAGGTGAAAATTAAAAAACCTCCATCAAAGTCAGCAGAGCAGTTAAGGCCATTTAAAAACTTATCTGGTAGGGATCAGTGCACATTAATGGCACCTAACAACAGTAGAATCAAGTTAGAGGTGGAGATAAAGGAAAAATCACAGTTATTACAGAAAGACTACACCAAGCCACCCAGGACATACATTAACTCAGTTTGATACAACTGCCCTCAACGCAACTCAAAGATATTTTCATGCATTTATTTCTGGATAAGATTTCGTTAAAGTAATAATTTTCTTTTAGACCTGTTTAGGTCGGCTATAATAGATTAATTTTGGATAATTTCCCCTATTTATACGACCCTCGGCATTGTAAAAAGGGTTAGTTGGTTGATAATCTTCATTAGAGACTTGCACTGTATTTGAGATGTTTTACTTAATCAAAGATTGCTGAAAAGCTTTGGAGGAATGACTGTCTCCTCTATGTTTAATGGTTTGAAGAATTGAATGTGGAATTCTTGTGCTGCAGTATGAAACAATAAGTGTTCCTTACCTCCGTTATTTCAATTTCACATATGCTCAAGTCACTGAACAAAGGATTGGTTTAGAATATGCTTAGCTGCACTCTATGCTCAGTTTCTGTGGTTTCTTAATGTTTTCCTCTTGATTTAGGCATAAATATGAATTCCGTTATGGCTCATGTTTGATCTATTTCACATATGAATGACTGTTATCTAAGAATTCTTAGCTGATCCTAGATAAGGCTCGTTTATCTTCCTTCTGCTAACCTAAATGAGAGATTCTTAACTGCCCCTCATTCCTTAGCCTTTAATCCATCTCTTTTACCTTGAATGGTTGTTTCATATGCAGTTGTCTTGCTCCATAATTCCCTCTTGTGACCAAGAAAACGCACCAGCAGTCCTACTCCTTGACTCCACGCCCAATGGTTCTAAAACTTTCATGCTATCTCTGCCTCTTTACTTGAAAGCATCATCCTTCCCACCAAAATCAAAACAAAACCCCTTGAACTCAATAACTAGCCTAAAAACCTTATCAACAAAGCTAAATCAGAAAGAGAGAGCCCTCTCTGATTGCAGGTGGGCTAGAACCTGCAGTCCAAAGATTGGTCTGTGGTTACCTCGGCCGTATCCTTTTGAGCTGACCAGAAGGACAACCTGAGTGATAACATCTGGAACCTGCAAAGTGAGAGGATTTGGCGCAGAGACAAAGGCAGGTCCCTCTTATTGGGCGTTGGACTCACCCACCACATGGGCTTCTTCATGAAAGATCACTGAGATATGGGCCGTTATCCTTGGACGATTCTGAGTGCAATTGAATGAGAAAATCGTAGAGCTGAAAGAGGGAGACAGCGAGGAGTCTGGAGGGTAGTGGCTGGGGAGATGGACGTGCCTTCTCCCACTGCGAGTGTAGGGGTAATGGCTAGCAGTAAGTTCACTAGAGAGGGATGGAGAAGTGGAGGTCGTGCTGGATGACGCACGCTGAGGAGTTCCCCTATGGCTCCTCATCCTATGGCGAAGATGGGGCATCACAAAGACCGCACCAACTCTATTAAAACAAGACCACTCACCCACCACCACTGAGCTTGGGCTAATTAAAAGATCATACGAACGAGGGCAGGATACCTCCAGAAGACACTGGGGAAGAGACGAGGGCGGCTTCTTAGGATTACCTGAGCAGAACCAGACCCACAGGGCAACAGACCAAGACAGACTATAACCAGACCAGCAAAGCACCAGAAACTCCAGAACATTCCCATAACTGAACCTGTATTTATCATACTCCATCTTGCCTCGAATGGCACCCATCATAACTGCTGCATTAAATAGAGCCGAGGCATCACTCAGTGCAGAGTGCGCAAAGGCGGTAAGGAAATCGGCGAACAGGCTGTGCGGATCAAAGCCACCTGAAGTGAAACAAATGCACCCAGTGATCCTCGAATGCCAAGGTTTAATCTACGTGGGTTGATAATCCATGTGGTACAGGGCAGGTAGGTGTCGTCTCACCTCGCCCCACCCTTGTCCAATCACTTGTCCCAGCTGGCTAGACACCCGCATCCGGGGTAGCTGCATCCTTTTGGACCAGAATTTTGCATTCCTGTTCTTGTTCATGATTCTGAATTATGTCTAGAGCTCCAGTGAGAAGAGAATGCCCATTTTCCACTCCCAGGTTGGCCAGTAGATCCGCGACCCTGTTTCCTTCCCGTTTGACATGATTGAATATGATTGCTCGGTTGGTGTTGAGTGTTTTTTCTATAGCATCCAGTCTGGCTTCAAGTCTCCAGTTGTTGGCTATTTTATGTGCATGAGCTCCATTGAGCAACTGGTTGGCCAAGTTGATGAGGATTAGGGAGTCCCCTTCTATCTCCAGAGGCTGTAGACCATGTTGCTGGGAGAGGATTAATCCTTGCCATAAACCCTCCAGCTCAGCTGAGTTATTCGTATCCCATCCAATGTTGCCGAGGTAAATCAAGAGAGAAGAGCCCTTATGATCTCTGAAAATTCCACTGAATCCTACTTTTTCGGGATTTCCCTTAGAAGCCCCATCAAAGTTGAGCTTGAATCTATGCCTTGGAGGGGGGGTCCATATGTGGTTTCTGATATTCATGCTTTCTGAAGGCTTGCAAGTGGGAACTCCGTGAGGGAGTTGGATGTTCCAATTTCCCATATGGTTGCCTCATTTTCCAGCGTGGGAAAGTCATCCGGAAGCCATGAATTAAGCGCCAAGGTCTCTTTCAGATTGTGACAAAAGTTGTCCCAAATGATTTCTAAAGGAGTGCTTTGGTCTTTGAAAATACGCTTGTTCCTTTCTTTCCATATTTTCCATAGGAGGAGGCTGGGTATTATTCTCTATAAATGGTTGAGAAGTGCGCTTTTATAAGGGCTTTGGTGCCAAAGGCGAATGGAGTTGATAATATCCTCAGACCCTCTGCATTTTCTTTGGCATCAGAAACTGGCCTTCTCCCACAGTGGTTGGCCAGAGAACAGGAGTCCAGGAGATGTTGAAGCGTTTCCTCCTGAGAATGACAGTTAGGAAAAATGTAGGGCCCCTGAATGTTTCTCTTCCTTATATTGTCCCAAGTTAATATCTTTCGGTGCCGAGTGAGCCAGAGAAATAAAGATACTTTGGGCCAGGTTCCCGGAGCCCAGATTCTTCCCCAAATAGGATCCAGAGGTGTTGAATCTTGGCAACTAACTTTGTAGGCCTCTTTGGTAGTGAAGGACCCTCTTGGGGTATATCCCCATATCAAGATATCTTTGCCTTCGGAATATCTGATTCGACGTTTTTGGAGCTCAATTTCCAAGATTTCTTTTATCTGGTTGTTTTCATTTCTGATAACTTTGTCAGTTTTCTTCCATTTTCTGTATCCTTGTTCTATCCCCGGAGTCCACTGTTGCTCGAATGATTCCTTTTTTTGCTCCTCCCATTCTTGGCATGGCGGCTGGCTAAGGATGCTGTAAAGCTTTGGAAGCTGATTCCAGGCATCCGTCCAGAATCGGGAAGTGCGGTCGTTTCTTGTTTCCCAGAAACTGTGTTGTTGGATCAGCAAGAAATGTTGTCTAGCCGCATTCCAAATTAACGATCCTTTTTCAGCAGGATTGAATCTAATAAGCTCCTCCACTGGTCTATGATTGGCGTATTTGGCCATCCATATGGCTGCCCAAGGCTTGTTGGGTGCTGAGAGCCATTGCCACCAAATTTTGGCGCCCATGATTTCATTACTATGATAAGGGTCTCGCAGACCAATGCCCCCTTTTTCCTTTGGCTTGCATGCTGTAGTCCATTTGACAAGGGCCCATTTGTGATTTGTACCATAAGCTCCCCAAAGAAAGTTGCACTGAAGATCTCTGATTCTTTTAAGGACCCATTTAGGCGCTGCCAAGATTGAGAAGAGATAGAGGGGCATTTCCTGAAGCAGAACTTTGATTAGCACTAATCTAGTGGCTATGTTAAGGGATCTGTGAGTTCACAAAGTGAGACGAGTTTCAAGTTTCTCAAGGAGCATACGCTAGGAGGCGCGCTTGATAGCAGAGTCTATAAGAGGGGCGCCCAGGTACTTGGAAGGTAGGGAGGCTATGGAGAAGCCTAGAATGTGGGCGATAACATGTTGGGTAATAGGAGGGGTGTGAAAAAAGAAAATTTGTGATTTGGCTTTACTTATGTTTGTTCCTGAAGTGTCAGAGAATTCCTTCAGGAGGGATTTAAATATGGAGGCTTCCTGGACATAAGGGTACCCGAAAAGCATGTTGTCATCAACAAATTGTTGGTGAGTAGTGGCTGGAGAATTGTGAATGGAGATTCCTTTGAGATGCTGGGATAATAGTGCTTGCTTGATATGACGACCCAGCCCTTCCACCATTAGCACGAAAAGGAAAGGGGATAGGGGATCCCCTTGCCTGATGCCTCTGGAGGGACTGAATGGTCAAGAGGGAATTCCATTTATGAGGATAGAGAAGAAGGTAGTGGAAATTAAACTCTGGATCCAGTGAACCCACATTGGTGAAAAACCAAAGGCATGTAACATTTTTTGTATGTAAGTCCAACTTAACTTATCAAAAGCTTTGGAAAGGTCAATCTTGAGAATCATACCTGCCTGTTTGGAGTTCTTGAGGGAGTGTATGATTTCATGAGTCAGGATGATGTTGTCTAGAATTTGACGTCCTTCAACGTAACCGGATTGTTCAGGCAATATGAGCAGGGGAAGAAGAGGCTTCAACCTATTGGCAATGATTTTGGATATAACCTTGTATATGACGTTGCAAAGAGCGATTGGGCGATATTTGTCTAGAGCGAGGGAACTATCTTCTTTGGGAATGAGGGCAATAAAAGTTAAATTGAGCGAGGGCAGTAGCCAATGTAAAGTGCGTGATTCCTCCACCACTTGCCACACTTCCTCTTTTATAAGCTCCCAGAAAGAGTGGAAGAAAGTAGTGGTGAAGCCATCCAGACCAGGTGCTTTTCCCTCCTTAAGCTGATTCATGGCCAGATCCACCTCTTGAGGCGCAACAGGCCGAAGAAGAAGTTGGTTGTGCTCTTCTGTGATTATTTTTGGCACATTTTGAGTGATCTTTTCTATAGCAGGTCGTCTGTCAATTTGGGGTTCTTGTAAGACCTCCTGGAAGTGATTAATGAATTCCTGTTCAATCTCTATATGGTTTTCCACTCTTTCCCCTCCTTGCTTTTGAATAAAGGAGATGTTGTTGTGCATTCTTCTTTGAATAGTAGTTCTGTGGAAGAATTTAGTGTTTCTTTCGCCCTCTTTTAGCCATCTAATCCTAGATTTCTGCTTCCAGAGTATTTCTTCCTGCTTTCTCCTCTCCTCCAGCTGATTGTGAATGTGCCTTTCCCATTCCAAAGTCCCTTCCTTGTGTCCTTCTGTGATTATTTTTTTCTAGAGATCTCTCATTTCTTTGTTTAGTTCTTGTTGAGCTTGAAAGATGTTGCCAAAAGTCTCTTTATTCTAGCGTTTGATTTGGGCTTTCAGGAATTTGAGTTTCTGTTGAAACTGGAACATTTTTTATCCTTCTGGTGTAGGGAAGTTGGTCCAATTGGATCTGATGAAGTCGTTAAAGGTGGGATGCGAGAGCCAAAAAGCTTCAAATCTGAATGGATGTCTGGTTGAGTCTCCTGGCCGTTGCCATTGTAGAGAGATAGGCCAATGGTCGGATCCAGAGTATGGAAGTATAGATGCTGAGAGGTCTCTGCCTAGATGCACAGCGTTGTTCGAGATGAGGAATCTATCAATTTTTGAAGCAATTTTTTTCTGCCCCACCCGGCGATTGCTCCATGTGTGCATTCCATTGGAGGTTTGCATATCTATTAGCATATTGTTGTGGATAAAATCTTTGAAGTGGTCATTTTCCTGTTCCATCCTGGCTCGACCTCCCTTCTTTTCCTCTAACTTGGTGATCATATTGAAGTCTCCTCCAATGATCCATAGAGGATGATCTCTATTGAAGTTAAGTGCTTCTATGGTGTCTAGAAGAGCGATTTTGTTGGCTGCTTCCTGTGGAAAATAAACATTTGTGAGATGACCATGAATGTTGGTGCCGATTATATGGAACGTTGCCTGTATAATGTGATGGGAGGCATGGAAGTTTGAAAGCGTTATTGCTTGCGTATTCCAGGCAATTGCCAAGCCTCCAGATGCACCTGACGCATCCACTGCAACCGAGTGACAACCTGGCCAAGCTTTTGAAAGGATGTTTCCCAGAGTGTTGTTGTTGCATTTTGTTTCCTGTAGAAAGAATATCTGGGGTTGTTCCTGCTTTATCATATTTTTAATCATTCTGAGTTTCCGGGGCTATTGAGCCCTCTTATGTTCCATGAAGTGAGCTTCATGATTCACTGTTAGTGGTGGGCTTGTAATACTTTGTCAATTTAGCATATCTGCCTGAGTCAACCAAGATTTTCCCTATGGCAATAGTTCGTTGGAGATCTGTCTTTCTTCCGCGTTTTTTGGAGTCTTTCGGAAGGAGGCAGCCATCCCATTGACTTCCCGGCTATATTCCCAGTTGTTGTTGCTGATAGGCTCTGGATATTATAACTTCCAGAGTACTGAGCTGATGCACCTAGATCTTATCATATTCCTTCTTTCTGCATACTTGTTCTAGCTCAAAAATGTCTAGACCGCCCAAATCTATGCTTTTCGGTTCTTCATCCATGTGTTGCACTTGACTGCTTTCCTCTGTGATGAGAGCTAAGTGCATGGTTTGGCTATGGGGACCATCAACATCCATTTCATTGGACTTCCCATTAGGGTTTTTTGGAGAAACTTTGGGAGTCCCACTGAGGATTTTTGGAGACATGGGATTGGGAGAGGAGGCTGAAGGAGGGATCAGGGGGGATGGGATGATCGGCTGAGGGAATGGTGCAGAGTTCAGGGGTGGGTCTTCTGAAGTTTTTGCAAGAACCTCGAAGCTGTTGCTCGTGGAAGGGATGGAGGCAGCATCCTGCTGGGGTTTTTTCCCAGAGGAAGGTTTTTTGTGAGATCTTTTATGGCTTACAATCTTAGTGAAGCCTTCATGGTACGCCTTACCTGAGGGATCAGAGTCTTCAAGTTTCGCATTGAGAGGGCAGTCCCTAAATAGATGCCCAAGGGCATGGCACTTGCGACAGCGAAAGGGAACATGTTCAAAATCTAAGGGTTGAATCCATTCATAGTCATCATGGAAGAGACTTACCAATTCCGGAAGGGCTTGGTCCAGGCGCATGAAGACACAGATGCATGTGTAGGAGGTGTATCTACTCATCTTCGTTTCTTCAGCAATTTTTGTGAACTCTCCTAGCCCCTTCCCTATGTCTCTGAGAGATTCTTCATCCCAGTACTATGTTGAGAGCGAATACAGCCTGATCCATACTGGCGCCCAGCTGAGATCCTCCTTGTTGGGGTTGAATCTCTCTCTCCATGCTCTTAAATACAGACCAGCAGAGTTGAAGAAGTAGGGACCTTCGTCCATTACCCTATTTTGATCTTCGATGCAAATAAAAATAATCGTGAAAAACCCTTTTGGACCTAGCTGCAGGGTAACCTGTCCTTTGGGTTTCCATTTGGTTGAGATACATCTTTGCAAGGCTTTTTCTGTTGGCCAAAATCCAATGAATTTTCTAATGAGGGAATGGTCCTTCATGTATTGGATCCGACCAATGATTCTGTGGTTGGGAAGTTCTATTTTGGGTCTTTCAACAGCTACGGGTCTACATGTCGATGAGGTAAACTTTGGTGTTTCCTGTTTCTTGGACTTTCCTTCTTGCTCTTCATTGTTTCTGTCAGGCTGCTCAGAGGAATCTTTTGTCGTTTCCTGCATCCGAGGGTCCCTGTTGTCCATTTTATCCTGTTCAGGCCCTGGAGGCTCGTTCGTATTCATCTCTTGAGTATCACTTTCAAAAAAGGGGGCAGGCATTGAAACCCCCCTAGGGAAAAGCCATTGTGGTGTAGAGAATAGTAGCAAGCTGCTGTCACGGAGTGGTGTAAAGATGTTGAGAGGAGGCAGTGATAAGACCAGGTTGCGCCGTTGCAGAGGCATTCCAGAACCCTAGTTGCAAAGTGCATATCCTCGCTCCATCTTCCCAAAGTCAAATATGTTACAGACAATAGTGTGGAGAAATATAAAGCCAGGTTTGTGGCTAAGGGGTATGCTCAAAAGGAAGGGATAGATTACAGAGAAACCTTCACTCCAGTAGCCAGGTATACTTCTATTAGAACCGTGATATCCCTTGCAATACATATGGGGTGGGACATTCACTAGATGGATATCAAGACGACGTTCTTGAATGGTGTGATAGAAGAATAAGTATACATTAAATATCCAGAGGGATTTGAGACACATGAGAAGAAGTCTCATGTATGCAAATCAAAGAAAGACTTGTTTGGGCTTAAACAAGCACCTAGAGCATGGTATGGTTGAATTGATCGGTACTTGCAAAAGATGGGATTCATCAAGAGTGACACAGATCATAATCTCTACTATCTTTTCGTAGAGAATGAGCCTCTAATCCTGGTGTTATATGTGGATGATATTTTCCTAATAGGACCATCCAGGCTCATGAAAGACTACAAGAAGAACCTAGCCACAGAATTCGACATGAAGGATTTGGGATAGATGCATTATTTCCTAGGGTTGGAAGTTTAGCAATAGAAGGGTGAGATCTTCTTTGGACAAGGGAGATATGTTACAGAGATCTTGAAGAGATTCAGGATGTAGGACTGTAGACCTATGGCTAC
Source organism: Pinus tabuliformis (assembly GCA_031772625.1). Taxonomy (NCBI): domain Eukaryota; kingdom Viridiplantae; phylum Streptophyta; class Pinopsida; order Pinales; family Pinaceae; genus Pinus; species Pinus tabuliformis. The sequence continues at coordinate 1,118,501,224 of CM062809.1, forward strand.
TCTAATGATCACCAACTGGAAGAATATTGATGCATCAAAATATAAAGACGTTGATCCCACCTTGTACAGGCAACTTATAGGGTCCCTAATGTATTTGGTCAATACCAAGCCAGACATTTGTTACGCTTTCAACACCCCTAGTCAGTTCACGGTGGACCCCAAGAGGGTGCACTGGGCAACAACCAAACATGTTCTCAAGTTTATACAAGGAATATTCAACAATGAACTATTCTACACCCAAGGCAATGACATCAGGTTGTGTGGGTTCACTGACATAGATTGGGCTAGAAGTTCAGTATATCAAAAAAGTACAACTAGGTATTGTTTCAACATTGGATCAGGAATGACCTCCTAGTGTAGTACAAAACATAAATTCGTGGCTTTGAGCTCATCTGAAGTAGAATATATGGTAGTGACCACAACTTCGTGTGAAGCCATATGGCTTACGAAATTGCTTGTGAATCTATTCAGGAGAAGGATGGAAGCAACCAGGATTTTGTGTGATAATCAAAGTTGCATCAAGCTATCTAAGAATCTAGTATTTCATGATCGGTCGAAGCACATTGATATCGGGGGTCACTTTGTCGGAGATTGTCTCCAACGAGGGGAAATATAGTTGAGGTACACTCCTACAGGAGAACAGGGGGTAGAAATCCTCACCAAGGCTCTAGGAAGAGAAAATTTTGTTTATTTCAGGGAGAAGATGGGGATGGTGAAGAATCCATTTCAATAGTAGAAATGGATAAGTATTGGGAGTTGTAGTGCAACAGTTAGCAATGGCAGTGTTATGGGTAGCATGATGCAACGTGTTTAGAGGGAGCTGCAGTACAGATGTAGCATTGGTAGTGGTAGTGTCATGGGAAACAATACAGGAAGCAACAATATAGTGGATGTGGGGTAGAAGGCCAAGCATCAGCACAACGGACCGATGCAGAGGATCAATATGATGCCTCTTTGGTGAAGCATTGCTAGAGCACATTCCTCTCTAAGCAGGAGTGTTGATTTTGGGTAGCATCGAATGCGCTATAGCCTTGAAATTTGGTGGAGAGGCTAAGGCACATGAGATCTCCAAGACCCGAGAATAGTTTGGAGAAATTCCACCCAAATGAGGATTTATTAAAATAAGTAATATTTTTAATGGGTTACTAAGTCTAAACTTAGGAAAATAAAGCTATTAATAGGTATTAATAAAGATAAGGGTGACAAGATTCTAAGAGATGAGGATCAAGTTTGTTTTAGTCTTAGCCGTTGATTAGAGACTTAATCTCATCCATGGATTCATCAACAGGGAAAGTATAAGAGAAGAATTGAAGATCATTTGGAGACACACCGACAGATACTCAATATCCCAATGAAAATCAATTCTCAAAGAGAAGGAGATCAATTTCAGAGGGAGGGTTGTAGGGTGGAGGAAGAGGAGGGCATAAACAATAGTCTGTGACTAAGGAGGAGGTGATGCAGGGGCATTGAGAGACAACACAGAGGGAGACATAGTCCAGGGGAGACACAACCCTCATCAGGCTGATGCAGAGGGACACAGAACCACGTAGAGTGACGTAGAAGTGGGAGAAGTCTCTCCAGGGTGTCAGAAAGTTTCCAAGGGAAAGCCTCATGTGTTTTCTCTTAGTTTCTTTGTAAAATAATTCCTTGTAAAATGGTTGTTGCTAAAGATTAATAAAACCCTCATCCACTGCACCGTTTTTCCCACATTGGGTTTTTCTGGGGACAATTGTCCAAAAACAACTACGTTGATGTGATTGGCTCTTGTGCATGTATATCGATGTTATTTTGTCTATGTAATTATGTGATAACTGTAGTAGAATTCATTTTAATGTTTGTTGAAGGGATTTCGTAAATAACTTATTGTGAAGACTTATTAGGTGGAATAAATTAGTTGTTGTAGTAGAATTTTGGATCAGAAATTTTCATAGAAAACACATACCATAAATGTACAATATGGTATAGGGAACCATGCAATTGTCTTACACACACTAGTTCTTCAGGAAAAACCCCCTGTGAGGCTTAGGCCAAAGAATCCTTTGCTATCTAAATCCCATAGAATCTAGTTCTGTAAGAGAATACAATCAATCAACTATAGTCATGGCTTCAAGGAAAGCTTCCTATGAGGGAAATTCAATAGCTAATAAATTGTGAGAAATAGAAGGATCAATAGGGGGAAGCAAGGGCTCCCATGCCCCCATTGGAAAGATCACTCGATCAACTATTGGGATCAAGTCTCAAGAAGGAAAAAATGAGTTCAAAGGACCCTTTGTAGAAGTAGTTGAACATTTAGGATATCATGCCACATAATTCACCCGTGACAAGTTAGAGTCTTTGCAAAGAATAGGAACATGCCAAGGGGTGCTATGAGCTAAATTTGAATTAGGATGGCGCTTTCTAGATGAAATTTGATCAATAGTGATAATACTTCCATTGTGAGGAAAATACATCACTCAAAAGAGCGTAGAAACCACAACATTCCTAAAATAGACATAGTCATGCCCAAGGAGAATATTGAAGTCCAAAGGGCCATTTACCACCAACATATTGACTAAGATGGTATTCCCACCTAATGTGATGGGAAATAAAGGAAGAATACCCAAAGACTCAATTGGTATTCTATTATAATCCAACAATTGATTAGCAATTGTTAGTAGCTTTGGAGAACCAAAAGCTTTCCAAGCTGAGGAAGATAAAGTACTTGCAAAGGATCCTTCATCCACTATACATTAACATAAATTTGTGGAATAAACTCTAACCTTTATTTGAAAAGGTGTAGAAGAAGGAATTCAAGGTTCAAAAATATCATCCCAATCAAAGGAAACACTCCTAGAACTTGGAGTGGGGACACTCAAAGAGACTGAAATTCCCCCTAGTCAAGAATATTTTGAACTAGAAATGAAAAGGACTTGATTGATAGACACTTGAGCCCCCAAAAGAGGAGTGGGATCGACCAAATATTTTATTGGATCGACCACTTAATTAACCAATGGTTGAATAGATCGATAAGAAACAATAAGAGGTTCAGGAGTAGAAGAACCTTCAGAATTGGACCACAACCTTTGTACCATGGAAATCTTAGGGTACAAATAAGTAAGGTGACCTCCCTTACACAACCTACAATGGAACGTATTTGTAAATATTCTATGTGTAGGTCTCTTATTAGCATCAATTCCCCCAGCATGACTCGCAGTGGCTAGAGGTAAGTCTCCAACATGACTTGTAGTGATTAGTGACTAGTCTCCAACATGACTTGCAGTGATTAGTGACTAGTCTCCAACATGATTCCAGAAGGCCAGTGAGTCTTTGCTAGTGTGGCTAGAAGTGATTAGACTTGTGCCCCCAACATGACTTGTAGAGGTGGAAGGCTCACCACCAACATGATTCGTAGATTTTGGTGATGTTTAATGAAGAAATTTCTCTTATTCTTATTATAACATCTTTTAATACTCTTGTAGATCATATGCTCTTATGTGACCTGGGCACCTTCCTTCACCTTGAAGACCTTAATTTATCTCAAAAAAGTATTTTAAAAATCCATATGTGACTTTGCCCAATATAAAATCACACACATACATGTTTCCTAAGAACTATATCCACGTACACCATTTTAAACTTTGAAAAATAAATGAAAAGCTATTTTTCGGGTGGGTTTTACGGGTTTTATTGAAAGACCACATATAGGAGTTCGTGGCCTAAACAAATTAATTTGTTTGATATGGTATAAATACACCCCTTAGGTAGGCCTAATTCTATTCCTAATGAGAGATATGATAATTATGCCAAAAGTTCCCTAGATCAAGTTTCTGTTTTCCCATGCCTCTTGCACTCCTAGTCTTCAAGAAACCCTTCTTTCCTTGTAGAGATGCTCATCACCCTTTGTTAGGTCCTGTTGTGCTTTACAAACAACCCCCCATTTCATAACATTTTTATTCACAAAACTATCATATGAAATGGGTCCCTTTAGATTTTGATTGGTATCAATATTGTATTATTTAAAAAGGTCCGAAAACCAAATGAAAACATTATAAAAAACCTTTTTGAAAAAACCATTTATGCAAATAAATCAATCTTTTATCATTGCGATAAAGTGATCACAAGATCACATATCGCAATGACACAAGGAGCATAACTAGATGACACATTGGTTTCTGCCGATGCGATATCGCTATCGGCCATCGGCAATATTCCATGCACATTCTTAAAACGCCCCAGGCCGTTCGCCCCGATGCGATGCGATATCGCTATCGGCGATCGGCGATATACTATTCATGTCTCATGTAGTGCCAATACTCCTGATGCGATGCAATATCGCTATCGGTGATCGGGGTTTCAAGAAGTGTCAATATTAGAGGTTAAGCTTTCCCCGATACCCGATTGCAATAAAGCACAGATTTCAAAAAAATGTTTAAATGGAGGGATATCACGATCAATTCATATTAAAAGCTTGATCTGTCCAACAATGATTTGTCTGCGCTCAACCGTCAAAACATCTACTGCATGCTTAAATGAATCATTCGGCCGATTAATGATATAATGGGCATTTAAGGATTGGCAGGTTTTAAACGGCCATTTAAGGAAATTGTAAGTCCTGAAATCTTCCCATGGATTGTATCTACGGCCATTTTCAAAGTTAATCTCTTAACATGCATCGGTCAATATATCTCATCACATTGAAGTTTTCATTGCCAATTCTCTGTGTTACGTTTATTTTCACTTCTGTGCAGAATTCATCCAAGAAGAAAACTCAAGCAAAATGGGGAAGAAATCTAAGAAGACAACAGGTGCTTCCGTTGCGCCAGCCACAGGACATGTTGTCACTGATCCTTCAAGCAAAAAGAAAGGATTGATCTCGGATACTACATGTTCTGGTCTCGGCAGAACTACTTGGCAAAGTACCTACAACTTGATTGAAATCGAAGAACCTAAGGTGACAACGGTACAAGCTACTGCAAATTCAACTCGTAAATCTAATGGTACTCTTAAGGACTTAGCTGACTCCTTCCTTCACCGGATAGCAGCTAGGGAACAAATTCTCCCATACACAGATGTAGTGCGGTGGGAAATTGAGGAAATCCCAATCCTGGATAGAACCTTCGGCACCAGAGACGTGAGAATTTTTGGGTCGTTCAAGGCTGATGATCTAAGGAAAATGTATCATTTGCCTGAGCCAGAAAAGATATACAATAAGGCGTTCCTGGAAAAATTCCGAAACAAAAACGAAGTTTAATTCGAACCCATCCAGGATTGGAGACAAAATCCGGCAAAGCACAAACATGAGTCTTCCGGTAAGTACTCGGTTGATTCCTTGGCTTCTCCTTATTGCTACGCTGGAATAATGATGTGTAGATTGTGGGGATTGCACGACTCTTCTAATTTTACTATAGAAATGGTCCCCTTAATGGAAGCGACATGCAACAGTATAATAATGGATTGGGCCACTATTCTCTCAGATAAACTAGCCAAAGCTGTTCTTGAGTTTAGGAATAAGACTCGCATCTCTGAAAGGATAATTCCCCCATTCTATTACAGTGCCTATATTTTAGATACCTTGTGTTTCAATTCTGAATTTCCCGTGCTCGGCTGGAGGTGGACGCCACAAGACCCCACGGCTATTCACATATACCATCAGAAATTATGGAAATCCTCTTATAAGCACCATTTGTACCAAGTCTGCAATGGCTTTATGTTGCCTATTTATTATTCTATTTTTGATAAACCCATTCCCAAGATTTCCTACCAAGATGGGATTGATTTAACAGCAGTAGGGAGCTGGTTTGGGGAGGAGAAGTTCACTTATATAAGAGTTTTCGGTAGCCAAGCCGAACCTCATGTCCTCCCTTTATACATACCTGATAAACTGCTGGCAAGGGAAATCTCTTACCAGATTATTGCTGAGAGTGTTACACAGACTCTCAAGAAAAATAAGAAGCAGGGCTAGCCCTCTTTTCTTTTGAGATGCGGTGTCTATACCTTGCATGATCTCAAACATGCAGAAAAAGAAGCTACAAAGATTAGGTCATTAACTCTAGGAACTCTTCCAAATAGGCAATTTGATCCAAACAAAGTTGCCTATAATGCACTAGAACAGGCCAAATTGTCAAAATTTGATCATAAAGAAGATATGTTTGACGACCTGTTCTCTTCAGCTGAGTCAATAATGCAGGTTAAAACATTGGCCAAAATGAAATATCATGATGAAGGGTTGACTGAATTTAACAGACTTAGAGAACAGAGGTTGCAAACTCTGCCTCTAGATCTACTAGGAACAACCCCAGCGACATCGTCAAGCGAGCCTGATCGGCAATAGCCAAAGGAACCTCCAGTTACAACAAAAGAACCAGAGAAGCCACAGGAGGAAAATCAGAAGAAAGAGCATGAGAATCAGCAGAAGAAAGAACAAGAAAAAGTGCGGGAGGAGACCCAAACTGAAAAGGAAAAATAGACCACCACTGAAGTCAATGTGGATACTCATATCGATCCTAAATTGCTCCAGGAATGGAAGCAATTTGATTCCATTATCAGTGGTCTGGAATGTTCAAAGGACACTGACACTTCAAAGGCAACAGACACATAGGAAACCACTTCATCACAGGTTCTAAGTGGAACCAGCGGCCCACCCATTTCTAAAGAGGTAGAGATAATACCAAAGGACCCCTCCGACCAAATCATTTTGCAGGTAGAAGAGATTCCTCCCCTGGATGTCTTCTATAGCCCAAGGCATAAAGCTGTAGTTAAACGACAAAGGAAAAGAAGAAGGACTGATCAACCTCCCCTTTTCCCAGAACAGACAGTCACGGGCAATGTGGTTTGGAAGGAGGAATTTGACCCCTCCGATGACCTGACAAAACTATCACAATATGCTGGAGCTTATTTGGCAGCGACAATAGATAAGGCATCGGAGGTAAGCCTTTTATTGAAAACAAAGGATCAGGAGATTTTCTCGTTACAGGCACAACTGACTGAAGCAAAGCAGAAAGTGGAGCAGGCAGAGCTGTTATAGACATTTTTGTGCCTTACAACATTGAGCATGAAATGTCCATAATCTAAGGGATCCAAAGTCCCTAAACATGTTGTTCCTACCCCTAGAGGAACAAGGCTAACAAACCACAGCAATTCACAGAAGTTCTCCACCAGAAACTGCTCAAAAACAAGTCAATTCAGGATCATGTCAGTGGCTCCACTAGCTGTCTGCGCTGAATGTCAAAGCCAACACTGGCTACCTGCACTGAATGTCAAATCCAACACTGGCTACCTGCGCTGAGCGAGAGTTGATGTGTGGCAAGTTCATTCCATAAGGTGTCAAAACCCAGGAAGCTTCCAAAATCTTCCTCAATGACACTTGCCTCAGGGAATTCGACTATGATGAGTAAGAGGTTCCAAATCTCCAAGTGGAAGCAAGAACCTCCAAGTGGAATCAAGAACTGACAGAGGGAGAGGACACTAGTCAGATCTCAAGCTGACTCATCCTCTCTCCAAACATCTATATATGGATCTCTCCTCCATGAGATCTAAAGGCTGGAATTTTGTTATTGCAAAGAATTGTTGTTGGTTTGAGACTAGAATCATTGGGTGCTTAATGCTTTGAAGGGAGGAGAAGATAGGAATTCCATTTTGCTGGGAAGGAGATGCTGGATTGGAGCTCTCTGGGTTGTATCTCTTCCTGAACCATGTTATTCATCAATAAAGCTATCTTTGTTTTTCCTATATACTGATGTATCTTTGATGTATGATTGAATTAGTATGTTTAGTTTACTTCTAATCCTCAACTAGTTATGTTTATGAATCTATGTCTTTGTGTAGTGTTCTTCTCTTGTAATCTTGCAGAGACCTGTTGAAGCTGGGCGAGCGAGAAGAAAAGTAGCTGGGAAATCCCAAAGAGAAGAGAAACCGGATCGAGGGACAAACAGAAGACACCGGTTAGTCCATCCATCTCTCTTCATTCTTAATTCATAAAGGAAGAATACTAGAATAGCTGTCTCTGTTTGTTGCTAAGGCACTGTCACACCTTAGGTGGATAGGATCATCCTGCATAGGCATTTTTCCACACAACATTTTGGTGACTCCGCTGGGGAGATCTGTTTAGTCATTTTATTTATGTCTCTATCATTGTTTGTTTCATAGACTCAACAACAACAATCGAACTGCTTCTGCTATTCTCAGATGCAAAGTAGACAGTTGCTGCCTTGATCCAATCACTGGATTTGTCTATGATCTGAACAATGGACTCACAAATGATTTGATGATCCTTTGTGATAGATCTTAGTACCCCCTCAAAGCATCCCTTTGATTGTACCTTGCTTGTTGCTTTTATTTGGCCTGAAACCGTTGATTAATCAGCAATCTGTAGCCCAGAACCTAGTGAGAAACTCTCGTTTCTCCTTCAGCGCGACCCCTGTGAAGAGGTTCTGCATTTCAACGCAGGTCCCGTGAAGGCCACCTACGCTGAATGTCAAAACCCCAGTGTTGAGGTTGCGCTGATCCAGTTTGGCCTTGTGCAGCTGGGGTTCTCTGCTCTGTTTTGCCCTGTTTTGATCTCTGATTTTTGCAGCCTGTAACCAGCATAGGTACCAGTCTGATAACTCCTTTTCTCTGCTTAAATTCCGCCTCCTTTTGTACAAAAAGACTGTGAGTGTTTTTATGTGTTTGTGGCATCATTTACAATTTTCCTTTGCATGAGTGAAATAATCATCCTGTAGCCCTTGATTCAGATCTGTTGATTGTGATCTTAGGAGAGAGTTCATTGGCTGTTTACAGTTGATTATACATTTGCTTTTGCTTATTGGTTTGAGTTTGTCTCTTTTAAGTGTCGAAACAAGTGTTCATTTTGAAAGTCGTAAAGTGTTGTATTCTCTTCTACCCTTTCTTATTTCGAAAAAGTAAACTTGTTTGTATTTGACATTTAAAATCAAATTCAAAGTTGTACAAAAAGCTTTCTTTGTAGGCATCAATACTAAGAAAGCGGAAAACAAACACCTGCATTGTGCATTTTCATTTTGATAGTTTGCATGCTTGATTTAGGAAAAGTGCATTAGAGTGTGCTGATTGCTCTTTGAGAAAAGATGGTGTCTTTCTTTTCCCTTAGTAGCTAGGATTTTCAAAGTTGAAAAGATATAAAGTTTGCTTATCATCTTTAGACTGCATTTAGGAATTGTATCATACATCTCGTGGTGATCCAGAAAGGCAAACTTCTAAAAAGATCAACTTGAAATAAACTGAATGAACTTAACAACGCTTTGCAACATAACGCACAACATAGAGGTCTAGGCTAGAGACGTGTTCCGGCGTCGTAAAGCCTGGTGACTGTCGATCTCGTTGAAGGTGGGTGATTCCTCCTGAGGAACGATAGCACCAGTACGGATTGTGCTCCCACGTACCGTCGCGTATATATTGGGAGACCCCTATAGGAATTTAACCTTTATCCTTAGGAAGTCGTGTCGGCCGCCCTACTGATCGCAATGCACTGAACACACCATTCAGGAAGATCGACCGCCCGTACCCTAAAAAGTATTCTGCGGTTTTGCGAAAAGTTTGGCACACCCTTTGCCTAGAACTCCAGAGCAGTTCCTTTCGGCCTTTTTCAGACTCTATAATGGAAAAAGTCCATCCGAGCATTTGTCACTTCGGGCTCGTTAAAACATCAAAGGAGACTAGAGTCATCTTTAGCTTTTTCTCGACTCTTTAAAATTGAAAAAGCAAGTTGTGTCTAAAGCATCGTTAACAATTTATTTTAAACAGAACAATCACCCTTTATTCTCGCATTGATCTTTAGGTTGAAAAGATGGAGCCCACCAATCAAGGAATTCCCCTTGGTGGAAATCCTAGTCCCTTCTCCTCTTGGGGAGATGTTGGTGCGCCCCATATGGCCACATTGTCGCTTCCAGGACTGACAATTGGCCTGCCGATCTGGCTTTTTTCAACCAATGTCGTTCAGAACACCACTATTCCTGAACAGTCGAGTCAACAGTTAGAGCAGACTAGAGTTGCCCACTAGCCTTCGACTTCATATAATTCTTCCTCTCCTCCTTCCTCTTCGCTTGACGGAACTGGTAGAACAAAAAACCGAGTTCCTAAGGAGAAGCAGGAGCCAAAGGCGACTGGGGGCAAACAAGTGTCGTCTGACAAAAATCCACACACAGCACTAACCAGGCCTAAATCGCCATGTGTCATATGCAAGGGAGACCACTTCCACAGAGATTGTCCCTGCATCCCTCGGATACTAAGGGACTGGTCTCCCCGTTTGCACAATTCAGTGGCGTCAACCTCTGATAGCCATGTTGACAGCACACCGTCAACTAGTGGAAGTGAAGCCCCAGGACAGAGAGGGAAAGCTAAATTTCCCTGCAAACTATGTGAAGGCGATCATGCCATTCACCGTTGTCCCTTCTTAGACGAGGCAAAAAGAGTTTTGGAAGATCACCCGATCTTACGAGCGTAACTTCCTCCTGGATATCAAAAACTCCTGCCAAGTCCTTCGCTAGTTGAGAACCCGGCTGGCCCGCTCAGGTGGTCAGCCGAAGCACCTATCATTGGAGATGAACCGTCTAAATCCATACCTGACGAAAGTCAAAAGGTTGAGGCGGCAGTTGACCCGGTTTTTCCTTCAGAGGCTCTATCTTCGAATGATACCATCACAGAGGAGAATAAAGACGACACCGTCCAAATTCTCTTCATCAACACTGACTCTGATGAACAAGGGGGCAATGCCCCCATTCCTTTATCGCAAGAAGGACATTCGTCAGAGTGATATCCGGCCGTCTATTTCGTCCCACCACCAAGCAACCTAGTTGTCTCGTTCGACTGGAACCAACTAGGCAGACCCCGGTTTCCAGCCAGTATACCATTCAAAATTATCGTTCAAATATATAGAATGGTAATGGCTGGCACTATCATTGACGAGGGGGCATCTGTGAGTATCCTTTCCTCTATTTCTTGGAAAGCGCTTGGTTCGCCAGCGCTTTTGCCTGAAATGAGAAATCTATCAGGCTTTGATAAAGGAACCAGTCGACCTTTAGGGATCCTCCCCAATGTGCCGATCACATTGAAAGGGAACACTGTTCAAATGAACGTGATGGTCGTTCAAGGACCCTTGGATTATAACCTACTCCTTGGACGAGACTATATATATTGCATGGGAGCCATCATCTCCTCACTCTTTAGAGTAATGTGTTTTCCGCATGAAGGAAGAGTAGTCAAGCTCGTGGACCAACTTTCATTTCCTGGATCACGCATCGCAAATAGTCATGTACCATCCCTAAATGGTCTCTTCACGCAAGAAGTGTCTCAACCCACGGTCTGTCCTCCTGATAAGCGCGAGTAATCCGGGAAGATATGACTGGAACCCAGGGGGCATGCGTCCTGGTCTACTTTAGCAAAAAAATTTTGGGTATAGGGTAGGTTTCCGCGGGAGAATGTGACTAGTCCGTACCCCATCCGACACGGAAGAGGGGTTGTTCTAGAATAAGATTCTTTTGTCAAAGTTATGTGTTTGGCGCTCGTTGTCACTCACCTTTGTCTATTTCGGTAGACATCGCCGAAGAAGTGTTTTATTCGTGGCCGCGAATGGAGCAATATTTGGTAACCTGAAAGAGGTAGGCCTTTCCTGTTTAAACAAATGTTTTGGTGGACGAAGTAAGGGTAACCTTGAAATCGTACTTTATGCCTGGGGGCATGCAAACCTTTTGGAGTGCAAGCAAGGGGCGGCTATTTATTTTTTTTAATTTTTAGGTCCTCCCTTTAAACCTGTAGGTCTCACCCTTTAAACTCGTAGGATTAGTCGTTTCCGAGCTTGCATAATGAAAGGATCCGGAGCAAAGCTTTGTAAGATCTAAGCTCCCTGAAAAATAGCATCTTCAATGAGACATTCTTATCATATGACTGGGTAATCGAGCAGTTTTAGCACACAGTTCATGCTCGTTAAAAAATAAACGCAAGATCCGAGCAGTTTTAGCGCATAGTTCATGCTCGTTAAAAAATAAACATAAGATTGAGCAGTGTTTTTCCGCGTTCAAGCTCGTTAAAAAAATGAACTATCTTCTATTAAATAACCACTGTGAATGTAACCTTATCAGCCATTAAAGCCTTGGTCGTGTTTGCACCGTCACCTCCACTTTTCATTTGGCCGATCGTTCACCTCCATTTGATTGTTTACCCATTTTGAGGAACAACTGCGAAGAGTGATTTCACCTAGCCATCCTTGTGACACTGCCGTGATTGGAAAATTCCAACATGTACCTGGAATCAGCTGCTAACCCTGTTTATCACTCGTTCCTCAAAAGACGAGTCTTCTTTAAGCTCTTTTCATCTGACTCGTAAAATATGAAAAGATTGTCGAGTCCTTGGCCTTCCAGCTCGTTAAAGGGATAGGAAGTGCTATCCCTCCTCTAGATTTTAATCTTTTTGGACCTGAGGGATTATTGCACAAAAAGATCGAGCGCTTGTTTTGTTCGGCTCGTTAAAACTATCGAAAACTCATCCCTTTTGTATTGTTTTATACTTTTTCGGACTAAAGGGATTAGATGACGAAAAAGGAATTTTGGAGTTAACTTTATGTACCTTTTCAGACTCTCTAAAAATGAAAAGGACCGAGTTATCTTTGTCGTTAGACTCATTAAAATCATTAAATAGCGACAAACTTGTCTTTAGACGAGAACGAGTTTCACTATCGCTAGGCTCGTTAAAACATAGCGATGGGCTTGCCCGAAGGGCAGGTTATAGAACAAGCATATGTTATCCTCCTCAAGCTTGACAAAAATAAAGAGGTACTGGTCAGCAATGACTGGGGAAAAATTGGGAGAAACTCAAGAAAACTTTGATGGTAGCAAGGCGCTCTTGAACATGACACTTTTCCTCCGTACCACAATCGGATTGGGTTGTTTCATTCACCGGTCACATCACCACGGTCTCGCCATACCATCCACATTTGGGGTAATGCTACCGATCCATCGCATCAGTTTCACCATATGTTCAAGAGAAGTCGTTCAGAAAAACTCAACCGTGTCCCATCCACTGCCATACATTATCCTTCATCCTTTCATGACCGCCACCCTGAATCATATGTCACAGATCGTTTTCACCTCCATCAAAATCATTAGCTCCGTTCCATGTCATTGATGTGGGATTCATTAAGGCCCTCCTTTGACGGATCGCTTCTTGTCGACATCAGCTCATTATCCAAGAAGTTGATCTAGGAACAACCCCTTCAGTACTTTGAAGCTTGCATGCCTTAATGGCAAGTTTCTCACTTCCGACGACAGGTATACATCAATGACCTTCGACCAGAAGATTTTGCGTGGTGTTCGACGCCAAGTCCTTTATTCACACCACGTGAATTGTACTGCAGTACCTTGAGGGTCATTATCATTATCGGTGATTCCTCTCGCGCTTGTTAACGGTTTACCTCATTGACCGGTAATCAAGCGATGTCTTTCCATGTTCGACTTCAGAACATTTCTCCCATGGATCGACTTGTACTTAGAGTGAAGATTGAACGAGTTTGAAGACCCCGGATCTAGTTTCATCCATTCGGGCTGCGATATATATTCAGGAAAGATAAAGACATTGACATGTACATCATTGCAGCAGATAATCATCCTACCCAAAGGATGATAATTTCATCAAAATTATCAGTCTACCATCAGACGATTGTCTGTTCTATGTACAGAAAATGAATTTATAAAGCTGAGCATGGGAATGCCCGCCTCAGCTAGATCATGAAAGCAGTATGAAAAGTAATGTATTGTATTGTATCTTATTACAGGTCTCCTCCCAGCATTGGATGAACTTCGGACCCTCCTGGATAAAGCATTTCACCCGATAAACGGCCTCATACTTTAGGGGGCAACTGTTATAGACATTTTTGTGCCTTACAGCATTGAGCATGAAATGTCCATAATCTAAGGGATCCAAAGTCCCTAAACATGTTGTTCCTACCCCTAGAGGAACAAGGCTAACAAACCACATCAATTCACAGAAGTTCTCCACCAGAAACTGCTAAAAAACAAGTCAATTCAGGATCATGTCAGTGGCTCCACTAGCTGTCTGCGCTGAATGTCAAAGCCAACACTGGCTACCTGCGCTGAATGTCAAAGCCAACACTGGCTACCTGCGCTGAGCGAGAGTTGACATGTGGCAAGTTCATTCCACAAGGTGTCAAAACCCAGGAAGCTTCCAAAATCTTCCTCAATGACACTTGCCTCAGGGAATTCTACTATGATGAGTAAGAGGTTCCAAATCTCCAAGTGGAAGCAAGAACCTCCAAGTGGAATCAAGAACTGACAGAGGGAGAGGACACTAGTCAGATCTCAAGCTAACTCATCCTCTCTCCAAACATCTATATATGGATCTCTCCTCCATGAGATCTAAAGGCTGGAATTTTGTTATTGCAAAGAATTGTTGTTGGTTTGAGACTGGAATCATTGGGTGCTTAATGCTTTGAAGGGAGGTGAAGATAGGAATTCCATTTTGCTGGGAAGGAGCCCTCTGGGTTGTATCTCTTCCTGAACCTTGTTATTCATCAATAAAGCTATCTTGGTTTCTCCTACATACTAATGTATCTTTGATGTATGATTACATTAGTATGTTTAGTTTACTTCTAATCCTGAACTAGTTATGTTTATGAATCTATGTCTTTGTGTAGTGTTCTTCTCTTGTAATCTTGCAGAGACCTGTTGAAGTTGGGCGAGGGAGAAGACAAGTAGCTGGGAACTCCCAAAGAGAAGAGAAACCGGATCGAGGGACAAACGGAAGACACCGGTTAGTCCATCCATCTCTCTTCATTCTTAATTCATAAAGGAAGAATACTAGAATAGTTGTCTCTGTTTGTTGCTAAGGCACTGTCACACCTTAGGTGGATAGGATCGTCTTGCATAGGCATTTTTCCCCACAACAAGAGCAGCAATTGTTGACGCAACAGCAATTAAACAGTCAACTGACTCAACAATTGCAGGCAGAAAAACAAAGGATTGACCAGAGCGCAATCCAAAAGCAGAAAGAATTGTCAGAGGCCTTGGCGTAATTGAAGGCAGCGAATGAGAAAATGCTGAAATCAAAAGATGAGCAAATCGCTCAACTATCAGCACAGAATGAAAATACAAAGGGCATTCCACAAGTAGCTGAATTCAGAGCAGAAGCTCTACAGATAAATATTGCACTTCTAGCCCAAATTAATCTTCTATGCCAACAAATCGCCCAAGCAGAGCCACTGTGTGAATTAGCGGCATCCATAAGTAATAAAGTAGACAAGGCTAGGACTGAATTGGATCAGGCTGAAGAAAAAATAGCTTCATTTCTCGACTGGCAAGATTCTGATCAAGGACAATCGACAAATTTACCAAGAATCTTAGAGTCACATAAAGATATACTCTTTACAGAATGGCAGTCCCAGTTAATGAAAGCAGAGAGGGCAGTGTCAAGATGCAAATCAACTTCGAGCAATTTAGTTGAATTAGTCAAGAACACTCTCTATTTATCAAACATGATCTCCCAATGTACACTAGGAAAATTAACAACAATGAAAACATTGGAGCAATCATGTTATCCAGATCTGGAGGAAAAGGGGAGATTAATCACTGGGATTAACAGTTTAACCTGGGACACCTATTGGTTCTTCTTGGTAAAGCCGCACACACAGAGAGCCGCCCTCAAGTGCCTTACGGATGCAATCGGGTATATTATCCCTGATATTCAGGATGCCACCTATGCCGCCCAGCTCAGCTCGCACCTCAACAAACCACCTGAAGTAGAGTCGATGCTTGCTATAGGTCAGCTCAGATTTAAAGGCAAACAGCCTACTTGATGATTCATGACCGCCGACTGCCAGATTGCTGAAGAAAATAGGATCAAAATCAATTGATACCAATTAAGTAGGATTTCTGTTTTATAGATAGTTAGATCAATTAAGTATTTATAGACCCTTTCATTGTTTTGGAAAGGGTCATAAAGTTTTGTACTTGACTGAAAGACTGAAGTTGCACTATTGTGCTTCAGCCATATTCTTTTATGAAACTGGACCAGTTATTCTAAATTTTACGAGGAAGCCTTTATGCAATTGTGCACTATTGTCTTTGTTTGGAAGTGTTTCTGCGTTGAAGGAAGAATCTCAAGTAGCGATTGATATTAGGAGTGTCTAGCAGCTCATATGGTACTTTTATCTATGTCTGAATTCATTTTTTTCGTATGAATTGTTATTTGATTATCTTTGCTATTATCAAATATATGTATGTGCGTTAACAGCAGCTCTGTATTCCTTCCACTATTGGATGTTTATGGTGTGCTTTTCTTTTAATCATATATGTGCCAATGATATAAATGATAAGTGTAGTAATATTTCTTTAATCGATTTGCATAACTATTTAAGCAAAGTAATCCTCGAATGCATTAATGTCAATGTCTATTAGATGGAGTCATCTATATGCCTGTCCATAGACACAGATCATCAAGCGCTACACTTTAAAGTACAATAATTCCCGGGATAAATAATAGTTCTTTTATTTTGCTGGTAGATTTAGCTGTTCGCCTGTCATTAGATTAGTTAATCAATTATCCATCCATCCCGTTTGTTCATTGCTGGGAAACTGGTCCCATTATCCCCAGTCGGAGCCACCATTCCAAACGGAAAAGGAGTTGTACTAAGGTCCGGACCGGGTGGTTATCCCCCAATGTTGTTGTAGCGATTTTCGAGGCATCTACTTTTTTGGTGCTAGAAGGAGGGCCATCAACTGTGAATGGCAAGCAAACCCAAATCTGCAAACCATTCTAAGAGTAATTCTCCCTCCGTATCCCCTCAGACTTCCCAATTGCATGCTGGTTCTCCAGTATCCAAACAAGAAGAAGAGGAATCAACTACCACTGCTCAAACCCATCATACTCCAGAACAATTAAGTCTTGAATCTGCTGAAGTTCAGTCTCTTATCCACAAACTTCAGAGCTTCTCGATTTCACCACAGAAATCTGAGGTATCACAAAGCAGTGCGACTTCGCAGTTCAATTTACCTCACCCTCTCACCAGACTTCAGAGTGAAAAGCTCGGTATTGAACCCACTGAGTTCCCTTTACCCAAAAGGAAAAAGGCGAAGAAATATACTGAAGGATTTGATAGTGAAGAGCTTTCATCCACATCCTCCATTTCATCTTCCCCTCTGCAAAGTCAACCATCCACTCCCCCATTACATATTGTTGTTCATCAGGGATTAGGAGCTATAACATCCCAACCTGCTCACTCCTCAACATTATTTCCTTCCCAGACATTTGGAATTCCAACAGTAGTATCAACTACTATTGCTATTATAATGGCAGATCCATGGACCAGGCCTGGCGCAGTCAACATGCCTGCACCATTGCATGCATTACCAGATGCTCCTGAAAAATGGCTACCCAAGTTTAACCCAGATGATGGGACCCAGGCTGAGGAACATATTAATAATTTCATGTTGGCAGTCAACTTGAAAGGAGTAACAGAACAAGATGTTGTTGTTAGACTTTTCCCTTACACCTTGCAAGGATCAGCAGGATCCTGGTATTTTTCTTTACCCTTTGGTTCCATTACCAGTTGGAACACTTGCCAAGAGCAGTTTCTTACCAAATATGGAGATGATAGGTCCTTGGCTACGCTAATAAACGATCTCTCCAATCTTAGGATAGAGCATAGGGAACCAATTAAGGAATTTAATGCTTGATCCAATAAACTCCTGAATAAAATCCCGACGGCCTCCAAACCAAGTGAACAAATTCGAAGCGAATGGTATATAACCGCCCTACCTGCCAATATAGCCATTTTTGTAGATAGGGTTGGGAAACCTACCTTAGCCGAAAACATGAGAGAAGCACTTGCTGTGGAGAAACGTATCAATGCTCTAGAAAAAAAGCCGCTCTGGAAGACAGAAAAGCCAAAAAAGTCTCTTTCAAAGATGACTCAAGGAAGAAGACCCCAAAAGACCCATATGACATGGAGGGTTTGCAAAAAGTCCTAAAAACTTTGTCAAATGAAATGGTCGAAATAAAGAAACAGGTAGCCGAAACCTCAACCAAAAGACCCTTTAGGACTTATAAGAAAACCAAATCAAAGCCACCCAATGTCATATCTAATGCATATTCAGAGCAAGAAGAAGAGGAAGAGGAAACAATCTCACCAACTGATGCTGAAGAAGAAGTAGTTGAATGTCATGGAATGTGGGATTTTATACTCCCCAATTCCGATACTGATAATGAGGAAGAAGCATTCCCGGTCACTACTAGGAGTAAAAGTACTTACGAACCTGTTCAGGCAACATTGAAGAAAAGGAGTGCAGGTGCTGCTACAACCAAAGAAAAAATACCTGCAAAGAAATCACCTGCAGTAGTTCCCCAAAACCAACCTTAAACTTCTAATACTCCTTCAACATATAAAACATTAGTGGTATCCGATTCAATGGAGTACAATATTGTTGATGACATGAAGAAAACTAAAGCAAACATTACTATGTTTGAACTTAGTAAATTAAAACATCAGCAGAAATTGCTTCTCAAAGAATTGAATGTTGGTCCTTCTTCACCTCTTCCCAGTGCTAAAGCTGCTAATGATTCAGGGCAACCTCCTCCCGGTATGGTTGAAGCTACCGATGTGGTTTTGATTGGAGATAGATCAAACTCTCATACTCCACCTTTCCTTCTAACCTATGAGATCTACCACAGAAACCTGCACAACTGTTTGATTGACTCAGGGGCATCTTCTAACATAATGCCAGCTTCAGTTTGTTCCAAACTGAACATTGAACCCTAGAAGTCTGCTATTCATATTGTACAGTTGGACAGGACCAAAGTACAGGTTGTAGAAGAGATTAATTCCGTAACTATCAGGTTATCTGCTGATCCCAGAATAGTACAAAGGATTGATATCCTAATAGCCGATATACCTGAATTTTACGGTTTAATCTTGAGTAGGGACTGGTCTGAAAAACTACATGGGTATATTTCTACTGATTGGTCACATATGTGGCTTCCCTATAAGGGTAAACCAAATAAAATAAGGATTGATCGAGAAAAACATATGACCCATACAGTTACTGAATTTGAGTAAGAAAACCAATCGATAGCATTTAATAACAACATTTTGGGAAATTACTCATCTAAGTCATTCTTTGGAAACTTTACTGCCCAGCCATCCCCTTTCTTAGTGAACCATTTTACATCTCAGATTGAGAATTTTTCACAGACAGATAGGTCTAGATGTTTCAATGATACTGAGAAATCTGTAAATAAAATTGTTAATACTTCTTTATTTTGGTCATTATATTTCGATGGGTCCAAATCTAGTGAGGGCTCAGGAGCAGGATGTATTTTGGTTAGCCCACAAGGAGAAAAAACAATGATGTCTTGTAGGCTAGAATTTGAATGCACTAACAATACAGCCGAATATGAAGCCTTAGTCCAAGGACTGTATAAAGCAATCGGCCTTAAAGTGCAATATTTAAAAGTATTCGGCGATTCTGAAATTATTATCAAACAAGTGAGAAATACAATTCATTGTCTTTCACATCATCTTAAACATTATCAGTCGCTAGTACAAGAACTCACCTCACACTTTTCGGCATTCAATATTTCCTCCATCCCGAGGTCTCAAAACTCGGCAGCCGATCTGCTAGCCAATGTAGCTTCCAAGCTCCTACCTTCTGAAGACTACAGCCCAGATAGATTTTCAGTAGAATTGCTTTTTAGGCCATCAATTCCTGACAATGTCACTAATTGGAGAGTATTCAACCATGATGAGGATATTTTACAATTCTTAACTTCTGAAAAGTCCTATGATAATCAAATTATTGAGGAAAATGAGCATGACTTTCAAATGAGAGAAACACCTCAGGAAAATTCAATCCCTAAACCTGTGGTAAAGCTGGAGGATCTTTATGATATTAAAGACAGGTTTAAACCTATGACTAATACAAAGCTCCAAAGTTCTACCCTAAGGTTTGAGTTGATAAATCTTGGCACTAAGCAAACTCCTCAAAACATTAATTTAGGATTAGGACTTTCCTTGGAAGAAAAAGAGGCATTCATTAAAATGTTAAGGAAAAATAAACAGGTTTTTGCTTGGAAATATGATGATTTGAAGACATATGATACATCTATTATCCAGCATACCATCCCAGTGCTTCCCGATCAGAAACCAATTCAGCAGAAGTTAAGAAAAATACATTCAAGCTTAGAGAGTCAAATAAAAACTGAACTTCACAAACTCTTGAAAGCCAAGATTATTTTTCCAGTCAGAAAGAAAAATGGTGACATTCGGATTTGTATTGATTTCAGAAATTTAAACAAAGCGAGCTTAAAAGACAATTTCCCATTACCTACCATGGATCAAATACTCCAATCAGTAGCAGGCTCTGAATTAATGTCCTTTCTAGACGGTTTCTCAGGATATAACCAAGTTTTGGTTCATCCTGATGACCAGCTTAAAACCACTTTCAAGACAAAATGGGGAACATATGCATATCAGAAAATGCCTTTCAGAATTATTAATGCAGGAGCGACTTTCCAAAGAGCAATGGATACAACTTTTAAAGGGATGATTAATAGAACAGTAGTTGTCTATCTAGACGATATTACTGTATTTTCTAAAGAGAGGTCCAATCATTTACATGACCTAAATCAAATCTTTCAACGCTGCAAAAGATATGGTATTTCTCTTAATCCTAAAAAATCTTTCTTTGCTCTTGACCAAGGGAAGCTCTTAGGCTTTATTGTGTCTAAAGATGGCATTTATATTGATCCTGATCGGATCAAAGAAATCTCTGAAATCCCTTTTCCACATAATAAGAAATCCATGCAGTCATTTTTAGGCCAGATCAATTTTGTTAAAAGATTTGTTCCAGATTTTTCTCAAATTATTTTGCCACTTCAAACTATGATCAAGAAAAATTCAGTCTTTAAGTGGGGATCAACAGAAAAGGAAGCATTTGATTTAATCAAGCAATCAATAATCAATGCCCCAGCCTTAAATACTCCCAATTTTTCTAATCATTTTACATTATACACTATCGCATCCACTTCCTCTTATGCAGCAGTACTCACACAGCTCAACGATCACAATTTGGAAGCATCCATTTCATTTTTTAGTTCAAATCTTCAGGGTGCTGAGTTGAATTACTCCGAAGTAGAAAAACAAGCCTTTGCTGTATTTAAAGCGGTCAAACATTATAGACCCTTCCTTTTGAAAACCCACACAAAAGTTATAGTTCCTTTCCCTGCAGTTAGGCAACTATTAATCCAAAGAGAACTGGGTGAAAAACGGGCAAACTGGGTCATGACACTTCAAGAATATGACCTAGAAATTAAGCCAGCAAAGATTATTAGGGGCCAAGGTTTTTGCAGGTTATTGGCAGGAGCATCCAACATACCAGAACCAGGTGATACAGATCAAACCGAAGAAATCAACCAGATAAGTGTTACTGATTCTGAGTTTCAATATGCAGATTTAATCTTTTATTTGAAAAATGGTTATGCACCTCCTAACTTGTCTTACAAAAACAAAAGGGCCATTAGGTTAAAAGCGAAAATTTTTACAATTATTGATGATGTGATTTTTAGGCAGAATTATGATTCAATCTTATTAAGATGCCTTGAGAAACCTGAAGCACAAAAGGTTTTGCAGGAATTACATGATGGACCAACAGGAGGACATTTTGGAGCTGACACAACAGCTCACAAAATTATTCATGCTGGATACTATTGGCCTACTCTGTTTAGAGATGCCCACGAGTATGTAAGGAAATGCTGCAGTTGTCAAACTTTTAGTGGAAGACAACGAAAACCAGCTTTCCCACTGCAACCAGTCAACATTGAACAACCATTTGAGCAATGGGGATTGGACATCATTGGGGAAATTACTCCACCTTCTTCCAAACAGGATAAGTATATCCTTACTGCTACAGATTATTTTACTAAGTGGGTTGAAGCAATTCCTTTGAAGACAGCAAATTCTGAAGCAATCATTGAATTCACAGATCAATTCATCATTACCAGGTTTGGTGTCCCAAATGCTCTTGCTTTTGATAATTCATCTTACTTTTCAGGAAATGCTATGTTTGATTTCGCTATTAAAAGAGGATTTAAATTAAAATATTCTGCTAATTAC
This sequence comes from Pinus tabuliformis, assembly GCA_031772625.1. Lineage (NCBI taxonomy): Eukaryota > Viridiplantae > Streptophyta > Pinopsida > Pinales > Pinaceae > Pinus > Pinus tabuliformis. The sequence continues at coordinate 1,118,523,332 of CM062809.1, forward strand.
TATCCCCAGGGTAATGGTTTAGCAGAGTCTACCAATAAAAATCTGATCAAAATCATTAAGCAAACTATCGAACATAATCATAAAAACTGGCACAAATCCTTAATGTTTGCATTATGGGCTGATAGGATAACACAAAAAGCTTCTATAGGATCTTCTCCGTTCAATCTTGTGTATGGAAAAGAAGCAGTACTACCCACAAATCTTGGTCTTCCTTCTTTAGCCCTAGTTCAATTCATTGAGGAAAGTCCTTCTTCTTCTATTCAGCTTAAACATGATCAAATTCTAAAATTAGAAGAGGAAAGAGAAAAGGCCAGGGTTATTCATTCCAAACATCAGCAAATCATCAAGGCAGCTTTTGATTCGTCTCATCCGATTCAAAACAATTTCAAGTCTGTGATTTGGTTCTGAAATGGGACAAAGCCCATGAGGACAAGGGAAAACACACCAAGTTCCAGAAGATGTGGCTTGGACCATTTCAGATCTGTGAGAAGATAGGCCATTCGACCTTCATATTGCAAGATTTATCAGGTTTGAGAGATTCTCTCCCTGTTAATGGCCTTATCTTGAAGAAGTTCTTTAATAGAGGAGGTAACCCCTTCTCCTTTTAGTTTAATAGAGTTTTGTAGTTTGTAGGATTTTTAGAAAATAATGTTGTAAGGTATCCTCCATTGACCTTTGTTGTGTTTGGAAACTTGGTCCACATAAGTAATATAATATTTTCTTTTAAAATAATAGAAGTCTTAACCGAAAGGGATAATTTCTAGGAAACTGGGTATCATTGTATTCTGAAACCACACTTCAAGTTTTGTGAACTCCTCTCAAAGTTTAGAAGTATTGTAAATCATTTTCTGTTTTCAAATTGGTCACAAAAGGTTATCAATATCAAGATAGAAGCTAATCCAACTTTAGCATCTTCAACTCTTACCCTGTCATCCATCTACTCTTAAGGAGAAAATTGTCCATCCCATTCACCAAAGTTTATGATTACTCAGAGTGTAATTCTAAAAATTTGATATAAAAGATAAGAGGTCTTATTACAAGCCTGCTTACCATGATCATAGGGAAATAGTTTAACCGACATTACCAATATTGCATACCATAACAGGGTAATGGCTTAAAAATTATAAGACAAGGGGTCTCATCACGAGCCAGCTTGTTCGGATAGATTATTACCAGTGAATGGCATTGTCAATAGCTGGCTACCAAACCAGGACAATGGCTTTTTATCTTATCAATAACAAACAAAGCAAAAGAAATACAAAATATGAAAACATGCTTTGAATTCATTCTGTTAATCACACTCTTAGTTGAATGGAACAATGGACAATAACATGGTTAAAAGGTATCCCTGTCGAAACTATGAACGTTTGCTGGCAGCAGAGGCTCTACCTATGACAGACGAGTTCATTATAAAAGCTGATTTGGAAAAGTTTTCTGTCTTATCATTATAAACCAATAAAGGCCTATTTAAAACTTAGAATGTATCTATTTTCTTAAAAAGAGAGGAGATTAGCAAAAATAGTTTCATTTTACTCGGAATGCATATATACCTAGTTATATTAGAATTTTCCCCTTTGATTAGAACTCTATTTTGAAAAAGTTTAAGTATTTCTATACTTTTCAGAGATAACTGTTTCTTCCAGCGAATCGCCAATTGTTGTGCTTTACAACAACCCCCCATTTCATAACATTTTTATTCACAAAACTATCATATGAAATGGGTCCCTTTAGATTTTGATTGGTATCAATATTGTATTATTTAAAAAGGTCCGAAAACCAAATGAAAACATTATAAAAAACCTTTTTGAAAAACCCATTTATGCAAATAAATCAATCTTTTATCATTGCGATAAAGCGATCGCAAGATCGCATATCGCAATGACACAAGGAGCATAACTAGATGACACATTGGTTTCCGCCGATGCGATATCGCTATCGGCTATCGGCAATATTCCATGCACATTCTTAAAACGCCCCAGGCCGTTCGCCCCGATGCGATGCGATATCGCTATCGGCGATCGGCGATATACTATACATGTCTCATGTAGTGCCAATACTCCCGATGCGATGCGATATCACTATCGGCGATCGGGGTTTCAAGAAGTGTCAATATTAGAGGTTAAGCTTTCCCCGATACTCGATTGCAATAAAGCACAAATTTCAAAAAAACGTTTAAATGGAGGGATATCACGATCAATTCATATTAAAAGCTTGATCTGTCCAACAATGATTCACCTGCACTCAACCGTCAAAACATCTATTGCACGCTTAAATGAATCATTCGGCCGATTAATGATATAATGGGCATTTAAGGATTGGCAGGTTTTAAATGGCCATTTAATGAAATTGTAAGTCCTGAAATCTTCCCATGGATTGTATCCGCGGCCATTTTAAAAGATAATCTCTTAACATGCATCGGTCAATATATCTCATCACATTGAAGTTTTCATTCCCAATTCTCTGTGTTACGTTTATTTTCGCTTCTGTGCAGAATTCATCCAAAGAAGAAAACTCAAGCAAAATGGGGAAGAAATCTAAGAAGACAACAGGCGCTTCCGTTGCGCCAGCCACAGGACAAGCTGTCACTGATCCTTCAAGCAAAAAGAAAGGATTGATCTCGGATACTACATGTTCTGGTCTCGGCAGAACTACTTGGAAAAGTACCTACAACTTGATTGAAATCGAAGAACCTAAGGTGACAACGGTACAAGCTACTGCAGATTCAACTCGTAAATCTAATGGTACTCTTAAGGACTTAGCTGACTCCTTCCTTCACCGGATAGCAGCTAGGGAACAAATTATCCCATACACAGATGTAGTGCGGTGGGCAATTGAGGAAATCCCAATCCTGGATAGAACCTTCAGCACCAGAGACGAAAGAATTTTCGGGTCATTCAAGGCTGATGATCTAAGGCAAATGTATCATTTTCCTGAGCTAGAAAAGATATACAATAAGGCGTTCCTAGAAAAATTCCGAAACGAGAACGAAGTTGAATCCGAACCCATCCGGGATTGGAGACAAAATCCGGCAAAGCACAAACATGAGTCTTCCGGTAAGTACTCGGTTGATTCCTTGGCTTCTCCTTATTGCTACGCTGGAATAATGATGTGTATATTGTGGGGATTACACGACTCTTCTAATTTTACTATAGAAATGGTCCCCTTAATGGAAGCGGCATGCAACAGTATAATAATGGATTGGGCCACTATTCTCTCAGATAAACTAGCCAAAGTTGTACTTGAGTTTAGGAATAAGACTCGCATCTCTGAAAGGATAATTCCCCCATTCTATTACAGTGCCTATATTTTAGGTATCTTGTGTTTCAATTCTGAATTTCCCGTGCTCGGCTGGAGGTGGACGCCACAAGACCCCACGGCTATTCACATATACCATTAGAAATTATGGAAATCCTCTTATAAGCACCATTTGTACCAAGTCTGCAATGGCTTTATGTTGCCTATTTATTATTCTATTTTTGATAAACCCATTCCCAAAATTTCCTACCAAGCTGGGATTGATTTAACAACAGTAAGGAGCTGGTTTGGGGAGGAGAAGTTCACTTATATAAGATTTTTTGGTAGCCAAGACGAACCTCATGTCCTCCCTTTATACACACCTGATAAACTGCTGGCAAGGGAAATCTCTTACCAGATTATTGCTGAGAGTGTTACACAGAATCTCAAGAAAAATAAGAAGCAGGGCTGGCCCTCTTTTCCTTTGAGATGCGGTGTCTATACCTTGCATGATCTCAAACATGCAGAAAAAGAAGCTACAAAGATTAGATCATTAACTCTAGCAACTCTTCCAAATAGGCAATTTGATCCAAACAAAGTTGCCTATAATGCACTAGAACAGGCCAAATTGTCAAAATTTGATCATAAAGAAGATATGTTTGACGACCTATTCTCTTCAGCTGAGTCAATAATGTAGGTTAAAACGTTGGCCAAAATGAAATATCATGATGAAGGGTTGACTAAATTTAACAGACTTAGAGAACAGAGGTTGCAAACTCTGGCTCTAGATCTACTAGCAACAACCCCAGCGACATCGTCAAGCGAGCCTGATCGGCAACAGCCAAAGGAACCTCCAGTTACAACAAAAGAACCAGAGAAGCCACAGGAGGAAAATCAGAAGAAAGAGCATGAGAATCAGTAGAAGAAAGAACAAGAAAAAGTGTGGGAGGAGACCCAAACTGAAAAGGAAAAACAGACCACCACTGAAGTCAATGTGGATACTCATATCGATCCTAAATTGCTCCAGGAATGGAAGCAATTTGATTCCATTATCAGTGGTCTGGAATGTTCAAAGAACAGTGACACTTCAAAGGCAACAGACACACAGGAAACCACTTCATCACAGGTTCTAAGTGGAACCAGCGGCCCACCCATTTCTAAAGAGGTAGAGATAATACCAAAGGACCCCACCGACCAAATCATTTTGCAGGCAGAAGAGATTCCTCCCCTGGATGTCTTCTACAGCCCAAGGCATAAATCTGTAGTTAAACGACAAAGGAAAAGAAGAAGGATTGATCAACCTCCCCTTTTCCCAGAACAGAAAGTCACGGGCAATGTGGTTTGGAAGGAGGAATTTGACCCCTCCGATGACCTGACAAAACTGTCACAATATGCTGGAGCTTATTCGGTAGCGGCAATAGTTAAGGCATCGGAGGTAAGACTTTTACTGAAAACAAAGGATCAGGAGATTTTCTCGTTACAGGCACAGCTGACTGAAGCAAAGCAGAAAGCGGAGCAGGCAGAGCAGAAATTGTTGACGCAACAGCAATTAAACAGTCAACTGACTCAACAATTGCAGGCAGAAAAACAAAGGATTGACCAGAGCACAATCCAAAAGCAGAAATAATATTCAGAGGCCTTGGCACAATTGAAGGCAGCGAATGAGAAAATGCTGAAATCAAAAGATGAGCAAATCGCTTAACTATCAGCACATATTGAAAAGACAAAGGGCATTCCACAAGTAGCTGAATTCAGAGCAGAAGCGCTACAGATAAATACTACACTGCTAGCCCAAATTGAGCTTCTATGCCAACAAATCGCCCAAGCAGAGCCACTGTGCGAATTAGTGGCATCCATAAGTAATAAAGTAGACAAGGCTAGGACTGAATTGGATCAGGCTGAAGAAACAATAGCTGCATTTCTCGACTGGAAAGATTCTGATCAAGGACAATCGGCAAATTTACCAAGAATCTTAGAGTCACATAAAGATATACTCTTTACAGAATGGCAGTCCCAGTTAATGAAAGTAGAGAGGGCAGTGTCAAGATGCAAATCAACTTCGAGCAATTTAGTTGAATTAGTCAATAACACTCTCTATTTATCAAACATGATCTCCCAATGTACACCAGGAAAATTAACAACAATGAAAACATTGGAGCAATCATGTTATCCAGATCTGGAGGAAAAGGGGAGATTAATCGCTGGGATTAACAGTTTAACCTGGGACACCTATTGGTTCTTCTTGGTAAAGCCGCACACATAGAGAGCCGCCCTCAAGTTCCTTACGGATGCAATCGGGTATATTATCCCCGATATTCAGGATGCCACCTATGTCGCCCAGTTCAGTTCGCGCCTCAACAAACCACCTGAAGTAGAGCCGATGCTTGCTATAAGTCAGCTCAGATTTAAAGGCAAATAGCCTACTTGATGATTCATGACCGCCGACTGCCAGATTGCTAAAGAAAATAGGATCAAAATCAATTGATACCAATTAAGTAGGATTTCTGTTTTATAGATAGTTAGATCAATTAAGTATTTATAGACCCTTTCATTGTTTTGGAAAGGGTCGTAAAGTTTTGTACTTGACTGAAAGACTGATGTTGCACTATTGTGCTTTAGCCATATTCTTTTATGAAACTGGACCAGTTATTCTAAATTTGACGAGGAAGCCTTTATGCAATTGTGCACTATTGTCTTTGTTTGGAAGTGTTTCTGCGTTGAAGGAAGAATCTCAAGTAGCGATTGATATTGGGAGTGTCTAGCAGCTCATATGGTACTTTTATCTATGTCTGAATTCATTCTTTTCGTATGAATTGTTATTTGATTATCTTTGCTATTATCGAATATATGTATATGCGTTAACAGCAGCTCTGTATTCCTTCCACTATTGGATGTTTATGGTGTGCTATTCTTTTAATCATATATGTGTCGATGATATAAATGACAAGTGTAGTAATATTGCTTTAATCGCTTTGCTTAACTATTTAAGCAAAGTAATCCTCGAATGCACTAATGTCCATGTCTGTTATATGGAGTCATCTATATGCCCGTCCATAGACACAGATCATCAAGCGCTTTAAAGTACAATAATTCCCGGGATAAATAATAGTTCTTTTATTTTGCTGGTAGATTTAGCTATTCGCCTGTCATTAGATTAGTTAATCAATTATCCATCCATCCCGTTTGTTCATTGCTGGGAAACTGGTCCCATTATCCCCAGTCGGAGCCACCATTCCAAACGGAAAAGGAGTTGTACTAAGGTCCGGACCGGGTGGTTATCCCCCAATGTTGTTGCAACGATTTTCGAGGCATCAACAGGTCCCTATAATACCAATGTATTCTATCATTTTTATTTCCACTGTAGCCCCTTTATTGTTATTATTGTGCCCATGTAGTCCCCATATTGTTAATATTGTGCCCCATAGTAGCCCACTATTGTTATTATTTTTCCCTTACATTATTATTGTTTTGTCGACTCTGATTATATTGTGACCCCTTAAACTCCTATATATCAAAATGATATTTTTTTCATTTTAATCATCCAATATTTTTTTGTTTGTGTAATGTAAAGGAGGTTTCCCCCTTGAAGAGGCTAATTTTGAAGTCGTTGATCTATCTCTTTTTCTATTTTTTGAGTTGGTTGCATAACATTTGGTATAAGAACTTTTGATTTTAGGGTTTCGCTTCCTCAAACAAGTCATATTGCAATTTTCCCTCTAACATTTTTTCTACGATGCTTCAAAAGCTAAAAATTTTATCTCGTGGATTAAAAATCTCAGAGAACTTCGTGTAAAAATTTTAGATCTTGGTTTGCTATATTTCGAAGATATGCTCTAGGGACGTTAGGGCTTTTGCGGGCTCCAAAATTCTGTCTCAAATAGGTGATCTAGGGAAAATCATCATAACCTACTTCTACGAGGATTCAGAAGTTGAACCTTTTAAAACATGGAGCTGACATCACAAAGAACTTTGTGTCCATATTTCAGATCTTGGTTCGCTATATTTTTGGATATATGTTGTGAGGAAGTTATGGATTTTGCGGGCTCCAGAATTCTGACTCGGGCAAGTGACCTAGGGAAAATCATCATAGCTTTTGTTTCGGGCATCAAATTTGAATTTTCTTAAAAGTAGCTAAAATTTCATGGACTTTAGTTTTTTTTTGTAGAAATTTCAAGAACGAAAGTTGAAACTGTGAGACGTGGAATCCCAAACAACTTTGTTCTATTGAACTAGTTCATAATCATGTCATCTTGGGATATTTGGCATAAATATTTCGTGAAGAATCCAATATCGATCAGAATTGTGGGGTTGGAAATAGGACTCAGAGAACTACCATAAGAATAAATTCCAGAACTTAGAGATCCGAAATTATAGAGTTATAATCATTTCAAGATCGAATCCTAAAAGCAAGAAAAAGGTGTATAGCTTTTAAAATTTGCATAACTTTCATTTGAAAAATCAGTTTGAAGTGATTCAAAGGGCATAGTGAAGCATATATATCATTGTTTTATTAAAAATTCCTCCAAGCAAGAACATGGAAACAATTAGTAAGAAATCTGAAATCTCTACTATGACACATGAAGAAGAGGAAGAAATGCAACATGTTATATCAAAATTACGAGACCAAGTGCAACAAATTTTGCTCTCACAAAATGTAATAAAAGCTAAGATGGATGGTTTGAAGGAAGGTTTGAAAAAGTTGCTACATGAAAGGCTTCCTAATGGTGAAAGGGTATTATATGAAACTCATGATGAGAATAAAATGAATGTTAATCATGATTCGATAGACTCTAACTTTGGATTGAAGACCCACCATATACCTAAGATCGATATGAGGAAGTTTGATTGCAAGGATCTGGTAACATGGATGTTGGAAATAATACTGAGAGGGGGGCATGAATTAGTATTATCAAGCCAAATATTCCCTTTTAAAAATCAGAGGATATACGCTACTTTAGTTAGTAAAACCCGCGTATATACGCAACTATGTAGAAGGAAACCCGCGTATACAATGAAAACTTATGATTTAATTTATCTTTCAGATGTTGATTATTAATCTGTGTTTCTGAGTGAAATAAACAGTAACCAGACCAGTAAAACAAAACAGAAGATAGTCACACACATGAACAGAAGATATAAGGTGGAAACCCAATGTGGGTGAAAACCACCTGCTGCAATTCGTCTCTATCTTTCTTTAATTAGAAACTTCCTTTTACAATGTACTGGTGTAGTCCTTTACTAGTACATAGGCTACAACCTGCAGAGAGCTACAACCCTCTCTCGTTTTCCAGCTTCTCCTGGAAGGGAGCTACAACCCCCTTAGCTCTTGTACTAGCCAAGATACTAGTACATAGGTGTTGGCCTACTGAAGGCTACAACCTTCTCTTTCTTCCAGGGACCACGTTTCATAAATTTTCAGACTGGATCCATGAACATCAATTAATCATCTGCATCAAAAAATCTCCTTTTCCCCAATTAGCACTGAATCAAGTAAACACTTCTCTGACAACTGTACCTAGAACATAGCAATAGTAACCATATACCAAATTGTGAACCCAGAACACTACAACAACAAACAGAGGCAGCTAGATCACAATAAAATATGTATACGCTACTTAAACAACCTAAAACCTGCGTGCATATGCTCCTGTGTGTGGAGCAATCTGTGTATACGCAGTTTTCCTTTACTGAACCTGCGTGTATACGCTCCTTCGCGTCACTAAACATGCATACAGATCTATAAAGGGGAATTTACTCTTTAAAACAGTCAAATGCTAAATAACCCAGATTATCAGTTTTATAGATCAAGTGTGCGCCTCACAGAACAGGTCAAAATCATACAAAGATACTATCATTCAAGCTCTAAAGATTATGGCCCATCAATAGATCTTATCCTTCTTTATGTGCTTAAGTTACTCCTTCATTCAGATCCAGATCTGCACCATAAACCCAATCACAAAAGTTTCAGATCTAGCACATGTTAGATATTCAATTGATTCCAAAGATACTTTGCCAAATGATCTCCTTCCTCTTTTATAGTCTTAGGCCTTTCTCAATACCACGGTCCAAAACCATAATAACACAATACCACGGGCCCAATACTTGGGATCAACACTTCTAAAGAGATACCATGGTCCAAATCCATAGGTTCAAGTACCAAGGACTAACTACAACGGACCAAAGATAAGTTTTCCAACATATACGCACTTTTCCTTGCGTGAAAGTGCGTGTATACGCATACGCGACTTTGTAACGTCTAACCCACGTGTATACGCATCTTCGTCTAGATGAACCTGCGTATATGTCTTTTCCTTCATTCTGAAAGCCTAGACTGAAATCTGTTATCAAAGAGAGTTGCCATCAAGGACAACACCTGTGCCATAGCTCCAAATTTGTGCCATAATGCCAACAATCTCCCCCTTTGGACTTGATGGCAACCCCAAGATCCTCAAAGTCATTCTCCCCCTTTGTCATCAAGGGAAAAAGGTTATGCTCCCCCTGAGTACATGCTGAAATCTCTGCCCTGCTGTGCTGACCATGCTCCTCCTGACTGTAGGCAAGATCTGCAAAAACGATGTTCTTCAAGAAGAACCATGACTTATACATCATAAAAGACCTTCCTATCACCAAAATACTCAATACATACATCCATCACCCAACCAAGTGGGGATACATCAGAAATTTACATATGACAACCAAGTTCATTACATGTTCATCCCAGGCATAGTGGGGAAACCAAAATAGGCCGTTACATGACCTTGACACCATAAAAGAGATACCACAAAAGAGATACATGACATAGAGACGAAATACTTATGAAAGTCACCAATAACTGATAGCAGCAACATCTGTCAATCACCATTCAGATCAGCAACCAAGATTTCCTTTTGTTCTCCCTCTGCCTTTGTTCCACCTGAACTCAACAACAGCTTAGAACCAAAAGCTTCTAAGATAATGCCAACAATGCATCATTAGAAGTTTATCTGCTCCCCCTGAACCTATGTCAGATGGTCTCTATCAGACCCATATCAGAATATCTTCAACCAGAGCCTGTCCCTACTGATATCCATCAAACCTCTATATACGCGACTGTCTCTGCACAAACTGGCGTACGTACACGGATCCTCCTCAGGAAACTCGCGTACACCCATTTTTATCTGACCAGACAAGATTTAACAACAAGATGATGCATCAACTACCCCCAGCTTATGTCTGAGGTATTCGAAAGTTTCCCTGGGCAGTGGTTTAGTGAGAATATCAACAACTTGTTCCTTAGAAGGACCATACTCCAATTTGACCTTTTGTTCCAACACTTGTTCCCAGAGAAAGTGATACTTGATCGGTATGTGCTTGGTCTTTGAATGCATGACTGGGTTCTTTGAAATGTTGATTGCACTTGTATTATCACATAAGATGGATATAGGTGGTGTACAAGTGATTTGAAAATCCTGCAAGGTTTGCATCATCCAAAGAAGTTGAGTGCAGCAAGATGCAACAGGCACATATTCCGCTTCAGCTGTAGATAAAGCAATCGAACTCTGTTTCTTGCTAAACCAAGATACTAATATGGAACCTATGAAGAATGCACCACCACTTGTGCTCTTCCTGTCATCCAAGCTTCTGACCCAATCTGCATCTGTATAAGCATGAAGTGTGAGATCTGTATCTCTAGGATACCATAAGCCGTAGATTTGAGTTCCTTGAAGGTACTTGAAGATTCTCTTAACTGCCTAAAGATGAGTTTCCTTAGGATTTGCTTGAAATCTTCCAACTATTCCCACTGCATGCATGATGTCTGGTCTGGTACCTGTCAAATAAAGTAGACTTCCAATCATAGATCTATAGGTTGGTTGATGCACTGCTGCTGATTCATCATTTTCACTGAGGCTGCATCCTGTAACCATGGGGATACATACTGGTTTTGCATCTTCCATGCCATATTTCTTCAAGATCTGCTTGAGATACTTGGTTTGAGACAAAAAGATATCGCCTTCATTTTGTTGGATTTGCAATCTAAGAAAATATGTTAGCTCTCCAAGCAAAGACATTTCGAATTCTTTTTGCATCACCAAGGCAAAGCTTTGACTCATAGCTTCTTCATTGCTGCAAAAGATAATATCATCTACATACACAAGTATTAGCAATTTGTCTTTTTCAATTTTTATATAAAGATTGCTATCTGCTGATCCTTTTGAAAAACCTTGTTGATGAAGGTATTTGTCCAAACGATAGTACCAAGCCCTTGGAGCTTGTTTAATACCATAGAGGGCCTTCTTGAGTCTGCATACAAGATTTAGATCATTCCCAAGAATGAAACCATCTGGTTTCTCAATGTACACTTCTTCTTCTAAATCTCGATTCAGAAAGGCTGATTTCACGTCCATTTGAAATACTTTGAATTTTTGAAAGATTGAGCAAGCAAGGAACATTCGAATGGTCTCAAGTCTAGCAACGGGAGCAAAAGTTTCTTCAAAGTCTATTCCTTCTTGTTGAGCATACCCTTTACAAACAAGTCTAGCCTTGTTTCTAATAACTTCCCCATTTTCATTCAACTTGTTCTTCAAGATCCATTTTGTTCCTATGACATTCTTATCCTTTGGTCTAGGGACCAACTCCCAAGTGTTGTTCTTTTCGATCTTCTCAAGTTCTTCATCCATTGCCTTGACCTAGAATTCATCTTTGCATGCCTCTTTTACATTTTGTGTCTTAGTGGAGGAGAGAAAAGCCAAATAGCTTGAGGCTTCTGCGATTGTTCTTCTTGTTTGTATACCTGCCTCTTTCTGCCCCAAAATTTGAGATTTTGGATGATTCTTCTGAAAATACCTGGATGGAGTCTTCTCTTCTATCCTTATCTATTCCTCTGGTGCCTCTTGAGGTTCTTCTTCATCATCAGTCTGATTTGGAGAGTAGTCTTCATCCTCTTCGATATTTTCATAATTTACTTGCCTAGGAATGTATCCTTTTTCATCAACCACTACGTCAATGCTGTCAACAATTCTTCCAAGTCTTTTATTGTAACACTTATATGCTTTGCTGTGGGGAGAATAACCAAGGAGAATGCCTTCATCTACTCTAGTTTCAAGTTTGCCAAGTTGTTCATCATTATTCTTAATATATCATTTGCTTCCAAAAATTTTGAAATGCTTTACCGAAGGAGTCTCACCATACCAGAGCTCATGAGGAGTTTGAGTGTTGTTCACTCGGACATTTTTTTTGTTGATAATAACAACCACAGCAAATGCAGCTTCACCCCAGAAGGTTGCGGGAGTTCCAAACTCATCAAGCATAGCACGAGCCATTTGTTGGACCATTCTATTCATCCTTTCCACCACTCCATTTTGCTGAGGAGTCCTAGCTGTAGAGAATTCCCTTCTTATTCCATGTTCTTCACAGAAATTGAAAAATTCATTTGAGGTAAACTCCCCACCTCTGTCGGACCTGAGGCACTTAATTTTGTGATCTGATTCGTTTTCAGCCAAGGCTTTGAAGGATTTGAATTTTTCGAATGCTTCATCTTTGTGCTTCATAAGTCCTAACCAAACCATCCTGGAGAAGTCATCAATGAATAATATAAAGTATTCTTCTCCTCGAGGTGACCTTGTCCTAAATGGACCACATACATCTGTATGGACTAGCTCAAGAGGCCTGCTGGCTAATCCTTCCTTCTCAGGGAATTTGGTTCTGGTTTTCTTACCAAACTGACATGATTTTCATATGGTGTTGTCTGGAATTTTGATATCTGGGAGACCACGAACTGCCTGGTATTTGCATGCTTTCCTTATTTGTGAAAAGCTTAGATGCCCCAACCTCTGGTGCCATAACCAGTGTTCATCATCCTTGCTCAAATAGCATTGTTGTTGTCCTTCTTCAAATATGTATAAGTTATTTGGAGTTCTTCTACCTTTGATCACTATTTTTCCTGTATCAAGATCACGAACACTACATCCATTTGATCGAAATATTACCTCGGTTCCTTGATCGCACATCTGACTGACACTCAGAAGATTATGCTTCAAACCATCAACATACAAAACATTTCCAGCTTTGACCTTTTCTTTCAACTGAGCAGTGCCTTTTCCTTTTATGACTGCAGGGGTATCATTTCCAAATGAAACTTTCTTTCCCTTTTCTAAAACACTATATGATTCAAGTTTTTCTTTATCACCTATCATATGCTTCGAACATCCACTGTCGATGTACCATTGATTTTCCTGTCCTTCTGCATATAAAGCTATCCCACATCTTTCTCGTTGTGGTTCCTTCATTCTCCATGTTCTGGCACTTGAGATTTGTTCCTTCTGAGTTGTCTTCCCAAACCTGCTTCTGCATTCCGAATCTTCATGACCAAAGTTATTACAAATAGAACATTCAATTTCATTTTGAAGGGCCGAAAAGTTGTTATAGGTCCTTTTCATGATTCCGGTCATACTTCTTTGTTTTTGGGCTCCTCTAGTCATGATTGTCTTATAGGCAACACATTGAGCAGCTTTGTGGCCAAAGTTATGGCATGAGAAACATTGGCCATTGTAGAAACTCCTGTGATTGTCAAATCTACCAGCCAAATGATTGTAGTTCCTATTGGCATCCATTCTCGAGGCAAATTGAGAAGGTTTTACCTGTGGCTGGTTGTAGCTTCTTTTTGTCCTTAAAGTAGATTTTCCCCGATTTTCCTGATAGTCTTTGTTCATTCTTGAGGAAAACTATCCTTGATTTACCTGATGATTTCTATTAGGCCTTTGCTCGCTCCTCCTTGCTGCATCAAGATAACTTTTGGAAGTGGATGCTTGTGATGCTTCTCCATTGTATCCCAGACCTGTCTTGATTAGTGGAGAACACTGCACATTGATAATCTCATCCAGAGTTTCAGATCCTTTAACAAATTTAAGATTAAGAGCTTTTGTTTTCTCAATCTCTTTTCTAAGACCAACAATTTCACATTCCAATTTTTAATGATGTTTTTCCCTTTCATCCAGTTGACATTGTAGAGAATCAATAATCATATTTTTCTCTTCTAAACAGACTTTGAGTTTAGAGATTTCTTCATAAAAACCTTCTTCATCTATAGCATCCATGTAATCATCATCTTCAAAAGCCATTAAAAGTTTATAATTATTACCTCGTTCATCTTCATCACTATTTGATAGTCCATCACTATCTTCATGAGTGTAATAGCTTTTCTTATTTTGCATTCTGTTTCTTGTTCCATCTAACAGGTTCCTTCCCCTTATCCTTATGAGGACATTTGGCAGCATAGTGACCTAATCTTCCACAAGAAAAGCATTTGAAAGGTAAATTACCTCAGAATCTTCCAGCACCCCATTGAAGGTTCTTGAAAAAATTTGATTCTTCTTCTTCTTCTGACACGTGTCCTGATTCATAGTAGTCTCCTTTGCCTGAAGCCTTGAAAGCAGCTTCTCTCCTATCTAATGGCCCTCCTTTCCTCATTTCATAAGCAGTTAAAATTTCGTGCAGTTGTGACATTGTAAGATTTCGTAGATTCTCTTTTTCTTCTATTGCAGAAACTTTAGATTCAAATCTAGGGGACAAAGATCTTAGAACTTTTTCAACCACAACAGCCTCTTTTATTTCTTCACCCAAATTTTTCATACAATTAACAATCTCATCTACACAAATGAACTATTTAGCCACACTTTCATCATTATGCATTCTGAGATTTTCATACTGAATTCTGAGGGTTTGAAGTTTTGCTTGTTTTACTTGGTCATCTCCTTCATAGCTTAGTACAATCTTATCCCACATTTCTTTTGCGGATTTATACTGCATAACCTGGACAGATTCTGATTGAGATAGACATCCTAATAGAGTATTGACCGCCTTTGCATTTGTTTCATATTTCTTTTTCTTAGCCGGATCTGTAGGAGTTGTTGATGGAAAAGTATACCCTATATCTATGATATCCCAGACTTCTGTACCAAGAGATTGAAGAAAGGCAGTAACTCTTACCTTCCAATATACGAAGTTTGTCCCATCAAAAATTGGTGGCCTGATTGATGCTTCCCTCTCGTAGTTGCTCATGATGAAAGATATTCCTTCAAGCGATCAAGCTTCTTCTAAAGGACCTGCTAGGAAACCAATTGTTGGAAATAATACTGAGAGGGGGGGGTGAATCAGTATTATCAAGCCAAATATTCCCTTTTAAAAATCAGAGGATATACGCTACTTCAGTTAGTAAAACCCACGTATATACCCAACTATGTAGAAGGAAACCCTCGTATACAATGCAAACTTATGATTTACTTTATCTTTCAGATGTTGATAATTAATCTATGTATCTAAGTGAAATAAACAGTAACCAGACCAGTAAAACAGAACAAAAGACAGTCACACACATGAACACAAGATATAAGGTGGAAACCCAATGTGGATGAAAACCACATGCTGCAATTCGTCTCTATCTTTCTTTAATTAGAAACTTCCTTTTACAATTTACTGGTGCAGTCCTTTACCAGTACGTAGGCTACAACCTGCAGAGAGCTACAACCCTCTCTCGTTTTCCAGCTTCTCCTGGAAGGGAGCTACAACCCCCTTAGCTCTTGTACTAGCCAAGATACTAGTACGTAGGTATTGGCCTACTGAAGGCTACAACCTTCTCTTTCTTCCAGGGACCACGTTTCATAAATTTTCAGACTAGATCCATGAACATCAATCAATCATCTGCATCAAACAATCTCCTTTTCCCCAATTAGAACTGAATCAAGTAAACACTTCTCTGACAGCTGTACCCAGAACACAGCAATAGTAACCATATACCAAATTCTGAACCCAGAACACTGCAGCAACAAACAGAGGTAGCTAGATCATAATAAAATATGTATACGCTACTTAAACAACCTGAAACCTGCGTGCATACTCTCCTGTGTGTGGAGAAATCTGCGTATACGCAGTTTTCCTTTACTGAACCTACGTGTATACACGCCTTCGCTTCACTGAACCTGCGTATAGATCTATAAAGGGGAATTTACTCTTTCAAACAGTCAAATGCTAAATAACCTAGATTATCAGAGTTATAGATCAAGTGTGCGCCTCACAGAACAGATGAAAATCAAACAAAGATACTATCATTCAAGATTTAAAGATTATTACCCATCAATAAATCTTATCCTTCTTTATGCGCTTAGGTTCCTCCTTCATTCAGATCCAGATCTGTACCATAACCCCAAACACAAAAGTTTCAGATCTAGCACATGTTAGATATTCAATTGATTCCAAAGATACTTTGCCAAATGATCTCCTTCCTCTTTTATAGTCGTAGGCCTTTCTCAATACCACGGTCCAAAACCATAATAACACAATACCATGGGCCCAATACTTCGGATCAACACTTCTGACGAGATACCATGGTCCAAAACCATAGGTTCAAGTACCAAGGACTAACTGCCATGGACCAAAGGTAAGTTTTCCAACATATACACACTTTTCCTTGCGTGAAAGTGCGTGTATACGCATACGCGCCTTTGTAACGTCTAACCCGTGTGTATACGCATCTTTGTCTAGATGAACCTGCGTATATGTATTTTCATTCATTCTAAAAGCCTGAACTGAGATCTGTTATCAAAGAGAGTTGCCATCAAGGACAACACCTGTGCCATAGCTCCAAACTTGTGCCATAATGCCAACAATGGATACTACAGATGGAACAATATTTCGATCTCCATAATGTGAAACACACACAAAAGGCACACATTGCAACTTTATATTTAGAACCCAATTAGTTTGTATGGCACTGATGACTTTGTTCTCGTAAAACACTTGCCACTTGGTCAATTTTTATGAAGGAAATGCTAGCACATTATGATGATACAAAGAGAAAAACCTTCTTTAGCCAATTGATAAATCTCAAACAAAAGAGTTCAATGGCAGAGCACATTGAGGACTTACAAAAATTGAATATCAGGTTAAATTATATTCCAAAATAGCATAGAATTGATGCCTTCATATGCACCTTAAAGGATAAAATACAACATGAGGTTCACCTTTGGGAACCTGATTCATTGGGCAAGGCATTTAGGGTGGCAAGAAATGTTGAAAGAAAAATTAGGGCAACAAGGAAGTCTACCACTCACAAATATAAAGATGGAAGTGTTGTTGCTCCTAGCCTTCCATAGTCTACAAGGTTGACACCACAATAATTAGAAGAAAAAGTAACAAAATGGATTTGCTATAGTTGTGATAGAAAATACGCTAATGGTCATAAGTGTGCTGAGAAGAAATTAATTTACATAGATTGTGAAGAGGAGGAAGAAAAAGAACAATAAATGTCAAAAGAAGAGGATACACACTAGGAACCAACCCCCGAGAAGGAAGAAATGAATATGACCATATCTTGTAATGCATTGGCAGGAATTACCACTCCTCAAACTCTCAAGATAGAGAGACATATCAAGAAGAAAAAGGTAATAGTGTTGATTGATTCGGGTAGTACCCATAATTTTATTCATTGTAGGATAACCAAGAAATTCAATTGCTTCCTATATCCAAAACCAGAGTGTCAAGTGATGGTTGCAAATGGAGGAACCATAAATTGCTCTAGAAAGTGCCATGATATCAAGCTATCCATGGGAGAATATGTATTGAAAAGTCCAAAGCTTTCCATTCCAATGGGTGGTGCTAATTTTGTACTAAGATTCCAATGGTTACAATCTTTGGGTATGTTAATTTTAATTTTCAAGAGCTTTTCTTGATTTTTTTTGGGAAGGAAAGAAAGTTGAATCAAGGGGTATTTGATCCGATTTAGATCCTGAAAAATAATCAAAGTACCATGACTATATCAGATTGGGACAAACTTCAAATTCAAGAGTACAGAGTGATCAGAAGAACCTCTGAATAGTGGCAGTTGGTAGCTAGCATGGAACGACGAGGACCTCGGTCAAAGCACGTTGACCGAGGCCAATGGAGACTATGCAAGAGGCGAAACTGGCAACTGGGAAGCCCAGATCGGGAAAAGGAGGCAGTTTCTGATGCGCGATTAGCATCACTGGGCAAAACCCTTCGAAATGGAAAGGCCTCGAAGTGCTCGGTCGCATGGAAGCAGGGAAAACCATGGGGAAAAGTGCAAAAGGCTAAAGGCGGGACCCGCACTCCAAAATGCTGATGGTATATATCGGGGGCACCCTTGGGCGGTAAGTGGATTTGGCTGAAACCCAGTGATTCCATTTAGCGTCCGACGTGTGGCAAGCAGAGGAGAGAGAAAACCGCCACTCATCACACACTAACAATCGAGCAAGTCAACCGCGCGAAATGAGCGAGTGATGTTGGATCTGGAGGGCCCAGATCTAATGGTTGAGAACACGCCCGATGAAAGAACCAGATTTTACAGGGGACTAAGCCATGATCTATAAGGATTTGAGGTCCAATTTGACCATCGAGGTGGCAGATGACTCATTCCACGATGTAACCGAAGAACCGAACTGACGAGGAAGAGCTAGTGCAGTTCATGAGAGGACAAGTGGCCACTCCCTGTGAGCCAATGACCATGACGTAGAGATAAGGAATTCCAAGCGAACAGTAGCAGGTGAACTGACGGAAGTGGAAGGGGAATCGAGCAGTCATGAGATCGACTGGCTTTAAAGCCATGAACAGAGAATAGAAATGGACACTGAGAGGAAAAACCAGAGAGAAGAAGATGAAGATAGAGAAAGAAAAGACAGTGAAGCAAAAAGCAAAAAGACAAAGGGCCGAGCTGACCAAAGGTAGCGTCGAGCACTAGAGAGCTTGAGATGTTCAAGCCATCCCTGAGAGGATCGATCACGAACTGAGCACCACATTGGGCTCCTCCCATTAAAGACCAGAAAGGTCAAGAGCTGGTAAGGAAAAGAGTCTGTGCACTCTAGTGGCTTGGGGAATCCAAGGACCACCCTGCCAAGCAATTCTATTTTAGGAGACTCAGATTGAGCTCCTCATTGTAATTCTATGCTTTAAAGACACAATAAAAGAATGCCACCATTGAGAGCTGGACCAGAGATGTAGCTATGGAGGATAGGGTTAACTCATTAATTTGTTGTGTTATTGTATTTGTTTACTGTGTTTCTCTGCTGTTTTTCATTTCCAGAGTTTGTGTATTTTGTAATCTGATCGATCCGTTGCCTAAAATAACATAGACACACACTAGCACATGAGTCTATAATACATTCATTCAGTAATTAATCAATGGAGGTCACTCAAGGGTGATTTTCAGATCAAGTGGTATCAAGGCTTTAGGCTGTTAAGGTTAGACAAGCTTGTGTTTGTTTAGCTGTGAATGCTCACTAGATCAAAGCTCAAATTAGGAGAAGGAGAGTTGGTCGAAACTAATCCTGAAATTGAGAGAGTCTATCCTCGAAAGGCAATGTCAGAGGAAGGTCGTATGGATCCAAACCCTCAATTCATAGAAATTTTCCTAGCCATAAAGTCCATGGTAGAAGAAATGTATCATGATTTTAGAAAACACAAGGATCAAGATTCATCAGGCTCTAAACAAGACAAAGGATAAGATGAATCACATTTCCATGACCACTCAAAAGGAAAATGGAAAGAGGAAATCTTTCTCACACCTCCTAATAGCCCTGTACATAACAAGAAGGCATCTTTGATCAAGCTAGATGTTAAATTTGATTTGCCTATATATGATGGAGAGTTAAATGCAGAAAAGTTGGACAATTGGATTAGACAAATTGATGTGTATTGCAGACTGCAGAACATCGACTCAAATAAGAGAAAGATTCAGCTGGCAAGCCTACGCATTGGAGGCACTAACTTGGTTTGGTGGAAATTCAGAACCCAAGCTGACATGAAAAGACATGGTAAGACTATCTCTGTATAGAATGAATTTGTGTCTGCAATCAAAAATCAGTTCTATCCATTGGCCTACATGCAACAAGCCATGATGAGTTGGCAAACTCTTTGGCAGTTGAAAGGGCAAAGTGTGCAAGGGTACATTCAAGAATTTAGAAAGAGAGCATTGATTCTAGGAAACTCATTAGACTCACCAGAGACTCTGTTGAAGTACATTGGTGGACTACAGAGCTACATGAGGCATACCATCCTCATGTTCAATCCCACTAGTATAGATGAGGTATCTGTACAAGCTACTCATCTAGAAGCTAGAGGAAAGAATGGAAATCGATAAGTTGGGGGACCATCCAAACCTTTCTACAAGCAAGAGCAAGGAGAAAAGAAATTAGAAGTGGAAAGCAAGGAAGGCTAACACTGCACATAAAAGCAAGGCTTCATGCACTCATTGTAAAACGGATGGGCATGATGATGAGAATTTCTGGATTCTGGATCCAGAGCTAAGACCTAAGAAGTTCAAGGGCAAGAAGAAGAAGACTACTGCAGCTCTTCAGAAAGATTTGGGGACAGACTCAGGAGATGAAACAACCATTACAACCACAGGTATAAAAGGTAAGAATTCTGAAGAATCTACTAGTAATTTTGCAAAATCTGTTATTGATGAAGAAAATGAGAGAAAAAGACATGATCTTTTCCATATTGAAGTTATTTCCAAACATCAAAATATTGATACTTTGTTTGATAGTGACTCACAAGTAAATTTAATTTTTGAAGCAATTGTAAAGAAATTGGGATTAGCAACTACACCTCATAAGAAACCATACCCATTAAGATGGTTGAATGACAAAGTGTAGAAATTTTGAATAATATGACACATATTCACAGAGATTATCCTGATCATACAATTATAAGTGGAACATGTATAATACATAATCTCCTCTACGTTGATCATCAATTTACAAAAGCAGAAACATTCACAGGCGCACATAGAAGCATCAATCAAACTCATTAACACAGTATGTATCTCGGGGAAAGCATCTCGCTAAAAAACCCACACTATCTGCATATTATATTGATTAAATCATGTAACATTACAAAGTACAATGCTTATCACAAGAAATCCAGTACCAACTCCACATGTTACAGACAATACAGCTCAGATCTGATCTCCAAATCTATTCCACTGCTTGCCTGCCTCTCCAACTCAATACCTACTCAAGAACTGATGAGAATGGTTTACCAAACTCTTATTTGACCTGCAAATAATCACTCACACTCTGTTGGACGTGAGCACAGGCTACAATTCTTGATATTGGCCAATTCATTGGCATACTCAATCCCTCTTATTGTGCAAATCATCATGCACAGCTATAGTCACAACTGATAGCAATCTGATCCTCTAACACCTGTCCCTGCTGAACTGAACATGCACTAACATTCAACTAAGTTAGCTGATGTATTCTATAGTTTCATTATGAGTTAATAACTAGTGAATTAATTAATAACTAATTCACCCAACTCATCTCTAGTCTATTGATCAGTTAGACTAAATACAACTAGTTTAACAAGGCTAAACTGAACACAACTCCATCAACTGCACCTCCAGTCCACTAAACTCAACTCACTTGAGTTCTAACTGAAGTCCTGTATGCAAATATTAGTCATCCCATAGGTAACTGTCATGCGGAAAGAGTCAATTTTGCGGACAAAACCAACCTCCCTAGAAGCTTAAGGCTTTCTAGTGACAAACAAGACAATTAAGAACAATCCTTCTCTAAATATGCATTAACCATATAAGAAATCAAGTGTTTAGATCCTACCTGTAGTCCAACGCTGTTGTAGTAGTCCAGCCTCATCGATCCAGATGAGCTCCTCCTTCTCTCTGAAACCTGCATTCACTAACAATCAAACGATTAAATAGCACCTGAATATCTCATAAAATAAAACATATTTAACATACAGACCAAGGAGTATATGAAACAACTCATAAATAACAAATTGTTGAGAAGAATGGACTTATTTGTATTAATAGGAAACAAAAGAAACCATTACAACCTGAGCCTTGGTGTTGTGCAAGTTCCTCCCAGGGTCCAGCAAGAGTTTTCCTTTACTTTGACCAGTTCACCCACTTCCAAATGAAACAAGAAAGGATGACAATCTCTCCTCACAAGCTTCTACAAGGAAGTCCTAATCTCAGCAGCATCTACCCTTAGGAATGTTCAGCTTTCAACCTCCCCTCCCTCTGGCCCAATGCATGTATTTATAGTGCTGTAGAGGAAGTTAATCAGGTCCACCATCAATGGGATAAGCCCCTCTTTGGGTGGGTTAGCTCCCCTCTTGATGGGATAAGTTCCTCTTCCATAGGGATACATGAACCATCTGGAGGCGCTCCATACACGTCAAACAAGCTTCTAGAATGCTCTAGAAATGACCACAAGTAACTTTTTTAGAGTGAAACTTGCGCCTTTTGACCTTTACAGGAGTACGCACCCATTTCTTTACAGACAGAGCGTACAAGTACGCAGTTATTGTGAACTTGGGTTGCGTACACGCAGGTAAGGCTAAGAGAAACTGCGTACTAGAGATAATTGACTTTAAATGACTTTTCTCTCTTTCTTGGAGTTTGACATGGAAAGCAGAGGCATGGGACTTGCCAAGGAGGATAGTATGATAGTTGATGGAGCCATACTAACTGCAAATAGTCATGGTGACATTTTTTAGTGTAACAGATTGCCCCCTAAAGTGCGAAGCCTGAAGTAGATTTAGGGTTTCAAATCATCTAGGAAGGGTGAAGTACTTTATCATTTCAAGGATTATCTTGTGGAGAGCCTGGTCAGAACCTGCAAATATTCAACACAAAATACATATATAAGATGATATCATCGCTGAGGTAGGCATTCCCATACTCAGATTGAAAACTTTAACTAACAATCTAACTACTGCTCTGATACAGGAATGATTTCGCAGTACATCATAATCATAGACAAATGTAGACACAGTATGGATGCAGCCATCTGTTTATGATTAGTCTACTATATAATGAATACAAAACTCCTCACAGCCTGGATGGTGGAAACTAGATCCAGGGTCTTGATTTCTACTTCCCGAATTGGTACGATTCTATCCATGCGAATAAATGAGTTAATGTCGAACATGGTAGAAACCACTTGATTACCAGTCAATGATGTAAATTGTTAACAAGTGTGAGAGAGACCACCAGTGATGTCAATGGTTCTCAAAGTACCCAGTACAATCCATGAGATGTGAATGAATGAGTTGATGTCAAACATGTCACGGAATCCCTTGATCGAAAGTCAATGATGTAAACTGTCGTCAAAGGCGAGAAACCTGCCATTGATGCATGCAGACTTCAAGGTACTGACGATTTCTAAGTCATCTCTCTAGATAATGTGCTGATTTCGATAGAAAGCGACCCGTTGTAGGCAAGCCCACAACACGAAATCATAGTTCAAGTTGAAGAAATGTTGCTGTAAGGACTGACTTAGGGATGGTCAAAGATGGATGACAAGTATTTTGCATATGAATGGTTTATTTGCAGAGACCTCTTGAACACATAACGACACGACAGATGGCTTGGCGACGATTGACCCAAAGTTAATACCCAGAAACGGTTGAAGACTTTCAAAGTGGTTTTAATCAACTTTAAGACAAAGGATTTCCCAACCCAGGTGAATGAAAAGTGTCGTGTTCAAGAGTGGTAGTAAGGTTCTTCTGTGACAAAGGATAACAAATAGGTTCATTCTTCTCTCTTTTCCCCCACCATTTCTGACAAGTACCTCTTTATTTTTTACAAGCTTGAGGAGGATAACATATGCTTGATTATAAGCTCATCCTTCGGATGAGTCAAACTTAGTTTAGATTTGAACCCTAAGAAGGAGTGGTTCGTTCCTATTTGTAATCGAACAGGTCCTTTACTGTGAAATTTTAACGAGTCCAGTAGAGGAGAAACTCGGCGTTTTTCAATTTTAGAGAGTCTGAAAAAACTAAAGAAGACTCCAGGGTTGAACTTTTTCGTAAATTTGTGTCTCTCAAGCCCGAAAAAAGTATAAAATAATACTTGAGAGAACCGCTTGATCTTGCGACCAAGGAGTAATTTCATGATTAGTGTCTCTGACCTGAAAAGTAAAAAGCGATTAAGGACACGTAGTTTTATTTCCAGTATCGAGTTTGAAACGAAAAAAACTCGGCAATCTTTTCCTGTTTTTACGGTCAGAAAAGGGCTATAAGGGGACCGTCTTTTAATTCCGTTTTAACGAGTGTAAAAGAAATGCTCGGCAATCTTTTCATGTTTTAGGAGTCAGAAAAGGGCTTAAAAGATTACTCTGATGTTTCGGTTCGTGAAAAATGATAATTTTCTCTGAAATTCCTTTTGTCCTGCACAAAAACAACACATTACTCATACCTGTTTAAGATAGGCAAAAATGCATTGAAAAATACCTCTCCATGGTGAAAAATAAACAAACCTAGCATTCATTTATCCAAAATACCTATAAAAAGACTTTTTACCATGTCATTTTTACCATTTTACTGTTGAGGGAGAGAAAAGGGCTTTTGGCAAGAAACTTCTCGTGGACTTTGTGGAGAATCCGACCATCGGAATCGAGCGCCGTCTCTTTCAGGTATTCCACAACATCCTCCTCTTTGTTTTCATCCGTTTAGAATTTCATTTTAAGCCCTAGTTTGATTTTTTGGGGGCTTTGGGGTTTTAAGATATGCCTTTCGGGGTACGCAGGTGCCCCATGGGCGACCTGCGTAGCCTGACATTTTCGTTAATGTGAAAATGGCCGGAGTACGCAGCCTACCTTCAGAACAGCTGCGTACCGCCGCTCTGTTTCTAAACGCGGGGTGCGTACTCCGTGCAAAGCAATTTCAAAACCCCAAATCTCAAAACTAAACCATTATTTTTGATTTAATGAATTCTAATGGGTGTTTTCTGGTGTGTAGATTTCCCACCATGCTTGATTGGCGCGAAAGAGAACACGAAGATGTCGATTTGGCCACAATAGATCATCAACCTTCCATTGATGCTTTGAAGGCATGTGGTCTCTACAAGTACTGGGCCATACTTGGCATGAGGGCCCAGGTGCCATTCTTAGAGTGGCTGGTTGAAAGTTGGAACGTCCAGGAACAATGTTTTTACATCGGAGGGCACCAGCTCGAGACAGAGCCCTCAGACATATATTTTCTCACTGGTTTGCCTAATAGGGGCAAGCAACTGTCTCTTTTCGGGACTAGACCAGGTGGCCAATCCCTTGCTAGTCTCCGGCTAGAGTGGTGCAACAATCAAAACCAGGAGAAGGGGATAGAAATCAAATACATATCCCGACCTGAACTTATGGTAATTGCCTTTATAGTTACCAGACTCTGCGGCGCAGCCGCTTTGCACATTGCCACCGGTCCCAAATGCGGATGGCGATTGATTGCTTCCGAGGCACCATTTTCAACTGGTGCGATGCCGTGTTGGCCAATATGAAGGGCCAACTAACTAGGGCAAAGAACGGGCAATTAAAGACCTTTGGGTATGGGCCTTTAGTTGTGAGCTTTGCCCTAGAGAGAGTTCCGATGCTTATCCCTCAGCATCTCACTGTTGCAGTTGGGCCACCTCGGGAGCCAAAGTTGATGCGATGGGTTGCGGTGATGGCCCGGCATCCTGATGAGGGAGCAGGAGTTGTCCGATTTCCTGCGGGTTACTTTCACTGGTTGGAGGACCAGGTCTTTGCGATCCAGGATTTTCCTTATGCCGGAGTAGATTTTCGTGGTGATCCGGACATGGTTCTTCCACAGGGAGAACAATGGGACAACAGAGGTATTTCATTTTTCACAAGTTTTTAAATTATCTATTTTTTTTTTGTTTTTATATATCGTCTCAAAACTGACAGTAAAAAATTTCAAAATGCAGATGTGGGTCCACGGCGTCCAGCCAATCTCCAGCCTTTCGAGAGGAGACAACCAGTTGCACCGGCATCGGTCCCACAGGATGCGGCTGCAGAGACCTTAGCTGAGTTGGAGCAGGATCTAGAGCGTCTGACGGCGGATATACCAGAGACTACTATAGATGATATTCCTATCAGACTTCAGCGCTATGTAGTCGCAGTCCCAGGACCTTTTAGGAGGTTTTTATGTAGGGTAGCCCGTGAAGTGGTGTCGTATAGGGAGCACCACCAGTGATTGGATGGTCACTTTGTAGACACATGTGACATTTTGGTTTTTTGTACTTATCATTTTTGTCGATCATAAGGTGTTTGACAACCTATGATCGAAGACGATGCATTTTTGACACACTCCTATTTATATATATCATTATTACCGGCTTATCTTGTTAAACATATGTGATTAAATGTTAATGTTTTTAAATTTACATGTATGATTATCGCAAATGTCTGTCTAACATTCGAGAAGCAATTGCATCTGCTAATGTATTAAAAGACCTTGGAATATGTTGATATTCGATGTAATCAAATTCACGTTCCAAAAGACGCACTCTCAAAAATAACCTTAATAACACTGGATTTCTAATGGCATAAACTCTATTAAGCTATAATACAATGAGTTCAGAATCTAACCTCACTATCAAACTCTGAATCCCAAATGAAATGGATTCAGATAATAATTCAATCACTGCACTGTATTCTGCAATGTTGTTTGTTGTTTGACCGAGGCTCACCCCATGCATAGAAACTAACTCGTCAGAGGGTGAATAGATAACCCAAGCTGCGGAAGAGATATTCCATGTACTACGACAAGCACCATCAGCAAATCCAATGTACGTTTGGAGAGGCATCGACATCTGCAAACATCCAGGGTAAAACCAAGATAAGCAGAATAACGACGAAAAACACACTTTCTAAACTAAGCACACTGTGTATTCTAACAAACACACTAGCTAGAAAGAGAAAATTAACCTAACTATCCTACCGAAAATCTTCACACCCACCATTTAAGCATAGTACCTCTTTAGGTAAAGTCCATTTCTGGGTTTACCCAAAGAGTCCCCATCAAAGTCAACCAGCCCATAGGCCCCTTTTGCTAGCTTTCGCTTAACAATGTAGGCTCCATGCCACATAGGAATGAATTTTCCAGCACCTAATTTATCGTTAGCTCGATCATACAATAGCACTAGGTCTCCTTCCGAAAAATTTTGAGGGGTCACATTTCGATCATACTGAGCTTTCATTCGTTTTGCATGAGTCTTGATTGCCAGTGCAGCATCGCGTCGAGTCTCATCTAATTGGGCTAAATACAATAAACTCTTCTCCTCTTCGGAAGTAGCTGGAAGTAATTCGACAGCCATTTGAAGTGATGGGATTTCGCATTCAATGGGTAGCACGGCTTCCAAACCATAAACTAGTTGGAAAGGAGTGAAACCTGTTGATGGTTTCACCAAAGTTCGATATGCCCAAAGCGCGGAAAATAACATGTTGTGCCAATTCGACCGATGAATCCCAATGATTCGTCGGATCATGATGACCAAAACTTTGTTGATGGACTCAACCAGACCGTTGGCTTGTGGATAATAAGGAGTTGAGCTATCGTGGCGCAAACCAAGCTGGCCTGTAAGTTGTGTCATCATAATGTTTCGAAAATGGCGCCCATGGTTAGTGATTATCGCTTGTGGGACACCAACCCTAGCAATAATGTGATTGAATATGAAAATTGCAGCGGTCTTGCTGTCTGCCTCGAATGTAGGCATTTCCTCAGCCCACTTAGTAAAATAATCAACCGAAAGGATGATATACGCATGCCCCCCGGCCGAGTGAGGGTTACATGTAATAAAGTCGATACCCCATTTGGCAAAAGGACCAACGGAAATTATAGGGTGGAGAGGAGCTGGTGGTGCGCGCATCTTGTGATCAAACACTTGATAGTTGTGGCATTTTCGGACCGCAATGATACAATCTTTAAACATGGACGGCCAGAAATAGCCAGCATGCAACACCTTCTGAGCTATGGCATACCCAGACATATGACCACCACATGCTCCAGAGTGACAGTAATTCAAAACTCTTTCTGCCTCTTCGTGAGTTAAGCAACGTCGGAAAACCAAGTCCGCCCCACGGCGATAAAGAGTATCTCCAATAATTTTGTACTGTTGGGACTGGAATCGAATTTTTCGACGTTCCATCTTAGAAGCTTCGGGCCGAAAGGACTGGGTTTGGAGATAGATGATTATATCCCCGTACCACGGATCTAAAGTGCTGATGAGAAACAAAGATTCGTCCGCAATGGGCTATTCTGCCACAGTTTCCGTGTCAGCACGCGGGAAGTCACACATCAACTCTGCAAAGACTAAAGATTTCTTAGACTTAGACTTTTCAAACTCTAAGTCGAACTCTTGCAGGATAACGATCCATTTAGAGTACTTGCCCCCTAGCAATTGTTTAGTCAAAATGTAGATCATAGGGTTGCAATCTGAAATGACTATAGTTTTACGGAGAAGAATGTAATGACGGAAATGTTGGACAGCCTGAATGGCTGCCAGGGCCAATTTCTCCACATGTGAATATTTTAGCTCAGTGGGATTTAATGTCCTACTAAGATAATATATCACATGTTCAGTTGCGAATTCATCTTCCTGAACTAATACCATCCCAATCGTGGAATGAGAGGCAGCAAGGTACAAAAAGTAGTCTTGGTTGTAGTTGGGAGGATGCAACAACGGTGCATGGGTCAACGCGTGTTTAAGTGCATCAAAAGATTACTGAGCTATCTCATCCCAAGAGAATTGAGCGTTCTGTTTCAACAACCGTGTAAAACCTTTTGTAATCTCGGCATAGTTAGGAATGAATCGGCGTAGAAAGTTTGCTTTCCCTTCCAAACTTTGGAGTTGGCGAAGACTCGAAGGGGGAGGCAATTTGATGATAGCTTCTACCTTTGAGGGATCGACGCGAATGCCGGCTTTTGAAACTACGAATCCCAGCAATCGTCCCACTTCTATACAGAAGACACATTTGTGTGGGTTCAAACGTATACGATAATGCCTACACCTCATGAAAATTGCTCGTAAATGGACAAGGTGTGCAGCTCGATGTAATGAATGAGCAAGCAAATCATCGAGGTGCGGTTGCACAATGTGTTTGATGTCATGAAACGCATAAGACATCGCCCTTTGAAAAGTGGCTCGGGCATTCTTAAGCCCAAAAGGTAATTTTCAATAAGCACATGTCCACCATGGACAAATGAAAGCCGTTTTTGGTTGATCGGCAGGTAGAATATTGATTTGATTGTAACCGGAAAAACCGCCCATAAAGGAAAATATTTCACTGCCGGCACAATCATCAATTATTTGATCGATATAGGGTGTTGGATAGGTGTCGTTGGGACAAGCACGATTAATATCCCTATAGTCGATACATATTCTTATTGTTCCTTGTTTTTTGTTAACTGGAACAATATTCGATACCCAATCCGTTAAGGGGATCGGATAAATGAAACCTGCTTTCAACAACTTCTCGAGTTCTGCTTTAATTGCAGCCGCTTTTCGAGGGTGAATCTGACGCAAACATTACCGAACGGGTTTAGCGTCCGGGTAAGTCTTAATCTCATGGACAACAATTGCAGGATCAATTCCTGGCATTTCCTCAGAGGACCAGGCAAACACGTCGCGAAATTCTTGAAATAGGGCCTTGTATGTTTGAATCTCGTCATCTGAACATGAGGCACCTATATGAATGTTTTCAATGATTCCGGGCTTGACTGAAATGTCAATGGGAACAGTGCGAGAGATGTTTCCTAAATTTAGCTCTGAATCAGGATGTTTCAGTGGACTCTGAGCTTCTTTGACATATTCAGCTGTAAAAACTGATGAGAAATCGTTTTCAAAGCGATCATCCTAAGGTAAAAACGAAGATCTATGATGGAGATCTTCCCATGGTAAATCGTCTACACATAGGACTTCACAAAGTTTTTCGTCAGATGACACAACTTCGGGAAACACTATTAACTCCGAGGTTGAAGTGAAAAGTGATTCCTCACGGACCACATTCATTTGGTCGATTTTGGTTGAACGCGAGTCGGTAAAAGACTGCACAGCTTCGTAAGCAATTTCATACAGACTCAAAGGCATAGCATCACCAAATGAGTCTATTTCAGATTCAGAAGGAACGATCCAAGGATCGTCGTAAACAATGGTATCTGATGTAATCATATGAATGGATGCGAACGAAGACACGACGTTGATTGGAGGAAAAGGAAAAGTTTCTAGTAAACCGACATCTTTAACTAATCCTACACCAACATCCTTATAAGGGATAGTCGTTTTACCGACATGCTGGATACTCTCTGAAGAGGCTGGGTCGGATGAAAAATAAGTCAGCTGGTCTATGGTCACGATCTTGCCATTATGTGGAAATTTTATTACTCTGAAGACCGATGAGACGACCACTGTCATAGCGTAAGACCAACTTCGAACCAAGAGAAGGTTGTAGTCTAGAGGGGCATCAACCACCTCCACATCCAGACTAACAATTTTTCCTTCAACCCCTATAGGCAAATCCTGTTGAATGCCAAACGGATGGAACCCACGGCCATCAAAGGCCTTAAGAATTGTCAGGGATTGGTTAAGTTAGGGAGAACCAAGCGATCTCCAACACTGAATCGACATAATACACGTGGAAGCTCCCTCATCAATTACAGTCCGATGAATAGGCCTGTTTTTTACTATCACTGGAATCTGGAAAGCCATATGATGAGGTAAACGCGGCGTACTATTTTCTAGATCAAAGATTATCAGGTTCGGGTCCTGAACATCAACAGCTCCTATAGCTGACAAAAGTAATTTTCCTTGTGCTGGACATGATTGTAGCACTTCCAAAGCCGACATCGTTGAGGGTGAAACAGCTAAATCCTCACCAATGTTGTAATTTTGGGCTGCTCTCGCATGTGGATTGAAAGCAGACCTTCGAAGTACACCCTTGGCGGGCGGTTTAATTACTAAGTCAGGGTTAGGTTTCTCGATCTGTATTGGATCGGAACCGGGAGCTGAGGTTGATGGATTTGACTGAGAAGATTCTGCTTCTTTCGATCCATTAACAATACTTTTACTACCATAATCGTGTGACCGAGTCGCAATCCTTACATGAGACATCATCAATATGGGTTATTCGACGGCACTCGAGGAAGAACCTATAATTTTGCTATCTTTCGGAAATGGATCCTTCAAGACAGCAGGAATTTGGGAACCTTTGACTAGTTTCGCAACCTCGGCCCGATGAGGGCAATCTCTTGTAAAATGATCTTCTTCACAAATAAGACAAGGATAACGGGGCTTGTGCTTTTCGTCATTGGTTTCCGGCTATTCTATTTTCTCCTTTGGAGCTTTGTCTGTTTATTCTTCTTCTTGCCTTTCTTCTTCCCACCGTTTTTTGATTTGGCCGTAGATGTCTCTACAGTGTGTATATCAGCGGAAACTTCAGCAGAAGACTCTCCTGTCGGGGAGTCGGGTAAGGTGATAATGGGCGAAGAATTATTTGAAGACTTCTTCTTTCTTTTAGTATTCACCGTACCAATCATGCCATCAGCAGCATGAGATCCCGAAGGAGCAGCAGCGATTTGATTCGACTTTGGAAGATCTGGGATCTTTTCGTGTAACGTACCCGACTGAGTATAAACCAAGTCAAGGTACTGCGCTTGAGCAATGACTTGCTCTTCAATAACTACTCCAGCCTTAGCTACGTTTTCAGTAATCTTCGGTAATAATGATTTAACAAACCATTCAGCTAAGATTTGGTCTAGGATAAAAACTTTCACTAAACGCCTTCGACGTCTCCATTCATGAATATGGTCGAAAATATAAGTAGACGTCGACTGTTTCAATGAAGTTAATAACTCGGTGCCATTATCATATCTGACCAGAAACTGAAAATGTGTTAAGAACGAGGTAGCTAACTGACTAAAATTATAAAAAGAGGCCCGTGGTAACTCAATGTACCACTTGGCCGCGAGACCAATGAGCGTATGCTGAAAAAGACGTAAATGGATGGAATCATCCGAGATAGAATTTGAAGCACACCAGAGGTGGTAAGTCATCACGTGATTTGATGAATCCTCTCCAGACTTACCTTCGAACTTGGGTATGTCACTGGGCGACTTATTTGGCATTGGCGGCCAGAACGGAAGATAATTTATTGGATCGTTCGTTAGGCGCGTCAAGTCTGGTAAATCCAAAGTTGCGATAAACGACAATTGCCGATTAGGATCCCTAAAACTCTGAGTCACAAGACCAGTCCCAGGAGGAGGATATCCAGGATAACTTGGAACAGGAATCGCATTCGGGATATCGTATCCTCCCAGAAAACCAGGATTAACCGGACCGTACTGGGGTTGCTGTGGTTGTTGATAAGTGTACCCAGGATACGGTTGATACTGGTAAACCGGTTGTTGGACAGCAGGCCCGTATTGGTACTGTCCCTGGTATGGTTGATAAACAAATTGTGGTTGAGAAGTAACAACCATACTTAAACCTGGCTGCCCCACAGGCATCTGAACCGTAGTTTGAATCGTGGATCCAGACAATGGTAAAGATGTCTGCGGAGTAGTGGCAGAGATAGTAGAAACCGGAGTTGTCGATACTCCAGAAGTAGGTGTGGTGGAAGGAACAGATGTTGCGGTAGTTGCAGCAGTCGTTTGAGATGGAGTACTAGGTGCAATTGGCAACTGAGTAACTACCGAAGGTACAGAAGTTTGAACATTAGACTGGACTGGTTGCTGGGGTTGACCAGAAACCACCGGTTGTCCAGTTTAAGATGACAACTGTACGCTTGGTTGCAACACTTGTTGAACTTGCGATGGATCCCACACTACATTCATTCCGGGGTATTGACCCATGACAGGCTGAGGATATTGAGATTCGTAACCAGATTGAGGGTAGGATTGATAATTGAAAGGTACATTTCCCGTACCTTGAACATAAGATTGACCTTGAGGTGGTTGATAACCTTGACTCGAGTACTGACCTTGGGATAGATACCCTTGAGGTAAGTACTGATACTGGGGTTGACCTTGAGGCATATATTGGTACTGAGGTTGACCCTGGGGTACATATTGAGGCTGGGGTTGACCTTGAGGAATGTACTGTACCATGGGTACATACTGTCCTTGAGGTTGCCCCCCAGACTCAAGTTGTGTACCTTGAGGTTGCCCCCCAGGCAGTATTTGACCACCTTGAGGTTGAGAACTGGGAATTGAACCTGACATCATATAAATGTCTCCTACACCCAATGGTTTATTACCATTGTTTCCAGCTAATGACCCATGTCTAATGGGTTGAGGAGATGCTCCTGCAAAAGTACCAGAAAGTGACTAATACCCAGCAGGAACAGAAGGACAACCATACAAGAAAGATTCAGGGGGTTGAGTAAACACGGACGACTGACTAGACATATTTACAGGAGTATAAATACCTCTGGGTGGATAAGGAGTACGAGGTGGAGAAAAACTTATGCCTGAGTTTTCTAAGTAATTAGTTAATGAAAGATACCAAGTAGTACTTCTAGGTGGACTGTAAAAGATAGATTCACGCTCTCTTAGATCAATTGTAGGTTGATCTTCAAGAATAGGGCCTACTTCTTCTTCTAGAGCAAGTTCTTCAATAGCTATCAAACCAGAAGGAAGATTTTCAGTGATGACTCTTTCTACCCTAGGTGAATCAGGAACACTAGAAGTTGGAGTAGCAGGTTCAGATATTTTAGGTTCTTCACCTATATCACTAGTAGATGAAAAACTACCAGCAAGCTCAGAAACTGCAACAGCTTCAGGATTATAACCTGTTTCTAGACTTTGGTAATCTGGATGGACTACCAACAAAGATTCTCCTTCTTCAGGTGAACCTACTTTACTGCCACTAGGAGGAGTTACAAGGACTTTCAAACCTTCGTAATGACCCGGGACATCTTCAGGAGGGTCACCCCGAAGTCTACGGGACTTCCTCAACAAATCGGCCACGGCAACAATCTCAGGAGACTGGCCCCGAAGACTATGGGACTGTCTCAGTAATTCCGCCACAGTTAAAAACTTTTAACTACTGCACACGCAAACAAAGTAAAATCTCAAAACAAACCACCTAAAGTCTCTAAAGAACCAAACAAATTTGAATCACACGCCTAAAGAATCTAGGGCATCAAACCATGCACAAACAGCAGCCTTCCGGACCGAAAACTCTAGTTGGTGATGAAGCCCAACATCGTCAAATTCAGTACAGAAGTGGTGGGTGGAACAGTTACCCCGGCAACCTGCTTAATGAATAGACCGGCACAAGTTCCTCCACTTTAACCGTCTCGAGTGAAGTGAACCCCCAGGAAAATCCAAGTGAGTCTAGCCGTCGTCTGCTCCAGGTACAGTGGGATCTTCCCTCCACCGTCACCTCGGGTAGAATCCTAAAGATAATGGTCTCTAAGGTTACCAACAGCAACAAATATACCTGGGGGAACAGTCTACAACCCGATAGCATGCAAGGGCAGAGTAACAAGCTCAATCCCCTTGCCAGCTCCTTGACAATAATCCAAGGTTTACCGACAAGTGACCCCAGGCTCCTCGAC
Organism: Pinus tabuliformis; assembly: GCA_031772625.1. Lineage (NCBI taxonomy): Eukaryota > Viridiplantae > Streptophyta > Pinopsida > Pinales > Pinaceae > Pinus > Pinus tabuliformis. Next base: position 1,118,557,906 of record CM062809.1, read on the forward strand.
AATAATCCGAGGTTTACCGTTTGTAATACGTGTGTATCTAGCATCTTTCCTAATGAAGGAGGATTGATCCCCTCACTGGTTCGGACACGGTCTATTGCTTCTCCTTTAAGAGGAGCTTTCCCAGAGTACAAATGAAACAGTTGGATTTATCCTACCACAAGATAAGCTACTTGTTTGGTTTTGCTGTCTTGGAGAGTTAATTACTCTCCTACTCCAAGACACTAGCCTGATCTATATTGGTGTTTCAGAGCCCTAGTAAATAAAAAGTTACTAAGTTGATTTTACTTTAAGCGTTAATTTTATGGCTTTTCTTTAAGACAAAAGGTAGCGGAGATGAAACTGATGGTGTGTAGACTCGACTCAAACCACTACAAAGATGCACTTAGGATGATTTATACTAATTTTCTTTTTCAATGAATTCCTTAGCTAAGAGAGTTGGAGAATGCAAAATTTATATAAAAAAAACTTTCTTGGCAATGAAAATCAAAGAAACAATCTCTTTATCTTTTTCAAAACATGCAACACATAACCACTATTTATTTTGCGAAAATTCCCTTTTCATTCAAAGACTCAAATGCCACTAAGCAAACTTTTCTTTCAAAGGAGATTTTTGGATTTTTTCCTACTTAACAAAGCATTTAAAAATCAAAAAGCAAACCTTTACAAATCTATGAAATCAAAGCTATTTAAAAGCAAATCAAAAGAAATTCACCTAATAAGCAAATCTAATGAGGCCAAAACTTACAAAGTATGATCCCAGGATGTTTTACTCAGTCGTGATTTAACTAAGGACTAGTCAATGCAGAATCAAAAACTAGTCAAAAACAAACATAAAATCTTTTGTTCTTTTTTGTAAAATGAAATTCACAGTTCAATCAACAAACTCTTCCGAGATTCGGCAAAGAGACAAAACAAAGGTAAATGTCTCACAAGGGTAGATTCTATGAAAGGTCTGACTCCTAAGAAGACTGCAAATACCAGGAAGATCCAAGGTTTTACGACTTCTAAAGCCAAAATCACTACAGGACCAATGCAAAAATCAAACCCTAAGGCAAAATCTCTATGAATTCCACTAAAACACTTGACACTGACGAAAAAAGTTCAAATGAAGATCTCTGGTAGGTAACCAGTGGATCTGGGTGGAAAAAACAAATTAAAAGCAAAATCTAAGAGGCAAAAAGGAGAAAATTGAAATTTCCTCAATTTTGACAAGGTACGCAGGCAACCCGTTTACACAGGTGCGGGTACGCTCTGTGCACACAATCACAGTGCGTACAAGTACGCACTGTGCTGAACTCAGAGACTGCGTACTTCCAGAAAAACTAAGAAAAACTAAAATCTAATTTAACCCTAAGCTAGCCCACCCAAACACACAGTCAGACAACCAAAAACCAGAAAGAAAAAGACTTTTCTCAGATCAAAGTTTCAGACAAAGGAAAAATCATTCACATCAATGGAGTTCCCCAGTGGATTCACCATTTTGTCATGCGGAAAGAGTCAATTTTGCGGACAAAACCAACCTCCCTAGAAGCTTAAGGCTTTCTAGTGACAAACAAGACAATTAAGAACAATCCTTCTCTAAATATGCATTAACCATATAAGAAATCAAGTGTTTAGATCCTACCTGTTGTCCAACGTTGTTGTAGTAGTCCAGCCTCGTCGATCCGGATGAGCTCCTCCTTCTCTCCGAAACCTGCATTCACTAACAATCAAACGATTAAATAGCACCTGAATATCTCATAAAATAAAACATATTTAACATACCGACCAAGGAGTATATGAAACAACTCATAAATAACAAATTGTTGAGAAGAATGGACTTATTTGTATTAATAGGAAACAAAAGAAACCATTACAACCTGAGCCTTGGTGTTGTGCAAGTTCCTCCCAAGGTCCAGCAAGAGTTTTCCTTTACTTTGACCAGTTCACCCACTTCCAAATGAAACAAGAAAGGATGACAATCTCTCCTCACAAGCTTCTACAACGAAGTCCTAATCTCAGCAGCATCTACCCTTAGGAATGTTCAACTTTCAACCTCCCCTCCCTCTGGCCCAATGCATGTATTTATAGTGCTGTATAGGAAGTTAACCAGGTCCACCATCAATGGGATAAGCCCCTCTTTGGGTGGGTTAGCTCCCCTCTTGATGGGATAAGTTCCTCTTCCATAGGGATACATGAACCATCTAGAGGCGCTCCATACACGTCAAACAAGCTTCTAGAATGCTCTAGAAATGACCACAAGTAACTTTTTTGGAGTGAAACTTGCGCCTTTTGACCTTTATAGGAGTATGCACCCATTTCCTTACAGACAGAGCGTACAAGTATGCAGTTATTGTGAACTTGGGTTGCGTACATGCAGGTAAGGCTAAGAGAAACTATGTACCAGAGATAATTGACTTTAAATGACTTTTCTCTCTTTCTTGGAGTTTGAAATGGAAAGCAAATGCATGAGACTTGCCAAGGAGGATAGTATGACAGTTGATGGAGCCATACTAATTGCAAATAGTCATGGTGACATTTTTTAGTGTAACAGTAACCACATATTTCCTTCTGGGATCTGCATGTACCACATCCGTAGCTCATCCTGAAGTGCTCCAAGAGAATAAGATCAAGTTTATAGTCCAAATATTATTATGAGACAATAATATTTGACTTTTCTATTTTTGACAGCCAGTCTAAAAATAGACTTTGATCACCCACACTGTGATCACTCACACTGTCGTCACCCACACTGTGGTCACCCACACTGTGATCACTCATACTGTGATCACCCACACTGTGATCATCCACACTGTGATAAAAAATAGAACTTGCACCATAATTTACCTGCGGGCCCACTTAGTGAAGGCGACTCTTTTCCACTAAGCTCCATCATCTTGTTGCATTCTCAACAAGAATTTCTTGTTGCACACTTTTCAACACTCCCTATCAACAAGAAATGCTTCCTCTCAAACCTGATCCTGAAACTCTGGAATGTTCTCCGTGCAACACATATGGCCGGTCCACTTGCTCTGTCATCAAAGTCTCTGACTGCTATTGCCTCTGTCGACTGAAAACTCTGCATCTTTGTGCGCTTCAGTATCTGACTGCTCTAGCCTCTGTCACTTTGATCTCTGACTGCATCTATGCTGTTGCTAGTTCTATCTCTCAGCATTGCATCCGCACTGCACCTCCCAACTAACCTCCCTGTTGGGCTAGAAACATCCTCTGATGCTGAAGGTCTACCTGCTGCTGACAAGTGCTCCCTCTCTGACATCTGCGCTACTGCAACATCTCCATGCATCTCGCACCATTCCACACCTCTCTGTGCCACCTAGCACTGTGCAAAACACTTGTGCCTCTCGCATTGTTGCAGCCTACTAGCTATGCGCTGTCCTGGGATTCCCTGCACTGTCGCTCTCTCTGCCGCTCCATTTGCATCTGTCTCTACCCAATCAGTTAGTTCCTGCTACTACACATCTCAGGCTCCCGTAGCAAGGTCTCATCCAAGAGGTTGGGTACCTCAAGGATCTTGCCCCTCCTCCTTGGGATGATCAATCCACATCACCCCACCTCCTACCTGGAGGTATGGCTGCATGCGATCCCTCAGCCCACCTGGCTCGAAGTTTCCCCCTACTGGAGGTCTCTGGATGAGTAGATGTCTCTACTCGATCTCCTCTCATCTTCCCATGTTTTGGCTCCTCCACAACCTCCTGAAGTTGTTGCACCAATCGTGGCTCCTCCACAATCGTCTGAGACTTCTTCTGGCTCTGCATGTTGAGAGGTAATATACGCTCCCTCTCAACCACCAAGTCTCCATCAGTTGCCTCACTGCTCAAGGCTTTGCATGCATCTTGAACCTCAAGAGCATACAGGTTCCTGACCCGTGAGCCAATCTCATGACAACGAAGCATCTCACCTTCGACTTGTCAACCTTCTTCCTACCACTGGAAGAAGAAGATTCAAAAAGAGAAACCTTCTCCTTCCCCTTCTTCACCTTACTCGCTAAGGCACAGTTCTCCTCATCCTCTATGGATGAAGAACCGTCTCTGGTGCTCCGTCTAATCTCCTCCTGCACAAGATCTGACCAAAGTCTCTCCCATCCTGGCAGTTTCTCCCTTCCATTCACCGAGTCCTGGTAGCTATCCCAACTCTTAGGAAGGCCAAGGAGTGATAGACACACCATCCTCATCCGACAGTCACCCCCACACTTCCCAGCCCATCCCGGCATTGGGTGAACTTCGTGAGATACTGGGGCATACTGTCTCCATTATCACACTGAATGTTTCTTAGTTTCGCTCTTGCTTTGGAATTAAATTCGAATTCCACCATCTCAAAACTCAACCGCTTCCGATCTAAAATTCGTGAGAACAAATTATTTCTCGTACAGAGATCAACTGTATGGGCATTCACCGGATATCTCACCTTCCAAAAGAAGGATGAATCCAGAGGCTACCTGGCCCAATTACAGACTCTTCCTGAAGAAATAAAATGTAAACACTTTCTGAATAATAGATCCGATCATCAATCCTCGCTTTGATATCTTGTAGAAATCTCTTCTACAAATCAAGTAGCTCTAAGACCATGTAGAAATTTCGAATAATATGACGCATATTCACAGAGATTATCCTGATCATACAATTATAAGCGGAACATGTATAATACATATTCTCCTCTACGTTGATCATCAATTTACAAAATCAGAAACATTCACAGGTGCACATAGAAGCATCAATCAAACTCATTAACACAGTATGTATCCCAGGGAAAGCATATCACTAAAAACCCCACACTATCTGTATATTATATTGATTGAATCATGTAACATTACAAAGTACAATGCTTATCACAAGAAATCTAGTACCATCTCCACCTGTTACACACAATACAGCTCAGATCTGATCTCCAAATCTATTCCACTGCTTGCCTGCCTCTCCAGCTCAATACTTGCTCAAGAACTGATGAGAATGGTTTACCAAACTCGTATTTGACCTGCAAATAATCACTCACACTTTGTTGGACGTGAGCACAGGCTACAATTCTTGATATTGGCTAATTCATTGGCATACTCAATCCCTCTGATTGTGCAAATCATCATGCACAGCTATAGTCACAACTGATAGCAATCTGATCCTCTAACACCTGTCCCTGCTGAACTGAACATGCACTGACATGCAACTGAGTTAACTGATGTATTCTATAGTTGCATTATGAGTTAATAACTTGTGAATTAATTAATAACTAATTCACCCAACTCATCTCTAGTCTATTGATCAGTTAGACTAAATACAACTAGTTTAACAAGGCTAAACTGAACACAACTCCATCAACTGCACCTCCAGTCCACTAAACTCAACTCACTTGAGTTCTAACTGAAGTCCTGCATGCAAATATTAGTCATCCCATAAGTAACCACATATTTCCTTCTGGGATCTGCATGTACCACATCCGTAGCTCATCCTGAAGTGCTCCAAGAGAATAAGATCAAGTTTATAGTCCAAATATTATTATGAGACAATAATATTTGACTTTTCTATTTTTGACAGCCAGTCTAAAAATAGACTTTGATCACCCACACTGTGATCATCCACACTGTGATCAAAAATAGAACTTGCGCCATAATTTGCCTGCGGGCCCACTTAGTGAAGGAAACTCTTTTCCACTAAGCTCCATCATCTTGTTGCATTCTCAACAAGCATTTCTTGTTGCACACTTTTCAACACAAAACACAACTACAAGTGACTAGACAGTGCAAACTCAAGTTTTCTTTTGGGTCAGAATTTGTAGATGAGGTTGAGTTAGACATAATTCCTTTGGATATATGTGGAATTGTTTTAGGAATTCCTTACTTGTATGATAGAAAAACTATTTTCTATAGAGTTGAGAACAAGTATCTACTTGTCAAAGATGGAATCGAATACTTTGTAAGAGCTCATAAGCTCAATAATAATTATATTCTCATAAACTCAGGGCAGATGAAAAGAATGATGAATTCATGCAAACCAATGTATTCTTACTGATGGTTGTAAAGGAAAAGAAACCTGATAAAACCAATGTATTTGAGGGTTGTAATGCTAAACAGCAGGCTGATTTAGAAAATTTTGTTTCAGAGTATGATATCTCGTTTCAAGAACCTAAAGGTCTGCCACCCAAAAAGGAAATAGTACATGATATTATTTTGCAGCAAGATGCTCCTTTGCCCAACATTGGAATGTACAGGTTGTCTGCTTTAGAGAATGTTGAAATCAAGAAGCAGGGGTAGGAGTTGCTCGAGAAAGGGTTCATCAGGCCTAGCACATCACCATGTGGGTCACCAGTCGTTTTGGTGAGAAAGAAAGATGGCTCGTGGAGAATGTGCATTGACTACTGAGCACTAAATAAGATAACAATAAAAATCGTTATCCCCTTCCTCGCATAGATGATATTTTAGATCAATTGAAAGAAGCTATTTATTTCACCAAGCTAGATTTTCACAGTGGATACCATCAGGTCAGAGTTGCAGAACAAGATGCATGGAAGACTGCTTTCAAAACAAAGCAGGGATTATATGAGTGGTTGGTTATGCATTTTGGCTTAACTAATGCTCTTACTACTTTCATGAGATTAATGAATGATGTACTCAAACCTTTTCTTGATGATTTTGTTATTGTGTATCTAGATGACATTCTGATTTTTAGTAAAACATGGGAAGAAAACTTAAAGCATGTTAAGCAGACACTAGATGTTTTGAAAAGAGAAAAACTTCATGTTAAACTCTCAAAATGTGAATTTGGAAAAACATCTCTAAATTATTTGGGTCATATAGTAGGGGTGGTGAATTGAAGATAGATCCCTCTAAAGTGGAAATCATTGTAAATTGGCCTAAACCCAAGTCTGCTACAGAATTGAGAAGCTTCTTAGGGGCAGCACAATATTGGAGGAAGTTCATTTCTAACTTTTCCTCAATTGTAGCTCCCTTACACGCTTCAACAGGATTGAACAAGGTGTTTCAGTGGGGAGGAAAACATCAGAAAGCCTTCGACACCTTGAAAGAAAATATTAGTATAGCACCTGTACTAGCACTGCCTGATCTGCAAAGACCATTTGAGATCCAAACAGATGCTAGTGACTATGCCATGGGAGCAGTGTTGACACAACACGGTAAACCCATATGTTATCATTCTGAGACTTTTAACCCTGTAGTAATTAACTGTCCTACGTATGATAAAGAATTGTATGCATTAGTTCAAAGTGTGAAAAAGTGGAAAAATTACTTAATGGGCAAGGAGACAGTAATACATACTGATCATCGACCACTTCAATATCTACACTCCCAAACTAAGTTGCAGCAATCAAGACACTATAGATGGAAGGGTTTTCTACAAAAGTTTCATTTAGTCATCAGATATAAAAAGGGCATACACAATAAAGTTGTAGACATGTTATCTAGACCCATTATAAATGCATCTACTATACTTAAGCATAATTTTGTGCTACATGAAAGCTACATTGAACAATATGCTCAAGATATAGAATTCAAATATGTATATGCAACTTTGAGTCAAGGCAAAGAGGTAGAAAAATTGGATTATCATGTAAAGGACTGATTCTTATACCATTGTGGGAAACTCTGCATTCCACAAACTGAGAGAGTAAAGATAATTAGAGAAGCACACACCTCTTTGATATCGGGTCACTTTGGGGTAAGTAAAACAATTGCACAGCTGCAAAGATTTTGTTATTGGCCAAAAATGAATGAGACAGTTTCTAGATATGTAAGAGTATGTGTGCTAAAAGCAAGCCCAACAACAGAAAACTAGGCTTGTACACTCCATTACCAGTACCTTCTCACCCTTTGGAAAGTGTTTCCATGGATTTTGTTGGAGGACTGCCTAAATCTAGGAAAGGTCATGATTATCTATATATTGTTATGGATAGGTTCAACAAAATGTGTATTTTGATACCTTGTAATAAACATATTACAGCTGAACAAACCGCAAAACTATTCTTTGAACATGTATGGGTTCATTTTGGGTTACCCACTTCCATTGTATCTGATCGAGACACCTGATTTGTGGGGAATTTTTGGTCAAGTCTATGGGAATTGATGGACACCAAACTGAAGAAAAGACAAAAATTTCATCCATAAACTGATGGCCAGACATAATTAGTTAATAGGACAGTGATCCAGTTACTCAGAGGATATTGCAGCAAACATCCTAAGCTTTGGGATGAACATTTGTGTTATGTGCAACATGCCTACAACAGAGCAAAACATTCCTCTACACAGAGATCTCCTTTTGAGACTTGTTTTGGTTTCACGCCAAGGTCTCCTTTTGATTTTGTCTTTGGTAAAGATACCACCGTGATGTGGACAGGGCAACTAGGTTCATTTAACAAATCCAAGAGGTCCACCGGGCAGTACAAGAACAGCTGGAAAAGAGCCAAGCCAAATACAAGGCAAGGCATGACAATAATTGGAGCATAGTTTCCAAGTTGGTGACCAAGTCTGGCTGTATATCACCAAGGATAGGATGCAAGGTGAAGGTAAAAAGCTAAAGCCCATCAGGTATGGACCTTTCAAAATACTTGAGAAGATTTGTGAAAATGCTTTTCGCCTTGATCTACCAGCTTACATGCACATCTACTCAGTCGTGAATGCAGATTGCTTGAGATTGTTTGAACCTTCTCTAATTGAGGATCCTGAAGAGCAGAGTTAATTGCCTTCTATTGATGACCTGCTACCTGAATATCTTAATGAATTGCAGGAAGACACAGTTCTGGACAAGAAGGTGAGGACGATGCGTAGAGGAGATGTTGAATACCTCAAGGTAGGGCTCAAGGGTTCAAAGCTGAGCAGTGCAAAGTGGATTGAGATTAGACAAGTGAGACAACAGTACCCTCACTTAGTCAATGCTTGAAAACCAACTTTTGGTGGTCCAAAAGCTTTTTCAGTGGGAAGGCTGTGATTTAAATTGGGTCCTGAAAAATAATCAAAGTACCATGACTGTATCAGATCGGGACAAACTTTGAATTCAAGAGCACAGAGTGATAAAAAAAACCTTTGAATAGTGGCAACTGGTAGCCAGCGTGGAATGACGAGGACCTCGGTCAAAGATCATTGTTCGAGGCCCACGGAGACTATGCAGGAGGCGAAATTGGCACCTGGGAAGCCCAGATTGGGAAAAGGAGGCAGATCGTTGGGAAAAACCCCTCGAAATGGAAAGACCCCGAAGCACTTAATCGCATGGAAGCCAGGAAAACTGTGGGGAAAAGCGCAAAAGGCTAAAGGTAGGACCTGCGCTCCAAAAAACTGGTGGTATATATCAGGGGCACCCTTGGGCGATAAGCAGATTTGGCTAAAACCTAGCGATTCCATTCAATGCCCAATGCGTGGTAGGTAGAGGAGAGAGAAAACCACCGCTCATCGCATGCTAAGAGTCAAGCAAGTCAACTGCACGAAATGAGTGAATGACATTGGATCTGGAGGCCCCAGATCTAACGAATGAGAACATGCCCGATGAAAGAACCGGATTTGGCAGGGGACTAAGCCACGATCTATAAGGATTTGAGGTTCGATTTGACTGCCAAGGTGGCAGATGACTCATTCCATGACGTAACCGAAGAACCGAACTGACAAGGAAGAGTTGGCGCAGTTTTCGAGAGGATAAGTGGCCACTCCCTGTGAGTCGATGACCATGATGCAGAGACAGGGAATTCCAAGTGAACAACAGCAAGTGAACCGATGGAGGTGGAAGGGAATCGAGTAGTCATGAGATCAAATGGCTTTAAAGCCATGAACAAAGAATAGAAAAGGACACCGAGAGAAAAAGCCAGAGAGAAGAAGACGAAGACAGAGAAAAGAAAATACAGTGAAGCAAAAAGCAGAAAGATAGAGGGCCGAGCTGACCAAAGGCAGCATTGAGCACCAGAGAGCTTGAGAGGTTCAAACCATCCCTAAGAGGATCTATCGAGAACTGAGCACCACATTGGGCTCCTCCCATTAAAGACCAGAAAGGTCAAGAGCTGGTAAGGAAAAGAGTTTGTGCACTCTAGTGGCTTGGGGAATCCAAGGACCACCTTGCCAAGCAATTCTATTTTAGGAGACTCAGATTGAGCTCCTCATTGTAATTCTCTGCTTTAAAGACACAATAAAAGAAGGCCACCATTGAGAGATGGAATAGAGATGTAGCCCTAGAGGATAGGGTGAACTCCTTATTAATTTGTTGTGTTCTTGTATTTGCTTACTGTGTTTCTCTGTTGTTTTCTATTTCCAGTGTCTGTTTATTTTGCAATCTAATCGATCCATTGCCTAAAATAACATAGACACACACTAGCACATGAGTCTGTAATACATTCATTCAATAGTTAATTAACTGAGATCACTCAAGGGTGATTTTTAGATCAGTATCGCAGGGAAACCAAGAAATATAATCAAATCTAATGGCATGACAAAGCTTCTAAAAAAAGAACAACGGGGCGTAACTACACAATTACGTTCACTAGAGGTTCAAACATCGAAATCATCTATTTCTCTAGATCTCCAAAATGTCTTGGACAATCATTCTAAGGTTCAATCAAGGGAAGATCACATCGAGCATCAACAAAAAGTTATCAAACTCTTAAAGGATAACCTCACTTCGGCACAAATTAGAATGAAATAACAAGCATACCAACATCACAGCAAAAGAATTTTTGATGTAGGTGACTGGGTATTTTTATGGCTACAACCATACAAACAAATGTCTCTCAAGAAAGCACGAAGGATAATAAATTATCACCAAAGTATTATGGTCCTTACAAGGTGTTGCAAAAAATTGGTACTATGGCATCTAAATTGGAGGTTCCTACATCTTCCCGAGTGCACCCTGTTTTCCATGTTTCATGCTTAAAGAAGGTTATAGGTGAGAGGCTCCTAGTTCAAAAAATATTGCCAAAACTTGATGAGGAAGGAAAAACCATATTGGAACTTCAAGTAGTCATGGAAACAAACACTCAAGAGCTACAAAATCAATCAATTTCAGAGTATCTCATCAGGTGGAAGAACATACCTGCCAAAGATTCCACATGGGAGGATGAGAATTTATACAAAAGCATCCAGAACTACTCAAGAATTGAGTAAAAAAAATTTGAAGGAGAGGAGCATGTGAGGTCCCTATAATACTCGTGTATTCCCTGATTGTTATTTTAGTGTAGCCCCATTATTGTTATTTTCGTGCCCATGTAGTCCCCATATTGTTAATATTATGCCCCATAAAAGCCCACTATTATTATTGTTTTTCCCTTACATTATTATTGTTATGTCGGCTTTGATTATATTGTGACCCATTAAACTCCTATATATAGAAAGGATGTTTTTTCAGTTGAATCATCCAAGAATTTTTTATTTGTGTAATGTAAAGGAGGTTTCCCCTTCGAAGATGCTAATTTTGAAGTCGTTGATCTATCTCTTCTTCTATTTTGTGAGCTGGTTGCATAACACCCGTATCTATCATATTCTTGCATATATTGGAGAGGAAGTGTTTGATGGCCCGGGATGGATGGATTTGGAGGAAGGTTTCATTAGTACCTTTGGTTTAGATCAGGTTTTATCTTCCATGTACTCACTACTTCTAGTTAATAAAGAGACTCATGTCTTGTTTCCAAATTGCATTGTTGTTCTATCTCTGGAAGGATATTGTCTATTGCAGGAAGACCGAGCAGGAATCCCTTGGTTAGGTTGTGGGGTTGGTGGGGCTTGCCTCATGAAAAACTAAATGATGGAGCAATTCCTTCTCTCGTACCTCGCTCCCCTCCCTTTCCCACCCTCAAATTGACTACCCTCAGTCCAGCTTGCCTTCCGGAGGTAGGGATCTACCCAAAAATGGAGGTGGAAGATATGGTCAATTTCAGAGTGGAAGGGTGGCCTATCAGGACCCTCCCTTTCCATAATGTGGTAGGTTGTTTGAGTAATTGACCGTAATAAGTCCGTAAAAATCATCCCATCTTTTGTTGCCCCCTCGCTAAGCTGTTCCTGTTGACGCTTTTGTGTGTGTAGAGGGAGTGCTTCGTTGGATGGCATAACTCAACTACTGGTAAAGTATGAAAGTGGGACTCCGGTCCGACATAGAACTCCGGTCCACCACTCCGGTCCGGTCCGACATCCTAGCGCCTCCGCCAGTGGGAGTTATCCTATCAGATCATATGTGTGGGTAGCGGGGGTGTCTAATATAATTCACTGGGTGGGCATGTTGGCGAGGCTGAAGCTCTGTGTCCCTCTGTTGAGATCAGGTTCTTGCAGAGCCAATGAAATTTCAATTTAATTATTGGGTAGGGGCTCGACTGAATTCGGTGATATGCTACTATCTCCTTGACAAACTTACAGGTCTACACATCTTGGAGGAAGCAGAGGGTTTGGACCCTACATGATCTACTTCAAAAGTAGGACCACCATGTACATTTCTAATCCCTACCTTTGTGAATTCAAGTGCTTGGCATGATTGTGTGAGTTCTCTTTATTTTCATTTTATTCCACTTTATTGGGGCTCTCAACCCTAGCCCTTGGGAACATTTCCCTTCAAAAAAATTGGCGAATCCACTGGGGAGATAATTGTAAAGTATTTCCTAAAGGGTTGTCAAGATTAATATGGGTGTTTGCCTTGTTTTTTGATTGTTTTCTCAGTCACTAGGCATCTTTGATGACCAGACCCTTCAGCTTGATCTTTCAGGTCTAGGATTGTTTTTTAATTTTTTCTCAGTTTATTGTATATACATAGTTTTTATTCAGTACAATTGCATATATATGTAGTTGTTGTGTTGGCATTTCACATATATGTATGTTGTCTGAGTATACAATGCATACATACACAATACTGCTTATGTATAGTCGCATATGTTTTTGAAAATTGAAATTTTTTCACTTGGCTGAGTCTTTTAAAGCTTGAATAAGCTTGTTTTGGATATGGTATTTTTTTTGTGCGTTGATAATATTGGTGTCAATAGATTTTCTTGATATCTTTCGTTTGGGTGATAAAAGCCCTGTGTCAACCTAGGGTTTTTGGTTTGTAAAGCTTGTGAAGTATAAAGTTGGGTTTCAAATCTTCTCTGTGAAGTATGTGACTATCGTTTTTATTCGAAATAACATTGCCTATGTTTGAAGATTACTTATAGCCCTTCTTTCTATTTTTGCTTCTTGGTTTGCCTTAAAAGTTAATTTTTTTCTTTTTGTATTTTGGTTCTCGAAAGGGTTGGAGTTTCTTTTGGAGGATCTAAAATATCATTTGGTTGAGGTTTTCTTGACCTTTGGAATCTCTTACATCTTTCTTTTCCATGTTTCTGAGTGTTTTATGCTCTTGTTTGCATTGGTATTTGAAACTCCTTGTTTTTGGAATCTTAGATTTGGTGAACTTGAGTATTCTTCATTTAGATGTTTTTGAGATCCATTGTTTGCTTCTTTTCTTGAAGTTTTAGATTTCATTTAAAAAAGAGAAAGAAAATTTTGTTGTGTTTCTTTTCTTTTTGTTTTTTATTTCATTAGTTTGAAGTCTTTTGGTATGAGCAAGGTGGGAGTTTGTATGGTGAATTCAAGCATTCCTTTTGTTTTGGGAGTGTGATTGGCATTGAGGTCTTTATCTTCTTTGTTTGATTGGTATGCCATTGTTTTGTTTGTCTCGATTGTTTACCTTAAGATTTTTACTTGAATCTTGAATTTCATATTAGTGTGCATTAGGATTAGTTCCATTAAAATAAACATTTAGTTCTTTTGGATGATCTTGATTGCGTGAGTGCTTATTAAAATAAAAGAAAAAAGTTTTTCTTTAAGTAGATTCTTGTAGAACCTTGTAGAAATTGCTTTTAATGAAGAAAAGATAGTCGCATTTTCATGTAGCCTATGTTTTATTTTTTGTTTCTTTTGCATCAGAACATGACTAGTTGCACTTCCATATCCCTTGTCCTAAATAAAAAACATTAAAACGAACACTTAATTAAAATGAACTAGACTTTTTCTTATGGCATAGAAACACCAACCATTCTAGGTCATTTTAGGGCCTTGGAATAGGTGTGTCAAGAGTAAAATATGCAAGGCCACTCAAACTAAAGTATAGAAGTTTATTAAAGAGTGGATGTCCAATTTCGTATAGGTTGTTTGGGAAAGCTCTTGTAACAAAGGAGTTAAGCACAAAAATTTGCAAAGATAAGGAAAGAGAGATACCCCCTCTCCTACTTGTTTGATTGTGTGGCCACGAATGTTCCCTCCGGCTTCTAATTATGAAATAGTAACCTTAGTTGTCTTTCCTAGGGACCACGTATGTGACTACAGTGGGGAATGCCTGTGGTACCTGAGACATACATTGTATCACTTTCATAGTACTTCTGGAGGGTACCTTGCAAAGCGAGGATGCTTGCACTAACAAAGGATATTGCCTGGAGGTGAACATAACTATTTCTCATACCTTTGATGGTAAGATGTGGGCCCTCATCATCCAAAATTGTCTTCAGAAGGCAGCTTTATCCACTTTCTCATATTTTGGTGTCCGGTCCTAATCACCTAGACTGAAAATACTTGGAGGTTGTTTTTTTGTCTGTACCTTTAGAACTTTTTCAATGAGTGCTCTATGTTCATAGCCTACCTTTGTTGATTTGAGTATTTGATTCTCTTTTTATTGCATAGAAGGTAGTTGATCGAACAATTCATCAATCTAGAAGGCTTTGTGGGCTTTCACCTGCGAGTGTCGAGCCTTCACCTAGAAAGTGTAGGAGAAATTATTTTGTTTCTTTCAATTCAATTCAAGCTAATTCAACAATTAGAAATCCTTCACAAAGAGTTTCTATTCCAAGGGAAGAACCTAGTTGTACTCATAGTGCATACAAAAACGTCCCTATGCTTTCTAGGGTACGTTTTTAATCAAAATACCAAGTAGAAAAAGCCATTCCTAAATCTATAGGGATTCATTGCAATCCTCTTCCTTTGAGCCTTCCTTACATAATACCATGCACGGGTACTCCTGTTCATAGACTAGGTAACCCCTTGCACTCTACTTTCATCATGGACAATGTTAGTAGCACTAGTACGACTACTGATTCAACTGGTGTGCATACTCCTTCTTAAGCTATAGGAAGAGGTACTTTTCTATTCTCGTTACTACACCTAGAACAATAATTGTTGGCTTTTCCTATACTCTTGGCCTGAGTGCGGGCATCCAACCTTCTTCTCCTTTCACTGGTGCTTTTTCCATTGGGATGCCATCTGTTGGGATTTCTTCGATTTCTTTGTCTTTATATTCTACCACTTTGACATCTATGCCTTCTATGGTTACTGGTTCTACATCATTACAAGGCTTCACTTTTGGAAGTGGACATGTTCCTCCCAATCCTTCTCTAGGTGTTAGATCTATGCCATTCCCTAGTTTCACTCAAAATGTTAATCCCTTTCAAGTTCAAGGGGGGAAGAGTATGTCATATCCTTTGGTGAGTGATTTAGGGTATGGTGTCCCTTCTCAGTTATTTGGTCATCAGGGGAGTATGCCCTTCCCTACTCGTAGTGCATCAACAACTTTCCCTCCCTTAGAAAACACGTGGAACCCTTACCAAGGCGTTTCTCCTTCTTATGATGTTCCAATGGGAGGTAATTTTTTTGTTTCTAAAAGTTCAGTGTTAAGTGGAGGACACCCTTTGTATACTCCTCAACAAAAAGGTTTTCCTTATTATCTAAGATTATTTATGAGTAATCCTTGGCATCCTAGTGTCATTCAAAATCCAGGGTCTACCTTTCCAAACTTTGGGAACCCTAATCCTAAGGCTTGGAATCGTTTAGCTTCACTACACTTACCATTCTTGGCAACCCTTAATTTGCATGATCTTTTGAAATTTACGAATGATCTGATTCAGTATAATCTTTCTCGGCCCTTGGTCCTACCAAACTTCCATCAGACATACCCAAGTTTGAAGGGAAGTCTGGAGAAGACCTAACTAATCATGTAACCACTTTCCATTTATGGTGCTCATCGAACTCCCTGATTGATGATTCGATTAGGTTGAGAATTTTGCAATGCACCTTAATTGGGAACATGACAAAATGGTATATTGAGTTAAGAGGGGGATCATTTTCCATGTTTGGTGATTTTTTTATGACATTCCTTAACCACTTTCAATTTCCCATCCCTTATGATATTAGGAATGAGCTTCTAGCCAATTTTCAACAGGATAAGGCTACTCATATCTATGACCATATTCAAGAATGGTAGAGAAGAAATATATTAACCAAGGCATATATCCCTAATGATTTTTTTCTTAGTTTTTCAAGTACCTTTAGCCAAAAATCTCCAATGATGTGTAACTTTTTGGAGTGTTCACAAAATTAACAAGCTATCTTTAGAGACCAACATTTAGAATTGACTTTTTCTCAGTCTGATGTTCTTTATAATATTTTTCTTGATACTCCAAGATATAAAATAGATTCAGCCAAGAAGAAACCAGGTCCTTATGCTAATGGGGTTGTAAGATCACTTGATTATTACATTGTTAGTTTGTTGGTCAATCAATTATGGCAGTTATTATTACAATATGCTCCTGCGACACAAACTCTATCATATTCGTCTCCTCCTTCACAACTCATTGTGGTTAATGTAGTTAAATCCTCTAATCCTAAAGGAAACCAACTATCTGATGAGAATAAAAAAGGATGAGGTAAGAAAAAAATGCAAGGAAGAGAAGGAGGATGCAAATAAACCTAATACCAACACTGGTGAGGGAAAGAAAGAGTCTAAGAAGAAGGTAAAATTCTTGTGCAAGTTATGTAGTGGGGATCATCTTACTTATATTTCCCCGAGATTCAAGATTTTCAGTGCTTGCTAGCTCAACAAGGTCCTTCTAGTTCCTAGGATATGATTAACAACCCTTCTCCCCGAGGGAAATAATTTCTTACTGGTGCGAATTATAATGCTAGAATCCCTTAAGGGAGCATCAATTTAGATGGGGAATCTCCATCAAATGTATATATGCTTAAGGATCATGTTGACATATCAACTAGAGCTCATGATTATGGAGAAACATAATCCTATAAAGATAAAATTACTTCTAATACTCAAGAATCTCTTCATATAGAAAAGCCTGTTGTTGAGTCTATACCTCAGATGTTAAAATGCTCCTCAAAGGACTTGAATTTTAATCCAAATACTGGGGATACTTAGAACTATTCTATTGTTGAGGATTTAACTCAAAGTCCCTGTGTTATGTCAACATTAGAGGACTCTAGTTGTGCCTTACACAAAGGAGTGCTTTAATAACAACAATTAAATAAGTTGACCTTAATAATTTATTATTGGTTATGTTTGATACTTTAAGTGTCAAACCAAGACTCCCTCATTATATCACTTTAAAAATTAAATCTACGTATCGAAACAAGACCATATTCCATACCGTAGTTGATGAAGGAGCTTCCACATGTGTGATATCTATGTCATGTTGGAAAGCAATTGGGCCTCCTGAATTGGTTCCCTCTCCAACACTTTTAACTACAATTGATGGACATTATCATAGGCCTCATGGGATATTTACTGCTTTTCTGATGAGAATTGGGGGAAAGGTAGTCAACATGGAAGTAGAAATAATCAATGCTAACCTAGATTATAACCTTTTATTGGATCGAAATTGGGTGTATGCGATGAATGTTGTTATCTCATACTTATTTTGTATATTATGTATTTTTCATGATGGTATAATTATTACGATTGATCAATTAGCCCATTCTCCTAATGAACCTAATGCATCCTATGATTCTATTATCTAGTTGGCTAATAATTCTCAGTAGCCTATTGAGAATTTGGGGGTTGAGATGTATTTCTCATTAATAGGTACTTTTGATTTTCCACCTCTAGTACATCACATCATTGCCATTTCTTCTACATCTAAGATGCTTCCTCGAGAATGTTCTTTTAGAACTAATTGTCTTGAATATCTTTGGAATTTGACTCTTTCTAATACCACGTTGGAATAGGGTAAAAGAGTTTGAATGGCTTATCCTATGTCTGCAACTGAAATTTCAAATAAAACTATTATTAGTAATGCTCCAGACACAAATCCAGTCTCTATTTATCTAGAAGATTAGGAAAATGATGTGGCTCCCATTTGGGACACTAACTCAACTATGGCCATGGGTTGTTTTGATATTGTTTTACCATTTGAAGAGGTGATCATCGAAGCAATGAAAGGTTTAGAAAGGACATGGGATGATATGCATTATCAATTTTATTTTCTCCTTGACTTGTTAAAAATTTAGTTAAGTTTGTCTTCTTCTCCCTCCATTGGAAATATTCATAGGATTTAAAATCATTTGGCTCCAACACATATTTTGCCAAAGGTAACATGGCTAACATCTCAAAGACTATTCTCGTGAACATTTCCAAGAATCCCAACATTGTATAAAATGTCTTCTTAGGAGTTCATTATTCCCCTAAAGAGATACATATTTATATTGATCTCTTTAAAGAATTTTGTGACCTGTTCGCTTGGTCTTATGAGGAAATGCATGGAATTGATCTTAGCATTGTTCAATATGAAATCAAGACTTATGAGAACATGAAACCAATACGGCAGAAGCTTCGACTGTTAAAATCTTGGAAAACTATAGCTATTAAAGCACAAGTAGAGAAATTTCTCAAAGAAAGTTTCATCTACCCTGTTTTTCTTACATTATGGGTTTCAAAACCCATTCTAGTTGACAAAACACAAGGATTCATCCATGTATGCATTGAATTTAGGGACCTTAATAAATCTTTCCTGGAAGATAATTTTCCCACTCCATTTATAGATCAAATTATTGATGAATGTGTTGTAAAATAGTTTTTCTCCTTCATGAAAAAATTCTATGGCTATGATCAAATTACAATTCATCCTAAAGATCAACATAAGACAACCTTTATTTGTCCCTGGGGTACGTTTGCATATAGGAAAATGTCTTTTGGCCTTAAAAATGTTGGAGCTACTTTTCAGTGGGCCATGTCTTATTCTTTCCACGACATCAAACATATTATATAAGCCTATTTGGATTATTTATTTGCTCACTCTCGAAAGAGAGTAGAACATCCAAAACTTCTTTGTCTTGTTTTTGAAAGATGTCATTATAAAATCTAGTTGAATCCTCCTAAGTGCATATTTGTTGTGACATTGGGCCAACTTTTGGGATTCATCATTTCAAATGAATCGATTAGGGTTGAACTCTTCAAGGTTGATGCAATAATTTAGTTGTCTCCTCCATCTAATGTTTGTTAACTTCAAAGTATTCAAGAAAAAGATAAATTTTTATGGAGATTCATTGTAAATTATGTCAAGATAACTAAAGGTTTCATGCGCTTATTAAAAAAAGGAGCTCCATTTGTTTGGGGTGAATTTTCTCAAAACTATTTTGATGCTTTGAAAAAATTATTAACCACTTCTCCTTTACTCAATCCACTTGATTATAGTAGAGATTTCCTTTTTTTATCTTGTAATGACAAAATCTACAATTGGTATGGTTCCGGTTTAGGAAGATGATACCTTTAAGGAACGTTTTATCTATTATCTAACATGGCTTAGTGTTGCAAACAAATTTCATTTACTTAGAGGAATGCTCTAATACCAATGTAATGAATAACAACTGTACACCCAGTGAGGTAATCTTTAGAATTCTTCGAAGACAAAGACATCCATAGTAGGAAAAGAAATTGTATGTTGAATATTGTATAAAATAATTAATGTGATATGAGATGATTACAATGGGGGTAAGGGCTTGCTTATATACACTAGGCAAGTTCCTCTTCACCAACGATTATGTCTTTAGGAACACACAATTTGATTAACTAGTTACTAATTAATCATTATTTATCACTTCTATTTTTTTGCATTATTTGTATTATTTTATATATATTTTTATTCATAACATTGCCTTCCTTTTCAAAAAAACTTTGTCCTAAAAGCTTACTAATGAAAGGGATTGATCTATTTTCTTGTTTCGAATATCTTCTCGTCTCTGAACTTTCATCTTCGTTGATACAAGCCAATGTGATGATCTGAGTGATGAACAAAATTGTCGGAATGAGAATGGTTCATACCATCCTAGATTAACCTTTTGTGGAATCTTCCAATCACTGGAATTTTGTAATGAATTTTTATCATAGGACTAGACACTGCAAACTTCAATATTCCTTGGAACATAAATATGTTGTTTCCATTCTAAATGGTTCAAATATATAGACTGTCTTATTTTCCCACTCTTATGGTTCAGATGTCAATAAGGAGTTCTACTGGTTGGATTTTCCTGTCGCACTTTCCCGACGCACTTTCCCTTCACTGAATCTGCGTCCCTTTAGATATAGAAGATAAGAGGACTTCAGAACCAACCCAAACACTCAGATTCACAGATCTGATCATGCGCCATATAGATCGTAGTCCATTAGAAGATTTACCTTAAAGATATGGACTAGATCTCACCAAGAGATGATCAACCAAGATGATGCATAATCCAAATGAACTCCTTTGCTTTATATAGGCAAGCTTCTCCCCAAAGCGTGGAACAATACCACGAGCCGACACCATAGAAACACACAACCGTCGGCTAGATACCACACAAGAAACCCCCATGAGCTTTTCTCTACCTTGAAATGTGTGCACTGGGCGGACGCACCTTCTGAACGGCTGGCCAGCGTCCCTGGACGCGGGTTCTGTATGGTATACCTGCGGGGACGCACTTGCTGAACAAATTGCCTGCGTCCTTCTTGATTTACCACCTGAAAGAGTTTGCCATCAAGGACAACACCTGAATCATAATGCCAACAAATGTTGGAAATAATACTGAGAGGGGGGGTGAATCAGTATTATCTAGCAATTTACCAAATCTTCCTTATTTGATCTTTTGAAATATTCTTGCATATCAGTACCATAAAACAATGAGCATGAATAAAGAAAATAGACAGTCACACCGAAGAACACAAGATGTAAGGTGGAAACCCAATGCGGGAGAAAAACCACCTGCTGCAATAATGTCTCTATCTTCTTTCAAGAAATTCTTTTTACAATGATTTTGTACTGGTGCAGTCCTTTACCAGCACGCAGGCTGCAACCTGCAAAGAGCTACAACTCTTTCTCGTTTTCCAGACTTCTCCTGGAAGGGAGCTACAACCCCTACTTCTTTTCATGAAGAATCAAATGATCAACAAGTATACAACAGATACAGTCTACTACAGATATCAGATCAGTTATTACAGAAACAACCCAGAACACCTTATGAACAGAAATATACAGTTAACAGATCATCTTAAGACAGGGACGCATATTTTCTTTCTGTGGCCTGCGACTGGACGCAGTATACCTTATGCTGTTCTGCGTGCAGATGCACTGTTCCTTTTTGCTTGTCTGCGACCGACGCACACATCAACATTATCGCGCCGCGTCTTTCGCTTCAGAGACGCACCCAATACCACAGTCGCGCCGCGTCCTTCGCTTCAGAGACGCACCTGATCCTTTACTGTACTGCGTCCCGGCGCACTTTCCCTTCACTGAATCTGCGTCCCTTTAGATATAGAAGATAAGAGGACTTCAGAACCAACCCAAACACTCAGATCCACAGATCTGATCATGCGCCATATAGATCGTAGTCCATTAGAAGATTTACCCTTAAAGATATGGACTAGATCTCACCAAGAGATGATCAACCAAGATGATGCATAATCCAAATGAACTCCCTTGCTTTATATAGGCAAGCTTCTCCCCAAAGCGTGGAACAATACCACGAGCCGACACCATAGAAACACACAACCGTCGGCTAGATACCACACAAGAAACCCCCACGAGCTTTTCTCTACCTTGAAATGTGTGCACTGGGCGGACGCACCTTCTGAACGGCTGGCCAGCGTCCCTGGACGCGGGTTCTGTATGGTATACCTGCGGGGACGCACTTGCTGAACAAATTTGCCTGCGTCCTTCTTGATTTACCACCTGAAAGAGTTTGCCATCAAGGACAACACCTGAATCATAATGCCAACAAACTCCCCCTTTGGACTTGATGGCAACCACATAATCTTCAGCTTCATCATTCCACATAATCTTCAGCTTCATCATTCTCCCCTTTGACATCAAGGGCAAAGGGTATGCTCCCCCTATGCTCATGCTTCTCCAGATCTGTAACCAGAAATCCATCATGAAGGAGACAGAGACATATTGCAGCTTATTTCAAGATCTCCTACTCCATAATGCCAACAATGCATTATGTGCTCCCCCTGAGCTATACCATCAATAGGAAGATGATCAATAGTGAGATGATGCATCAACAACCCCCAGCTTTTGCCTGAGGTATTCAAAAGTGTCCCTGGGCAATGGTTTGGTGAAAATATCAGCAACTTGTTCCTTAGAAGGAACATACTCCAACTTGACCTTCTGTTCAAGTACTTGTTCCGGAGAAAATGGTACTTGATTGGTATGTGCTTGGTTTTTGAATGCATAACCGGATTCTTTGAGATGCTGATTGCACTTGTGTTGTCACATAAGATAGGAATAGGAGGTGTACAAGTGATTTGATAATCCTGCAAAGTCTGCATCATCCAAAGAAGTTGGGTGCAACAAGATGCAGCCGCAACATATTCCGCTTCAGCTGTAGACAAGGCAATTGAACTCTGTTTCTTGCTGAACCAAGATACCAGTCTGGGACCCATAAAGAATGCACCACCACTTGTGCTTTTCCTGTCATCCACGCTTCCGGCCCAATCTGCATCTGTATAAGCATGAAGAGTGAGATCTGTATCTCTAGGATACCATAGGCCATAATTTTGAGTCCCTTGAAGATATTTGAAGATTCTCTTTACTGCTTGAAGATGAGTCTCCTTTGGATTTGCCTGAAACCTTCCAACTATTCCAACTGCATGCATGATGTCTGGTCGGGTACCTGTCAAATATAGAAGACTTCCAATCATAGATCTGTAGGTTGGTTGATGAACTGCTGCAGATTCGTCATTTGCACTGAGACTACATCCTGTAACCATGGGTGTACATACTGGTTTTGCATCTTCCATGCCATATTTCTTCAAAATCTGCTTGAGATACTTGGTTTGAGATAAAAGGATTCCTCCTTTCTTTTGTTGGATTTGCAAACCAAGGAAGTATGTCAGTTCTCCTAGCAAGGACATCTCAAATTCTTTCTGCATGACTGAGGCAAAGCTTTGACTCATAGCTTCTTCATTACTGCCAAAAATAATGTCATCTACATACACAACAAGTATTAGTAATTTGTCATTTTCAACTTTTATATAAAGATTGCTATCTGCTGAACCTTTTGAAAAACCTTGTTGATGAAGATATTTGTCCAACCGGTAGTACCAAGCCCTTGGAGCTTGTTTGAGACCATAGAGAGCCTTTTTTAATCGGCATACAAGATTTGGATCGTTTCCAAGAATGAAACCATCTGGCTGTTCAATGTACACTTCTTCATCCAATCTCCATTCAGAAAAGCTGATTTCACATCCATTTGAAATACTTTGAAGTTCTGACAACTTGAGAGAGCAAGAAACATTCGGATGGCCTCAAGTCTTGCAACAGGAGCAAAAGTTTCTTCAAAGTCTATTCCTTCTTGCTGTGCATACCCTTTACAAACAAGTCTGGCTTTGTTTCTAATTACTTCTCCATTTTCATTCAATTTATTTTTGAAAACCCATTTTGTTCCGATAACATTCTTATCCTTTGGTCTAGGAACCAGCTCCCAAGTGTTGTTCTTTTCGATTTGCTCAAGTTCTTCATCCATTGCTTTCACCCAACATTCATCTTTGCATGCTTCTTTCACATTTTGTGGTTCAGTAGAGGAGAGTAATGCCAAATAACTTGAAGCTTCTGCAACTGTTCTTCTAGTTTGTATACCTGCTTCTTTTTGTCCCATGATCTGAGATTCTGGATGGTTCTTTTGAACATATCTGGATGGAGTCTTTTCTTCTATTCTTGTTCTTTCTTCTGCTTCTTCGTGAGGTCCGTCTTGAAATTGTTCTTGCGGTTCTTCTTCTTCATCATTCTGTCTTTGAGGGTAGCTTTCATCTTCTTCAATGTCTTCACGATGTATTTGCCTAGGAATGTATCCTTTCTCATCAACCACTACATCAATGCTTTCAACAATTCTGCCAAGTCTTTTATTGTAGCATTTGTATGCTTTGCTATGTGGAGAGTAGCCAAGAAGAATTCCTTCATCTGCTCTAGGATCAAGTTTGCCAAGCTGCTCCTCAGTATTTTTGATATAGCATTTGCTCCCAAAGATTTTGAAGTGCTTTACCGAAGGAGTTTTACCACTCCAGAGCTCATGAGGAGTTTGAGTGCTGTTCACTCGGACATTTGTCTTGTTGAGAATAATAACTGCCGCATGTGCAGCTTCACCCCAGAAGGTTGCAGGAGTTCCTGATTCATCAAGCATAGCACGAGCCATTTGCTGGATTGTTCTGTTCATTCTTTCCACTACTCCATTTTGCTGAGGAGTTCTAGCTGTAGAAAATTCTCTCCTTATTCCATGTTCATCACAGAAATCGAAAAATTCATTTGAAGTAAATTCTCCACCTCTGTCGGATCTGAGGCACTTAATCTTGTGACCTGATTCATTTTCAGCCAAGGCTTTGAAGGATTTGAATTTTTCGAAAGCTTCATCTTTGTGCTTCATAAGTCCTAACCAAACAAACCTGGAGAAATCGTCAATAAATAATATCAAGTATTCCTCTCCTCTAGGTGTTCTTTTTCTGAATGGTCCACATACATCTGTATGAACTAGCTCAAGAGGCATGCTGGCTGATCCTTCTTTTTCTGGAAAGTTAGTTCTAGTCTGTTTTCCAAACTGACATGATCTGCATATGGTGTTGTCAGGAATTTTGATATCTGGAAGATCGCGAACTGCCTGATATTTGCAAGCTTTCCTTATTTGTGAGAAGCTTAGATGTCCCAACCTTCGATGCCACAACCAGTGCTCTTCATCCTTGCTTAGATAGCATTGTTGTTGTTCTTCATCAAAAATGTATAGATTATTTGAAGTTCTTTTTCCTTTGAGAACTGTTTTACCTGTATCAAGATCACGAACAAGACATCCATTTGATCTGAATATAACCTCGGTTCTTTGATCACACATCTGGCTTACACTTAGAAGATTATGCTTTAGTCCATCAACAAACAAAACATTTCCAGCCTTAACATCTTCTTTTAAAGGAGCAATACCTTTTCCTTTTATAGTTGCAGGAGTATCATTTCCAAAAGAGACTTTCTTTCCCTTTTCTAAATTAGAATAAGATTCAAGTTTTTCTTTATCACCTGTCATGTGCTTTGAACATCCACTGTCAATGTACCATAGATTTTCTTGTCCTTCTGCATAGAATGCTATCCCACATCTTTCTGTTTGAGGTTCCTTTATTTTCCATGTTTTGGTGCCTGAGGTTTGTTCCCTTTTTTGTTCTTGTACCTTTTTTTTCGGAAACCTGCTTCTGCATTCAACATCTTCATGTCCAAAATTATTGCAAATAGAGCATTCAACTTCATTTTCAAGAGCTGAAAAATTGTTATAGGTCCTTTTTGTAATCCCTGTCATGCTTCTTTGTTTTTGAGCTTCCCTAGTCATGATTGTTTTATACGCAACACATTGGGCTGCTTTGTGACCAAAGTTATGGCAAGAAAAGCATTGTCCATTGAAGAAGTTTCTGCGATTATTGAATCTACCAGCCGACTGATTGTAATTTCTATTTTCATCTATTCTTGAACCAAATTGAGAAGATTTTACCTGTGGCTGGCTTTTGTTCACCCTTAAGCTGGATTGCCCCTGATAGTTTGAAGTTTGTCCCTGCTTTACCTGATGATCTTCCTTGTGTTCTTGCTCATTTCTTCTTGCAGCATCAAGATAACTTTTTGAAGTGGAAGCTTGAGAAGTTTCTCCATTGTAGCCCAGACTTGTCTTATTTAGTGGAGACCGCTGCACACTGATAATCTCATTCAACGTTTCAGATCCTTTGACAAACTTGAGATTAATAGTTTTTGTTTTCTCAATTTCTTTTCTAAGACCAACAATTTCACCTTCTAATTTTTCAAGATGTTTTTCCTTTTCATCAATCTGAAATTGTAGAGTATCAATAATCATGTTCTTTTCTTCTATACATCTCTTGAGTCTAGTAATTTCATCATAAAGGTTATCCACATCTATAGCATCCTCATAATTATCATCTTCAAATGCCATTAACAATCTATATTTGTTACCTTGTTCATCTTCATCACTGTTTGATAAGCCATCGCTATCTTCATGGGTGTAGTAGCTTTTCTTATTTGTACCCTGTTTCTTGTTCCATCTAACTGGTTCCTTTCCTTTATCCTTATAAGAGCATTTTGCAGCATAATGCCCTACTCTTCCACAAGCAAAACATTTGAAAGGTAGCTTACCTCTGAACCTTCCAGAACCCCTTTGAAGATTTCTGACAAAGTTTGATTCTTCTTCTTCTTCTTCTGGAACATGACTTGCTTCATAGTGATCTTCTTTGCCTGATGCTTTAAAAGCAGCTTCCCTTCTGTCTGATGGCCCTCCCTTTCTCATTTCATAAGCAGTTAGAATTCCATGCAGCTGAGACATAGTGAGAACACGGAGATTTTCCTTTTCTTCCACTGCAGATACTTTAGATTCAAACTTGGGAGATAAAGATCTTAGAATCTTTTGAACTACTATAGTCTCTTTTATTTCTTCACCCAAATTTTTCATACAATTAACAATCTCATCTACCCGAAGAAAATAATTAGCCACACTTTCATCATTATACATCTTGAGAGTCTCATATTGAATCCTGAGAGTTTGAAGTTTAGCTTCTTTTACCTGTTCATCTCCTTCATAGCTGGTGATCATTTTGTCCCATATCTCTTTTGCTGATTTGAAGTGCATGACCTTCATGAACTCTGTTTGAGATATACTTCCTAATAGAGTACTGACTGCTTTTGCATTTGTTTCATACTGCTTTTTCTCAGCTGGATCTGTAGGAGTAACTGAAGGAAAGGCATAGCCTGATTCTACAATGTTCCAAACTTCTGTACCAAGAGATTGAAGATATGCAGTAACTCTTACCTTCCAATAATTGAAGTTTGTTCCATCGAAGACGGGTGGCCTGATTGATGCTTCTCTCTCGTAGTTGCTCATGATGATCGATCTACCTTCAAGCGATCAAGCTGTTCTGAAGGACCTGCTCTGATACCAATTGTTGGAAATAATACTGAGAGGGGGGGTGAATCAGTATTATCTAGCAATTTACCAAATCTTCCTTATTTGATCTTTTGAAATATTCTTGCATATCAGTACCATAAAACAATGAGCATGAATAAAGAAAATAGACAGTCACACCAAAGAACACAAGATGTAAGGTGGAAACCCAATGCGGGAGAAAAACCACCTGCTGCAATAATGTCTCTATCTTCTTTCAAGAAATTCTTTTTACAATGATTTT
This sequence comes from Pinus tabuliformis, assembly GCA_031772625.1. Classification (NCBI taxonomy): domain Eukaryota; kingdom Viridiplantae; phylum Streptophyta; class Pinopsida; order Pinales; family Pinaceae; genus Pinus; species Pinus tabuliformis. The sequence continues at coordinate 1,118,585,298 of CM062809.1, forward strand.
GTACTGGTGCAGTCCTTTACCAGCACGCAGGCTGCAACCTGCAAAGAGCTACAACTCTTTCTCGTTTTCCAGACTTCTCCTGGAAGGGAGCTACAACCCCCTACTTCTTTTCATGAAGAATCAAATGATCAACAAGTATACAACAGATACAGTCTACTACAGATATCAGATCAGTAATTACAGAAACAACCCAGAACACCTTATGAACAGAAATATACAGTTAACAGATCATCTTAAGACAGGGACGCATATTTTCTTTCTGTGGCCTGCGACTGGACGCAGTATACCTTATGCTGTTCTGCGTGCAGACGCACTGTTCTTTTTGCTTGTCTGCGACCGACGCACACATCAACACTATCGCGCCGCGTCTTTCGCTTCAGAGACGCACCCAATACCACAGTCGCGCCGCGTCCTTCGCTTCAGAGACGCACCTGATCCTTTACTGTACTGCGTCCCGGCGCACTTTCCCTTCACTGAATCTGCGTCCCTTTAGATATAGAAGATAAGAGGACTTCAGAACCAACCCAAACACTCAGATCCACAGATCTGATCATGCGCCATATAGATCGTAGTCCATTAGAAGATTTACCCTTAAAGATATGGACTAGATCTCACCAAGAGATGATCAACCAAGATGATGCTTAATCCAAATGAACTCCTTTGCTTTATATAGGCAAGCTTCTCCCCAAAGCGTGGAACAATACCACGAGCCGACACCATAGAAACACAAAACCGTCGGCTAGATACCACACAAGAAACCCCCACGAGCTTTTCTCTACCTTGAAATGTGTGCACTGGGCGGACGCACCTCCTGAACGGCTGGCCTGCGTCCCTGGACGCGGGTTCTGTATGGTATACCTGCGGGGACGCACTTGCTGAACAAATTTCCTGCGTCCTTCTTGATTTACCACCTGAAAGAGTTTGCCATCAAGGACAACACCTGAATCATAATGCCAACAAACTCCCCCTTTGGACTTGATGGCAACACATAATCTTCAGTTTCATCATTCCACATAATCTTTAGCTTCATCATTCTCCCCCTTTGACATCAAGGGCAAAGGGTATGCTCCCCCTATGCTCATGCTTCTCCAGATCTGTAACCAGAAATCCATCATGAAGGAGACAGAGACATATTGCAGCTTATTTCAAAGATCTCCTACTCCATAATGCCAACAATGCATTATGTGCTCCCCCTGAGCCTATACCATCAATAGAAGATGATCAATAGTGAGATGATGCATCAACAACCCCCAGCTTTTGCCTGAGGTATTCAAAAGTGTCCCTGGGCAATGGTTTGGTGAAAATATCAGCAACTTGTTCCTTAGAAGGAACATACTCCAACTTGACCTTCTGTTCAAGTACTTGTTCCCGGAGAAAATGGTACTTGATTGGTATGTGCTTGGTTTTTGAATGCATAACCGGATTCTTTGAGATGCTGATTGCACTTGTGTTGTCACATAAGATAGGAATAGGAGGTGTACAAGTGATTTGATAATCCTGCAAAGTCTGCATCATCCAAAGAAGTTGGGTGCAACAAGATGCAGCCGCAACATATTCCGCTTCAGCTGTAGACAAGGCAATTGAACTCTGTTTCTTGCTGAACCAAGATACCAGTCTGGGACCCATAAAGAATGCACCACCACTTGTGCTTTTCCTGTCATCCACGCTTCCGGCCCAATCTGCATCTGTATAAGCATGAAGAGTGAGATCTGTATCTCTAGGATACCATAGGCCATAATTTTGAGTCCCTTGAAGATATTTGAAGATTCTCTTTACTGCTTGAAGATGAGTCTCCTTTGGATTTGCCTGAAACCTTCCAACTATTCCAACTGCATGCATGATGTCTGGTCGGGTACCTGTCAAATATAGAAGACTTCCAATCATAGATCTGTAGGTTGGTTGATGAACTGCTGCAGATTCGTCATTTGCACTGAGACTACATCCTGTAACCATGGGTGTACATACTGGTTTTGCATCTTCCATGCCATATTTCTTCAAAATCTGCTTGAGATACTTGGTTTGAGATAAAAGGATTCCTCCTTTCTTTTGTTGGATTTGCAAACCAAGGAAGTATGTCAGTTCTCCTAGCAAGGACATCTCAAATTCTTTCTGCATGACTGAGGCAAAGCTTTGACTCATAGCTTCTTCATTACTGCCAAAAATAATGTCATCTACATACACAACAAGTATTAGTAATTTGTCATTTTCAACTTTTATATAAAGATTGCTATCTGCTGAACCTTTTGAAAAACCTTGTTGATGAAGATATTTGTCCAACCGGTAGTACCAAGCCCTTGGAGCTTGTTTGAGACCATAGAGAGCCTTTTTTAATCGGCATACAAGATTTGGATCGTTTCCAAGAATGAAACCATCTGGCTGTTCAATGTACACTTCTTCATCCAAGTCTCCATTCAGAAAAGCTGATTTCACATCCATTTGAAATACTTTGAAGTTCTGACAACTTGAGAGAGCAAGAAACATTCGGATGGCCTCAAGTCTTGCAACAGGAGCAAAAGTTTCTTCAAAGTCTATTCCTTCTTGCTGTGCATACCCTTTACAAACAAGTCTGGCTTTGTTTCTAATTACTTCTCCATTTTCATTCAATTTATTTTTGAAAACCCATTTTGTTCCGATAACATTCTTATCCTTTGGTCTAGGAACCAGCTCCCAAGTGTTGTTCTTTTCGATTTGCTCAAGTTCTTCATCCATTGCTTTCACCCAACATTCATCTTTGCATGCTTCTTTCACATTTTGTGGTTCAGTAGAGGAGAGTAATGCCAAATAACTTGAAGCTTCTGCAACTGTTCTTCTAGTTTGTATACCTGCTTCTTTTTGTCCCATGATCTGAGATTCTGGATGGTTCTTTTGAACATATCTGGATGGAGTCTTTTCTTCTATTCTTGTTCTTTCTTCTGCTTCTTCGTGAGGTCCGTCTTGAAATTGTTCTTGCGGTTCTTCTTCTTCATCATTCTGTCTTTGAGGGTAGCTTTCATCTTCTTCAATGTCTTCACGATGTATTTGCCTAGGAATGTATCCTTTCTCATCAACCACTACATCAATGCTTTCAACAATTCTGCCAAGTCTTTTATTGTAGCATTTGTATGCTTTGCTATGTGGAGAGTAGCCAAGAAGAATTCCTTCATCTGCTCTAGGATCAAGTTTGCCAAGCTGCTCCTCAGTATTTTTGATATAGCATTTGCTCCCAAAGATTTTGAAGTGCTTTACCGAAGGAGTTTTACCACTCCAGAGCTCATGAGGAGTTTGAGTGCTGTTCACTCGGACATTTGTCTTGTTGAGAATAATAACTGCCGCATGTGCAGCTTCACCCCAGAAGGTTGCAGGAGTTCCTGATTCATCAAGCATAGCACGAGCCATTTGCTGGATTGTTCTGTTCATTCTTTCCACTACTCCATTTTGCTGAGGAGTTCTAGCTGTAGAAAATTCTCTCCTTATTCCATGTTCATCACAGAAATCGAAAAATTCATTTGAAGTAAATTCTCCACCTCTGTCGGATCTGAGGCACTTAATCTTGTGACCTGATTCATTTTCAGCCAAGGCTTTGAAGGATTTGAATTTTTCGAAAGCTTCATCTTTGTGCTTCATAAGTCCTAACCAAACAAACCTGGAGAAATCGTCAATAAATAATATCAAGTATTCCTCTCCTCTAGGTGTTCTTTTTCTGAATGGTCCACATACATCTGTATGAACTAGCTCAAGAGGCATGCTGGCTGATCCTTCTTTCTCTGGAAAGTTAGTTCTAGTCTGTTTTCCAAACTGACATGATCTGCATATGGTGTTGTCAGGAATTTTGATATCTGGAAGATCGCGAACTGCCTGATATTTGCAAGCTTTCCTTATTTGTGAGAAGCTTAGATGTCCCAACCTTCGATGCCATAACCAGTGCTCTTCATCCTTGCTTAGATAGCATTGTTGTTGTTCTTCATCAAAAATGTATAGATTATTTGAAGTTCTTTTTCCTTTGAGAACTGTTTTACCTGTATCAAGATCACGAACAAGACATCCATTTGATCTGAATATAACCTCGGTTCTTTGATCACACATCTGGCTTACACTTAGAAGATTATGCTTTAGTCCATCAACAAACAAAACATTTCCAGCCTTAACATCTTCTTTTAAAGGAGCAATACCTTTTCCTTTTATAGTTGCAGGAGTATCATTTCCAAAAGAGACTTTCTTTCCCTTTTCTAAATTAGAATAAGATTCAAGTTTTTCTTTATCACCTGTCATGTGCTTTGAACATCCACTGTCAATGTACCATAGATTTTCTTGTCCTTCTGCATAGAATGCTATCCCACATCTTTCTGTTTGAGGTTCCTTTATTTTCCATGTTTTGGTGCCTGAGGTTTGTTCCCTTTTTTGTTCTTGTACTTTTTTTTCGGAAACCTGCTTCTGCATTCAACATCTTCATGTCCAAAATTATTGCAAATAGAGCATTCAACTTCATTTTCAAGAGCTGAAAAATTGTTATAGGTCCTTTTTGTAATCCCTGTCATGCTTCTTTGTTTTTGAGCTTCCCTAGTCATGATTGTTTTATACGCAACACATTGGGCTGCTTTGTGACCAAAGTTATGGCAAGAAAAGCATTGTCCATTGAAGAAGTTTCTGCGATTATTGAATCTACCAGCCGACTGATTGTAATTTCTATTTTCATCTATTCTTGAACCAAATTGAGAAGATTTTACCTGTGGCTGGCTTTTGTTCACCCTTAAGCTGGATTGCCCCTGATAGTTTGAAGTTTGTCCCTGCTTTACCTGATGATCTTCCTTGTGTTCTTGCTCATTTCTTCTTGCTGCATCAAGATAACTTTTTGAAGTGGAAGCTTGAGAAGTTTCTCCATTGTAGCCCAGACCTGTCTTATTTAGTGGAGACCGCTGCACACTGATAATCTCATTCAACGTTTCAGATCCTTTGACAAACTTGAGATTAATAGTTTTTGTTTTCTCAATTTCTTTTCTAAGACCAACAATTTCACCTTCTAATTTTTCAAGATGTTTTTCCTTTTCATCAATCTGAAATTGTAGAGTATCAATAATCATGTTCTTTTCTTCTATACATCTCTTGAGTCTAGTAATTTCATCATAAAGGTTATCCACATCTATAGCATCCTCATAATTATCATCTTCAAATGCCATTAACAATCTATATTTGTTACCTTGTTCATCTTCATCACTGTTTGATAAGCCATCGCTATCTTCATGGGTGTAGTAGCTTTTCTTATTTGTACCCTGTTTCTTGTTCCATCTAACTGGTTCCTTTCCTTTATCCTTATAAGAGCATTTTGCAGCATAATGACCTACTCTTCCACAAGCAAAACATTTGAAAGGTAGCTTACCTCTGAACCTTCCAGAACCCCTTTGAAGATTTCTGACAAAGTTTGATTCTTCTTCTTCTTCTTCTGGAACATGACTTGCTTCATAGTGATCTTCTTTGCCTGATGCTTTAAAAGCAGCTTCCCTTCTGTCTGATGGACCTCCCTTTCTCATTTCATAAGCAGTTAGAATTCCATGCAGCTGAGACATAGTGAGAACACGGAGATTTTCCTTTTCTTCTACTGCAGATACTTTAGATTCAAACTTGGGAGATAAAGATCTTAGAATCTTTTGAACTACTATAGTCTCTTTTATTTCTTCACCCAAATTTTTCATACAATTAACAATCTCATCTACCCGAAGAAAATAATTAGCCACACTTTCATCATTATACATCTTGAGAGTCTCATATTGAATCCTGAGAGTTTGAAGTTTAGCTTCTTTTACCTGTTCATCTCCTTCATAGCTGGTGATCATTTTGTCCCATATCTCTTTTGCTGATTTGAAGTGCATGACCTTCATGAACTCTGTTTGAGATATACTTCCTAATAGAGTACTGACTGCTTTTGCATTTGTTTCATACTGCTTTTTCTCAGCTGGATCTGTAGGAGTAACTGAAGGAAAGGCATAGCCTGATTCTACAATGTTCCAAACTTCTGTACCAAGAGATTGAAGATATGCAGTAACTCTTACCTTCCAATAATTGAAGTTTGTTCCATCGAAGACGGGTGGCCTGATTGATGCTTCTCTCTCGTAGTTGCTCATGATGATCGATCTACCTTCAAGCGATCAAGCTGTTCTGAAGGACCTGCTCTGATACCAATTGTTGGAAATAATACTGAGAGGGGGGGTGAATCAGTATTATCTAGCAATTTACCAAATCTTCCTTATTTGATCTTTTGAAATATTCTTGCATATCAGTACCATAAAACAATGAGCATGAATAAAGAAAATAGACAGTCACACCGAAGAACACAAGATGTAAGGTGGAAACCCAATGCGGGAGAAAAACCACCTGCTGCAATAATGTCTCTATCTTCTTTCAAGAAATTCTTTTTACAATGATTTTGTACTGGTGCAGTCCTTTACCAGCACGCAGGCTGCAACCTGCAAAGAGCTACAACTCTTTCTCGTTTTCCAGACTTCTCCTGGAAGGGAGCTACAACCCCCTACTTCTTTTCATGAAGAATCAAATGATCAACAAGTATACAACAGATACAGTCTACTACAGATATCAGATCAGTAATTACAGAAACAACCCAGAACACCTTATGAACAGAAATATACAGTTAACAGATCATCTTAAGACAGGGACGCATATTTTCTTTCTGTGGCCTGCGACTGGACGCAGTATACCTTATGCTGTTCTGCGTGCAGACGCACTGTTCCTTTTGCTTGTCTGCGACCGACGCACACATCAACACTATCGCGCCGCGTCTTTCGCTTCAGAGACGCACCCAATACCACAGTCGCGCCGCGTCCTTCGCTTCAGAGACGCACCTGATCCTTTACTGTACTGCGTCCCGGCGCACTTTCCCTTCACTGAATCTGCGTCCCTTTAGATATAGAAGATAAGAGGACTTCAGAACCAACCCAAACACTCAGATCCACAGATCTGATCATGCGCCATATAGATCGTAGTCCATTAGAAGATTTACCCTTAAAGATATGGACTAGATCTCACCAAGAGATGATCAACCAAGATGATGCATAATCCAAATGAACTCCTTTGCTTTATATAGGCAAGCTTCTCCCCAAAGCGTGGAACAATACCACGAGCCGACACCATAGAAACACACAACCGTCGGCTAGATACCACACAAGAAACCCCCACGAGCTTTTCTCTACCTTGAAATGTGTGCACTGGGCGGACGCACCTTCTGAACGGCTGGCCAGCGTCCCTGGACGCGGGTTCTGTATGGTATACCTGCGGGGACGCACTTGCTGAACAAATTTCCTGCGTCCTTCTTGATTTACCACCTGAAAGAGTTTGCCATCAAGGACAACACCTGAATCATAATGCCAACAAACTCCCCTTTGGACTTGATGGCAACCACATAATCTTCAGTTTCATCATTCCACATAATCTTCAGCTTCATCATTCCCCCTTTGACATCAAGGGCAAAGGGTATGCTCCCCCTATGCTCATGCTTCTCCAGATCTGTAACCAGAAATCCATCATGAAGGAGACAGAGACATATTGCAGCTATTTCCAAGATCTCCTACTCCATAATGCCAACAATGCATTATGTGCTCCCCTGAGCCTATACCATCAATAGGAAGATGATCAATAGTGAGATGATGCATCAACAACCCCCAGCTTTTGCCTGAGGTATTCAAAAGTGTCCCTGGGCAATGGTTTGGTGAAAATATCAGCAACTTGTTCCTTAGAAGGAACATACTCCAACTTGACCTTCTGTTCAAGTACTTGTTCCCGGAGAAAATGGTACTTGATTGGTATGTGCTTGGTTTTTGAATGCATAACCGGATTCTTTGAGATGCTGATTGCACTTGTGTTGTCACATAAGATAGGAATAGGAGGTGTACAAGTGATTTGATAATCCTGCAAAGTCTGCATCATCCAAAGAAGTTGGGTGCAACAAGATGCAGCCGCAACATATTCCGCTTCAGCTGTAGACAAGGCAATTGAACTCTGTTTCTTGCTGAACCAAGATACCAGTCTGGGACCCATAAAGAATGCACCACCACTTGTGCTTTTCCTGTCATCCACGCTTCCGGCCCAATCTGCATCTGTATAAGCATGAAGAGTGAGATCTGTATCTCTAGGATACCATAGGCCATAATTTTGAGTCCCTTGAAGATATTTGAAGATTCTCTTTACTGCTTGAAGATGAGTCTCCTTTGGATTTGCCTGAAACCTTCCAACTATTCCAACTGCATGCATGATGTCTGGTCGGGTACCTGTCAAATATAGTAGACTTCCAATCATAGATCTGTAGGTTGGTTGATGAACTGCTGCAGATTCGTCATTTGCACTGAGACTACATCCTGTAACCATGGGTGTACATACTGGTTTTGCATCTTCCATGCCATATTTCTTCAAAATCTGCTTGAGATACTTGGTTTGAGATAAAAGGATTCCTCCTTTCTTTTGTTGGATTTGCAAACCAAGGAAGTATGTCAGTTCTCCTAGCAAGGACATCTCAAATTCTTTCTGCATGACTGAGGCAAAGCTTTGACTCATAGCTTCTTCATTACTGCCAAAAATAATGTCATCTACATACACAACAAGTATTAGTAATTTGTCATTTTCAACTTTTATATAAAGATTGCTATCTGCTGAACCTTTTGAAAAACCTTGTTGATGAAGATATTTGTCCAACCGGTAGTACCAAGCCCTTGGAGCTTGTTTGAGACCATAGAGAGCCTTTTTTAATCGGCATACAAGATTTGGATCGTTTCCAAGAATGAAACCATCTGGCTGTTCAATGTACACTTCTTCATCCAAATCTCCATTCAGAAAAGCTGATTTCACATCCATTTGAAATACTTTGAAGTTCTGACAACTTGAGAGAGCAAGAAACATTCGGATGGCCTCAAGTCTTGCAACAGGAGCAAAAGTTTCTTCAAAGTCTATTCCTTCTTGCTGTGCATACCCTTTACAAACAAGTCTGGCTTTGTTTCTAATTACTTCTCCATTTTCATTCAATTTATTTTTGAAAACCCATTTTGTTCCGATAACATTCTTATCCTTTGGTCTAGGAACCAGCTCCCAAGTGTTGTTCTTTTCGATTTGCTCAAGTTCTTCATCCATTGCTTTCACCCAACATTCATCTTTGCATGCTTCTTTCACATTTTGTGGTTCAGTAGAGGAGAGTAATGCCAAATAACTTGAAGCTTCTGCAACAGTTCTTCTAGTTTGTATACCTGCTTCTTTTTGTCCCATGATCTGAGATTCTGGATGGTTCTTTTGAACATATCTGGATGGAGTCTTTTCTTCTATTCTTGTTCTTTCTTCTGCTTCTTCGTGAGGTCCGTCTTGAAATTGTTCTTGCGGTTCTTCTTCTTCATCATTCTGTCTTTGAGGGTAGCTTTCATCTTCTTCAATGTCTTCACGATGTATTTGCCTAGGAATGTATCCTTTCTCATCAACCACTACATCAATGCTTTCAACAATTCTGCCAAGTCTTTTATTGTAGCATTTGTATGCTTTGCTATGTGGAGAGTAGCCAAGAAGAATTCCTTCATCTGCTCTAGGATCAAGTTTGCCAAGCTGCTCCTCAGTATTTTTGATATAGCATTTGCTCCCAAAGATTTTGAAGTGCTTTACCGAAGGAGTTTTACCACTCCAGAGCTCATGAGGAGTTTGAGTGCTGTTCACTCGGACATTTGTCTTGTTGAGAATAATAACTGCCGCATGTGCAGCTTCACCCCAGAAGGTTGCAGGAGTTCCTGATTCATCAAGCATAGCACGAGCCATTTGCTGGATTGTTCTGTTCATTCTTTCCACTACTCCATTTTGCTGAGGAGTTCTAGCTGTAGAAAATTCTCTCCTTATTCCATGTTCATCACAGAAATCGAAAAATTCATTTGAAGTAAATTCTCCACCTCTGTCGGATCTGAGGCACTTAATCTTGTGACCTGATTCATTTTCAGCCAAGGCTTTGAAGGATTTGAATTTTTCGAAAGCTTCATCTTTGTGCTTCATAAGTCCTAACCAAACAAACCTGGAGAAATCGTCAATAAATAATATCAAGTATTCCTCTCCTCTAGGTGTTCTTTTTCTGAATGGTCCACATACATCTGTATGTACTAGCTCAAGAGGCATGCTGGCTGATCCTTCTTTTTCTGGAAAGTTAGTTCTAGTCTGTTTTCCAAACTGACATGATCTGCATATGGTGTTGTCAGGAATTTTGATATCTGGAAGATCGCGAACTGCCTGATATTTGCAAGCTTTCCTTATTTGTGAGAAGCTTAGATGTCCCAACCTTCGATGCCACAACCAGTGCTCTTCATCCTTGCTTAGATAGCATTGTTGTTGTTCTTCATCAAAAATGTATAGATTATTTGAAGTTCTTTTTCCTTTGAGAACTGTTTTACCTGTATCAAGATCACGAACAAGACATCCATTTGATCTGAATATAACCTCGGTTCTTTGATCACACATCTGGCTTACACTTAGAAGATTATGCTTTAGTCCATCAACAAACAAAACATTTCCAGCCTTAACATCTTCTTTTAAAGGAGCAATACCTTTTCCTTTTATAGTTGCAGGAGTATCATTTCCAAAAGAGACTTTCTTTCCCTTTTCTAAATTAGAATAAGATTCAAGTTTTTCTTTATCACCTGTCATGTGCTTTGAACATCCACTGTCAATGTACCATAGATTTTCTTGTCCTTCTGCATAGAATGCTATCCCACATCTTTCTGTTTGAGGTTCCTTTATTTTCCATGTTTTGGTGCCTGAGGTTTGTTCCCTTTTTTGTTCTTGTACCTTTTTTTTCGGAAACCTGCTTCTGCATTCAACATCTTCATGTCCAAAATTATTGCAAATAGAGCATTCAACTTCATTTTCAAGAGCTGAAAAATTGTTATAGGTCCTTTTTGTAATCCCTGTCATGCTTCTTTGTTTTTGAGCTTCCCTAGTCATGATTGTTTTATACGCAACACATTGGGCTGCTTTGTGACCAAAGTTATGGCAAGAAAAGCATTGTCCATTGAAGAAGTTTCTGCGATTATTGAATCTACCAGCCGACTGATTGTAATTTCTATTTTCATCTATTCTTGAACCAAATTGAGAAGATTTTACCTGTGGCTGGCTTTTGTTCACCCTTAAGCTGGATTGCCCCTGATAGTTTGAAGTTTGTCCCTGCTTTACCTGATGATCTTCCTTGTGTTCTTGCTCATTTCTTCTTGCAGCATCAAGATAACTTTTTGAAGTGGAAGCTTGAGAAGTTTCTCCATTGTAGCCCAGACCTGTCTTATTTAGTGGAGACCGCTGCACACTGATAATCTCATTCAACGTTTCAGATCCTTTGACAAACTTGAGATTAATAGTTTTTGTTTTCTCAATTTCTTTTCTAAGACCAACAATTTCACCTTCTAATTTTTCAAGATGTTTTTCCTTTTCATCAATCTGAAATTGTAGAGTATCAATAATCATGTTCTTTTCTTCTATACATCTCTTGAGTCTAGTAATTTCATCATAAAGGTTATCCACATCTATAGCATCCTCATAATTATCATCTTCAAATGCCATTAACAATCTATATTTGTTACCTTGTTCATCTTCATCACTGTTTGATAAGCCATCGCTATCTTCATGGGTGTAGTAGCTTTTCTTATTTGTACCCTGTTTCTTGTTCCATCTAACTGGTTCCTTTCCTTTATCCTTATAAGAGCATTTTGCAGCATAATGACCTACTCTTCCACAAGCAAAACATTTGAAAGGTAGCTTACCTCTGAACCTTCCAGAACCCCTTTGAAGATTTCTGACAAAGTTTGATTCTTCTTCTTCTTCTTCTGGAACATGACTTGCTTCATAGTGATCTTCTTTGCCTGATGCTTTAAAAGCAGCTTCCCTTCTGTCTGATGGCCCTCCCTTTCTCATTTCATAAGCAGTTAGAATTCCATGCAGCTGAGACATAGTGAGAACACGGAGATTTTCCTTTTCTTCCACTGCAGATACTTTAGATTCAAACTTGGGAGATAAAGATCTTAGAATCTTTTGAACTACTATAGTCTCTTTTATTTCTTCACCCAAATTTTTCATACAATTAACAATCTCATCTACCCGAAGAAAATAATTAGCCACACTTTCATCATTATACATCTTGAGAGTCTCATATTGAATCCTGAGAGTTTGAAGTTTAGCTTCTTTTACCTGTTCATCTCCTTCATAGCTGGTGATCATTTTGTCCCATATCTCTTTTGCTGATTTGAAGTGCATGACCTTCATGAACTCTGTTTGAGATATACTTCCTAATAGAGTACTGACTGCTTTTGCATTTGTTTCATACTGCTTTTTCTCAGCTGGATCTGTAGGAGTAACTGAAGGAAAGGCATAGCCTGATTCTACAATGTTCCAAACTTCTGTACCAAGAGATTGAAGATATGCAGTAACTCTTACCTTCCAATAATTGAAGTTTGTTCCATCGAAGACGGGTGGCCTGATTGATGCTTCTCTCTCGTAGTTGCTCATGATGATCGATCTACCTTCAAGCGATCAAGCTGTTCTGAAGGACCTGCTCTGATACCAATTGTTGGAAATAATACTGAGAGGGGGGGTGAATCAGTATTATCTAGCAATTTACCAAATCTTCCTTATTTGATCTTTTGAAATATTCTTGCATATCAGTACCATAAAACAATGAGCATGAATAAAGAAAATAGACAGTCACACCGAAGAACACAAGATGTAAGGTGGAAACCCAATGCGGGAGAAAAACCACCTGCTGCAATAATGTCTCTATCTTCTTTCAAGAAATTCTTTTTACAATGATTTTGTACTGGTGCAGTCCTTTACCAGCACGCAGGCTGCAACCTGCAAAGAGCTACAACTCTTTCTCGTTTTCCAGACTTCTCCTGGAAGGGAGCTACAACCCCCTACTTCTTTTCATGAAGAATCAAATGATCAACAAGTATACAACAGATACAGTCTACTACAGATATCAGATCAGTATTACAGAAACAACCCAGAACACCTTATGAACAAAAATATACAGTTAACAGATCATCTTAAGACAGGGACGCATATTTTCTTTCTGTGGCCTGCGACTGGACACAGTATACCTTATGCTGTTCTGCGTGCAGACGCACTGTTCCTTTTTGCTTGTCTGCGACCGACGCACACATCAACACTATCGCGCCGCGTCTTTCGCTTCAGAGACGCACCCAATACCACAGTCGCGCCGCGTCCTTCGCTTCAGAGACGCACCTGATCCTTTACTGTACTGCGTCCCGGCGCACTTTCCCTTCACTGAATCTGCGTCCCTTTAGATATAGAAGATAAGAGGACTTCAGAACCAACCCAAACACTCAGATTCACAGATCTGATCATGCGCCATATAGATCGTAGTCCATTAGAAGATTTACCCTTAAAGATATGGACTAGATCTCACCAAGAGATGATCAACCAAGATGATGCATAATCCAAATGAACTCCTTTGCTTTATATAGGCAAGCTTCTCCCCAAAGCGTGGAACAATACCACGAGCCGACACCATAGAAACACACAACCGTCGGCTAGATACCACACAAGAAACCCCCACGAGCTTTTCTCTACCTTGAAATGTGTGCACTGGGCGGACGCACCTTCTGAACGGCTGGCCAGCGTCCCTGGACGCGGGTTCTGTATGGTATACCTGCGGGGACGCACTTGCTGAACAAATTGCCTGTGTCCTTCTTGATTTACCACCTGAAAGAGTTTGCCATCAAGGACAACACCTGAATCATAATGCCAACAAATTTACCAATTGTTGGAAATAATACTGAGAGGGGGGGTGAATCAGTATTATCTAGCAATTTACCAAATCTTCCTTATTTGATCTTTTGAAATATTCTTGCATATCAGTACCATAAAACAATGAGCATGAATAAAGAAAATAGACAGTCACACCGAAGAACACAAGATGTAAGGTGGAAACCCAATGCGGGAGAAAAACCACCTGCTGCAATAATGTCTCTATCTTCTTTCAAGAAATTCTTTTTACAATGATTTTGTACTGGTGCAGTCCTTTACCAGCACGCAGGCTGCAACCTGCAAAGAGCTACAACTCTTTCTCGTTTTCCAGACTTCTCCTGGAAGGGAGCTACAACCCCCTACTTCTTTTCATGAAGAATCAAATGATCAACAAGTATACAACAGATATAGTCTACTACAGATATCAGATCAGTTATTACAGAAACAACCCAGAACACCTTATGAACAGAAATATACAGTTAACAGATCATCTTAAGACAGGGACGCATATTTTCTTTCTGTGGCCTGCGACTGGACGCAGTATACCTTATGTTGTTTTGCGTGCAGACGCACTGTTCCTTTTTGCTTGTCTGCGACCGACGCACACATCAACACTATCGCGCCGCGTCTTTCGCTTCAGAGACGCACCCAATACCACAGTCGCGCCGCGTCCTTCGCTTCAGAGACGCACCTGATCCTTTACTGTACTGCGTCCCGGCGCACTTTCCCTTCACTGAATCTGCGTCCCTTTAGATATAGAAGATAAGAGGACTTCAGAACCAACCCAAACACTCAGATTCACAGATCTGATCATGCGCCATATAGATCGTAGTCCATTAGAAGATTTACCCTTAAAGATATGGACTAGATCTCACCAAGAGATGATCAACCAAGATGATGCATAATCCAAATGAACTCCTTTGCTTTATATAGGCAAGCTTCTCCCCAAAGCGTGGAACAATACCACGAGCCGACACCATAGAAACACACAACCGTCGGCTAGATACCACACAAGAAACCCCCACGAGCTTTTCTCTACCTTGAAATGTGTGCACTGGGCGGACGCACCTTCTGAACGGCTGGCCAGCGTCCCTGGACGCGGGTTCTGTATGGTATACCTGCGGGGACGCACTTGCTGAACAAATTGCCTGCGTCCTTCTTGATTTACCACCTGAAAGAGTTTGCCATCAAGGACAACACCTGAATCATAATGCCAACAAACTCCCCCTTTGGACTTGATGGCAACCACATAATCTTCAGTTTCATCATTCCACATAATCTTCAGCTTCATCATTCTCCCCCTTTGACATCAAGGGCAAAGGGTATGCTCCCCCTATGCTCATGCTTCTCCAGATCTGTAACCAGAAATCCATCATGAAGGAGACAGAGACATATTGCAGCTTATTTCAAAGATCTCCTACTCCATAATGCCAACAATGCATTATGTGCTCCCCCTGAGCCAATACCATCAATAGAAAGATGATCAATAGTGAGATGATGCATCAACAACCCCCAGCTTTTGCCTGAGGTATTCAAAAGTGTCCCTGGGCAATGGTTTGGTGAAAATATCAGCAACTTGTTCCTTAGAAGGAACATACTCCAACTTGACCTTCTGTTCAAGTACTTGTTCCCGGAGAAAATGGTACTTGATTGGTATGTGCTTGGTTTTTGAATGCATAACCGGATTCTTTGAGATGCTGATTGCACTTGTGTTGTCACATAAGATAGGAATAGGAGGTGTACAAGTGATTTGATAATCCTGCAAAGTCTGCATCATCCAAAGAAGTTGGGTGCAACAAGATGCAGCCGCAACATATTCCGCTTCAGCTGTAGACAAGGCAATTGAACTCTGTTTCTTGCTGAACCAAGATACCAGTCTGGGACCCATAAAGAATGCACCACCACTTGTGCTTTTCCTGTCATCCACGCTTCCGGCCCAATCTGCATCTGTATAAGCATGAAGGGTGAGATCTGTATCTCTAGGATACCATAGGCCATAATTTTGAGTCCCTTGAAGATATTTGAAGATTCTCTTTACTGCTTGAAGATGAGTCTCCTTTGGATTTGCCTGAAACCTTCCAACTATTCCAACTGCATGCATGATGTCTGGTCGGGTACCTGTCAAATATAGAAGACTTCCAATCATAGATCTGTAGGTTGGTTGATGAACTGCTGCAGATTCGTCATTTGCACTGAGACTACATCCTGTAACCATGGGTGTACATACTGGTTTTGCATCTTCCATGCCATATTTCTTCAAAATCTGCTTGAGATACTTGGTTTGAGATAAAAGGATTCCTCCTTTCTTTTGTTGGATTTGCAAACCAAGGAAGTATGTCAGTTCTCCTAGCAAGGACATCTCAAATTCTTTCTGCATGACTGAGGCAAAGCTTTGACTCATAGCTTCTTCATTACTGCCAAAAATAATGTCATCTACATACACAACAAGTATTAGTAATTTGTCATTTTCAACTTTTATATAAAGATTGCTATCTGCTGAACCTTTTGAAAAACCTTGTTGATGAAGATATTTGTCCAACCGGTAGTACCAAGCCCTTGGAGCTTGTTTGAGACCATAGAGAGCCTTTTTTAATCGGCATACAAGATTTGGATCGTTTCCAAGAATGAAACCATCTGGCTGTTCAATGTACACTTCTTCATCCAAATCTCCATTCAGAAAAGCTGATTTCACATCCATTTGAAATACTTTGAAGTTCCGACAACTTGAGAGAGCAAGAAACATTCGGATGGCCTCAAGTCTTGCAACAGGAGCAAAAGTTTCTTCAAAGTCTATTCCTTCTTGCTGTGCATACCCTTTACAAACAAGTCTGGCTTTGTTTCTAATTACTTCTCCATTTTCATTCAATTTATTTTTGAAAACCCATTTTGTTCCGATAACATTCTTATCCTTTGGTCTAGGAACCAGCTCCCAAGTGTTGTTCTTTTCGATTTGCTCAAGTTCTTCATCCATTGCTTTCACCCAACATTCATCTTTGCATGCTTCTTTCACATTTTGTGGTTCAGTAGAGGAGAGTAATGCCAAATAACTTGAAGCTTCTGCAACAGTTCTTCTAGTTTGTATACCTGCTTCTTTTTGTCCCATGATCTGAGATTCTGGATGGTTCTTTTGAACATATCTGGATGGAGTCTTTTCTTCTATTCTTGTTCTTTCTTCTGCTTCTTCGTGAGGTCCGTCTTGAAATTGTTCTTGCGGTTCTTCTTCTTCATCATTCTGTCTTTGAGGGTAGCTTTCATCTTCTTCAATGTCTTCACGATGTATTTGCCTAGGAATGTATCCTTTCTCATCAACCACTACATCAATGCTTTCAACAATTCTGCCAAGTCTTTTATTGTAGCATTTGTATGCTTTGCTATGTGGAGAGTAGCCAAGAAGAATTCCTTCATCTGCTCTAGGATCAAGTTTGCCAAGCTGCTCCTCAGTATTTTTGATATAGCATTTGCTCCCAAAGATTTTGAAGTGCTTTACCGAAGGAGTTTTACCACTCCAGAGCTCATGAGGAGTTTGAGTGCTGTTCACTCGGACATTTGTCTTGTTGAGAATAATAACTGCCGCATGTGCAGCTTCACCCCAGAAGGTTGCAGGAGTTCCTGATTCATCAAGCATAGCACGAGCCATTTGCTGGATTGTTCTGTTCATTCTTTCCACTACTCCATTTTGCTGAGGAGTTCTAGCTGTAGAAAATTCTCTCCTTATTCCATGTTCATCACAGAAATCGAAAAATTCATTTGAAGTAAATTCTCCACCTCTGTCGGATCTGAGGCACTTAATCTTGTGACCTGATTCATTTTCAGCCAAGGCTTTGAAGGATTTGAATTTTTCGAAAGCTTCATCTTTGTGCTTCATAAGTCCTAACCAAACAAACCTGGAGAAATCGTCAATAAATAATATCAAGTATTCCTCTCCTCTAGGTGTTCTTTTTCTGAATGGTCCACATACATCTGTATGAACTAGCTCAAGAGGCATGCTGGCTGATCCTTCTTTTTCTGGAAAGTTAGTTCTAGTCTGTTTTCCAAACTGACATGATCTGCATATGGTGTTGTTAGGAATTTTGATATCTGGAAGATCGCGAACTGCCTGATATTTGCAAGCTTTCCTTATTTGTGAGAAGCTTAGATGTCCCAACCTTCGATGCCACAACCAGTGCTCTTCATCCTTGCTTAGATAGCATTGTTGTTGTTCTTCATCAAAAATGTATAGATTATTTGAAGTTCTTTTTCCTTTGAGAACTGTTTTACCTGTATCAAGATCACGAACAAGACATCCATTTGATCTGAATATAACCTCGGTTCTTTGATCACACATCTGGCTTACACTTAGAAGATTATGCTTTAGTCCATCAACAAACAAAACATTTCCAGCCTTAACATCTTCTTTTAAAGGAGCAATACCTTTTCCTTTTATAGTTGCAGGAGTATCATTTCCAAAAGAGACTTTCTTTCCCTTTTCTAAATTAGAATAAGATTCAAGTTTTTCTTTATCACCTGTCATGTGCTTTGAACATCCACTGTCAATGTACCATAGATTTTCTTGTCCTTCTGCATAGAATGCTATCCCACATCTTTCTGTTTGAGGTTCCTTTATTTTCCATGTTTTGGTGCCTGAGGTTTGTTCCCTTTTTTGTTCTTGTACCTTTTTTTTCGGAAACCTGCTTCTGCATTCAACATCTTCATGTCCAAAATTATTGCAAATAGAGCATTCAACTTCATTTTCAAGAGCTGAAAAATTGTTATAGGTCCTTTTTGTAATCCCTGTCATGCTTCTTTGTTTTTGAGCTTCCCTAGTCATGATTGTTTTATACGCAACACATTGGGCTGCTTTGTGACCAAAGTTATGGCAAGAAAAGCATTGTCCATTGAAGAAGTTTCTGCGATTATTGAATCTACCAGCCGACTGATTGTAATTTCTATTTTCATCTATTCTTGAACCAAATTGAGAAGATTTTACCTGTGGCTGGCTTTTGTTCACCCTTAAGCTGGATTGCCCCTGATAGTTTGAAGTTTGTCCCTGCTTTACCTGATGATCTTCCTTGTGTTCTTGCTCATTTCTTCTTGCAGCATCAAGATAACTTTTTGAAGTGGAAGCTTGAGAAGTTTCTCCATTGTAGCCCAGACCTGTCTTATTTAGTGGAGACCGCTGCACACTGATAATCTCATTCAACGTTTCAGATCCTTTGACAAACTTGAGATTAATAGTTTTTGTTTTCTCAATTTCTTTTCTAAGACCAACAATTTCACCTTCTAATTTTTCAAGATGTTTTTTCCTTTTCATCAATCTGAAATTGTAGAGTATCAATAATCATGTTCTTTTCTTCTATACATCTCTTGAGTCTAGTAATTTCATCATAAAGGTTATCCACATCTATAGCATCCTCATAATTATCATCTTCAAATGCCATTAACAATCTATATTTGTTACCTTGTTCATCTTCATCACTGTTTGATAAGCCATCGCTATCTTCATGGGTGTAGTAGCTTTTCTTATTTGTACCCTGTTTCTTGTTCCATCTAACTGGTTCCTTTCCTTTATCCTTATAAGAGCATTTTGCAGCATAATGCCCTACTCTTCCACAAGCAAAACATTTGAAAGGTAGCTTACCTCTGAACCTTCCAGAACCCCTTTGAAGATTTCTGACAAAGTTTGATTCTTCTTCTTCTTCTTCTGGAACATGACTTGCTTCATAGTGATCTTCTTTGCCTGATGCTTTAAAAGCAGCTTCCCTTCTGTCTGATGGCCCTCCCTTTCTCATTTCATAAGCAGTTAGAATTCCATGCAGCTGAGACATAGTGAGAACACGGAGATTTTCCTTTTCTTCCACTGCAGATACTTTAGATTCAAACTTGGGAGATAAAGATCTTAGAATCTTTTGAACTACTATAGTCTCTTTTATTTCTTCACCCAAATTTTTCATACAATTAACAATCTCATCTACCCGAAGAAAATAATTAGCCACACTTTCATCATTATACATCTTGAGAGTCTCATATTGAATCCTGAGAGTTTGAAGTTTAGCTTCTTTTACCTGTTCATCTCCTTCATAGCTGGTGATCATTTTGTCCCATATCTCTTTTGCTGATTTGAAGTGCATGACCTTCATGAACTCTGTTTGAGATATACTTCCTAATAGAGTACTGACTGCTTTTGCATTTGTTTCATACTGCTTTTTCTCAGCTGGATCTGTAGGAGTAACTGAAGGAAAGGCATAGCCTGATTCTACAATGTTCCAAACTTCTGTACCAAGAGATTGAAGATATGCAGTAACTCTTACCTTCCAATAATTGAAGTTTGTTCCATCGAAGACGGGTGGCCTGATTGATGCTTCTCTCTCGTAGTTGCTCATGATGATCGATCTACCTTCAAGCGATCAAGCTGTTCTGAAGGACCTGCTCTGATACCAATTGTTGGAAATAATACTGAGAGGGGGGGTGAATCAGTATTATCTAGCAATTTACCAAATCTTCCTTATTTGATCTTTTGAAATATTCTTGCATATCAGTACCATAAAACAATGAGCATGAATAAAGAAAATAGACAGTCACACCGAAGAACACAAGATGTAAGGTGGAAACCCAATGCGGGAGAAAAACCACCTGCTGCAATAATGTCTCTATCTTCTTTCAAGAAATTCTTTTTACAATGATTTTGTACTGGTGCAGTCCTTTACCAGCACGCAGGCTGCAACCTGCAAAGAGCTACAACTCTTTCTCGTTTTCCAGACTTCTCCTGGAAGGGAGCTACAACCCCCTACTTCTTTTCATGAAGAATCAAATGATCAACAAGTATACAACAGATACAGTCTACTACAGATATCAGATCAGTTATTACAGAAACAACCCAGAACACCTTATGAACAGAAATATACAGTTAACAGATCATCTTAAGACAGGGACGCATATTTTCTTTCTGTGGCCTGCGACTGGACGCAGTATACCTTATGCTGTTCTGCGTGCAGACGCACTGTTCCTTTTTGCTTGTCTGCGACCGACGCACACATCAACACTATCGCGCCGCGTCTTTCGCTTCAGAGACGCACCCAATACCACAGTCGCGCCGCGTCCTTCGCTTCAGAGACGCACCTGATCCTTTACTGTACTGCGTCCCGGCGCACTTTCCCTTCACTGAATCTGCGTCCCTTTAGATATAGAAGATAAGAGGACTTCAGAACCAACCCAAACACTCAGATTCACAGATCTGATCATGCGCCATATAGATCGTAGTCCATTAGAAGATTTACCCTTAAAGATATGGACTAGATCTCACCAAGAGATGATCAACCAAGATGATGCATAATCCAAATGAACTCCTTTGCTTTATATAGGCAAGCTTCTCCCCAAAGCGTGGAACAATACCACGAGCCGACACCATAGAAACACACAACCGTCGGCTAGATACCACACAAGAAACCCCCACGAGCTTTTCTCTACCTTGAAATGTGTGCACTGGGCGGACGCACCTTCTGAACGGCTGGCCAGCGTCCCTGGACGCGGGTTCTGTATGGTATACCTGCGGGGACGCACTTGCTGAACAAATTGCCTGCGTCCTTCTTGATTTACCACCTGAAAGAGTTTGCCATCAAGGACAACACCTGAATCATAATGCCAACATTTCCCTTATCATGTGTGTGGTAATTTCCTGATTTGATTCAAATACAAATGTTGTTGAGTTGGCTACAAAATCATCACTTGGAATTTCCATTGTTTGAACTACAACATTTGAATGTGTTTAACTTTTGTTGGTTTCTCATATCCTTGAGTTACAATATTGGCTGGATCGGTATTTGTTCCTTTATCTTCGACTTGTACTGCTATGGCTAGAGACTTCAATACTTATTCTTGAGTACGTTGTTCTAACTTGTCATTTGGTGCCTTCTTATCACTTTTAAGCTTCTTTATTTGCGTAAGAAGGTTTTGGTTATGTTTCCTTAGACGTAAAAGCTCTTCACTTTCTAAATTGTTGACTTTATTCTTAGTATCCTCATCATCTTTTAAACTTTTGATCTGTTTTAATAATATTTGATTAAGGTGTTTTAAGCACAATTTTTCTTCTTCTTTCTCTGATAGATTCTTGTTGAGTTTCTTCTCGAGACATTATTTTTTGTATTCTAATTTTTTCTTTGTAGTTTTTCACTTCTTGAATTTTTCAAGTAATTTTTTTACTATGACCTCTTGGATGCCAAATTTCATTGTTACTTTCTGTTGATTCATTATAAAACTGATCTTTGATATCTTTATATTTATTTTCTAATGCTTCATTCTTTTGTTTTAGTTTTGTGAGTTCTTCCTTTAGTCTTTTCATTTGCATCTGCTCATTATCTTGATGTTCTTCTGTACTAAATAATCTTCCACACGTTGGACAACTTAATTTGAAACTTTTTTGAATATATGTATATCCAATTTCCTTTAAACAAAATAGACATTTAGTCCAAAATGACGACTTATTTATGGAACTTATATTCAATTCCTTCGTGACTTATTGAAGTGTATTTTCATGATAATCTTTTAGAATCCACTAATGTAATGTGATTCCGTTCTTTTATTCCTTGTGACTTTGTAGTTATGATATAGCTATTATTTTTTTTTTTTAATAATAATACCCCTTTTTCCTAATGTATAATTTCCTTTTGTATTCAATGTTATAAATGAGGACGACCTACAATTGTGGCTGCAGAAATATGCGAGTAGGTGGGTCAAAAGGCAAGGATGGTTGTTGGTAAGTTATAATGGTCGACTGGACAGGGAAACAAGGTAGGGATGACGATGAAGACTGAATTGAAATTGTAGTGGTGTCTACAACAAGGGAGAGGTGGCTATAGATGGCGTATGCGAGAGCTGGTAGCAAGTTACTGTGAGAACAACATTGCCCAAATAGTGTTTTAGGCAACAGTGTTGTTTGCGGGTTGACAAAGTGAGTTAAGCTACGACAAGTTATTGGCGATATGAGGGTAGTGGTCTACCAATGACCTCATAAGTGGCGTGTTGGTGTCTACATTGTGGGTTGCAGAGTATGGTGTAGTGGATGGAATCAAACAGGAAACTGTAAAATGTTGCAGGGCAATGACAGATCCAAGCAGTGGGGCTAGTGGCAGCGTCGACTATCTTTCTTGTTGGTGACTATGCGAGTAATGATAATTTTGATTTTTGATGGTGAAAAAGGTTGGAGGCGGAGTCTTTTCCAGTGGGTGTCTCTAGTCTAATTTCTCTAAAATCCGTTAGGAATTTAATGAAATCACAAGTTTGATGGGTAACCCCTGCACAATTCAGTTGCCTTAGGGGTTTTTCAGGGTACTGAATCCATATATACAGTAAAAAAAACTAATTTAAATAACACAAATCAAGATTTCACCTCAAAACTTTCCGCTAGATTCCATCACCGGAAAGTCCAAAAACTCATACTAAAGACAGCTTTATACAACTTTCTAACTTTTTTATACAATTTTTTATTTTTAAATATATTTTTTCCTAATTTTATTTTTTATTTTTTATATATATATTTTTTGAATAAGCTCTTTTTTCCCCTTGATTTTTTTTAAAACTATTTTTCTTTCTCATTTTATTTTAGTTTTAATACTCTTTTCTTTTATGGCCAAGGGCCAGTTGGCAAAAATGGAGAAACTCCACTTGTGTAGCCAAACGATTTAGTTGCAATGACAACAAGATTGATGAAAGGGTTAGTGGCGAAAGGTTAGATTAGATGTGGCTCTGATACCAATATAACAAACAAGGTTTGTATACGCAATGGAGTAATCTTCAGAATACTTCGAAGACAAAAACATCCATTGTAGGACAAATAATTATATCTTGAATATTGTATAAAAGAATTGATGTGATATGAGATGATTACAATGAGGGTGAGGGCCTACTTATATACACTAGGCAGGTACCTCTTCACGAATGGTTATGTCCTTAGGAACACACCTTTTGATTAACTAGTTACTAATTAATCATTATTGATAACTATTATTGTTTTACATTATTTTTATTATTTTATATATGTTTTTATTCATAACACTTAGTGGGTCATTAACTTCATTTTCTCATGTTGAGAAATTGGCTTTGGCAATAGTTTTTGTTGTCTAGCGGCTCTACCATTATATTTTGTTAAGGAAAACCATTGTAGCTGTTCATGTCAACTCTTTTGAATTTTTTCTTAGTAGGCGAGTGATTGGGGGAAAATACAATAAATGGATTGTGGTTTTTCAAGAATTTTATCTTGAGTTTATGTCGGAAAAATCAAGGAATCCTTGATTTTCACAAAGTTAAATCCAGAACTACCTTGTGATAGATTTTAAAATTATGATGAATTGATTCCTAATGAGAATCTCTTTTTGATCTCCTCACAAGATCCTTTGTATGGAGAAATAATTGTATATCTCCAAACTTCGAAGTTTCCTTAGCCCTTTTCTAAGGATGATCATAATAATTATGTCACCTCACTAAAAATTATTTGATTATCAGTGATACCTTATATCGTCGAGGGTTTGACTCAATCCCAAGACATTGTTTAACCTTATAAGAGACTGAGTTAGTTTTAAATAATTGTCACAATGGGGATTGTGGTAGTCATCTATATTGGTTGGAAATAGCTCAAAAGATCTTGCTTGTTGGGTATTTTTGGCCTTCAATTTTCAAAGATTGCATTGAAGTGGTAAAGAAATGCCATCCCTGTAAAGTCCATACTCTAAAAATGCAGGCTCATCTAGCTCCACCATTTCATGTTCTTACAGTTTGTCCATTTACTAAATGGGGAATAAATTTTACTATGTGTCACTCGACCTTGGCTAGGGGACATAAGTATATTATTGTAACAATTCACTACTTTACTAAGTGGGTTGAATCTATGCCTACCTTTAATAATGATGGTGAGACAACTACACTTTTCCTTTTCAATAAAGTCATCACACATTTTGGTATCCCTAAAGAGATTGTCACTAAACATGGCAGTCACTTTCAGAATAAGATGATGTCCGAATTGGCTTCTAAATTGGGATTTATGCAAGAGAATTCTTCTCCTTATTATCCTCAGGCTAATGTCTGGGTTGAAGACATTAATAAATCCCTCAAAAACAATCCTACAAAGGACTATCAATCAAGCTAAGTCAAACTGGCACATCATGTTATATCCTACTTTTTGGGCTTACTGAACTTTTGTTAAGACTGCTACGAGGTTTACTAATTTTTAGTTATTAAATGGTATGGAATCAATCCTTCCTATAGAATTCCAGATTCCATCCCTTAAGTTAGAAATCCAACTTCTTCCTGACATGTCAAGCTTAGAAGAGTGTCTTGTTCACTTAGAACATCTTGATAAGCAGTGTCGAGATGCTTCTACAACGAATGAAGTTAATAAGAAGAGAGTTAAAGCACAATATGATAAATCTGTATGTCCTAGGGTTTTCTCTAAAGGTGAATTTTTCTTTTTCTATGACCAAGATAAAGACACCTTAGAGGTAGGTAAGTTTAAACCTATGTGATACGATCCTTATATTGTTAAACGTGTCTTGAATAAGGGTTCTTATGAGTTGGTTGAATTTGAAGGAAAAGTACTATCCAAGCCCAAGAATGAACTCTATCTCAAGAAATATAATTATTTGGCCATTTCCTAAGAATCTACTCTTTTTTTAATATTGTACATAGTTTTTTAGGTTCTATCTATGGGCTTCATGGTGATGGAGTTATCTATTATCCATTTGGTTAGTTGTTGGTTGTTAGTGGTGCATATATAGGTCTCACTTCTAATAATATGGTTGAATACAATGCCATTATTGAATTACTTTCAGAAGCAATATCTCATGATATTCAATCATTAGTAGTATACCTAGACTCACAACTAGTGGTGTCTCAATTAAACAATGTTTATCATGTGAGAGATCCTTTTTTACATCGACAATTTCTGAGAGTGAGATTACTTGAATGATCATTTAATTTTATAACATACATTCATATTCCACGATCAGATAATTCATTTGTCGATTCTATAGAAAACCATGTATTAGATTGGCATATTAATCATTCATCACATTAAATCAAAACATCATACATTCATATGTACATATGATCAAATCATATGGAAATCACTGTATATATATGTTGATCAGTGGTTGTCATTGATATCAAACCAAGCAGCACTAGGGGCTACCCCAACCTTGCATGGGAATTTTTACTTGAAAACTTACTCTATTTTGAGTCAAGGATCTTCTATATGGATTCTAGTCAACGAGATGTTTCCGTTGAAATATGGCGTGCCAAGTAGTTCTTCATGGTCTGAGAGATATTCATGTTTGAAGTTAGTAACCTCAGTTAGTGGGCTAAAACCCTATGGGGTTGTGGCATGGCACTCATAATTGGTTGTGGTAATTGAATAGTCAACAATTAATAATAAAAAAATTCTCCCAAAATCCCTCCAACTTTTATTTGATGAGGACCTTCTCAACTCAAGACATTCATATAAATAATGACCCTCATATCCTCCTCTAGTAGAGATTTGTGGTTTCAAACAGGTCATCGTTGAATTTTCGCTATAACTTTTTTTCTACGAAGCTTCAAAATCTAAAATTAAAACCCATTTGAGCCTAAATCTTGATGAACCGCGTGACCAAATTTAAGATCTTGGTTCGCTATAATTTTGGCGATATGATCTGAGGAATTTAAGGTTTTTGCAGGCTTCCAAATTCCATGTCAAACAAGTGACGTTGGGAACATCGTCATAACTTTCTCTCTGAGCATTGGATTAAAATAGAGTAAATATTCACAGAAATAGGACACACTTTAGTTTATTGAGTAGCATTTTCAGGGCCGAAGGTCACAACAATGACACGTGGAACTTCGTATAAGTTCCCTCTACTAAACCAGTCTATAATCAGGTCATTGTTTGAGATCGGGCATAACTCTTTCTTGAAGAAGCCAATCTTGATCAAACATATGGGGTTGGAAAGAGGACTGAGATGGCTACCACAACATGAAATTTTAGGCCCTATAGATCCGAAATTACATAGATACAACAGATTTAATATCGACCTCCTAGAAGGCAAGAAAAAACATGCATTCAAGGATCACTGCAGTAAGGACCACACATCAACAGTCAACGATATTTTTTATAACAAATTTCAGATATCCTATTATTGATACTACACATTTGATGCTACATATTCTTGATGAAAAACCAAATTTTCTAAATCTATATGATGCTGTAACTTCATGTTACTTATCTTTACATAGTTGATAGAATGGTCTCAGTTGTTGCACTTAGAACTTGGTCCATCACAAGTCTAGGGTCTGTCATTAGATTTTATTGTATATATATTTAGATTAGTTTTGGATATAGTCTTGCATAGATTCCAAGCCTATATCAAGAGTTGGATTCTTTGTCTACTGCTGCAATAAGTTAATAACAAAAGTGACAAGCACACTTCAAGTACGCATTGTAATTTTAATTTGTATTTATTCATTATTATGCACTTACATGTGTCTTGCAGGCAGAGGTAAGTTGAAGGGTATTTTGTTTTTTTGGGGGATTTGTTTCACTGGGAAAATTTTTCATGCATGTAGAAGAAGATTCAAGTACAACTTCAAGCAAGAATTGAAGAGCAGAAGTATCAAATCAAAGGAATCATTGCAGCAAGACATCCTTTGGAGACATGACAACCATCCATATATTGTGAAGAAGTGTCAAGGCCAAGAGTCATCATTGTAAAGTTGTAAAAGATTCATTTGTAAAAGTGTCATTATTGAAAAAGAGTCAATCAGCCTAGAGTCAAAAAGGAATTATTGGGAGGTATAGGAGTCTCTGTTGGGATGATGTCATGGTTGGGTTGCAGGTCATATTGTGATTGGGTGTTCAATCAAAATCATTGTAAATCATATTGTATTGTGAATCTTTGTCCCTCGCATGGGAATCCACGCTCTTGTCTCATTTCAGTCATTATAGGGTGGTTCGGAGGTGTTAGGCTGGTGCATGAAGTTGCTTACAGGTTGGAGCATGTGAACAATTAAGTGTGGTAGGTTGGTCTAGGATGTTGGGGCATCCATTCAGTTGACTACTGAAGAAAATAGGGCATTGGGGTGTCCTTCCAGTGGGAGCTAGAGAAGAATGCTTTTCTAGAATTGTAGGAAGTTGTTGCTTTCATTTCAATTGGGGTTGAATTAAAGAATTTATTAGAAAAGCATTCGGTGGTTTTTGACACGGAGGGGGTTTTCCACCGAAAATTCTTGTGTATATTGTGTTCTTTTATTTACTGTTATTACTACATAAACATTAATAATAATTAAATATTAAGTAATGCTCTGAAAAGAGTTGAAAGTGCTAATTGGTAAGGAATACCGATTCACCCCCTTCTCAGTATTTCCAACAATTGGTATCAGAGCTTGGTTCCTTCAGTAACAACTTAATTGTTGGAAGTCAATTTTCAGAGCATAGAGATGGGAAATTCAAATAAGAAGGTTAAAAGGATTTCAAAGGAAGGTACATGTACAATAAAATATTAAGAAAGTGAGTATTGTGTACCAACCCCTGATTTTGATGCAGATAATTACTCGGTATGGGAATTCAGGATGGAAGTACATTCACAGGCACATGGAGTATGGGAATCAATTGTTTCTAGAGACACATCTACTGATGAAGCTAAAAGGTCCAATTCAAAGGCCATGAATGTAATATTAAATGTTTTGCCAAATTCTATGAAAACAAAAGTTGGTCAATGTTCAACAGCTAAAGCTCTTTGGGAAAAGCTTCATATTTCCTATTCAATAAAGCAATCAGGTCAATATGTTATTGAAAATGTGGATCATTCTAATTATGATGAAGAAATGAGATAAATGAGTAAAACAGAGTTTCAAAATCAAGTGATCAAGGTGATAAAGGAACTCAAAAGTCAAAAGGAAAAGACAAGAATTTTGGAAGCAAAATTGAAGCCAGCAAAATAACTCATCATAGAAAATGAAGAGTCTGAGGAGATGATTAGTAGTCTTAGAATTGAATTGGAGGAAATCAAGAATACAATGACAATATACCTCAAGAGAGAAGTCCAACGGAAGCAACAAGAACTCGACGCAATGTTTGCAGAGATTAGTAGGATCACACAACAAATGTAGGAAGGAAAAATTTGAAAGGAAGGACTCTTATCAAAGATACATATCCCCTGTTGAGCGAAAGTAAAAGGAATTAGAAACATATTCAATAGAAATAAGCAGGCTCAAGATTGAAAATGAGAAGTAGAAGGAACAAATACAAGTTCTTAATAGAGAAGTAGAGAAGACCACTCTTCTCAAGTACAGGTTGAGGAGGCAGAAAAAAGAAGGAATATCTTGAAAAGATGGTTTCAAGAAGATCTTACTCAAAAGAAATAAGAACTTGATGCAACCTGTGATGAGACCAATAAACTCAAGGGATCGAAAAAAGAACACCTACAAGATAATATAGATGAAGAAGAAAAAATGAAGGCAATTAAAGATGGTAAAGCTCCAGTTGATGAAGGTACAAGCTCCACAGCTTCGCAGGATGATTCTAAAAATGAAGTTGATCAAAGTGAAAAACCAAAGAAGAATGTTGCATCTCCAAAGAACAAGACCAAAGCAATCAAGAACAGAGGACCACAACAAACTACAACACCGCCTCCAAAGAAGAATGAAAAATATTCTAGGTATGTTCATTTATTTAATGGTTATTGTTTTTCATGCACTAACTTTGGACATATGGCCAAGGATTGTAAAGTTATTGACAAGTACAATTATCAAGGACCATCGCATCCGAATGAACCCATTCAAGTACTCACATTTATTTAATGCTTATTTCTTTTTATGTGCAAACTATGGACATATGGTTAGGGATTGTGAAGTTTTTGACAGGTACAATCATTATCTACAAAACCATAGAAGCAAGTTTGCAGGATCATGATACAGGTTTCATGATGATTTTTTCAAAAGAGAATATGTGCTAGATGGGTCAAACATTGAATATTTCAAATGCCATAACTATGGCCATAGCACTCATAGTTGCAGATATCAGATGGAATCACCTATAGAAAAAATTGAATGCTTCAAGTGTCATAACTATGGGCACATGGCTCAAGATTGCAAGAATAACAAAGCCTGGAAAAGGAAACAAGTACAAGAAGACAAAGCAGATAACAAGGTTTCGACAGTTATGCTTTCAGGATTTGTAAAAGCAAAAGGTCATGAGGAATTAACAATTTCTTTAGATAATGACTCAATTCAAGATGGCCCGTTAGGTGACTCACTATTTTGAACAATCTGGCTTGTTTACTCCTTAATGTTTGTAGAGGAGGATTTTATGCAACAATATATGGCACAAGTATACGATTGATAGGAAGGTAGTTTGAAAAAGATGGTAGTTTCATTATAGGTTCAGGGGGAACAAAACAGTTGAAGGATTACAAGTTACCAGGAACAAGGCAAGAATATTGTGCAAAGGATATGCATAGGTTGAAGGAATTGATTTTGAAGAAACATTTTCTCCCGTTGCCAGAATGGAAGTTATCAAGATGTTTCTCGCTTATGCTTTCTTGAGAAAAATCAAGGTCTACCAAATAAATGTTAAGTTATATTTTCTAAATGGTGAATTGGAGGAAGAAGTTTACATTGAACAACTCGAAGGTTTTTTTCTCTCTGACAAAAAATACTACGTCTACATATTAAAGAAGGCTCTATATGGTCTCAAGTAATCTCCTAGGGCTTGGTATGCTCGTCTTGACAGATATCCATATCAATATGGATTCAAGAAAGGAAGTTCTCAGAACAATCTTTATGTGAAAGTGGATCGAGATAACCTATAGAAGTATATGTGGATGATATAATCTTTGGAAGCAGTGATGACAAATTAAGTAAAGACTTTTCCACAATAATGCAAAGTGAGTTTGAAATGTCTATGATTGGAGAGCTAACATACTTTTTGGGGCTTCATATTTATCAACAGGATAAAGGAATATTCATATATCAAACCAAGTACATCAAGGAAATGCTCAAAAAATTCCAGATGGAAAATTGCGATCCATTCCTTACCCCTATGATAACAGGTTGCAAGTTAAGCTTAGAAGATTCAACAAAGGATGTGAACCAAAGTTTGTATAGATCCATGATTGGTAGTCTCCTATATGTGACAGCCTCACATCCTGATGTGAAGCAGGCAGTTGGACAAGTAGTAAGATTCCAAGCAGCACCAAAATAATCTCATGTTATTGCCGTCAAAAGAATTCTTTGATATCTTAAGGGCAAAACGGAATATGGTCTATGGTATCCCAAAGGAAATGATCTAGTTAGCCAAGCTTATATAGATGCAGATTGGGCAGGAAGTGTTGATGATCGTAAGAGTATCAGTGGAGCAACATTCTATTTAGGTGGTTGTCTTGTTTCATGGTTAAGTAAAAAGCAGTCTTCAATCTCATTATCCACAGCAAAAGAAGAATATATCGCGACAACAACTTGTTCTACACAAGTTCTTCGGATGAAGCAAAATTTTCAATATCTTCATGTCAATTTTGATGAGCCTATTCCCATGTTTTGTGATAACACCAGCGCCATCAATATCTCCAAGAATCCTATGATGCATTACAAAACGAAGCACATTCCGATTAAATATCATTTCGTTAGAAAGTAGGTCACCGAAAAGAATATCAAGCTTGAATATGTTGGCACAAAGGAACAAATCACTGACATCTTTACCGAACCATTACCTCATGAAGCATTTTAGTATCTTCGCCAAAATCTTGGGATTCTCCCAAGTTTTCATTAGACTCTTTCTCTTATCTACTCGAGTAGAAAGAGGGAGTGGAGGTGTGTACAAGTTCGTAGGATGGTTATTTGTCAGGGGCAGTTACCTTTTTCCACTGATGACAAAGGGGGAGAGAAGGTAGTAGGAAGGGGTTTATTATCTCATGGGGAGTACCTGCGTTGCCATCAATGCCAAGGGGGGAGATTTTTGATTAGTGGTTGTCAATGATTTCAACCTAAGCAACACTAGGGTCTACCCCGATATTTCATGGGAATTTTGAATTGAAAAATTACTCTATTATGAATCAAGGATATTTTATATGGATTCTACTCATCAAGATGTTTCCGTTGATATATGGCACGCCAAGTAATTCTTCACGGTTTGAGAGATATTCATGTTTGAAGTTAGTATCCCCGGTTTGTGGGCTAAAACCCTATGGGGTTATGGCATGACACTCATAATTGGTTGTGGTCATTGAATAGTCAATAATTAATAATAAAAAAATCTCCTAAAATCCCTCCAATCTTTTCTTGTTGAGGATCCTCTCAACTCAAGATATTCATATAAATAATGACCCTCATATCCTCCTCTAGTAGGGATTTGTGGCTTCAAACAACCATCGTGGAATTGTCGCTATAACTTTTTGTCTACAAATCTTGAAAAGATAAACTTAAAACCCATTTGACCGGATATCTTGATGCACCTTGTGACCATTTCATATCTTGTTTAGCTATACTTTCGGAGATATGATATAAGGAAGGTAGGGTTTCTATAAGCTCCCAAATTCCATGTCAAATAGGTGATGTTGGGAAAATTGTCATAAATTTCTCTCTGAGCATTGGATTCAAATTTCATATATAGTCACAGAAAGAGGACAAAATGTAGTTTGTTGAGTAGCGTTTTTAGGGCTAAAGGTCACAAAAGTGACACGTGGAACTTTGTACAAGTTCACTCTACTGAACCAGTCTATAATCAAGTCATCGTGGGAGATTGGGCATAACTCTTTCTACCACATGAAAGAATTTCAGACCTTGTAGATAAGAAATTACATAGATACAATAGATTCAATATCGATCTCCTAGAAGGGGATCACTGCAGTAAGGACCACACATCAACAATCAAGGTTAGTTTTGATACCACATTTCGGATGTCCTATTATTGATACTACACATTTGGTGCTACACCAAGTCTGCTAAATCTATATGATGTTGTAAGTTCATGTTACTTTCCTTTTCATAGTTGATAGAATGGTCTCTGTTGTTGTAATTAGAACTTTATCCATCACAAGTCTAGGGTTTGCCATCAGTTTTTATTGTATATATCTTTAGGTCAGTTTTGGATATAGTCTTGCATAGAGTCCATGCCTATATCAAGAGTGGGAGTCTTTGTCTACTACTGCAACAAGTCAACAATAAAAGTGACAAGAACACTTCAGGTGGGCATTGTAATTTTAATTTGTATTTATTCATTATTATGCACTTACATGTGTCTTGCAGGCAGAGGTAAGTTGAAGGGTATTTTGTGTTGTTTTGGGATTGGTTTCACTGGGAAAATTTTTCATGCAGGTAGAAGAAGATTCATGTACAACTTCAAGCAAGAATTCAAGAGCAAAAGTATCAAATCAAAGGAAGCATTGCAGTGGGACATCCTTTAAAGACATGATAGGAATCCATATATTGTGAATAAGTGTTAACGCCAAGAGTCATCATTGTCAAGTTGTAAAAGTGTCATCATTAGAAGAGTCATTATTGTAAAAGAGTCAATCTTCCTAGAGTCAAAAAGGCATTATTGGGAGGTATAGGAGTATCTGTTGGGATGATGTCATGGTTGGGTTGTAGGTCATAGTGTGATTGGGTTTTTGGTCAAAATCATTGTAAATCATATTTTATCATTGATTGTTGTCCCTGGTACAATAATCCACACTCTTGTCTCATTTCAGTCATTATAGGGTGGCTGGGAGGTGCTAGGTTAGTGCATGAAGTTGCCTACAGGTTGGAGCTTGTGAATACTTTAGGGTGGTAGGTTGGTCTAGGATGTTGGGCATCCATTCAGTTTACTACCGAAGAAACTAGGGTGTTGGGGCGTACTTCCAGTGGGAGCTAGAGAAGAATTATTTTCTAGAATTATAGGAAGTTGTTGATTTCATTTCAGTTGGGGATGAAGATTAAAGAATTTATTAGAAAAACGTTTGGTGGTTTTTGACTCTGATGGGGTTTTCCACTTAAAATTCTTGTGTCTACTATGTTCTTTTATTTAATTTTATTACCACATAAACATTAATAATAATTAAAGATCAACTAATGCTCTGAAAAGATTTAAAAGTGCTAATTGCTAAGGAATATTGATTCACTCCCCTCTCAGTATTTCCAAAAATATAGATATATTGTGTTCAAAAATATAACAAAGTATGGATAAATATCCTACAAAATTAGGGATTATGCCCAGTGATATCGCTATCGGATTAGTGTAATCCTAAAAACCCCAAGTCTGAGGGCCCTACCCTGAATGAGTGTCACGGTAGTAGACGATGGCATTTTCCACTCATTGGAAGAGCCACACCCAATCTCGTGGTACTCCTACCACTCACTTTTGTCAACCTTTGATAGGTCCTCCACTGTTGCCATTGGAATTTGCTGAGTTAAACCTTCCACATATTTTGAAACAACTCTGAGGACCCTCTCGAGCTTTGCTACTATGCCTTCTGCATATTTTCCTCGACGCATGTGTCTCGGTAAACCCCTAGGCCTCATTGGTCCAACATATGCATCATTACCATTTGAATCTTGTTAGGATTTTTGTTCCATGAAAAAATACTTTAATTTCTTGAGAATATTTAAAAAATAAAAAAAAATGAAATATAATAATAAAAAAAAAAATCATTACCAATCTTCCCCCATGTAGCTCCTTCGGGAAGTGATAGCTTTGGAGTACTCTGAAGTCTGATCAAGATGTTTCCGTTGATATATGGCACGCCAAGTAATTCTTCACGGTTTGAGAGATATTCATGTTTGAAGTTAGTATCCCCGGTTTGTGGGCTAAAACCCTATGGGGTTATGGCATGACACTCATAATTGGTTGTGGTCATTGAATAGTCAATAATTAATAATAAAAAAATCTCCTAAAATCCCTCCAATCTTTTCTTGTTGAGGATCCTCTCAACTCAAGATATTCATATAAATAATGACCCTCATATCCTCCTCTAGTAGGGATTTGTGGCTTCAAACAACCATCGTGGAATTGTCGCTATAACTTTTTGTCTACAAATCTTGAAAAGATAAACTTAAAACCCATTTGACCGGATATCTTGATGCACCTTGTGACCATTTCATATCTTGTTTAGCTATACTTTCGGAGATATGATCTAAAGAAGGTAGGGTTTCTATAAGCTCCCAAATTCCATGTCAAATAGGTGATGTTGGGAAAATTGTCATAAATTTCTCTCTGAGCATTGGATTCAAATTTCATATATAGTCACAGAAAGAGGACAAAATGTAGTTTGTTGAGTAGCGTTTTTAGGGCTAAAGGTCACAAAAGTGACACGTGGAACTTTGTACAAGTTCACTCTACTGAACCAGTCTATAATCAAGTCATCGTGGGAGATTGGGCATAACTCTTTCTACCACATGAAGGAATTTCAGACCTTGTAGATAAGAAATTACATAGATACAATAGATTCAATATCGATCTCCTAGAAGGGGATCACTGCAGTAAGGACCACACATCAACAATCAAGGTTAGTTTTGATACCACATTTCGGATGTCCTATTATTGATACTACACATTTGGTGCTACACCAAGTCTGCTAAATCTATATGATGTTGTAAGTTCATGTTACTTTCCTTTTCATAGTTGATAGAATGGTCTCTGTTGTTGTAATTAGAACTTTATCCATCACAAGTCTAGGGTTTTCCATCAGTTTTTATTGTATATATCTTTAGGTCAGTTTTGGATATAGTCTTGCATAGAGTCCATGTCTATATCAAGAGTGGGAGTCTTTGTCTACTACTGCAACAAGTCAACAATAAAATTGACAAGAACACTTCAGGTGGGCATTGTAATTTTAATTTGTATTTATTCATTATTATGCACTTACATGTGTCTTGCAGGCAGAGGTAAGTTGAAGGGTATTTTGTTTTGTTTTGGGATTGGTTTCACTGGGAAAATTTTTCATGCAGGTAGAAGAAGATTCATGTACAACTTCAAGCAAGAATTCAAGAGCAAAAGTATCAAATCAAAGGAAGCATTGCAGTGGGACATCCTTTAAAGACATGATAGGAATCCATATATTGTGAATAAGTGTTAACGCCAAGAGTCATCATTGTCAAGTTGTAAAAGTGTCATCATTAGAAGAGTCATTATTGTAAAAGAGTCAATCTTCCTAGAGTCAAAAATGCATTATTGGGAGGTATAGGAGTATCTGTTGGGATGATGTCATGGTTGGGTTGTAGGTCATAGTGTGATTGGGTTTTTGGTCAAAATCATTGTAAATCATATTTTATCATTGATTGTTGTCCCTGGTACAATAATCCACACTCTTGTCTCATTTCAGTCATTATAGGGTGGCTGGGAAGTGCTAGGTTAGTGCATGAAGTTGCCTACAGGTTGGAGCTTGTGAATACTTTAGGGTGGTAGGTTGGTCTAGGATGTTGGGCATCCATTCAGTTTACTACCGAAGAAACTAGGGTGTTGGGGCGTACTTCCAGTGGGAGCTAGAGAAGAATTATTTTCTAGAATTATAGGAAGTTGTTGATTTCATTTCAGTTGGGGATGAAGATTAAAGAATTTATTAGAAAATCGTTTGGTGGTTTTTGACTCTGATGGGGTTTTCCACTTAAAATTCTTGTGTCTACTATGTTCTTTTATTTAATTTTATTACCACATAAACATTAATAATAATTAAAGATCAACTAATGCTCTGAAAAGATTTAAAAGTGCTAATTGCTAAGGAATATTGATTCACTCCCCTCTCAGTATTTCCAAAAATATAGATATATTGTGTTCAAAAATATAACAAAGTATGGATAAATATCCTACAAAATTAGGGATTATGCCCAGTGATATCTCTATCGGATTAGTGTAATCCTAAAAACCCCAAGTCTGAGGGCCCTACCCTGAATGAGTGTCACGGTAGTAGACGATGGCATTTTCCACTCATTGGAAGAGCCACACCCAATCTCGTGGTACTCCTACCACTCACTTTTGTCAACCTTTGATAGGTCCTCCACTGCTGCCATTGGAATTTGCTGAGTTAAACCTTCCACATTCCTTGAAACAACTCTGAGGACCCTCTCGAGCTTTGCTACTATGCCTTCTGCATATTTTCCTCGACGCATGTGTCTCGGTAAACCCCTAGGCCTCATTGGTCCAACATATGCATCATTACCATTTGAATCTTGTTAGGATTTTTGTTCCATGAAAAAATACTTTAATTTCTTGAGAATATTTAAAAAATAAAAAAAAATGAAATATAATAATAAAAAAAAAAAATCATTACCAATCTTCCCCCATTTAGCTCCTTCGGGAAGTGATAGCTTTGGAGTACTCTGAAGTCTATCCCTACATAGGGATATTCCTCTATAACTATGAGTTGTTCCTCTCACCATCAGAAGAACTCATCATCAAAAGCTTCCTGAGTGACTTGGCATCCTCCAAGTCTCCTCATAAAATCTTCCCACCTAGCCATATGAGGATCTCTTAGATTGTTGATGGGGGGGTGCTACTTGGGGTCATGATGCTGGAACCCAATCAAAGAGAAATGAGAAAAGTATGTTACCGTAAAAAAAAACCGATATTACCCTACCTACATGATGTGAGTTGGCTCTTAATATTACCCAAGAGTGCTTTGCACTAGTCATAAACCACAAGTTTCAAGAATTTCACTGCTAGAGACATAGCGAGTTGTGAAGCTTGATGTAATGAGGTTGATCCTGACACCCTGACAATTTTGAAAAGGAGGATTTTTATTGCCAGGTTGGTGATGTTTTTTATTGGGATTTGTGACCTAACTTTTTGTGTCTCTGGTGCACAAGAAACAATAATGTAGTCATCCACATTCAAGCCTCCACTTTCTTTTCCCTTCAAATTGACTACTTCTCCTCTTCTAGAAAGGCCTGTGAAACAATATATATTTACTACCTCAATTTGCAAAGGCATTGAATCAATGATGAATTTCCCCTACCCTCAGTCCCAGTAGTTGATCAACATATTCAACAATCTTGATTGAGCTTTCATGTTTTGCATTGTGAATAACTTTAGCAATCCATAATATTTTAGGGCATCCATAACTTCTTTGTCTTTTAGAACCAAGCTATCAATCTCATCATGCTCTCTTTCACACCATTCAATCACCATCCTACAAAATTTGATGAATCCAACTGTTAAAATTTGATTTCCAAAATTTCGGTCTATCAATACGCGTTTTTTATTTAGACAGACACATATATATGCATCCTTCTTTATTAAACTCATGTATAGGGATTTATATACGCAACCTGATAAAATGAATCCTGCATATATGTAGAATCAATTATAAAATTAAATTAAAAACCATTTTAATCCAATTCAATTACTTCAAAATCAAATTAAGTGAAAGAGAACATGGTTTAGGGTTACCTGGAGCTTGCGGTTTTCGATTTTGTTGGGTAAATATCCTAGAATATCTTGTCAAAGTTTGACCACAAAATCCACTTCTTAGCACTGGGATGGGAAAAAATACAAATGGTGAGTTTTGACTTTTCTTTTATTATTTACATCAAAATCTCAACCCATTTTTTCTATATTTATAAATTTTTATACCTTATTGACCTATCTTTAAGTCTTTGGAAGGATTTTACGGGGTAATGAAGATTGTTTTATCACTTAATGATATTTTCATATCATTATGATTCCATGATCGTTGACCTATCATGTCAAGCATCATTCTTTAATTGGAATATAGGTTAGAATAAATTTCCATTGCATTTTTTATCTTGACCTCACTTTGCAATACTTAGCCACACGGTCAACCCCATTGTGTTGCGACTTTTAAACCTTTCTCACTCATTGAATTTTAAGTTGTAAAATAGTGGTAGAGCCTTCCTTACATGGGATTCCTAGTTAGAACTTCACTAACATATGTTTCCCATGTTACAAATCTTGTATATATGCTTGATAGTCCTCTTTAGTCCTATCATGACTTTGCGTTGAAGCCTCATTCTTCTTCATCGCTCTTACTCTAACTTTGTACCCTACAGGCTCCCATGTGTTGAGTTTCACCACTGCATTACATATTGACCTATTACCCCTTTTTAGCCTTACGCCCACTTCATTTGACTCTGGTATAAACCACTTTTATCCATGACTTTTTTGAAAGATCAAACCGTGCATTCTATTGTAGCATTTTTTGGTTTTGATAAGATAGAATAAATTAGTCAAAAAAATAAAAATAAAAATATTTTGAAAAAATGTTAAGTTAGGATATGGACATAACAATATTGAATAAAATGTTTTTGAAAATGTCTTGATGATGATGTCCATATAAAATAAAACGTTAGGTTGGATGCCCTAAAAGAAAATCAAGACAAAAATAAAATGTTAGGTTAGAAAGAAAAGAAAACAAATAAACTCTGAAAGTGAGCAAGTCTAAATGCCACTACTATTTTTTCCACAAAATAATGGTTGTGTGCACCTTGTCATAAATTCCACAACCCATGACAGTCAAATAGTTTAATCTTGATTGCTTCATGCTTTAAATTTGATGTTATAATTAGAGAATAAAGATCTGACCAAACTGTTTAATCTTGGCAGATCAGTAGTTAGGTAGAGAATAATAAGGTGCTCATCAGTGTAATCTGAGCCCTTGGATGTTATAAGGTTAGAACAAATAATTTGTTTTTTTTTAAATAAAAAGAAAGTAAAAGGGTTTGTCAGCTTAAATGCACCCATTAAGTGAAGAAAAAATGATAGGATAAGCAAAAGGTAAGTAGAAGAAAGGTTGCAGAAGTATGATAATTGACTGGACAAAATGTAAATTTATCATGTTTTACCATATGCTTCTATGTCCATGACGCAATTACACAAAGCAAATGAAGGTCTACAAGATCAATTGATTAACTTCCCTCATCCCCATTCATCCCTATATTTACTAATTTCCCCTTCCCACCTTCATACAATTCATATTCATTCATTTTCCATAAAAAAACCCTTTTCCTAAGGTTAAAATCCTTTTTTCCTAGGAAAAGTGAAAGCCCCATGTTAAATCCCATTTTACCCAAAAAACCCACAAAAGATGTTTAGCCTAAGTATTGATGTATATATGTGAAAAGAAAATAACTCATGAAAATGAATTATACTTAGTGTATTTCCCCTTTCCACTCATGTTTCATGTTAATGCTAACTTAGAGTATTAAACCCCTAAAAGTCCCTTTCCCATATATTATTAACTCCCTTTACTAAATATCTTGAAACCATAAGTTTTATTATAAAACTATGTATTCCATAACACATCGCATATCGGCGGATCACAAACTTTTCAACGTGCATGCACTCTCCTCCGCATTGCAATATGCGATGCGCGATGGACCCGAACCCGACACAAATATATTTTATAGTTCATTGCACATTTCACATCCGCCACTCATCGCAAGTACCCGCTGAAACATACACCCTCTGCCATTGCAATTTCTGATACGCGATGGGAACCTGGACCCGATCACAGTATTATCCATGATTTATTTTCCACATTACGTCCAGCCCCTATTGCATTCCTTTGCGTTGGGCTTTCCTTCACTAAACTGTGATTGCGATATGTGATGAAAACCAAAAACACCTCCCGCATAACGACAAAATGGCCACTATCCACTTTGCGCCATAATTCAAAAAGTAAACTGTTTTTCCATTTAAACGTAAAAATCACCATTTTTCTTTGTTTCGCCCGTTTACACAGTGAAACCTCCATAAACCTGTGTGACCAATAAAACAACTGTTTTACCTTCCGATACGCTCTAGACTCCTTCGAATATCCTTTCAATCTCAATAAATCCATTGACGAACTTCTCTGTCACCTATGTTTTTCTTAACAATTTCTATGTTTTGCAGGTAAAAACTCTTGTTCTAGGCTTACAAAGAAAAATCTTGCATACAGTTAGAAGACAAATACGAAGATCATATCAAATCACTTTACCCTGTAACATAAAATCTAAAACGATTTACTGTTGAAAAACACAGTAAAAAGTGAAATGCATAGTAAAGGTAAAAAGAACATAGTAAAGGCTACTCAGCAGGGTCAAAGGATATTCACAAAGTTTAAAGAGTATCAGATGAAAGATCAAATGAAGAAATCAACCAGCATAAAGGATACAAAAAATCAAGTAGATTAAAGGGAAAAATATCAAACAACAAAGCAAGCACAACCTGAATAAAAGGGAAAACAAGAAGCAGTTCAATAGCTGCCCCTATCTTCCTCATGAAGATCTTTCCTTTCCTAGACTAAATCTTAATCAGTTTTAGGATATTTTCTTAGTTTCATTATTGTATAAATAACTCTCTTCTCGATTTGTTAAGGGTTCAAGGTTCATTATTCATTATTTGTTAAGTCGTGAGTATTCATTCTACTTTGAACCTGGTTACACCTTTGAAGGAAGCTTTTCTAGACACTTGATGTACTCAGTCTTTCTGGAACCTTAATACAAAGAAAAGGATTCTGAATTTGGTTTTACACAGTTTGTGTTATCCTGTAAGTTTTTCTAGTTATCAATCATTATGTTTTTCTTCATATGCTTATGACTTAAAGAGATATCTAGGTAGGAATAATTATGTCTCAATTTATTCCTATAAACTCCTAAAGTGATCATCTATTAAGAGAATGGATTAATTAACTATCTATTTAACTAATCCCCTCTAATCAATAAATCACCAGTATCTTTTGTAAGCTTAAGTATACTGCCTTGAATCTTTGGAACGTAGTTTAGAAGGTTTTCATACTTATGATTATTTTGTTTTACAGTCTAGAAACTGTGATAATCATATTAGTTTTTGTCTTCTTCTCACCACTATTTGATCTATATCGTTGTGTAAAACTTTATAGCAACCCTTTGTTGAGATATTAATATTATCCAAAGGATTAAGTATTTCAATTCTACATTTGTCTTCATTCATTGGTCTTCCAAAACTAAAACCAAAAACCCAAAAACAATTATTTTAGATGCTCTGGCATTGGTAGCTAACCTACTACTATCTCAGAGGTACAACATCAGATTGGTGCCGTTGTTAGGGATTTGAATTTCTTTTAAGTTTCCCTTGGGACAATGATATTCATTCATTCTTTTCCTTTAAGGTTATTATTTAAGGGTTTAGAAAGGTTAAAATCATTCACCTAGGTGACTCCACACTTCCAAATTGGCACCTTTTAAACATACTAGATCTCATTCAGAAACTGACATAGTTAGTCCTCTGTTAGATCCTAAAAGGATTCTGAGAAAAGCTAGTTCTAAAAGGGGACACCAACCATCTTCTTCGTCCTCTTCATTCCTACAGTCTAAATAATTAGAATCATTTGACCCCTATAGTAATATCCCATCTGATCCTGATTACTCCCATTTATCACCTAGGGTTGTTGAACTTCTAGATAGAGGAGTTGATTTTAAGTCATCCTACCTTATTCATTCTTTAGAATCTCATGCAATACCCACACCACCACCAGGATCACCTAAAACTGAATCTAATTTGGGTGTTGATCTACCAGAATATAAACCCGCAGATTTCATATCCCCTACCACCTATCCATTTCCTTCCATTTTTGACCGACCTGAAGATTCTTCTTCTAAACAACCTGAGGAGATCTACTCTATATATTCCAATCCTCTCTTTGAAACAAAAGAAGGTATTCCTTTATAGGTCCCAAAGTTAGTTCTTAAGACTCCTTTGAAGTCTTTCAGGAGATCTCCTCCTCCTTCACCTCCAACTAGTTCATCAACCCCTAAATCACCATCTTCTTCCTCTACTTCTTCTTCAACACCTCATACTCCACTTGGACAACCTCATACACCTCAAGCACCTCATACACCACCTGCTGTCATGGCTTTCTGACCTATTGTACAGGCTAGATATGCTACCTTAGTCTTACCTAATAACCTTGATGCATTCCCAGCTGGATACTTAAAATACCTTCCCAAGTACAATGGAGAAATTGGTCCCTCAGATGAGGACCATCTTCAAGCTTTCCTAGAATTTTCAAACAACATGAATATTGAACAAGAAAACGTTTATATGAGATTGTTTGTATAGTCACTTGAAGGAAATGTGAGGATTTGGTTTAAGTAGTTACCAGCAGCTTCCATTAGAAATTGGAAAGAAATTACAACCATATTTCAAAATCAATGGGGTGTGAAAAGGGATCCTCTTTACTTTGTCACATAATTTGAAGAGCTTAAAAGGAACTTCGGTAAACCAATATCAAATTTTATCAAAAGATTCAATAAACTCTATCACAAAATGCCTGTTGATTGTAAGCCTCCTATAGCAACAGCTAATTCTATGAGAGAGAACTTCAAGAACTCTTGAAGATATGCAAACAAATGCTATAGAAGTAGAAGCAAATAGGGCAGCCTCAACTTCTTTAAAACTTAAGGAAGAAAAGGCCCAATGAAAACTCAAATCTGCTCAAGAAGCCTCTATTTCCTCTAAGACTAAATCAGAAGACTCAAAAATAGATGAAATAACATCTCTTCTTAGAAACCTGTCAAATAGGATTTCAAAGATTGAGACCCAACCTAGGACAATACAACAAACAGTTACTAGACCCTAAAACCAAAATCAAGGTCAATATAAAAGAGATCCACCACTACAAATTCTTCAGAGACCTAGCAATGATCAACAGGTTCCTACTCCTCTATTGATATATGACCAACAACCTTATGATAATACTATGACAATTACTGAAGATATTAATAGTATGGATTCTTCTTCCAATCAAACAATCATCTTTCCTCTCTCACAACAAAATTAGGTTCAAGAATATCAGGAAGCTTCACAGGTCTCTAAATATCACACTTCCTTTGAATTTTTAATTGCAGAGTTGAACAAGAGGTATGATCTTAGGCCTAGGCCTAGTCCTGGGAGACCTCTAAAGGAAACTCCAATAATTGGACCACGTACCAAAACTGTTGAAGCTCAAACAAATCTTATTCATCCCTTAGATCAGTCAATTAATACTACCCAAACTGGTAAAAACATTTTGACTACATTTAATGTTGAAAAAGAATTAGAGAGGGTTAAGATCCCAATTCCACTGTCAAAAATTTCTAAAAACCCTGGTTACAAAAGCCAAGTCACAAAATGGATACAAAATACCTCGATTGATGCTGAAGGTGATGTCATAAGTCTACAAGATGAAAAAATAGCAGTAGTTTTTGGCCCTAGTTCAGACATGATAGATGAGATAGTGCCTCCTTTCTATGTAACTCTTAAAA
Source organism: Pinus tabuliformis (assembly GCA_031772625.1). Lineage (NCBI taxonomy): Eukaryota > Viridiplantae > Streptophyta > Pinopsida > Pinales > Pinaceae > Pinus > Pinus tabuliformis. The sequence continues at coordinate 1,118,629,236 of CM062809.1, forward strand.
CAAATAATTCCATGTTGTATAATTGTATGCTTGATTCAGGAGCATCACACAACCTTATGCCAAAATCTATCATGGACCATTTGAAGCTCGACATAACTAGATCCTGACATGTACACCTTTGATTCTAAAAACGTGCCTTGTTTGGGATTGATCAAGGATCTAGTGGTTACCCTTTCCCAAATTCCAGTGAAAAGTGTAGTACTTGATATTGTTGTCACAGATATCCCTCCCAAGTTTGGAATGCTCCTTTCTAGGTCTTGTTGTGCCAAATTAGGGGAACTCTACAGATGGATATGTCATATGCTATTATTCTTGTTTATGGAGGAGAGCAATTAGGATTATATAGAGAGGTAAGATTTGTACATATTGTTTGTAAGACTAACTAGCCAAGGAACCATCCAATTATCCAATTTGTGCAATAGATCAAGACTTTGGTTGTTTTCAACTCACTTCAAACCAAAAGAAAACTCAAGTCAAAATTGAAGAGGTAGCTGAAATTCTTAAACCAAACCAAACTGATATTTGGAAACTGTTCTTTGATGGCTCTTGCACGAAAGATGGGGTAGGAGCTGGAGTAGTTTTAATTTCACCTGAAAAATAAAATATAACCGAATCATGTAAATTAGACTTCAAAATTAAAAATAATGTGGCTGACTATGAAGCTTTCCTTTTAGGATTGCAATTAGCCAAAAGCTTAAAAGTTCAAAACTTCAGTGTTTTTACTGATTCATAACTTATTCTTAAGCAAGTAAGAAATGTTTGCCAAACCAAGCACCCTAGACTTAGGTCCTACCAAAATGAAGTATGGGATTCAATTGAAAACTTCTTTGATTCTTTTAATTTGACTCATATTCCCAGAGATCAGAATATTCATGCAAATGCCTTAGCTGACTCTACTAGCTCTTTTAAAATTCCTGACCATACTAATGTACTCTATCAGATACAAGTCAAATATAGGCCATCTATCCCAGATAATCTGAAACATTGGCAAATATTTGAAGATGATGAACATTTGAAATCATTTCTGCAAGTAATAGATGATTTTTCATTTCTACAAATTGATGAAGATAGAACTGAAATAAATGAAAATCCAGATGGAAATGATACTTCAAATTTTAAAACCAAATTTCTAATCATGACATTACTCAATTGTCTAATAATTTTATTCCAAAAGGACTTATTCTTTTAGAAAAATTGTTTGATCAAAATGATGTCCTTCGAAACCCTTAGTCCATTTCTTCAAAAGATGACATAGAAGAGATTAACATTGGAAATGATGACGATATCAAAAACATCAAAATATGTGCATCTCTAGACCCTGAGATCAAAGCTCAATATCTTAAGTTACTGCAAAATTATAAGGATGTTTTTGCTTGGACTTATGTTGATCTAAAGACCTATGATAATTCATTAATACAACATAAGATTCCTTTGACGTTAGAAGCAAAACCTTATCAACAGAAACTTAGAAGGACAAATCCAGCCCTTCTGCCAATTGTAGAAAGGGAGATTAAGAAAATGCTAGATGCTCAGATCATCGTCCCTCTTAGATATTCTAATTGGGTTACAAATCTAGTTCCTATTAGAAGAAAAGTGGAGAAATAAGACCCTGTGTGGATTTTAGAAATTTGAACAAGGCATCATTAAAAGATAATTATCCTTTGCCCAGAATGGATCAATTATTTTAAATGGTTTCAGGAGCACAAAGACTTTCTATGCTTGATAGTTTTTCAAGTTACAATCAGGTGAATGTTGATACAACAGACAGAGAGAAGACAACCTTTACTACACCCTGGGGTACATTCATGTACGCTAGGATGCCATTTGGCTTAACCAATGTTAGAGCGACATTTCAGAGAGCTATGGACATAGCTTTTATGGGTCAGGTAAATAAATTTGTGGTTATTTATCTTGATGACATAACTGTTTTTTCTAAATCTGATCAAAAACATCTAAAGCACTTGATGAAGGTTTTTGACAGGTGTAGAAAATTTGGAATATCATTGAACCCTAAGAAGTCCTTGTTTATTGTCAAAGAAGAAAATTTTTTGGGCCATATAATTTCAAAGGAGGGAGTAGTAATTGACCCCAAATGAGTATCTGCCATTGAAACATTGACCTTACCTAGAAACAATAAGGAGATTCAAGCTTTTCTAGGCAAGATTAATTTTCTAAGGAGATTTATTCCAAATTATGCAGGGATTGTAAAAGACATAACTGACATGATCCGAAAGGACCATGAATTCAAATGGACTGCCTCTTCTAGGCATGCATTTGAAAAAATAAAAAAGGCTATCTCTGAAGCTCCCACCTTAGCTAGCCCTGATTATACTAAGCCATTTAGTATTTTCTCTTTTGCCTCTGAAACAACCCTTACTATCGTTCTATTGTAGAAAAATGAAGATTCCAATGACCAACCCATAGCCTTTTTCAGCAAGGTCATGATAGATGTTGAGCTTAAGTATGACATCATTGAGAAGCAAGCCTATGCCCTCATTCAAGCCCTGAAATCATTTAGGATGTATGTCTTACATTCACCTACTACTGCTTATGTTCCTAATAATGTTGTGAAAATTGTCCTAACACAACCAGACACTGATGGGAAAAGAGGTGGATAGATCACTCAAATACTGGAGTTTGATCTAACTATCAAGACTACCAAGCTAGTAAAAGGTCAAGGATTAGCCAAGCTTCTAGCTAAATACAACTACAAAGTACTTGGAATCAATTCTGTTTTAGAAATACCAAGGAAGAATACACAAGAACCTTCTGTGCAGATCAATCCTATACACATTGATGAAAAATTCTTGTTGTCAAACTGGTATCAATATATTGTAAATTTATTGATCCATTTTGAGTGTCCAACATCGTTCTCCAAAACCCAGTGTAAAACCTTTAAGTTAAAATTAGTCAAGTACTGCATTATAGATGCAAATTTATATTGGAAAGATCCACTGAATATTTTTTTATTATGTTTAACAAAATGAGAAACTGAAGGAATCATTGATTAGTTTCATACAAGATTTTGTGGGGGACATTATGCTTGGAGAGCAATAGCATACAAGATTCTGAGGGGAGCATTTTATTGGCCCACATTGTTCTTATAAGTAGGGGCAAAGGTCAGAGGTTGTGTTCCTTGTAAAATGTTTGCTGGTAAACAAAAAATAGCGGCTCTTCCACTCATTCCATCAATAGTTTCAACACCTTTTTCTCAATGAGGATTAGATTTTGTTGGAGAGATTCACCCCACTTCAGGTAATCAACATAGATGGATCTTCGCTGCAATAGACTACTTTAATAAATGGGTGGAAGGAATTCTAGTCAGAAATGTTATTGATTCAGTAATAATTAAGTTTATTGAGGAGAATATCTTATCTAGATTTGGTTGCCCAACTCAAATTGCCACTGATAATGCAACATCTTTTTCTAGTGTTAAAAATGATTGACTTTTGCCAGAAATATCAGATTCTGTTACATCATTCAAGTCCATACTACCCTCAACGTAATGGCCTTGCAAAGTCATCAAACAAAAGCCTGGTAAAGGTAATAAAAAAGACTCTAGCTGATCATAAGAAGAGCTGGGATTCACATTTGATTTATGCAGTATGGGAAAATAGAATTACTCCAAATAAATCAACTATAAAATCTCCATTTCAATGAGTCTATGGGAAATATGCAATCTTCCCTACCAATTTGGCCTTCCCTATTTTAAAATTTCTGCAGGATTCAACAGATGAACCTGATGATTTTTCAAGAAGAATAAATCAGATTATTAAACTTAATGAAAATAGAGAGGAAGTTCAACACAAATTGAAGAAATATCAAAATAAGATGAAAGCCCTGTTTGATAGAAGAGCCAGGGAAAGGGACTTTAAGGAAGGTGATCTAGTTCTTAGATGGGATTCCAGGAGAGAAGAGAAAGGAAAGCATGGCAAAAAATTTGACAATCTATGGTTTGAACCTTTAGCAATTGCTGAAGTGAAAAGTAACAACACTTTTGTGATGCAGAATCCTGAGGGGCTATATTCTACTTATCCTGTAAATGGAAGGTTTCTCAAACATTAGATTCAGTACTAAGAAGTTGAAATACTTTTCATTATAAATACTCCAGTTTTCTTTTACTTTTCAAGATGTCAGTGTGATTTTTTTTACAAAAAGGACTCCATAGCCCGAGAAGAAGGCACATGGATCCGCAAGTTCTCTGCATTCTACAGGAGAAAGTAGTCCCCAGATGGAGCCAATGTTGTAGCATTTTTTGGTTTTGATATAATAGAATAAATTAGTCAAAAAAATAAAATATATATATATATATATATACACACACACACACACACACACATATATATATATATATTGAAAAAATGTTAAGTTAGGATATGGACATAACAATATTGAATAAAATGTTTTTGAAAATATCTTAATGATGATGTCCATATCAAAGAAAATGTTAGGTTCGATTCCCTAAAAAAAATCAAGACAAAAAGAAAATGTTATGTTAGAAAGAAAAGAAAACAAATAAACTCTGAAAGTGAGCAAGCTAAATGCCACTACTATTTTTTCCACAAAATAATGGTTGTGTGTAGCTTGTCATAAATGCCACAACCCATGACAGTCAAATAGTTTAATCTTGACTGCTTCATGCTTTAAATTTGATGTTATAATTAGAGAATAAAGATTTGGCCAAACTATTTAATCTTGGAAGACCAGTAGTTAGGTAGAGAATAATAAGGTGCTAATCAATTTAATCTGAGCCCTTGGATGTTATTAGGTTAGAATTAGATAGTTTGTTTTTTTTTAAATAAAAAGAAAGGAAAAGGGTTTGCTAGCTTAAATGCACCCATTAAGTGAAGAAAAAATAATAGGATAAGCCAAGGGTAAGGAGAAGAAAGGTTGCAAAAGTATGATAATTTATTGGACAAAATGTACATTTATCATGTGTTACAATATGTTTCTATGTCCATGAGGCAATTACACAAAGCAAATGAAGGTCTACAAGATCAATTAATTAACTTCCCTCATCCCCATTCATCCCTATATTTACTAATTTCCCATTCCCACCTTCATACAGTTCATATTCATTCATTTTCCATAAAAAAACTTGTTTTCCTAAGGTTAAAATCCTTTTATATAGGAAAAGTGAAAACCCCATGTTAAATCCCCTTTTACCCAAAAAACCCACAAAAAGATGTTTAGCCTAAGTATTGATGTATATATGTGAAAATCAAATAACTCATGAAAAGGCATTATACTTAGTGTATTTCCCCTTTTTTCTCATGTTTCATATTAATACTAACTTAGAGTATTAAACCCCTAAAAGTCCATTTCCCGTATATTATTAACTCCCTTTACTAAATATCCCGAAACCATAAGTTTTATTATAAAACTATGTATTCCATAACACATTGCATATCGATGAATCACAAACTTTTCAATGTGCATGCACTCTCCTGCACATTGCGATATGCGATGCACGATGGACCTAGATGCGACGCAAATATATTTCATAATTCATTGCCCATTTCACATCCACCCCTCATCACAAGTCCCGACTGAAACATACACCCTCCACCATTTCGATCTCTGATATGCAATGGGAACCCAAACCCGATCGCAGTATTATCCATGATGTATTTTCCACATCGCGTCCATACCCTATCGCATTCCTTTGTGATGGGCCTTCCTTCGCTGAACTGCAATTGCGATATGCGATGAAAACCAAAACCACCTCTTGCATAACAACAAAACGGTCACTGTCCACTTTGCGCCATAATTCAAAAAGTAAATTGTTTTTCCGTTTAAACGTAAAAATCACCATTTTGCTTTGTTTCGCCCGTTTGCACAGTTAAACCTCCATAAACCTCTGCGACCAATAAAACCATTTTTTTACCTTCCGATATTCTCTATACTCCTTCCAATATCCTTTCGAGCTCAATAAAGCCATTGACAACCTTCTCTGTCACCTATGTTTTTCTTAACAATTTTTGTGTTTTGCAGGTAAAAACTCCTGTTCCAAGCTTAGAAAGAAAAATCTTGCATACAGTTAGAAGAAAAATACAAAGAACATATCAAATCACTATGACCTGTAACATAAAATCTAAAATTATTTACTGTTGAAAAACATAGTAAAAACCTGAAATGCACAGTAAAGGTAAAAAGAACACAGTGAAGGCTACTCAGTAGGGTCAAAGGATATTCACAAAGTTTAAAGAGCATCAGATGAAAGATCAAATGAGGGAATCAACTAGCGTAAAGAACACAAACAATCAAGTGGATTAAAGGGAAAAATATCAAACAACAAAGCCAACAAAGCTCGAATAAAAGAGATAGCAAGAAGTAGTTCAATACCTGCCCCTATCTTCTTGCATGAAGATCTTTCCTTTCCTAGAATAAATCTTAATCAGTTTTAGGATATTTTCTTAGTTCCATTATTGCATAAATAACTCTCTTCTCGATTTGCTAAGGGTTCAAGGTTCATTGTTCATTGTTTGTTAAGTCGTGACTGTTCATTCTACTTTGAAACTGGTTGCACCTTTGAATGAAGCTTTTCTAGACACTTGATGTACTCAGTCTTTTTGGAACCTTAATACAAAGTAGAGGATTTTGAATTTGGTTTTACAGAGTTTGTGTTATCCTGTAAGTTTTTCCAGTTATCAATCATTATTTTCTTCTTCATATGCTTATGACTTATAGAGATATTTAGGTAGGAATAATTGTGTCTCAATTTATTCCTATAAACTCCTGAAGTGATCATCTATTAAGAGAATGGATTAATGAACTGTTTGTTTAGCTAATCCCCTCTAATCAATAAATCATCAGTATCTTTTGTAAGCTTATGTATACTTCCTTGAATCTTTCGAACGTATTTTAGAAGGTTTTCATACTTATGATTGTTCTGTTTTACAGTCTGGAAACTGTGATAATCATATTATTTTTAGTCTTCTTCTCACCACTATTTTATCTATATCACTATGTAAAGATTTATAGCAGCCCTTTGCTGAGATATTAATATTATCCAAAGGATTAAGTATTTCAATTCTATATATGTCTTCATTCATTGGTCTTCCAAAACTAAAACCAAAAACCCCAAAACAATTATTTTAGATGCTTTGGCATTGGTAGCTGACCTACTACTATCTCAGAGGTACAACACATTCATTAGACTTTGCGACTTGACACCTTTTACCTTGGAGGGAATGTTCCCCAAGTGTCAATGACCGACATCTATAACCTTGCATTGAGCATAGGGATGTTACATACCCATGAACTAATTCACTTGCCTTTGACAATTGTTCCCTCCACTATACTATAGGCATTCTTTTATTCATTTTCAAGCTTTATAATATGAAAAAGACAAAAAAATATCAAATATTCCAAAAAAGGGAAGGGAGGGGAAGAGTCTCTTTAATCAGCTTTAGCAGCAAAGTAAATTGTGTCACCCTTGAAAAAATCACTTAAAAAATGAGTCTTTCCTCCATCCAGTTAGGACTCAGTTTGACTTTAGGGAAGCCAAAACCTTGTCTTAAATTCAATACTCCTCTGATTGGTTTCCCTTCCAATCATATGGATAGTTTGTTGACCCCTCCTTGTTGTGGCAAAAAAGCAACCCCCCATTTTTACTTGATTATCTTCATAATAATAATGGGGACTCTCCATGTAAATTTTGGTCATGTCTCCCCTTAAATACTTTCATTTGGTTTCTTTTGCGAGATTTTCACTTTCTTCGGATTTGCATTTTGATTACTTCATGGAGTGCAATTTCTCTTCAACTTCCCAACAACTCTAATTTTATTGAGTTTGGACTTATGGTTTGTAAACGCACGTATTCAAAGTTTGGTTATTTTTCACCACCTATGCTAAAAAATGTATTTCAATTTTAGTTTTTGTAAATTTAATTAATTTTTAAATTGTAAATATTAGTATTTAATTAATTAACCTTGATTAATAAGGTCAATTGTAGTTTATTTAATTAATTATTATTTTATTAACTAATTATATTATAGAACCATTGCAACTGAGATTGTATATTTATTCGTCATATAATAAGTGTAAATGGAATAAAAATAACAATTTTTTTAAAACAAACTTAGAGCCTGAAGCCCGAACGAAAATTAATTCCAATTTTTAAAAGTTACAGGCTCTAAGGCTCTTGGGCTTACCAAATAATAGTGGTTGTAGCTTTTGTTTCTAAAAATAAAATATAATATTGGTGGGAGGTCCCACTCCCAATGTTAGGCCCCTATACTACTAGTGTAACCCCTTATTGTTATTAGTATAACCCACTTATTATATTGACGTACCCATGTAGTGCCCATATTTTTACTATTGTGCCCCATAAAAGCCCACTATTGTTATTGTTGTGCCCTTACATTATTATTGTTATGTCGGCTCTGATTATGTTATAACCCCTTAGACTCCTATATATAGAAATGAGGTATTTTCATTTGTATCATCGAAGAATTGTTCATTTATGTAATGTAAAGGAGATTGCCCCCTCGAAGAGGCTGAATTCTAAGGCGTGGATCTCTCTTTTCTATCTTTTTGTGAGCTGGTTTCATAACATTTGGTATCAGAGCTTTGGATTCTAGGGTTTCGCTGCTCCAAACAGGTCATCATGGCATTTTCGCTATAAATTTGTTTCTGTGACGTTTTAGAAGTTGCAAAAAACCCATTTTAGAAGAAATCGCGTTGCGACTTTGGTACGAATTTCAGAGATTTTCGCGCGATATTTTCGGAGATATGATCTCAGGAAGTTGGTCTTTTTGCAAACTCTTGAATTACACTAAAAACAGGTGACCTGGGTAAAATCGTCATAACTTTCTTTCTGAGCATCGGATTGAAATTTAGTAAGAAGTTATAGAAAGAGGACGGACTGTAGCTTTCGTTTATATATTTTTCAGATCCAAAGGTTGAAACAGTGACACGCGGCACTTCATACAATTTCGCTCTTCTGGAAAGGTTTATAATCAGGTCATCTTGGGAGATTGTGCATAACGCTTTCTTAGAGAATCCAATTTGGATCAGACTGGTGGCATTGGAAAGAGGACACAGAGGGCTACTATAGTTCACAATTTCAGAACTTAAAGATCTGAAAGTACAGAGTTACAGTCGTTTCAAGGTCGAGCTCCTAAAATCAAGAAAAATCAAGATGAGGAAGTTTGATGGCAAGGATCCGGTAAATTGGATACTTCAGATGGAGCAATATTTTGATCTACATGGTGTACAACTATTACAAAAGGTATCTATTGCATCTTCATATTTAGAACCAGATCCATTTTTATGGTATGAAGGGCTTTGTTCTCGTAAAAAACTTGTTACGTGGTCAATTTTCACGGAGGAAATGATAACACATTATGAGGATACAAAGAGCAACACCTTCTTTAGAGCAACACCACAACAATTGGAAGAAAAAAGAGAAAAAGGGCTTTGTTACAATTGTGATAGCAAATGTACTAAACGTCATAGGTGTGCTGAGAAGAAATTATTTTACATAGAATATGAAGAGGAGGAAGAAAAGGATCAAGAAACATCAAAAGAAGAGGACATATGCCAGGACACCACCCCAGAGAAAGAAGAAATGAATCAGACCATATCTTGTAAAGCATTGGCAAGAATTACCACTCCTCAAACTCTCAAGATAGAAGGACATATCAAGAAGAAAAAGGTGCAAGAAGTGAAAGATCACATCGAGGAAGAAGAAATGAATCCAACCATATCTTTTAATTCCATGGACGAAATTACCACTCCTCAAACTATCAAGATAGAAGGACACATCAAGAAGAAAAATGTTCAAGAAGTGAAAGATCACATCGAGCATCAAGAAATGAATCCAACCATATCTTGTAAAGGACTGGAAGAAATTACCACTCCTCAAAAGATAGAAGGACATATCAAGAAGAAAAAGGTTCAAGCAGAGAAAGATCACATCGAGCATCAACAGCAAGTTCTCCAACTTTTAAAGGATAACGCCACTTCAGTGCAAAATAAAACGAAACAACAGGTAGATCAACATCATAGTGAAAAATGTTTTGATGTAGGTGATTGGGTATTTTTACTGCTACATCTCAAGCAAGCTATTTATGAGAAGGAAATGTTGGCAATACTACATGCACTTAAAAAATGGCGACTTTACCGAATGGGAAGACTCTTCAAGGATGAGGATGTGGAAGCATTGTTTTGTGCTATTTATATTATCCAACCAGATTGGATAAACGAAGCAAGGGATGAATGGAAGAAGGACGAAGAAGTATGGCCACTTATTCAAAAGTTGCAAAAGATCCCAATTCAAGAAATATTGCTAGAAATTGAAGAGGAAGGAAAAATCATATTGGAACCTGGAGCAATCACAGAAACAAGAACCCGACAGCTACGAAATCGATCAATTTCAGAGTATCTCATCAAGTGGAAGAACTTACCCGCTGAATATTCCACATGGGAGGACAAGAATTTTATACAGAAGCATCAAGAACTACTCAAGCGTTGAGGACAATGCTTTTTGAAGGAGAGGGGCATGTTAGGCCCCTATACTACTAGTGTAACCCCTTATTGTTATTAGTATAACCCACTTATTATATTGATGTACCCATGTAGTGCCCATATTGTTACTATTATGCCCCATAGAATCCCACTATTGTTATTATTGTGCCCTTACATTATTATTTTTATGTCGGCTCTGATTATGTTATAACCCCTTAGACTCCTATATATAGAAAGGAGGTATTTTCATTTGTATCATCGAAGAATTGTTCATTTATGTAATGTAAAGGAGGTTGCCCCCTCAAAGAGGCTGAATTCTAAGGCGTGGATCTCTCTTTTCTATCTTTTTGTGAGCTAGTTTCATAACACCCAAGTGGGCCTCTCGTCTTCTCCCCCCTCTCCTCACTATACTACCTGAATCCCTTTTCTTATTCCCTTCCGGCTCCATTTTCTTCTGGGCTACCGAGCCTCTCTTCCCCTTATAACTCTCTCACCTCCCTACCCATAGCTCCTACTTATTCCTCTTGGGCCTTGGACCATCCCTCCTATAAAATCATCTCCCTTCCCTTGTAACTCCCATTTCGCTCCATTAAAAACTCATGGGCTCTTTAACGTAGCCCAAATAAGAAATTATATATTTTTTTAGATAAAGTTTTTTAATTTTTTGTTTGTTTTTCAAGTGCTCTAAGTTCATCATAGATTACATTCGGCTTGACATGTGGCTTGAGAAACCGTCACCCAAGGGCATCTAAATCATCAAAAGCGCTTGAGGATCGCACCCGACCTGGGCCACACCAGCCCTTGACATGACTCGATTTTTTCCCACGAAGTTTCAAACCGGTGACCTTCAAATCACGAAGCAACTTAATAGTACATCCCATCAGCGTCTATTCTACGTCTTGTGGGAAAATAATGTTTTTTTAATTATTTTAATTTAATAATTTAATTTTTTAATATAGTTTTATAGTTTATGTATTTTAATTAATTTATATTTTTTAATTTAGTTAATTATAATTCTTTTTTTTGTCGGTCAAAAATTCTTTCATGAAATTTTCAATAAAATGAAACTTACAAAGATCATCATGGCAACCTCTGCTCTCTCATTCCAACCAGAATTTTTGAGAGTGGGGAATGGGACATATCAAAAAGGACAACTAACACGCGCTATTTCTAGAGGGCGTTCAAGTCTAGACATAACTGACATCAACAAAAAGAAAACCATAACTGACAACTACATATCAGGGTGGCGAGTGAGGAGGAAGTACAGGAGGAGAAACAAAGAAACCAACACAATCATGGATATGAAATTCAATATGCTCCACCCTCGCTCCCATACTACAAAGGTGGTCATTTGTACGGCGATGTTGACGCTGGAGACTGTCCAACTGCTCCAATATCTCATTCTGGCTATACTGGATGTCTTGGAAATAAGCCATAGTCTCATTCATGTCTTCATACCTATGATCTCAGAGGATATACATATTGATTTGGATTTGATGAAGTTTTGTTGCAAGAAATTCTAGAGTGGCCGGAGCTACCACTTGGCCATGCGAACAAACTTGAGATTCAGTCTTTGTTTCCGTAATGTCCTGATTACTAGAATTGATCAAAGATGCATTATGTCCAAGCTTAGAACACCTCTCTGGCTGCTACTACCCACCCCCACGGTAGGGCTGACCCTATTGACAGGGCATTGATAGAAGAGGAAAATTAACCAGAGATAAGGGGAAGAATCTATGAAAATAAGGACACCTACAATAACAATAACCAATACATGGGTTGTTGAACCACCCCCGAGGAGATTGTTGCAATGAATTGGTCACCACCCTCTTGCAATACTAGGATAAACAAGCTGCTAACCACACCGTGTGGCCTGCACCCCCTCCACCTCAACCACCCCAAGCACACTTCAACCTGCAAAGGAATACAACATGCACCCCAGTCACACCGAGGCCAGATTTATACCACACAAATTCAAAGGACAACCACACGGATCCCACGAATCCACACCCAAGCACCACTAGATGGGTGAGGTTTTGAGTGAACCACCCTACAAAACTGGGAGGCTCAAGCTCCTTAGCCCACACACCGCTCACCACCCTTTGACATTAACAAGACAAACAAGTTGTGGTCCACACCAGATGGACTTTAGTTCTTCTGCCCTAGACACCCCAGGCACAATTCAATCCATAGTTTCACATAGTAGACACACCAATCACCTCGAGGGCAACCTTACACCAAGAAATTCCAGAGGAATCCACTCAAAACCCACTAATTTTTGCCTGAGCACCACCATATTGGAAGATTTAGGGATTAACCACCGTACAGAGAGATGGAGAGACTCACACTCCTTTTCCCACGCATAGGCAAGAAGGCTCGACGAGACAAATTCCTTATGCTCGAACGAGCGATGGGCCAGAGGTTGGTGGCGGCTCAGCTTCATGCCTATTCGCGTCCCGGGTCCCAAGGGAAAAGAAAGAAATGAACCCCAGACCACACCATAGTGCCTTGATCCCCCACAATGCCTCTCAACCAAGGTCAAAACCTTGGGGAGCCACCATGGATACAAACACACACTCCCTGCTTATGAAACCTCATCTCCCAAGCTTCCACACTAAATTTCCTCTGCGACCAGCCTGCAATTATAAACATAGTAGGAGCCTCCCACGTACCTAGGTTTTGAATGCACCAAGTTTTCATGAGTGTGAATTTATGAAGCACATGGTGTCGGAGCAGGTATTGAGGGCCGCTCTGGTGCCACTTGTACGACCGTCCAATCACCCCCATCAAGGGTAATTAATTATAATTCTTATTTAATTTGTATATATTTTAATAATTTTATTTAATAATTACTTAATTTTAATTATTTTGTTATTGAATTTATTAATATATTTTAAAATTAGAATTTTATTACAATGCCCAAATTTTGCTGAGGCATGCATTTTCTAGCATTTTGGTAGTTTTGACACCCTAACTTTGGAAGCTAATATCTTGAGTTCTACATGGAAAAATGAGGCCCATGATGGCTAATTGGAAATATAAGACCATGAAGATGACTTTGGGAGTGGTTGAATGACCAGTTTTGGCTACTAACGATGTCTAAAGATTAGCATAAAATGGAGCTCCAAATTTGCACCTAAAAAACAATTTCTAATTTTGTTTTTGGAGAATTTGGTTGGTTCAAACTTTTGGCTGATGAAAATCCATTCGAGTTTGTCCTATTATTCTAAATAGATATTTACATAGATCAAGGGGAGCATAATTTTCATTCATTTTATTTATTTAATTAGATTTTAATTGGAGAAACTTGTTATTTCAATTTGGTATTTTTCATTTTGATGTGCAATTCTTATTGGTTTTAATTTTTATTTTAATGATTTTTGCAAGGAGATCAATTAGAGAGGATGAATCTAAAGCATCTTGGAGCAATTATATTGCATTAAAAAAGGAGAAAAAACATATTTTCAACTCCAAAATAAATGGGTCAAAACTGCCTTCAACAACTCTCCATTTTGGGATTATTTTTGTAAATTATAATAATGTTTTGGAGAATGAAGAAAAGTTTCATCTTCTCTGCACTTAGAGACCCTACGAATGTATGTAAAGGGATTTTAAGCTTTAGGTATTAAGGAAAAATCATATCTAAGGATATTGGGGGTTTTCTTTTCAGAATTCAATCTCTGTTAATGGGAAAAAATTTATACTTTTGCAATTCTTCCTTCTACTAGCAGAGATGATCATTTTGAGAAGATTGTTGGAGATCAATTTGGTAGTAGAGCAAAAGGATAAGGTTTTATGCAGTGTATTTGTAAGTACTTTTATTTGTTAATGCAACTTTTAGTCATCCAATAACATATTTGTACCAATTATTTCATATTTTGCACTCTTGTTGGATATACTAATGTTTTTTCATTATATGAGCTATCTTGTCCAATGGAATTGCATATTTGTTATTTATTTTCTATTTTCTCAAAGTATTTAAATCAAATTTCTGAGTAACTATTTACTCATAAATTTTCCATTTAAATCGATTTAATTGCTATTAAAATTAAGTGAATTATTTCCTAGTTTTAGTGGCTAATCATTCACTGCTTTAAAATCTCCAAACAAAGCATGTTGTGTACTTATAATACCAACTATTAGAGCTTCTTCTACAGTTCGATATTCATCGTGAAAATAACATGTTAAATCCCTGTTTGGTTAATCACTTTGCTCTTGATTTGGGCAAGATCTATATCTTGTCCTAATCGAGATAAGTTAGGTTATATTTCCTTTATGTTGCTTTCATTTTAGAATCAAATTGCACTTAGAATTAATTTTTTGTATTCTAGAATTCCCCTCACACAGGGGAAAACCTTAGGCTGGCTTGGTTGAGCCCTCAATTCAGCTTAAGGGTCGTTTTCCTGCAAGATCTATGCAAGAGAGTAGATCCAATATCTCTCTTATTGTTGGTAAGTAATAGAAATACCACAAGTCAGCAAGGAGAGAGGGGGTAATTGGACCCAATAGAACCAATCAAAGACATCATTTGAAAAAATAAGAGTCTGATTTGGGACTCTGACCAAATGGCCTTCCCAAATGGCCTTCCCAAATGTTGATGAGGTCCATTTTGGCCATCAACGCTCTTGTATCGCAAATTTATACAAAGTTCATTTAATGATTCCTTAATAGTCACAAAGTGTCATGCTTTTGTTCAAGGGAAGTTCACCTTTGTGTCGACCACTCTGCATTGTCTCTTGACTCATTTTTGTCGGCCATAAATGGTCTGTCAAGTTATTCTCATTATTATAATAGTTACTTGGTCATTTACTTGTGTCAGTAAAGAAGGTCCTCATTGACCTCTTCCTTATGGGTCTTCTCTTATTGACTCTGAGAAATTGATATGAGAGTAGAACTAAAGTCACACCCTGACCCTATTAACATCATTGATAGGTGACCTTGTGCCCAAAATCGATCAACATCATGGGTATTTGACTAGGTGGTTTCCCTTGTGTTCAACGTCAACTTACACTCACACATTGGGATTTGTGTAGTACCTTGGTTTCCATTTGACCCTATTGGTGGATTCTTCACCTCTGTGTCAACTTTAATTATTGTTTGGTACATGGGATTTCTTTCGTGCACTAGATATATCTCATGCATGCCGAAAATTTACATGGTAGTGGTTACTTCATCTTTATTCATCCAATTCCTTCCAAATTATTGGCCAGAGGGTTATACTCATGTTGGTTGATGTGGGATTCCTTAATGTCTTCCTTACAACATATATTTTTCCATTAACTCCAACGCATTGCTATGTGAACAAGATCTACAGTCATTTTATCAATATCTTAGGGTTTACAGTCATAAATGGCAGAATCCTTTGCTATTGACAGTGAGAATACATCAATGTCTCCTGATTGATAGATTCTAAGTGTTAAACTTCAACTCCTTTTTTCACACTTGTTAGATTTTACTAGGGTACCTTGACACTCATTTTCATTTTTGGTGAGTTGTCTCATATTTGTTAATTGTATACATCAATGAAGGACAATCAAAAAATTTCTCACATGGTCAGCTTCAACTCATTTATTCCCATAGTGTAGAAATGTACCATCTATAGACGATGAAGACCTCGGGTTGTGCCAACATCTCAGATCACTTTACAATTTCTTCAACTTTCTACCAGTGACACCTACACTTATATGTTGCACACTTTTTAACAACATCTTATATGTTGGCACCTAAGTTTTATGCAATTGTGATATGTAGTAGCCCTCTATGTCCTCTTTCCAATGCCACAACTCTGAACCAAATTGGATTCTCCAAGAAAGAGTTATGCACAATCTCCCAAGATGACCTGATTATAGACTAGTTCAGTAGAGCGAAATTGTACGACGTGCCACGAGTCACTGTTTCAACCTTTGGATATGAAACACACATACAAGAAACTACATTTCGTCCTCTTTCTGTATCTTCTTACGAAATTTCAATCCGATCCCCAGAGAGAAAGTTATGACGATTTTCCCAAGGTCACCTATTTTGAATGTAATTCAGGAGTCTGCAAAAAGACCGACTTCCTCAGATCATATCTCCGTAAATATCGCACGAAAAGCTCTCAAATTGGGACCCAAGGTTCAGCGCGATTGCTTCTCAAATGGGTTTTTTTTGCGACTTCTGAAACATCACAGAAAAAAATTTATAGAAAAAATTCCACGATGACCTGTTTGGAGCAGCGAAACCCTAGAATCCAAAGCTCTAATACCAAATGTTATGAAACCAGCTCAAGAAAAGATAGAAAAGATAGATAAACGCCTTAGAATTCAGCCTCTTCGAGGGGGCAACCTCCTTTACATTACATAAATGAACAATTCTTGGATGATACAAATGAAAATACCTCCTTTCTATATATAGGAGTCTAAGGGGTCATAACATAACCAGAGCCGACATAACAATAATAATGTAAGGGCACAATAATAACAATAGTGGGCTTCTATGGGTCACATTAGTAACAATATGGGCACTACATGGGTACATCAATATAATAAGTGGGTTATACTAATAACAATAAGGGGTTACACTAGTAGTATAGGGGCCTAACAGACTACTCCATGCACATGATTTGGTACTTTTCTCGGGATCAATTATACAACATCTTTTGTACAAATATCCTCTTATATGATATTGAGACATAACTTTGTTGTGTTCTTTCATTACTATATCTTATGTTCCATTATGTATTCTTTTGATTATTATCGTACTTATATATACATCATGGATCTGTTTTATACTTGATCAACAAACATGCTTTACTATCTATGAGCATGGGTATGCCCGCCTCAGATATGATTTTTCTTTCTCACTCCTTCCACAGGTATTTGATGGACTGGAATTTGGTGATCCCCTCTTGAGCTATTCAAATGGATCCTCTTTTTACACTAAATTTATTTCAACAATTAGTCACCCTTCTAACCTCATACATTAGAGGGCATCTGGTATAGCATCTTTCAACACTCTTGTAGCCCAGACACTCTTATATGGCCTTAGTATATCCCTTCACCTTGTATACCTGACTTTATCTCAAGAAAATATTTTTCAAAATCCATACACGATTCTTCCCACTCTAAAATAACATACATCTATGGTTCCTAAGAACTATATATGCATACACCTTTTTAAAATTTGAAAAAATAAATAAAAAGCTATTTTTCGAGTAAGGTTTATAGGATTTACTGAAATCTCACCTACAAGAGGCAATGGCCTAACCGAATTAACTGGTTTGAGGT
This sequence comes from Pinus tabuliformis, assembly GCA_031772625.1. Classification (NCBI taxonomy): domain Eukaryota; kingdom Viridiplantae; phylum Streptophyta; class Pinopsida; order Pinales; family Pinaceae; genus Pinus; species Pinus tabuliformis. The sequence continues at coordinate 1,118,646,974 of CM062809.1, forward strand.
GGTATAAATAGACCGCTTGGGTAGGCCAAATTCATTTCCTAATGAGAGATATCATCATTATGCCAAAATTTCCCTATAGCAGGTCTGTGTTTTCCTGTGCCTCTTGCACTCCCATTCTTCAGGAAACCCTTCTTTCCTTGCATAGATGCTCAACATCTTTATCTAGCATCTTATTGCATATATTGGAGAGGAATTATTCAATGGATAGGGATGAATGGATCTAGAGGAAGGATTCTTCAGTACCTTTGGATTGGATAATGTTGTAGCTTCCTTGTACTTGCGGCTTTCAGTTAATAAAGAGACGCATGTCCTATTTCCAAACTTCATTGTTGTCCTATGAATGTTAATTTGTGATGCATCTATATGTGTGTGTGTGTGTGTGTATCATGCTTGTACATTGAATTTGGTGATATGCTCCTATCTCTGTGACTAACTTGCAAGTCTTCACATCTTGGAAGAAGCAGAGGGTTTGAACTCTACGATCACCAAGCACGTTTCTAATTTCTACCTTTGTGAATTCAAATGATTAGCATGATTGTATGATTTCTCTTTGTTGTCATTTTATTACGCTCTATTGGGGCTATCAACCCTAGCCCTTGGGAACTTATCTGTTCAACTATTCCTCCTCTTTCTACTCCTCTTAGACTTATTGTTACTAGTAGCTAGACTTTCACAAGATGGGAGAGAAAGGGGAAGCCATTTCTCTAGAAAAGAAGATGAATGTTTAATATCTATATGAAGCCCTCGAAACAAAGTGCTTATATGAGAAACTTCAAGAGAATTCAGAATATTAAAAGTGGACCACAACCTAATTGGTAGTCCAACATTCAATCTAGGAATATTCAAAGTGGCCACTAAGGGGACACCAACGTTTCCAAAGAAAGGAAAAGCTTTGAGATCCCCTTTTGGATGTGTCCCTTGGTTGGTAACCTCGGGAACTTTGGCCATAACTAACTTATTTACATGTTCTTCCCTTGTGGGATTTTTCAATGCAAATTGAGTCTCTTTAATCAAGTTTCAAGGAAGAGAGTCTATAAAATCAAAACTTCGCCTGTAAGGAGACAACTCCACACTTTCAAGAAAAAGAAAAAGAGCCTTTAGAGACTAGTGGAGTGGTTGGTAAATCACTTATAATCAAAGATTCAAGAGTGACAATACAAAAGAAACCTAAGGCCAACTAAATGAAAAGACCATAGAACATACCACTACAAAAATCCTAGAGAAACAACAAGCTAACAACCCTCTAATATTCAAGCTCTAGGATATTAGGAATGGATGCCATAATATAAAAGAGTAGATAGAGTGATTTCTGAAGCTAATCTTCAGATATTGAGATCCCAAGTCCTACGAACAAAGGTAACAAAAATAATTACGCTGACCTCCTGACAATAATCCTGACTTATGCAAGTACCCTCACTTTGCGAGACACCTGTTGGGTAATTTAATTATGAGGTAAATTACTAGCGTTAAATGTCAATCCAAGTTCATGTACTTGTGAATTAAACTTGCACAATATATGTTAGGAAATCAACTTTCAAATTTAATTATAAAAGAATAATTCTAATTTATGAATAGAAAGAATTTAATGGAAAACCTATAAAAATGAACAAAAAGAATGTGGTGAAGTGAAAACAAAATCTTAATCTAAAAATCAATTGAATTTTAAAGACTACAAATGCAAGGAAAATCTATGAGATGAAATCTAGTCAAAGCACACACATATACTCAACTTTGATGAAAGTAATGAAATGAGTATTCTTGAAAAAATCTATTATGGGAAAACACAAAATTTTTAATCTAATGAAAGCATTTGAACTTAATTTAGGAAAGAATTGGAAAATTAATATACGAAAGCAGGTAAATATAATCTATAAAAACATCTAAACTTAATCTACGAAACTATGAAAACTTAACCTATGAAAACAATTGAAATTTAGTCTCTGAAAGCATGGAAATATTTAATCCAGGAAGGAAAGTAAATCTAGTCTATGAAAGTGTTACAGATCTAACCCAAAAAATATATGAGAATAGAAATAAACCCAAGAATAATAAGATCCAAATATAGAAATGCTTCACTTTATTGATATCAAAACCCTTAAGGTAGGGCAAAACCATACATTCACTCCTTAAGGAAGGAGAACACTCCACAAGCCATATGCCTGTTCATTCAATAATACACAATTCCTTGACATCTCTCTAACCTCTATATATACCATGGGTCATTATCATGGTTCCCTCATACCATCAAACTAATACCATGGGCCCATTACCTTATTACTAAGTACTTGTGGTCCCTTACATGATATGGGTAAACCACCTTATTTATTACTATGGCCCATCCCATTATTACATTATTACCTTGGGTACCTCCCTTGGTACCCCATATTATCCCCCCTAGGTATATAACATTCCACCCCCCTTAGCATGTTTCGTCCCCGAAACATGGGAAGAACACAAATAATAAGATCTACTCAAAAGAGTAGTCCACTGGTACCATGCTCGTGCATCTAGCCATCCAAGAGAAAGGTGAACCCTTGATCTTGATGGTGCCTTGCTAGCCTGAGATGGAAGTTGACCATGGTAGCTCTTCTATGTTGATGTGTAGTAGGTGGACCTTCGCTCCTCTCTATATTTCCTGCGGGGGTTGTTGTCCTTGTGGCTAATTTGTTGCCATCTTGTTGGTTGTTTTCTTGCTGGGTGGTGTGGGTGGTGATATGCCGACAGTGTATCTTTCTTTAATTCACCACCTAATGGAACCTGATTGGTATCTGGTACATGTTGTGGTGCCTATTGTTATTTCTTATCTTCCTATATTACCTCAACCACTGAGTCCTCATCCGATGTAACATTTTATGCTTCAACGTCTTTGGACTCTACCTGTTTTTCTGGTACCTAATTTGATGTTTGTGTTTGGTTGTCAACCATTAATGGCTCATCATCTGATATGTCAGTCCCTGGAACATCTTCTACTTCAACGTTCATGGACTCTACCTGTTATTGATGGAAATATCCTGTAATGTAATTTTCTTATTTTTATACCAGAGCTTCAGGAATTTCTTCTGCACATTAATATTGATAGTACCCACCTATTCCATCCAAGGGTATCCCAAAACAACATCCACATTAGCTAGTCTGTCAGAGCTTAGTGAGACGACCCAAAAAAGTAGATTCCTGGTCAAAGCACTCTGTAAGAGCTTTTTTGAAGGTGGCCCAAGTCATAAAACTTCCATTGCAATGTTGATGCCATTCCCACCATTGCCATCTTTCATTGTCCAGGTACATGCTCCCCACCATAAGCTGAGTCTCATTATCTAAGATGTTATTCAAATTGAAATACTACACAATTTGTGCTACCCATGCAGGCGGGTGAGAACCATCAAATTTAGGCATATCGAGCTTGGGAGGTCGCGACGGGATTGTTGGTGGGTGCCCCAGAGGTGAAGAGAGTGGCTAGACTCACCCTCACTGTGTCCACTGCCAATATACACCTCCTCGCGGGCTTCCTCCTTGCCCTTAGAGAGTGCATCAGTTAGTTTGTCAAGCTGAGCTTGGATGGCTTGCAAGGATTGTTCAAGTTTGTCGATCTTCTCATTGGCCATAGCTTGAGCTCTAGTTTCTACCATGCACCAATCCGATGTACTTGAAATTTGGGACCGCCCGAATTTTTTTCACTAACAATTGAATGGTACCACCTTGCTCAGCTCGTCGTCCTGATTCTTATGGGCTAGATCACCAATAAGCGCCCCGGGGTATCTCAGACTTTTTAAACTCCTAACGGAGTTTTAATCCTTGCTTAGGAATACTGCAGTAGCCGAATCCTGAAAATGTCAATGCTGCCAAAATTCCTGCGAAAATCACGCCACGGTATTGGAACCCCACACAACTACTCAAATCTGGTGGATCTGAGAGATCTGAATGGCTGATCAGATAGCTCTGATCGGCGGACAGATTGCTGCTACGAATCTGATGGATCTAATAGATCGGAAAGGCTGGTCTGCTAACTCGGAACTGCAAGATTGATGTCTACTGCTGCTGCAAACCCCCTTGCAAGATCTGATCTGGCAAGGATTATGCGTGATCCCAAGATAGAAAATGGAACTATGGTCTTGAGAAGTGTCAGGTGCTACATATCACAATATACATAAGGGTCTAACAGTAGTACTCGGCCCAATGTTTCAGGGCTCTAACTAAGGAGGATCAACCGTACAATCCGACTACCATATCGTACAAGCGAGTAATCTCTCTGAGTGTTGTTCTCGATGTACTGTAGCAACAAGAAGGCCGACGGTTTATCTATGGAGAGGTTTCAAAGGAGCTAGGGGGCTTCTAATATACCCAGAGGGTACTTGGAAGACAGTCTGTGCACGGTTCTGTCTAATGCGCTACTACTCAAAGGGGTACCCACAGCGGTTACAAGGGAGTCCAACAAGCATGACCACTTGTATTTCCTGCGTGCATGCCTCCGCAAATCCGTAGGTTTATGCGATCAACGACAGATCCTGTGGTTTAAAGACGCCGGAACACGTCTCTAGACAAAAAAAAATTGCTAAGAAATGGATATCCCACCTACTCTTGAAAGTGATCTGATACCACTTGTTATAGATCTAACCCAAAAAATATATGAGAATAGAAATAAACCCAAGAATAATAAGATCCAAATATAGAAATGCTTCACTTTATTGATATCAAAACCCTTAAGGTAGGGCAACACCATACATTCACTCCTTAAGGAAGGAGAACACTCCACAAGCCATATTCTTGTTCATTCAATAATCCTTGACACAATTCCTTGACATCTCTTTAGCCTCTATATAGGCCTCATACATACAATACCATGGGTCATTACCATGTTTCCCTCATACCATCAAACTAATACCATGGGCTCGCTACCTTATTACTAACTACTTGTGGTCCCTTACATGATATGGGTAAACCACCTTATTTATTACTATGGCCCATCCCATTATTACATTATTACCTTGGGTACCTCCCTTGGTACCCCATATTATCCCCCCTAGGTATATAACATTCCACCCCCCTTAGCATGTTTCATCCCCGAAACATGGGAAGAACACAAATAATAAGATCTACTCAAAAGAGTAGTCCACTGGTACCATGCTCATGCATCTATCCATCCAAGAGAAAGGTGAACCCTCGATCTCACTAGTGCCTCGCTCGCTTAAGATGGAAGTTGACCGTGGTAGCTCTTCTATGTTGATGTGTAGTAGGTGGACCTTCACTCCTCTCTATATGTCCTGCGGGGGTTGTTGTCCTTGTGGCTAATTTGTTGCCATCTTGTTGGTTGTTTTCTTGCTGGGTGGTGTGGGTGGTGATATGCTGATGGTGTATCTTTCTTTAATTTACCACCTAATGGAGCCTAATTTGTATCTGGTACATGTTGTGGTGCCTGTTGTTGTTTCTTATCTTCCAATATTACCTCAACCACTAAGTCCTCATCCGATGTAACATTTTTTGCTTCAATTTCTTTGGACTCTACATGTTTTTCTAGTACCTGATTTGATGTTTGTGTTTGGTTGTCGACCATCAATGGCTCATCATCTGATATGTCAGTCCCTGGAACATCTTCTGCTTCAACGTTCCTGGACTCTACCTGTTTATTGATGGAAATATCCTAATGTAATTTTCTTCTTTTTATACCAGAGCTTCAAGAATTTCTTCTGCACATTAATATTGATAGTACCCACCTCTTCCATCCAAGGGTATCCCAAAACAACATCCACATTAGCCAGTCTGTCGGAGCTTAGTGAGACGACCCAAAAAAGCAGATTCCTGGTCAAAGCGCTTTGTAAGAGCTTTTTTGAAGGTGGCCAAGTCATAAAACTTCCATTGCAACATTGATGCCATTCCCACCATTGCCATATTTCATTGTCAAAGTACATGCTCCCCACTATAAGCTAAGTGTCATTATCTAAGATGTTATTTAGATTGAAATACTGCTCCATTTGTGCTACCCATGCGGTCGGGTGAGAACCATCAAATTTATGCATATCGAGCTTGGGAGGTCACAGACGGGATTGTTGGTGGGTGCCCCAGAGGTGAAGAGAGTGGCTAGACTCACCTTCACTGTGTCCATTGCCAATATACACCTCCTCACAGGATTCCTCCTTGCCCTTAGAGAGTGCGTCAGTTAGTCTGTCAAGCTGAGCTTGGATGGCTTGCAAGGATTGTTCAAGTTTGTCGATCTTCTCATTGGCCATAGCTCGAGCTCTAGTTTCTACCATGCATCGATCTGATGTACTTGAAATTTGGGACGGCCTGAATTTTTTTCACTAACAATTGAATGGTACCACCTTGCTCAGCTCGTCATCCTGATTCTTATGGGATAGATCATCAATAAGCGCCCCGAGGGATCTCAGACTTTTTAAACTCCTAACGGAGTTTTACTCCTTGCTTAGAAATACTGCAGTAGCTGAATCCTAAAAATGTCAATGCTGCCAAAATTCCTGCGAAAATCATGCCCCGGTATAGGAACCCCACACAACTACTCAAATCTGGTGGATCTGAGAGATTTGAATGGTTGATCGGATAGCTCTGATCAGCAGACAGATTGTTGCTGCGGATCTGATGGATCTAATAGATCAGAAAGGCTAGTCTGCTAGCTCGGAACTGCGGGACTGATGTTTGCTGCTGCTGCAAACCCCCTTGTGAGATCTGATCTGGAAAAGATTATGCGTGATCCCAAGATAGAAAATCGAACTATGGTCTCGAGGAGTGTCAGGTGCTACAGATCGCAATATACATAAGGGTCTGACAGTAGTACTCGGCCCAATGTTTCAGGGCTCTAACTAAGGAGGATCAACTGTACCCTTAGCCGTACAACTTGACTACCCTATCGTACAGGCGAGTAATCTCTCCGAGTGTTATTCTCAGTGTACTGTAGCGGCAAGACGGCCGACGGTTTGTCTATGGCGAGGTTTCAAAGGAGCTAGGGGGCTTCCGATATACCCAGAGGGTACTTGGAAGACAGTCTGTGTCTGGTTCTGTCTAATGCGCTACTACTTGAAGGGGTACCCACAGGGGTTACAACGGAGTCCAACAAGCGTGACCACCTCTTGTGTTTCCTCCCTGCATGCCTCCCCAAATCAGCAGGTGTTACACAAAAATATCATCATCATGATTATTTGCAGTCAGTATGGGTCTATCATCACTTGTAATGTCCTCCTAAGCAAGTCTCAGACCTCAGCTCTCCAAATCAAGCTTTGGAAATGAGAGAAAGACATTAAAAATCAATGTAACTCTGGTTCTGCACTTTCTCTCATGGTCACCTGCGGTCCCGCACCTTCTGTGTACAAAAACTGCGGGCCTGCCCACTCTGTCTCTAATGGTGTAGGTGCGGACCCCTGTGAAAGTCAAAAGGCGCAAGTTTTATCTTAAAAAACTCACTTTGGGTTAATTCTAGAGGTTTCTAGAAGGAATTTTGACGTGGATTGTTCGCTCTGAGGTGGTTCATGCATCCCAAAAGAGAGGGAGCTAATCCCTTGATGAGAGGAGCTATCCCTTTGAAGGAGGGCTTTATCGCTTTGAAGGAGGACCTAGTAACCTCCCTCCATTGCACTATAAATACAGGAATTAGGCTGGTTGCTAGGGAGGTTAGAAGCTGAACATGTTTTAGGGTAAATGCTCGTGAAATCAAGACTTCCTAGTTAAGCCTAAAGAGGAGAGATCACATACCTTTTTTGGTTTCATTAGGGAGTGAGTGAAACTTGTCAAAGTAGAGGAGACTTCTTGCTGGACCCTGGGAGGAGCTTCTACAGCATCAAGGCAAAGGTTGTAAGGTTCTTCTTCTTTTGAATTAATACAATCAAACTCATTTTTCTCAACAAGTATCTTATGTTATTTGTTTCATGGACTCCTTGACTTTCATGTTAAATATGTTTCATGCAATTGGCTTTTCAGGTGCTATTTAATTTGTTTGCCTTGTTTGTGTTTGCAGATTCGCGAAAAGGAGCTCATTTGGATCGAAGGAGCGAGGGCATCCACAAGCTAGCATTGGACCTAAGGTAGGCCCTAAAAACACTTGTTTTCTATTGTCTATCAAAGCATATTTAGAGAAAGATAGTGTCTGGTTGGTTTGCTTGTCATTAGGTCTTCTTTAGATTCTAGGAAGGTCTATCTTGTCTGCAAGATTGACTTATTCCGTGTGACAAAATGGCGACTCCACTAGGGACTTGATTGTTTTCCTTGTGATTACTTTGACCTGAGAAACTCTATTTTTGTCTCTGTTTTTGGCTTGTTGTGTGTAAAATTGGGTAGAGTTTGTAGATCCAGGGTTATTTTTCATTTTTCATAGCTTTGGGAGAGGACCACACCCTAGCCGTTTGACACAGTGCGTACTTACCCACAGGTTGGCTTTTAGCACAGAGCGGGACTGCACCTATGCCAACTGTGGGCCTGCGGACCCTGTCAAAATTTTGAAAACCCTAAAATTTCCTATGTCAGTGAGCTTAGTTTGTCTTTAGAAATTGTTATCCACTGCCCAGACCTACATATAACTTCTAAGAAGCTTTCCTTGGATTGATTTCGTTAGTGTTAGGGTTTTAGGTGAAATTCTTAGGAGTTTTGCTTGTTGGGTTTGTTTTTTCATTTTGGTTGTGTAGTGGCTCTGAGCTTAGAAACTGTAGAGACTTCAGATCACCTTAGTGTCTACCAGCCTTCTTATGAGTCTGACCATGTATGAAATCTCCCCTTGTTGAGGAATCTGCTTTGTATTTTCTCATTTCAAAACATCGAAAATCTTGTGTTTGAGAGCTTGGTTTTTCATTTTCAAAAAGAAAACGAAATTGGTTGTTCTTGACTGATTTGTGATTCTGCATGAATTAGTCCTTAGCTTGCATCTAGCTGAGTAAAACATCCTCTAAAAAGAATTTTAGTAGGCTTTGACTTCAAATAGGTGTTTATAGTTTGTAACTCTCAAAGTTAGTTATTTTTATTAGTTTTGAGTGTTTTATTTACAAAATAAAATAAAAAAATCTCTTTTGAAAAAAATTTGTTTTTTGTAGTGATTGAGTGCTTTGAAACGAAAAAGGGAAATTTTTGTGAAATAATTAGTTGTCTCGTTTTGAGTGCTTTGGAAAGGAAAAGCTCTTCTTTTAATTTGTTTAATTGAGAAAGATTTGTGTTTACAAAGTATTTGCATTCTCAAACTCTTTCTTAGTTTAGAAGTTCATCGAAGAGAAAAAGATTGTTTGGATCATCTTAGGTGCATTTTTAGTGATTTTTAGTCGAGTCTTCATACCACGAGTTTCATCTCCGCACCTTTGGACTTAAACAAAAACCACTAAAATTAACGCTTAAAGTAAAATTCACCTAGTAAATTTTTTATTTCTAGGGCTCTGATACACCAACTTAGCTTAGGCTAGTGTCTTGGAGTAGGAGAGTAATTAACTCTCCAAGACAGTAAAAACAAACAAGTAGTTGTATCTTGTGGTAGGGAAGAAATCCAATTGTTTCATTTATGCTCTGGGAAAGCTCCTCTTAAAGGAGAAGCACGAGATCGTGTCTGAACTAGTGTGGGAATCAATCCTTCCACATTGGGAACGACACCAGATATTCACGTATTACAAACGGTAAACCTCGGATTAACCATTGTCAAGGAGCCTGGGGTCACTTGTTGGTAAACCTTGGATTATGTCAAGGAGCCTTCAAGGGGATTTAGCTTGCTACTCTACCCTTGCGTGCGTATCGGATCATAGACTGTTCCCCCAGGTGTATTTGTCTCAGTTGGTAACCTTAGTGGCCATATTCTTTAAGACTCTTCCTAAGGTGACAGTGGTGGGAAGATCCCACTGTACCTGGAGCAGACGTCAGCTAGACTCACTTGGATTTTCTGGGGGGTTCTCTTCACTCGAGATGGTTAAGTGGAGGAACTTGTGCCAGTCTATTCATTAAGCAGGTTGCCGGGGTAACTGTTCCAACCGCCATTTCTGTACTGAACTCTGCGACGTTGGATTTCATCACCAACTAGTGTTTTCAGTCCGGAAAGTTACTGTTTGTGTGTGTTTGATCTCCTAGATTCTTTAGGCGTGTGATTCAAATTTGTTTGGTTCTTTAGAGACTTTAGGTGCTTTTCATTGAGATTTTACTTTGTTTGCGTGTGAAGTAGTTAAAAGTCTTTAACTGTGGCTGAATTACCAAGACAGTCCCGTAGACTTCGGGGCCAGTCTCCTGAGATTATAAACGTGGCTGAGTTACTGAGGAAGTCCCGTAGACTTCGGGGCCAACCTCCTGAGGAAGTACCGAGCCAACTTGAAGGCTTAAAAGTCCTCGTAACTCCTAGAGACAGTAGAGTTGGGTCACTGGAAGAAGGAGAATCTTCTTTGATAGTACATCCAGATTTTCAAACGCCAGTAGTAGAATATAATCCACAGTTAGTGTCTATCTCCGAAATCACTGGTAGCTTTTCATCTACTAGCGATATAGGTGAAGAACCCGAAATATTCGAGCCTGAAAGTGAATTTGCTGCTACTCCGACATCAGGGTTTGTTTCTCCATCTTTTAGTGGTCCTGGTTCACCTAGGGTAGAATGAGTAATCACTCAAGATCTTCCTTCTGGATTGATTTCTATTGAAGAACTTGCTCCGGAAGAAGAAGAAGTAGGCATCCCTATCCCTAAAAATCAACCTACTATTGAATTAAGGGAGCGTGAATCAATTTTTTACAGTTCGCCTAGGAGTAGTTCTTGGTATCTTTCTTTGACTAATTATTTAGAAAACTCAGGGTTAAGTTTTTCACAACCTCGTGCTCCTTATCACTCAACACCTAGAGGTTTTTACACTCCCATCAATATGGCAGGATAGTCATCCATGTTTACTCAATCGCCTGAATCCTTTTTGTACGGCGGTCCATCTGTTCCTTCTGGGTATCAGTCTCTTTCTGGTACTTTTTTGGGATCATCTCCTCAACCCATTGAGCAAGGGTTATTAACTGGAAGCAATGGTACAAAGCCATTGAGCGTAGAAGACATTCTTATGATGTCAGGTTCCATTCCCAATCCTCAACCTCAAGGTGGTCAGTTACCGCTTGGGGGGCAACCTCAATTAACGCCTGGGGGGCAACCTCAAGGTACACAATTTGCATCTGGGGGGCAACCTCAAGGACAGTACATACCTACGGTACAATACGTTCCTCAAGGTCAAGCCCGGACTCAATATGTACCCCAAGGTCAACCCCAATATCAATTTATACCTCAAGGTCAACCCCAGTATCAGTATGTGCCTCAAGGGTATCAACCCCAAGGTCAATACTCGAACCAAGGTTTCTAACCACCCCAAGGTCAAACATTTGTTCAAGGAATGGGAAATGTACCTTTCAATTATCAATCCTACCCTCAACCCAGTTATGGTCTTCAGTATTCTCAACCAGTTATGGGTCAGTACCCCGGAATGAATATCGTGTGGGATCCATCGCAAACCCAACAGGTGTTGCAGCGAAGTGTACAGTTGTCATCTCAAACTGGACAACCCTTAGTTTCTGGTGCACCCTAGCAACCAGTCCAGTCTAACGTTCAAACTTCTGTACCTTCGGTAGTTTCTCAGCCTGGGCCTAGTACACCTCGTACTCCACCTCAAACGACTGCTACAACTGCCGCTACATCTGTCCAATCTACCCCACCTACTTCTGGAGTATCGACAACTCTAGTTTCTACTGTTCCTGTATCTACTCCTCAGACATCTTTACCGCCGTCTGGATCTATGATTCAAACTTCAGTTCAGATGCCTGTAGGACAACATGGTTTAAGTACGGTCATCACAAGTCAACCACAATTCACCTATCAATCGTACCAGGGACAGTACATATTCGGTCCTGTTGTCCAGCAGCCAGTTTATCAGTATCAACCGTATCCTGGGTACACTTATCAGCAACCTCAACAACCTCAGTACGGTCCGGTTAATCCTGGTTTTCCAGGAGGATACAATATCCCGAACGCGATTCCTATTCCTAGTTATCCTGGATATCCTCCTCCTGGGGCTGGTCTCATGACCCAGAGTTTTAGGGATCCTAATCGGAAGTTACCGTTTATCGAAACTTTAGACTTACCTGACTTGTCGCGCCTAACAAATGATCCCATTAATTATCTTCCGTTTTGGCCGCCAATGCCAAATAAGTTTCCCAGTGACATTCCCAAGTTCAAAGGTAAATCGGGAGAGGACCCGTCGAACCATGTGATGACTTACCACCTCTGGTGTGCGTCTAACTCCATCACAGATGATTCGATCCGTCTTAGACTTTTCCAACGCACTCTAATTGGTCTCGCGGCCAAGTGGTACATTGAGTTACCGCGAGGCACTTTTTGTAATTTTAGTCAGTTAGCTACCTTGTTTTTAACTCATTTTTAGTTGCCAGTCCGATATGACAATGGCACGGAATTGTTAACTTCGCTAAAACAATCGACATCCATGTACATTTCAGATCATATTCATGAGTGGAGACGTCGACGCCGTTTAGTGAAGGTATTTATTCCGGATCAAATCTTGGCTGAGTGGTTTGTAAAATCTTTGTTTCCAAAGATCATTGAAGATGTTGCTAAAGCTAGAGTTGTTACTGAGGAGCAAGTCATTGCTCAAGCACGGTTAACACTAAAAGTAAGAAGAAGTCTTCCAAGAATTCTTCCCCTATCATAACATTGCCTGATTCCCCAACAAGAGATTCCTCTACAGAGATTTCCGCCGATATTCATGTTGTAGAGTCATCTACAGCCAAATCAAAATCCAGTGGGAAGAAGAAAGGAAAGAAGAAGAATAAAACAGACACAAGTTCAAAGGAGAAACCTGAAAAGGCGGAATCCAATGACGAAAAGCACAAACCTCGTTATCCTTGTCTCATTTGTGACGATGAACATTTTACAAGAGACTGCCCTCATCGTGCAGAGGTTGCGAAGATTGTCAAGGGTTCCCAAACTCCTGTTGTTTTGAAGGATCCTTTTCCGACTCAAGACAACAAGATGGTAGGTTCATCCTCGAGTGCCAATGAAGAACCTATACTGATGATGTCCCATGTTAGGATTGCGACTCGATCGCAAGATTATGGTAGTAGGAGTCCTGTTGATGGTAAAGAAGTAGAATCTTCTCATTCTAATCCATCAACCTCAGCTCCCGGTTCCGATCCACTACAGATCAAGAAACCTAATCCAGACTTAGTAATCAAACCGCCCGCCAAGGGTATACTTCGAAAGTCAGCTTTCAATCCACATGCGAGAGCGGCTCAGAATTATAACATTGTTGAGGATTCACCTGTTTCACCCTCAACAATGTCGGCTTTGGAAGTGCTGCAATCATGCCCAGCACAACGTAAATTACTTTTGTCGGATATAGGAGCTGTTGATATTTAGGACCTGAACCTAATAATTTTCGATCTAGAAAATAGTACACCGCGTTTGCCTCATCAAATGGCTTTCCAGATACCAGTGATAGTAAAAAACAGGCCTCTTCATCGGACCATAATTGATGAGGGAGCCTCAACGTGTATTATGTCGATACAGTGTTGGAGATCGCTTGGTTATCCTTCACTAAATCAATCCCCGACGATTCTAAAGGCCTTTGATGGTCGTGGGTTTCATCCTTTTGGCATTCTACAGGATATGCTTATAGGGGTTGAAGGAAAAACCGTTAGCCTAGATGTGGAGGTGGTTGATGCCCCTCTAGACTACAATCTTCTCTTAGGTCGAAGTTGGTCTTACGCTATGACAGCGGTCGTTTCATCGGTCTTTCGAGTAATAAAATTTCCACACAATGGAAAGGTCGTAACAATAGACTAGCTGGCTTAATTTTCATCTGACCCAGCCTCTTCGGAGAGTATTCAGCATGTTGGTAAAACGACTATCCCATATAAGGATGTTGGAGTAGGATTAGTTAAATATGCCGGTTTATTGGGAACTTTTCCTTTTCCTCCAATCAATGCATCATCTTCATTTGCAACCATTCATATGATTACATCAGACACCATTGTTTATGATGATCCTTGGATCATTCCTTCTGAATCTAAGATAGACTCATTTGGTGATTCCATGCCTTTGAGTCCATATGAAATTGCCTATGAAGCTGTGCAGTCGTTTGCTGACTCGTTTTCAACCAAAAATGACTTAATGAATGTGGTTAGTGAGGAATCACTCTTCACATCAACCTTGGATTTAAATACGTTTTCTGAACTTGTTCACTCTGATGAGAAAATTCGTGAAACTCTGTGTGTAGATGATTTACCATGGGAAGATCTCCATCACAGATCTTCATTTTTACCTGAGGATGATCGTTTTGAAAATGATTTCTCATCAATTTTTACAACTGAATACGTCAAGGAACCTCAGAATCCAATGAAACATCCTGATTCAGAGTTAAATTTGGGGAACATCTCTCGAACTATTCCTATTGACATTTTGGTTAAGCCCGGAATTGTTGAAAACATTCATATAGGTGCCTCGTGTACAGATGACGAAATTCAATTATATAAGGCCCTATTTTAATAATTCTGCGACGTGTTTGCCTAGTCCAATGAGGAAATGCCAGGAATTGATCCCACAATTGTTGTTCATGAGATCAAGACTTACCCGGATGCTAAACCTGTCTGGCAATGTTTGCGTCAGATTCACCCACGAAAAGCTGCTGCAATTAAAGCAGAAGTTGAAAAACTATTGAAAGCAGGTTTCATTTATCTAATCCCTTTAACGGATTGGGTATCAAATATTGTTCTGGTTAACAAAAGGTAGGGAACAATAAGAATATGCATCGACTATAGGGACATTAATCGAGCCTGTCCAAAGGAAAATTACCCAAATCCCTATATCGATCAAATCATTGATGATTGTGCCAGCAGTGAATTATTTTCCTTCATGGACGGTTTTTCCGGATACAATCAAATCAATATTCTACCTGCCGATCAACCAAAAACGGCTTTCATTTGTCCATTGGGGACATTTTCTTATTGCAAATTACATTTTGGGCTTAAGAATGCCGGAGCAACTTTTCAAATGGCGATGTCTTATGCGTTTCATGACATCAAGCACATTGTGCAACCATATCTCGATGACTTGCCTGCTCATTCATTACATTGAGCTGATCACCTCGTCCATTTACGAGCAATCTTTATGAGGTGTAGGCATTATCAGATTCGTTTGAACCCACACAAATGTGTCTTCTGTATAGAAACGGGTCGATTGCTGGGGTTTGTAGTTTCGAAAGCCGGCATTCGCGTTGATCCCTCGAAGGTCGAAGCTATCATCAAATTGCCTCCTCCTTCGAGTCTTCGCCAACTCCAAAGTTTGCAGGGGAAAGAAAAATTTTTACGACGATTCATTCCTAACTACGCCGAGGTTACAAAGGGTTTTACCCAGTTTTTGAAGCAAAACATTCAATTCTATTGGGATGAGATAGCTCAAAAATCTTTTGATGCACTCAAACACGCGTTGACCCATGCACCGTTGTTGCATCCTCCCAACTACAACCAGGATTACTTCTTGTATCTCGCCGCCTCTCATTCCACCATTGGAATGGTCTTAGTTCAGGAAGATGAATCAGGAACGGAACATGTGATATATTACCTCAGTCGCACACTAAATCCAACTGAGATAAAATACTCGCATGTGGAGAAATTGGCATTGGCAGCTGTGCAAGCTGTCCAACGTTTCCATCACTACGTTCTACTACGTAAAACTACGGTGATTTCGGATTGCAACCCTATGATCTACATTTTGACCAAGCAATTGCTAGGGGGCAAGTACTCTAAATGGATTGCTATCCTAAAAGAGTTCGACTTGGAATTTGAGAAATATAAGTCTAAGAAATCTTTAGTTTTTGCAGAGTTAATGTGTGACTTCCCGCGTGCTAACACAGAAACTGGGGCAGAGGAGCCCATTGCAGACGAATCCTTGTTTCTAATCAGCACTTTAGATCCGTGGTATGGGGATATCATTTTTTATCTCCAGACCCAATCCTTTCGGCCAGAAATTTCAAGGTCAGAACGTCGGAAAATTCGATTCCAGTCCCAACAATTCAGGATTATCGGGGATACTCTTTATCACCATGGGGCGGACTCTGTTTTTTGACATTGCTTAACTCACGAGGAAGCTGAAAGGGTTCTAAATGATTGTCACTCTGGAGCGTGTGGCGGTCATATGTTTGGGTTTGCCACAACCCAAAAGATATTGCGCCCTGGCTAGTTCTGGCCGTCTTTATTTAAAGATTGTATTACGATGGTCCAAAAATGCCACAACTGTCAGATTTTTGATCGTAAGATGCATGCTCCACCTGCTCCTCTCCACCCTATAATTGTCGTTGGTCCTTTTGCCAAATGGGGTATCAATTTTATTACATGTAACCCTCACTCGCCCGGGGGGCATGCGTATATCATCCTTGCGGTAGATTATTTTACTAAGTGGGCCAAGGTTATGCCTACATTCGAGGCAGACGGCAAGACATCTGCAATTTTCGTGTTCAATCATATAATTGCTAGGTTTGGTGTCCCGCAAGCGATAATCACTGATCATGGGCGTCATTTTCGAAACGTTATGATGACTGAACTTACAGGCCAGCTTGGCTTACGTCACGATAGTTCAACCCCTTATTATCCACAAGAAAATGGTCTGGTTGAATCCATCAACAAAGTTTTAGTTATCATGATCCGACGAATCATTGGGATTCATCAGTCGAATTGGCACAACATGTTATTTTCAGCACTTTGGGCATACCGAACTTCAGTAAAAACATCAACAGGGTTCACTCCTTTCCAACTAGTCTATGGTTTGGAAGCCGTGTTACCCATTGAATGCGAAATCTCGTCACTGCAAATGGCCATCGAATTACTTCCAGCCACTTCCGAAGAGGAAAAGCGTGTTATACTTGGCTCAATTAGATGAGAATTGATGTGATGCTGCATTGGAGATCGAGACTCATGCAAAATGAATGAAAGCTCAGTATGATCGAAATGTGACTCCTCGAAATTTTTCAGAAGGAGATCTAGTCTTAGTTTATGATCAAGCTAAGGATAAATTAGGCGCTGGAAAGTTCGTTCCTATGTGGCATGGTCCCTATGTTGTCAAGCGAAAGCTAGCCAAACGGGCTTATGAATTGGTAGACTTTGATGGGGACTCTTTGGGTAAACCCAGAAATGGCCTTTACTTAAAGAGGTATTATGCTTAAAAGAATGGGTATGGAGATTTTTTAGTTAGGATAGTTTTTCTTTCTAGTTGGTGTGTTTTAGTTTAAATAGTGTGCTTAGCTTAGAGAGTGTTTTTCGTCATTATTCCTGCTTATCTTGGTTTTACTCTTGATATTGCAGATGTCGATGCCTCTCCAAACATACATTGGTTTCGCTGATGGTGCTTGTCGTAATACACGGAACATCTCTTCCGCAGCTTGGGTTATCTATTCGCCCTCTGACGAGTTAGTATCTATGCATGGGGTAAGCCTCGGTCAAACAACGAACAACATTGCCGAGTACAGTGCAGTGATTGAGTTATTGTTTGAATCTATTTCATTTGGGATTCGAAGTTTGATAGTGAAGTTAGATTCTGAACTCGTGGTATTATAGCTTAATAGAGTGTATGCCATTAGAAATCCAGTGTTATTAAGATTATTTTTGAGAGTGCGTCTCTTGGAACGTGAGTTTGATTACATTGAATATCAGCATATTCCAAGGTCTTTAAATACATTAGCAGATGCAATTGCTTCTCGAATGTTAAATAGACATTTGCAATAATCATACATGTAAATTTAAAATCATTCCATAACATGATTAACAAGATAAAGCTGGTAATAGTGATATATATATATATATATATATATATATACATATATATATATATATATATATATATAGGAGTGTGTCAAAAAATACATCGTCTTCGATAACAGGTTGAAAAACACCTTATGATCGGCAAAAATGATAAGTACAAAAAATAAAATGTCACATGTGCCCACAATAGGCGATCATCCTATCACTGGTGATGATCTCTATAAGAAACCACTGCACGGGCCACCTTGCAAAGGAACCTCCTAAAAGGTCCCGGGACTCCAATCACATAGCACTGAAGTCGACGAGGAATGTCTTCTATAGTGGTCTCAGGAATATCTCCTGTCAAGCGCTCGAGATGACCCTCCAACTCGGCCAAAACCTCTGTTGACTCATCCTGTGGGGCTGGTGCGAGTGCAACTGGTTGTTTCTTGTCAAAAGGCCAGAGAGCGGCTAGTCGCTATGGACCCACATCTGCATTTTAAAATTTTTACAATCAGTTTTGAGACGATGGAAAAATAAATAAACAAATTAAATATAGGAAAATGTTGGAAAGGATTTTACCTGACTCGTCCCACTGCTCTCCTAGTGGAAGAACCATGTCTGGGTCGCCACGAAAATCTATCCCAGCATAAGGAAAGTCCTGAATGGAAAAGACCTGGTTTTCAAGCCCTTGGAAATACTCAGGTTTGAAGCGAGCAACCTCTGTCCTCTCGTCCGGGTGATGGGCCATGACTGCGACCCATCACATCAGTTTGGGCTCTCGAGGAAGCCCAGCTCCAACAGTAAGGTGCTGTGGGATCAGCATAGGAACCCTCTCCAGGCCAAAACTCACGACCAAAGCCCCATAACCAAAGGTCTTTAGTCGTCCGTTCTTGGCCCTGGTCAGTTGGCCTTTCACATTGGCCAACACGGCATCGCACCAGTTGAAGATGGTGCCTCGAAAGCAATCAACTGCCATACGCATTTGGGATTCGGTGGCAATATGTAATGCAGCAGCTCCGCAAAGTCTGGTGACAGTAAACGCAATCACCATGAGTTCAGGATGGGATATCGTCTTTATGTCTATCCCTTTGTCTCTAGCCTGGTTGTTGCAGTACTCTAGCCGGAGGCTATCGACAGACTGGCCACCTGGCCTAGTCCCATGTAGAGTCAAGTCTTCACCTCTCTTGGGCAAACCAGTCAAGAAATATATGTTTGCCGGCTCGATTTCGAGCTGGTGGCCGCCAATGAAGAAACACTGGTCCTGTATGCTCCATCTGTCAACCAGCCACTATAAGAAATCCACCTGAGCCCTCATGCCACGAATGGACCAGAATTTTTACAGTCCGCACGCCCTCAAAGCATCAAGTGAAGGCTGATGATTCCATGCGGCAGCATCCACATCCTCATGCTCTCATTCACGCCAATCTAGCATGATGTGCTCTCTGCATCAAGCATAAAGATTAATTAAATGGCTAGAAAATATTTTGGTTGGTCCATTTTTTAGAATTTTTGGGTTCAAAACCCTTGCGGTGGGGTATGCACCCTCCGGGTTAGACATAGTGCGTGGGACCGCACTTTGTCTACATGGAAGGTGCGGACCCCGAGTTTTTCCCAATGGAGAAAAAGTCGGCGTCCGCAGGCCCGCAATGGTAAACCTGCGGACCCCCGCGTGCGGGTTTTGCGCCTAAAAACCCTCCCAAAAAATGAATGAAGGACTAAAACAAAAAACTAAACGGTTGAAAATGAAGAGTAGGGTGATGTGGATTACCTGGAGAAGACGGCGCTCGATTCCGACGGTTGGATTTTCCGAAATCTTCACGGGAAGTTTTCTAAGCAAAAGAACTATTTTCTCACCCAAATTCAAACGGTAAAAATGAATTGGCAAAGGCCCTTTTTATAAGTTTTTTGAGTAAATAAATTGCAAGTTTGTTTATGTTTCACTTTGAAAAGGTATTTTGCGTCTTTTTTATCCATTTCAAATAGGTATGAGTAATGTTTGTGTTTTTGTACAGAATAAAGGATTATTTAGGCGAAATCTACCATTTTCAACAGAAAAACATGTAGAGTCATCTTTAAGCTCTTTTCTGACTCCTAAAAACATGAAAAGATTGCCGAGTGTTTCTTTTAAACTTGTTAAAACAGAATTAAAAGACGGTCCACTTACAGCTCTTTTCCGACCATAAAAACATGAAAAGATTACCGGGTTTTTGTCGTTTCAAATTCGATATTGGTTATAAAACGACGTGTCATTGATCGCTTTTTTACTTTTTCGGGTCAAAGGCACTAATGACGAAAATTACTCCTTGGTCGTAAAAGATCAAGCAGTTCTCTCAAGTATTATTTTATACCTTTTCGGGGTTGGGAGACACAAATGTACGAAAAAGGTTAACCCTGGAGTATTCTTAAGTATTTTCAGACTCTCTAAAATTGAAAAACGCCGAGTTTCTCCTATACTGGACTCGTTAAAATTTCACAGTAAAAGACCTGTTCAATTACAAACAGGAACGAACCACTCCTTCTTAGGGTTCGAATTTAAACTAAGTTGGACTCATCCAAAGGATGAGCTTATAATCAAGAAAATGTTATCCTCCTCAAGCTTGTCAAAAATAAAGAGGTACTTGCCAGAAATGGTGGGGGAAAAGAGAGAGAAATGAGCCTGTTTGTCATACTTTGTAACCACTCTTGAAAACGGCACTTTTATTCACCTGGGTTGGGAAATCCTTTGCATAACAATTGATCAAACCACATTGAAAGTCTTCAGCCGGTTTCTGGGTATTAACTTTGGGTCAATTGTCACCAAACCATCTGTCGTGTCGTTATGTGTTCAAGAGGTCACTACCAATAAGCCATTCATCTGCAAAATATCTGTCATCCATCTTGACCATCCCTGAGTCAGTATTTGCAACTAAATTTCTTCAACTTGATCTATGATTTCGTGTTGTGGGCTTGCCTACGACGGATCGCTTTCTATCGACATCAGATCATTATCTAGAAAGATGATATAGGAATCATCAGTACCTTGAGATCTGCATGCATCAATGGCAGGTTTCTCGCCTTTGACGACAGTTTACATCATTGACCTTCGATCAAAGGATTCCGTGACATGCTCGACATCAACACATCTATTCGCATCTCATGGACTATACTGGGTACTTTGAGAGCCATTGACATTACTGGTGGTTTCTCTCACACTTGTTAACAGTTTACATCATCAACTGGTAATCAAGTGGTTTCTACCATGTTCGACATCAACACATTCATTCGCATGGATAGAATCGTACTGTTTTGGGAAGTAGAAATGAAGACCCTGGATCTAGTTTCCACAATCCACACTACGAGGAATTTTGTATTCATTATATAATGGACTATTCATAAATAGATGGCTGCGTCCATATTGTGTCCACATGAGTCTATACTTGTGATGTTTTACAAGATCATTCCTGTATCAGAACAGTAGTTAGTTTCTAGTCAGTTTTTATCTGAGTATGGGAATGCCTACCTTAATGATGATATGATCTCATATATATATATATATATATATATCTTGCATTGAATGTTTTTATAGGTTCCAACTGGTTTCTCCACAAGATGATCCTCGAAATGATAAAGTACTTCACTCTTCCTAAATGATAAGAAATCCTCATCTACTACAGACTTCGCACTTTAGGGGGCAATCTGTTACACAAAACTATCGTCATCATGATTATTTGCAGTCAGTATGGGTCTATCATCACTTGTACTGTCCTCCTAAGCAAGTCTCAGACCTCATCTCTCCAAATCAAGCTTTGGAAATGAGAGAAAGACATTAAAAATCAATGTAACTCTAGTTCCGCACTTTCTCTCATGGTCACTTGCGGTCCCGCACCTTCTGTGTACAAAAACTGTGGGCCTGCCCGCTCTGTCCCTAATGGTGTAGGTGCGGACCCCTGTGATAGTCACAAGGCGCAAGTTTTATCTTAAAAACTCACTTTGGGTTAATTCTAGAGGTTTCTAGAAGGAATTTATACATGGATTGTTCGCTCTGAGGTGGTTCATGCATCCCAAAAGAGAGGGAGCTAATCCCTTGATGAGAGAAGCTATCCCTTTGAAGGAGGGCTTTATCGCTTTGAAGGAGGACCTAGTAGCCTCCCTCCATTGCACTATAAATACAGGCATTGGGCTGGTTGCTAGGGAGGTTAGAAGCTGAACATTTTTTAGGGTAAATGTTGGTGAAATCAAGACTTCCTAGTTAAGCCTAAAGAGGAGAGATCACATACCTTTTTTGGTTTCATTGGGGAGTGAGTGAAACTTGTCAAAGTAGAGGAGACTTCTTGCTGGACCCTGGGAGGAGCTTCTACAGCGTCAAGGCAAAGGTTGTAAGGTTCTTCTTCTTTTGAATTAATACAATCAAACTCATTTTTCTCAACAAGTATCTTATGTTATTTGTTTCATGGACTCCTTGACTTTCATGTTAAATATGTTTCATGCAATTGGCTTTTCAGGTGCTATTTAATTTGTTTGCCTTGTTTGTGTTTGCAGATTCATGAAAAGGAGCTCATTTGGATTGAAGGAGCGAGGGCATCCACAAGCTAGCGTTGGACCTAAGGTAGGCCCTAAAAACACTTGTTTGCTATTGTCTATCAAAGCATATTTAGAGAAAGATAGTGTCTGGTTGGTTTGCTTGTGATTAGGTCTTCGTTAGATTCTAGGAAGGTCTATCTTGTCCGCAAGATCGACTTATTCCGTGTGACAGCAGGTTTATGTGCTCAACGACAGATCCCGTGGTTTAAAAACGTTGGAACACGTCTCTAGCCAAAAAAAAAAATTGCTAGGAAATGGAGATCCCACCTGCCCTAGAAAGTGCTATGATACCACTTGTTATAGATCTAACCCAAAAATTATATGAGAATAGAAATAAACCCAAGAATAATAAGATCAAAATATAGAAATGCTTCACTTTATTGATATCAAAACCCTTAAGGTAGGGCAACACCATACATTCACTCCTTAAGGAAGGAGAACACTCCACAAGCCATATTCTTGTTCATTCAATAATCCTTGACACAATTCCTTGACATCTCTCTAGCCTCTATATAGGCCTCATACATATAATACCATGGGTCATTACCATGGTTCCCTCATACCATCAAACTACTACCATGGGCCCATTACCTTATTACTAACTACTTGTGGTCCCTTACATGATATGGGTAAACCACCTTATTTATTACTATGCCCATCCCATTATTACATTATTACCTTGGGTACCTCACTTGGTACCCCATATTGTCCCCCCTAGGTATATAACAGAAAGCTTGTAAATTTAATCAATGAAGGCATTGAAGACTGTAGAGAAATTCCAGGATTCAGTGTGTGTTAAAATCCTAGAGTTCATTCATAAATTAAAACCATGATTTTCCTATGAATTCTTGTGCAAGAAAACTATGATGTGAAATAATCTATGCGAATGAAATGAATGTGACTGATCTACAAAAGAACATAAACAGAATTAGCAACAACACATCTAATCAGAAGAATTAAATAAAATTTGTAGAAAATGAGCATAAAATAAACTAATCTATTTTTCAAAAATGAAACTTTAAAATACACTTGTGCGAATGAGACGTGGAAAGTTCAAGAAGCAATTGATCAAACACTAGATCTCATGACGAAAGAATAACCATAGCAAATGATTGCATTCATTATCTATGAACTTTTATAGTATTCATAACATCAAACATAAGCATATTTTTAGCATTCACAAACTTAACACCCATTTTGAATGCAGAAGACACTCCTATTTATACAAAAACTAAGATAACTAATTAATAAATGTAGATATACAAATCTATCCTAGATCCACAAATAGCTCATGTGGTTCCAACCATGTGTTAACATCTAGCAAGAAATATCTCTACATATTCTCTCACAAACCTATCATAGCTTTAATAGGAGACACTTATGGAAACTTCCTTGATTCTTCTCCATGAGATGTGCTTGACCAATGATCCCAAATTTTCCTCAAGTCTTCAAGACTTTGAAGAGGAAATTCGAATTTGAGACTTAGAGGCCAAATATGACTTTGCTGGAATATTCAATATGCCTACACACATCATAAAACTCATCCAACTTTTATATATAAGTGAATACATGTTATGTTTCTAATATTAACCATAAATTCGCTCAAAATACCAAAATAAATATATTGGAAAATAATATGTCTAAACTCATATTTAATCATGAAGATATTCTTAGTCTATGGTTATAGTACTGTGGAATACGGTAAATACTGAAAGAAAATAAAAGAAAGGAGGGTGAAATGGATGACATTTTAGAGACCCAACATTTCTCCTAACTGAATATGTTGCATGTCCTCTTCATGCAATTTTGTATTGCTTTTCATGGATTAAATTCATCTTATGTTCTGTAGCCTTGAGGTGTGCAAGATTTGTCAAAAAGTCATTTTTGTGACTTTGAGATACCTACAAGACTTGCAAAGTCTTCTTCAGTTATTTATTCTTCTCAAGATCTTGATGTTGTGGTGAGTAATTTTTATTTTTTTTCGCTAAAAGAGATCTAAATGGAAGCTCTCGTGATTATTTCTTGTGTGGCAACCATAAGTATTTCAAATGCTGGTTCTTGTGTGGCAACCATAAGTATTTCAAATGTTGGTTCTTGTGTGGCAACAATTTTCTTTTGTTTTTCTTCTTGCTGCAACAAAGAATACTTGAAAAATACATTGAAAATGAAGACCTATTCATATACATATCAAACGATCTTTTCCTATGATTTGAATCTTTTCAAAACATATCAACATTTGAACCAAAGAGAAACAATATTCAAATGGGAGAAGCATGTTGTTAAACAATGTATGAGGTTATGGAATATTGAAATGAAAAATGATAATGAATATTCCAACCCCCACCCCCAAATGAAGGTGTTCAGTGCCATTTGAAAATGGGGAAAGCGATGTCTTATGGGAAATTTTTCAAATACATATCTTTTTAGTATTCAGGGAATTAATGATTAACGATTTGAAACTATATACCTTCACCTACATGAAAAGTCAATAAGCTATGCATATGTGAGATCTTAATTGTTACTTCTAGATCATGTGAAGTGAAAGAATTGGATTTGCTTCTTCTTTTCTCTTGGTTGTAGGAATGGAGGATGGAATATGAAATTGGAATATTTGTGTCTTGTTATTGTTGGAACTAAGTTATTGTTGATAAACTCAGAAATTTAATGTTGATTTATTGGAACACTATTTCGAGTTGATGAAACCATAGTCTTAACTCATATCCACATCGTGGCATAATTCTTATCTATGTGGATAAATTTTGTTGATGTCAAAGATAGAAATAAATTGTTGGATTACTAAACATTAGTGAATGTTGTTAACCAACATGAGACTAATCACCATTAATGTCAATGAGAGTCAAGATTCCTAAGTACATCTTACCAAGTATAAATAAATGAGTTGCAATTAAGTCACCTAGAAGATCCAACAAACATGGGACATTGATATATTCCCACTATTTATCGGCAAGAGAACTTTCCACTAAGACATGTAAGTCTTAAGGTACTAAAAATATCTCTAGTCTCAAACTCATATAATGTG